>ML663565.1:9866692-10466692 GCA_007570785.1 Antilocapra americana
ACACACACACACACACACACACACACACACACACACACATTCTGATAGTGAAATACTCTTCTGTAACACATTTTTATCACATTTCACTCTCTTTTATTCACATGCCCGAGGGAGCCTTAATTATCATACTCTGTTAAGAGAAAAGAGAAAAGGTAAAAACACTTTAAGACTTTCTGGAATTTCCTCAGTCTTGGCCTCACCCCACCCTACAAGTCCTCCTTCCTGTCAGGTGACTGCAGTAACTCTCATTAGTGTGACCACCCCTTAAATATTTTCTTGGAATCTATAAACCAAATGCATCCACATTTACCAACAAGAAAATAAAAGTCTGGGGCTTTTAGCCAGCAGCCTGTAGAATTTGTTTTCTCTGGAGTTTTCTTTAGAAATAAAATAAGTTAGGTCCCAAATGTCAAATAAAAAGCAAGACTTCCTGTCCTGGGTACCCCTATTTTCAGGAAAAATTCTCTTTAAAAGTTGATTCTCAATACTTTATTAAGAGCTACTTCTTTCAACCTTTCAACTCTGACCTTCCTTCAGACTCTCTCATCCTTCCAAAGTAAAAGGTGGAAAATGGATGTCTTTTAGGGAAAAATGGGAACTATGCATGGAGATTTTAGGATGTAGAAAAAACCTGGCCTTAATTTCTCAAAATACTGAGAGATAAACATTTCCTTCTTCAAGAGCTGTAGTGGAAAAAAAAAATAGCTCATTTAAGAAAAAACTACACATAGAAGGAACACTTGTCTCCCGAGGGATTTCTCTCTCTCTCTCTCTCTCTATATATATATATATATATTTTTTTTTTTTTGGCCATACCACGTAGCTTGTGGGTTCTAGTCTCCAACTAGAGTGAACGTGGGCCATGGCAGTGAAAGCCTCAAATATTAACCACTAGACCACCAGGGAACTCCCATATTTTGTATTTCTAAGTGTTCTACAGAAATTATGTGTTTCTCTTATAATTAAAAAAAAGAAAAGGAAGGAGAGATAATACTTCATATTTACTAAATTAATATAAATAGATAAGAATGATAAAATCAAATGCTGATGAGGAACTCGTGAGGAACTGAATATGTCCTTAGATTGCGTTAGCAGTGTTAAATAATATAATCTTTGATAATAAGCTAAAAATATGCAAGAATGTTTAATGAATTATGTATTTTGACCATGATAACACCATTCAGTAATATAGCCCCCCTACCAACTAAGAGTAAAATGTTTCTGCCAAGATATTTAGAGCTTTTTAATTAGGCTGGAAGAGAATCTAATTACTGGGGAATGATTAAAAAGTATAATGAAATAATCTTTTGCTGTAAAAGGATAACTACATGAACTAGGAAGGTACAAAGGAAGGTGTATATAAAAAAGACCAAGCCAAAGATAAAGAACACAAAACAGAACACACATGACCTAAAACTATGTAAAATCTAGGTATGCAATGGTAAAGATATCACTGTGCACAACTGTGTGCACAATTGGTAAAGGTTACTCTTTTTCCCAAGATATTTGACTTTTTCTGGTTTACCCTGTGTATGATTGTTCATATGACTAATTTATATAAGAAAACAAACCTACCAAACCCACAAGCTTCTAAGTCAAGAGTTTTAGTACAAATCTCTTACATTCCAATGTACTTCTTTATTGCCCTGATGTTTTGTATTCAGTAAAAAGACTATAAGATGTAATTCACCTGCCAATGCAGGGGACACAAGTTCCATTCCTGGTCCAGGAAGATTCCACATGCAGTGGAGCAAGAAAGCCATGTGCCACAACTACCGAGCTGGTATGCCTGGCCATGCTCTGCAACAAGAGGAGCCAGTGCAATGAGAAGCCCGCATAGCACAGAGTAGACCCTGCTCACCGCAAGTAGAAAGTCCCCGTGTAGCAAAGGAGACGCAGGGCAGTCAAAAAGAATAAATAAATAAATAAAATTTTTTTAATGTAAAAAGAAGACAGATATGAGTTGAAGTCTTTGAGAAGACAGCTGTTAATATGTTTTAATTTTTTCCTGGTTTCCTTGGATTTCAAAAATATGTAAGGCCAGATGTTCTTATCCAATAAATAGCTACTATAACATCCATGAAGACAGTGTTTATGGCAGAAGTGGTACTATACTATTTCAGTTCTTATTCTGACATGAAGTAGCTACATGATATTGGGTCATTAAAAAAAAAATCAGTTAATTTCTCTCATGTAAGCTGTTTCCATCTGTAAAACAGGCATTTTAATACCCTAACTGCTTTAGAACAATGAGCTGAATTAAATACCCTTTTACAATCACTTGTATCAAAAGTTCTAGGATTTATGTCAATGATCTTGATAGGGATTTCTCACTCATTGTAACTCATCAATGAATTACAAGGCTAGAGGAAATGATTAATAAATTCATCTGGATACACACCTATGTTTTTTTATCCAAAAGTGAGTCCAATAGTATAAAGAAAAGGTGATTTTGGGGGGCAAATGGTGTCTTTCTGGCCCCTCCAAACTCTAATGTAGCCAATATTGCTTAGAGAACATTCCAGTCCTCTGATACTACTTTTCAACAAGTTTTATTTTAATAGAACTGGAGAGAAACCAGTAAGTAGTTAGCTGGCATGAAAGTAAGCAGAAAAGAGATGACTGGTCTCTAACTGACACATCAAGGACAGCCACTTAGGATAACAAACAGATCAGGATTTCCTGACTGGCATCTCTACACCTGAATCTGTTACTATCTTACCACAAAAGACCAAAGATTTACTCAGAGGTACTAATTAAGGATAAATAAAATTTAATCTATGCTTAGTAGGAGGTCTTTACAAGAAATATACTTCTAAAAAAAAAGAAATATACTGCTATGCATGCTAAGCTGCTTCAGTCCTGTCCAACTCTGTGCGACCCTATGGACTGTAGCCTGCCAGGTTCCTCTGTCCCTGGGATTCTCTAGGCAAGGATACTGGAGTGGGTTGGCAGACCCACCTCCAAAGATCTTCCAGACCCAGTGATCAAACCTGCATCTCTTACGTCTCCTGAATTGGCAGGCAGGTTCTTTACCATTAGTGCCACTCAGGAAAGCCCGATAGAGAGGTCAATCAAAATAACACTAAGAACTTAAACTGAATGGATAAAGGGATAAAAAAGATATGATATATATACATAATGGAATATTACTCAGCCACAGAAAAGAACAAAATTTTGCCATTTGCAGAAACATGGATGGACTTGAAGGGTATTATGCTAAGTGAAATAGATGGGATGGAGAAAGATAAATATTACATGATATTACTTATATGTAGAGTCTAAAAAATACAACAAACTAGTGGATATAACAAAAAAAAGAAGTAGACACAGATATAGAGAGCAAACTAGTAGTTTCTAGTGGGGAGAGGAAAGGGGGAAGGAGTAATATAGGGCTAGGGGAGTAAGAGGTACAAACTATTAGATATAAAATAATATACAAGGATATATTGTACCACATGGGGAATATGGCCAATATTTTATAAAAACTAAAAATGGAGTATTGGCTTCCCAGGTGGCGCTGGTGGTAAAGAACCCACTTGCCAGTGTAGGAGATGTAAGGGACACAGGTTTGATCCCTGGGTTGGGAAGATGGATAAGGGCATGGCAACCCACTCCAGTATTCTTGCCTGGAGAAACCCACGGACAGGGGAGCCTGGAAGGCTACAGTCCATTGGGTCACAAAGAGTCAGACATGACTGAAGCGATTTAGCATGCATAAATGGAGTATAACTTTTAAAAATTGTGAATCACTATATTGTACACCTGTAGCTTATGTTGTACTTGTATTCTGTATTTCAATTTTTTTTTAAAAAAAAAGTTATATTAAAGAAACAATATAGAGGGGAGAAAAATAACACTGAGAGCAAAATCACATCTCAAAACAACACAGCTATAAACTGTAGGTGAATATAACAAATCATTAAAAAAAATATCAGTTTTAATAGGATATATGAAAAAGACAGTATTATAGGAAAACAAAGATAATTCTTATATTTATTTAACAAAACCAGTTATCTACATTCAAAACACTAGCAATGTACTGCTGATAAGCAAAAGATATATTCCCCTACTCTAGGGTGACTATATTAGACCCCACAGTGATATTGAGTTAGCTATTCAAATCCCTTTCCTCCCTAAACCCATCTTAAAATTATGACTTAACGATACTCAATTAATACCAATTACGAACATCCTCAGAATTGTATTCCTCTGGGAATATAATTCCAAATAATTTACTTAAGCCACTAAACAAAGAAGAAGAAAAACCTTATTAAGATAACATTAAGTAGATAAGAGAACACATGCAATTATTAGCCCAGAGAGGAGAAAATAAAACATTATGGATACTTTTTACAACAATGCAGGAATTCCCTATGGACAACTACTCATTCTTTGAGAAAGTAAATAAAAATTGTTTTTCTGATGTAGTTTACAGGTAAGTTGGCTCTGGATAAATAGCTGATGAACACAGATCAGACTTGAGTTTGGACGTCTTCTTTTCTAAAGGGTTCACTTCACTACATCAACACATAAGCACTGCTATGTACTAGTGTTACGTAAAACTACACAAAACACAAGTGTCACTTCCAGGAACTTAGAAGAAGAGAAACCACAAAAATGTTGGACTGTTTAAAGAAAGATGGTTTTACTCTTACATTAACAAGTGTAACTTTTGTTGGCAATTTGATGCCGGCCATGCACAGAATAATCCCGGTGATTAGAAGGGCAGAAATTATAAGGGAAGTTGAAGAGCTTAGGAGTCTAAGGAGAGAAACAGCAGAGAAGTGACAAGGTTGATGGGACATGGAAAACTTCTGCTTTAATTGAGATATTTCTATTGTAGCTGTTTTGTCTTTGTAGTATAAAACAATATACTACATTTAAAAAGCATTAAAGTATACCATGAATAACAGGAAAAAAAAGGATAAAGAGAACAATTTTTGCCCTAATGACTTTGATTTTACTTATCACCACTTTCTCTCTCTTTTTTGGGGAGCAGGGGCTGTGCAACATGTGGGCTCTCCAACCAGGGATCAAACCCTGGCCCCCTGCAGTGGAAGCATGGAATCTTAAGGATTTCCCCATCATTGTTTTCCCGTTAGTACCTCCTATCCTTGGTTAGCCCCCAAAGAGTGAATGCATGAGTGTGTTTATTGTTCTAGAAAATAGAGATTTTTGGTGAGGAGGCATTCTCTTTTTTTCTCTTCTTTTCTTTACCTAACTCCTCTCCTAGAAGAGGGAAACACTGCAAGGAAGAAGCAGTAGTCAGAACTTGTGTAGAAGAATCAAGAGATATCCAGACTCAAGCCTTATTTTTTTGCATCACAACTAATAGGTTTAATCTTGACCCAAGCAAAAGATAATATTTTAATTAGGTTATGAAGGTAGAAATATACCTTCCAAATATTTGGTCTTTATTCTTCTATCCAAGGATTTGTGTGAAACAAATAAGTTAGGAACCAAATAGAAATAAGTGAGACTTAAGGAGCCTGTCATATGCTCCTTACATTGTTTGGTCATTTGAATAACTGCATCATGACCTTTGAAGATTATGAATTCAAATGTCAACATGATGATAACTGAATAACTGCTTGATCAGCTTTTTCATAAAAGGCTACCTAAAACCCAAATCAACACATATATGCAGTTAGGGATGCTAAGCCACACTTAGGGTATGCCATCAGGGAGGGCTTCTCTTTCCTCATACTGATAGTTACACTAATCCATCCACTGCTTATTCGAAGTAGGAAGTAGAACTATCATTAGAACTAGAATTAGAACTAAACCACCTGACTTAAACAACCTATCTATTCACTAAAAGTAGAGGAAAAGTGATCAGTTGTCATTATTCATAACTTGAGATCTAAGCTTCTTTTCTCCTTTTTATTAAATAAACACTAAGAGTCAAGCATTGGGTTGACCACTGGGAGATAAAGGCAACATTACTTTGAAAGAATTATATAGACTGGGAAGTATACAAATTCACACAGACTATTAAAGAAGCATGATAAAAGTGGCCAAAGAGAAGTAAAAAGAAATTCTACAGGACGGTCAGGAGGGTGAAAGTAATTTCATACGGGAAAAATCTGAGGTAAGGTCTCATAGTATTAATAGTCCTTGACGAGTAAGATTTCAAAAGGTAGAAATTAGAGGAAAGACACGACTAATTTAAAATCAGGAGTAATCCAGGGTTTGAGTATTAGATTAGCTGTATGTGTGTGTGTTAGTTGCTCAGTCGTGTCTGACTCTTTGCGACCCCATGGACTATAGCCTGCCAGGCTCCTCTGCACCTGGAATTCTCCAGGCAAGAATACTGAAGTGGATTGCCATTCCCTTCTCCAGCAGACCTTCCTGATCCAGGGATCAAACCTGGGTCTCCTGCGTTGAAGCAAATTCTTTACCATCTGAGCTTAGCTAGGAGATTGGAAAGCTGGGTTTAGATCAGACTGTGGAAGACCCAAATATTAAATATGGATTTATTTTGAGACATCAAAAGTTTCTGATCAAGGGAATAGCATAATTTACAACTATGCTTAGAAAAATAAATAGCAACAGTGTGGAAGATGAAAGGAAAGAAAAAAATGAGAGGCCAATAGGCAAGGTTGCAGCAATACCTACCACAAGGCAAGATATAATAAGGCTAAACCATAGAACTAGATGTGGGACCTCTGAGATGTGTAGACTTATTTAGATGGCTTAGTAAGTGACTGACTGAGTAGAGGCAGGCAAAAAGAACTGATCCCAAACATTATAGAACAGGAAATGTGACTGGTAATGCACTGAGAGAGGACAACAGGGGTTAGAGCAGGTTTTGGTTGGAAACATAACGGACTTTTTTTTAGTTTTCTTGAAATTGAGTGCTTTAGTTTTACTCACAAAGAGGTGTGCAATCTGGCAGGCAACCACAAAATTGGAGCTAAAGCTTGGGTTAAGAATTCAAGATGAGAATCTAGTTTTGGAACCCATCTTTTGGAGTCCTGGAAAGAGAGAAGACTACACAAGGGACAGAGAAATAAAAAAGGACTGCAGAGGAGAGATTAGGCAGAAAAGTGGACAAGAACCATCTCAGATAGAAGGGAACAAGAGAGACTAAGAAGCGTGGAACTCAGGCAATTAACTTAGCCTCCTGTAAATAACTCTGATAAAAAAAGATTTAGAAGATAAAGAGATTTGGATCATGCATTTCCATTATCTATGTGCTCCCTGACCCTGCTCAGCTAGTTAGCTGAGATTCAGTTCAGTTCTCTAAATCCAATTATGGAGGCAAAGATTCACATGATTTGTACCTAATATATTCACTTAGAGAAGTACTAATTTTTTAGCTATGAGGTAATCATTCTTACTTCTTCAGTTTTGCTCCTGAAAAGATTGCTTAGTGTCTCCACCATATTTCTCAAAGCTTTCTTCCAAAGATCCAATTATGTGACTTCCTGATTAAAGCCTTATCCATACTAAAGCTGAAATTATGTTAGGAAAAACCATAACCTAGTTTCAAACTGATTAATCATTCCATAATCTAGACAAAACTTTTTTTTACCAGTTTTATTGAAATATTAGACAAATATTTTTAAAGTACTCTAGGCTGTTGCTAACATGGGTAATGATGCTTATTTAGAAGCAGCTATAAAACCAAGGGCAGGGACGTCCCTGGTGGTCCAGTGGTTGAGACATTGCACTTCCACTGCAGGGGGCACAGGTTCGATCCCAGTCGGAGAACTAAGATCCCATAACCTACTCGGTGTGGCCAAAAAATAGAAAACAAAAACAATGGCAGTTGTGTTTTACACTCCCTAAGCAGTCCATTAAAGGACAAATGACTATTTAATCAGGAAGTTTAAAAAGCTCCCCTTCAAAAGGCCTGGTCAGTCTTAGAGTCCCTCCATCTTCCTAGACCCAACAGCAATCAGGCTGAATGCCAGCCTGATCCAGTAGGATCTTCCTTTATAAGAGAATTTTTTTTCTCCATTCCGACCAGACACAAAAAGATAGGCTTGTTCGAACCCATCTTTCACCAGACATTTATGAGAAAAAAGTCTCTTACCAGATCTTTACACATAATCAGCATTTTGTTTGCTGCAGTCCCAGTCATTTCCAACCTTAGGCCAGTTTTGACATGTACTAGCCTTCTGCACTGAATCTACATTGTGCGTGCTGCCATGACATCAGCCGTCCTGCCCCTAACAGGGTCTGAGAGGAGAGGACTTACAATGGTGCTTTGACACACAACAAAGCCCCTTCCTCTCTATTTAGGATTTCTGACATTTTTTCCTTTCATTTAAAATTCTTCTTCCCATTTAAATGAAAAAAAAAAATTTTTTTTTTTTAAATTAAGACCATAAAGGGGAAAAGAGGAGTTGGCAGGCCTAGAGGACTCAAAATTGAGAGGGAAGAGAGTTGAAGAAAAGTCATAAAACTGCTTTGTGGTAACACCTCTTGCCAACTGGTTTGTGTTAAAACAGACTTACAACTCATGCAGAGAAAAGGGTTTTAGTTTTGCAAACCTTTAAAAATTCTTTCTACATCCTCAACTGATGATCGCCGAACACTAAGGAACTTTCTTAAGTAGAAAAGCGATAGGCCGTGCAAGATACAAGGGATGGCTAAATCGCATCAAACCTAACTGAGGAATTCTAGGATGAGTTATCTAATTTTTGCCTCAGAAGAAACACTTTCTACCAATACTTCACAAATGGAGACATTTGGACCAAATATTAGCTGGAAAAAAAAGTCTACTTTCCTATCTAGATGCGATCTAGAGTAAATGATGGCTTTGCTCCCCATCAGATCTGTTTATTTCATTATAATGACTGTTGTAACAAACGAACCCCATGTACAAAGCCAGATATGCAGGAAAGTATGAGAAAACTGGAAAAACTGACCAGCTCTGCGGCCCCTGGATTGTGTTATAAGTCACCAGCATATGTAACTCATTTTCTAGTTAAGTAATTCCCTCTGGGGACCCGGTCTGCACTCCACACTAAGGATCAAATTTCATTAGCAGTTGTAGGAAAATGCAACCCTGTGCATTTGCAAGTCAAAACTCCTGAAGGCTACAGCTAGTCTGGCTATTTTCATTGATTTTTCCTGGGATAGGATTTTAGCTGATAGAAAACATTTGTTGGAAGGCACAGATGAGGAAGTTAAGAAGAGAAAGGATTCAGCTAGCAAGAAGACAACTAAGCCTCAGTCTTAATGTTAAACTCTGGCCTTAACACTCAGCCTGCAGCTGTGTCCAGGCAGAGAGAGATTCAGCAGTAATTCCACCCCCCAAAGCTACAAATGACAAAAGGCACAGGAAGACAAATTAAAAGGGCAAGGGTAGGAAAACACATAACCCAGACGGCATCAAACTCTCTTCCTTTCTCGGTATCGACCTGAATCCCAGTGTGCACTTGATTTCATGTGAAACTGTGTCACAGACCCACAAATCGTAGCATTTCTGTAAATAATTCATCTGAGGCTTTTTATTAACCACTCATCTAACTTGAATCAAAAGACACACTGACCACATACTCGCCACCACTCAAACAGTCTAGACTAGAAAAAAAGCTTTGTTTAGTTACTTGAATTGGCATTTTTTTCAAGTTTTAAACCCACCCGATCCTTACCTTGGTTTGAGTTGGTTCACCTTTCTCAAACATCATCTTCAGCCTGTTCAGCGGAACATTGTATTTCTCTATTTTGTTTGCAGTTTCTGCGTTTTCACTCATTTCAGGTTTTGCTACTTCATGTCTGGATTCTCCCAGACAATTTTCCATCTTTTTATTTTCTGTTGAGTCGTCTTTTAGATGCTCGCTGTCCTTGATGCGGGAATGCGGGTGCTTAGTAGGAGCTTCAGGAGGCGATCTGATCTTAGGTCTGGGTTGGACTCGCTCCTCTCGGTCAGCCTGGACCCCAGAGGCAGAGCTGCCCACCACTTCAGCAGCAGGAGGGTTGCCTCTGTGCCTGACCTCTGCGCTGCTGTTTCGCACTGAGTCTGGGAAAGAGTCGGCTCCCAGCCCTGGGTTCTCCCACTTCTTCCTTAACGCAGTCAGGTTCCCCCTTCTAAAGTGCTGGGGGAGATTTTCAGCGTTCTAGAAGAACAAAAAGTGAATGCCAGTTATAACTTGCCTGCTGAAACCTTCAAACATGTTGTTCTCTGTAAAATGAAAGTTAAAACTCGAAGCTGCTCCTGCTCCACTGGCGTCTCGGACAGCTGTGAACAGTTACAGCCCTGCCACATGGAGAAAGCATCCACCCTGGGAGAGGGAGAGGGGAAGAGAGAAAAAGTCAGGAGCTAAAGCAGGAAGTGATAAAACAGGATAGCCTTATAAGGACAAAATGAGAAGAAAGGAGAGCCCAGATCTAATGATAGTTACACTGGAGACAAGGGATTTTTTACCCAGAGATTAATGGGGAAAATAGAAAGAAAAAGCAAATTACTAATTACTTTAAACCCTGTAAGTATGTACTAATAAAATTTCATCATTACATGCCACAAAATTTCGTGGTGAATCCTGCTGGGTTTTTTTCTTTTAAATGAGAAAAAGATGTGGTATATATAGCTTACACTACACAATAACAATAGTTGTGTATAGTACCATCAATAATTGAAACTATTTGTGAAAATTTAAAGCAACCACCAGACTTTTACATGTATTTGCGTGATATATCATCATATGTAACATAATTTACGTGAAAAAATTTTATTTTTACATAATAACTGAATCCTTTTTTCCCCTGCTGTTCTTCTCTACATGTTGGTCATGTATAAATTCTGTTAGAAAATTCACTATATTCCAGACCTTTTGGTTGCAAAACAGCCAGGCTTCATTTGAAACACCACTACTACCTCCCTCTCTTGATGGACGGACACATATCTAAGACAGTTCTCTTTCGCCTGGGTCAAACTGTAATTAATTGATACAGATAAGACAGATTGAAAACAATCTGGAAATTGTTCATGTTGCTCCATAATAATTAGAGGAGACATGCTTGGTGAAGTAAAATTCAATGTCCCAGAATTTGAAAGCACTCCTAAATAAAGTAAGCAGCAGCACCGTTCCAACAAAGCACAAACTCCAATACCTTCTTGCCCTCCATTCCCGCAGTCTGTGACTCACCAGTCTTTCAACTAAGAAAGGACAAACCACCTAGGACTGAAAGACTCTAGGGAATTAAACAGGATTAGCAGCTATATTGGGAATTAAGTCTCTCACCTTATTACTCTTCTGAATACACTACGAGAGCCACTTCAAGTCACACCGAGATTTGAAAAAAGAAACTTAGGGAAGAACAACTTTGCTTGATTTTTGTGTTTAAATCTTAGCTGGCAAGATGCTTCATAGTGGGAAGCATGTATGGGTCAGAAATAGAAGCAGCATGAGAAGTTTTCTTGTTGGACAAGAGAGAATTAAAAACAGGTTGGGTTCCATTCTTTTTGCCATTTTTCTCCATGCATATGCATGGCTGAATCCTTTTGCTGTTCATCTGAAACCATTACAACCTTGTTAATCGGCTATACCCCGCTACAAAATAAAAAGTTAAACAAAACAAAACAAAAACAGGTCCAGGGGCTTCCCTGGTGGTCTAGTGGTTAGGAATCTGCCTTGCAATGCAAGGGACACTGTTCAATACCTGGTCCTGGAGGATCCCACATACCTCGAAGCAACTAAGCCCGTGCACCACAACTACTGAAGACCGAGTGCCTAGAACCTGTATTCCACAAGAGAAGCTGCCACAACGAGAGCTGTGTGCACCACTAGAGAGTTGCTCCCTCTTTCAGCAAATAGAGAAAGCCCATGTGCAGCGACAAAGACCCACCACAAAAACCAAAAACTAAAATAAATAAATCTTAAAAAATAAAAATAGGTCTGGAAGCTGGTGCTACCTTAACTGCCAGCAGCACTCTAGGCTCTGGGCTCCCTCCTGAGACACAATGGATGAGTCATCTGGGTCTCCAACTTCACCTGCCCTGCCCTGCTCAAACAGAAGCCCTGAGAATCAAAGTGACATTTTGCCTTGGTAACTGGACACTACTTTTCTCAGAGACATATGATTAAAGTATATTTATTGACATGAAAAGATGCTCATAAGACACTTTTGAGTGAAAATAACTAATTATAAGACAACATGGGGAATTCCCTGCCAATCCAGTGGTTAGGGGCTTTCACTGCAATGGGCCTGGGTTCAATCCCTGGTAGGGGAACTTCCCTGGTAGAGCAGCTGGCAAAAAAATCTTCCTGCAATGCATAAGACCCCAGTTCTATTCCTGGGTTGGGAAGATCCACTAGAGAAGAGATAGGCTACCCAGTCCAGTATTCTTGGGTTTCCCTGGTGGCTCAGCTGGTAAAGAATCCCCCTGCAAGGCAGAAGACCTGGGCTCGAACCCTGGGTTGGGAAGATCCCATGGAAAAGGGAACAGCTACCCACTCCAGTATTCCGGCCTGGAGAATTCTGGCCTGGGTCGAAAAGAGCTGGACACAACAGAGAAACTTTCACTTTTGGGCTTCCCTGGTGGCTTAGAAGGTAAAAAATCTGCCTGCAGAAGACCTGGGTTTGATCCCTGGTTGGGAAGATCCCCTGGAGGAGGACATGTCAACCCACTCCAGCATTCTTGCCTGTAGAATCCCCAAGGACAGAGGAGCCTGGTGGGCTACAGTCCACGGGGTCACAAAGAATCGGACACAACTGAGCAACTAAGCACAGGGGAACTAAGATCCTATAAGCCATGTGGCAAGGCCAAAAAAACAAAGGAAAAAAAATGACAGCATGATTTCATGTTATAATACACATGTGCTAACTCAGTCACTCAGCTGTGTCTGACAGGCTCTTTGCAACCCCATGGACAGTAACCCAGCAGGCTCCTCTGTCCATGGAATTTTCCAGCAAAGAATACTGGAGTGGGTTGCCATTTTCTCCTCCAGGGGATCTTCCCAATCCAGGTATCAAACCCACATCTCCTGCCTTTCCTGTATTGCAGGTGGAATCTTTACTGCTAAGCTACTGGGGAAGTCCCATAACACACATATATGTTTATAAATATAAACACAGAAAAGTAGTCTGGAAGAAAAGACATCATGGTGTTAACAGATTGCTTCTGGGGATCATGGATTTATGGGCATTTGGATTACATTTTCTTCTTTTTTTTAATAATAAATGTGCTTTCATTGTATAATAAAAATAAATACAAAAATGAAATTATGCCTCATCTTCAAGTCACACACAAAAAAGCTTCAATGGAATATCAAATAATTTTGATGTTATTTGTAAATGGTTTGAAAGTTGTCATTTCCACTTTATTTGTGATGACCTGAAAGAAAGGGATTTGTGTGATGGAGTATCAGCAACGTCCCAAAGACCTGGGTAGAGGACATCCCTTAGTGGGGCATTTTAACAGAAGAGTAAATGTGCTCTTTTATTAAAACAGTTCTTAAGTTGCTTCAGCAGTGTCCGACTCTTTGTGACCCTATGGACTTAGCCACCAGGCCCCTCTGTCCATTTGATTCTCCAGGCAAGAAAACTGGAATGGGTTGCTATGCCCTCCTCCAGGGGATCTTCCCAACCGGGGGATAGAACCCATGTCTCTTATGTCTCCTGCACTGGCAGGTGGTTCTTTACCACTAGCACCACCTGGGAAGCCCCATAATTCCCTGTGCTATACAGCAAATCTCCATCACTTACCTCTTTTATGTATGGTATCTGTATTTCCTATAATGAGCATATAATGCTTATATAATCCAGCTTCATCCAGCCAAACAACCCTGGGCAAGTTTCTTAATTTCTGGAGACTACCATACAGGGCTATTGTGGAGAATAAATGCAACTATATACAAGCACATATGCTGTATTTGACCAAGAGTGGTGACTATTATGAAATGGGTGGCCCTCCTCACTCCTCCAGCCACATCTCACAATCGTGGTCAACAAACAGTATCCACTCATCTCTCAAATCCTGAACTGAGGTTACAGTCTCTTACTGTTCTTTCTACTCTCTCTACAGTCTCTACTGTTTCAAAGTAAGGTGGTGGAGGAGGGGTACAAAATAAGGTGAAATTTAAGTCAATGTCATTTGCATCGAGGTTTTAACATTTTACTAACTATTTTCCTAGAATAAGGCAGTGGGAAGTCAAGGAGGGTACAAGCATTCAAGGGCCCAACTGGTTGCAAGACAACCACAGCCTCCTTTCTCAAAGTGACATCCAGCATCCTACCTAGCAAGGCTGAGAATCTCTGTGGAGGATCAGGCACACTCAGGACATGCAACAGTGTCCTTTCTGCAGGAACATTCGACTTGGAAGGGGCCTTGGATAAATCTCTTCCTCTCTTTGGGTCCGTTACTCCACCCGCAAAATGAAGAGGCGGGATCAAATGAGCTTTAATGATTGAAATCTTGGCAGGGAAATCTTCATCTTAAAAGCAGGACAATATTTGGTAGGATACAGCAGTGGGCTGGAAATACAGACTACTTGGATGCACAGCTTCCAAGGAGGGGAACACATTTCTAGGCTTAAGAGCTACTCAGAAAAGTGGTAGCTAGTCATTATGGAGACAACTGTCCAAACAGCACAGATTTCAAAACGTGGCATGTCCCAGGCTTGAAAGGAAACTGAAAATATAATCAGTGGTGGTACTGATCATCTGTGTTTCTGTGTCCTAAATGCAAATGGAAGAGGAAGAGAAAAGAAGGGCTCAATTTCTGGAAATCCAAGCTTTCATGTAACCTGATCCCAGCATTTGCTAAAGAAATAGATTTACCCACTGCTCCTGAATGTGTCTCTATCTTGCTTTCCAAGGATATAAATATTCTTTCACCTGGACAGCTGCTGCTATAAATTTATACATACATTCCACCTTGCTCTTCAGGAGACAAATTAGACCTCTTACAAGTCTGGTAGATCTTAAAAGCAACCATCTGTCATTAATGGAAAAACTGGTAAGATCTGAATAAAGTCTTGTTTAACTTGTAGGGTTACAACAAAGTTAATGTCTTAGTTTTCATAAATGTACCATAGTTAATAGAACATGCTAGCATTAGGGAAAGGTAGGCTGAGCTTTATGGGAGTTCTCTGTACTCAGTTAATAATTCTAACTATAAATCCAAAATTATTTCAAAATCAAAAATTTTTGTTAAGAAAAAGTAACCAATCTTCAATGTTGTTTTCTTCCAGCTAGTGCTATCTCCCACATTTCACAGTTAAGGGTCTTGAAAGCACAGTCTTGTGTAGTTGCTATTCATACCTGACTACTTTCCATTTCCTCTAATTCTACTACCAAAATACTTCTGAATTAGCACAAATCAGGATCACCAATTACTTCTTTACAATTTTCATTTCATTATCTTATTTTTAACTTATTACTTTTCTCAATTACAAAAGTATTTTTAAAAACTTATGGGGAGGGAGTCATAGTCAGTATAGGAATATATATATAAAAGCCTTGAATATATGCTTCAATTTTCTCTATTTGACTCCTCTGCTTCTCCTAACCAAGATATCCATTGTCAACAGTTTGCAGCACGTGCTGTCAACTTTTTCCTTATTTTTATACACTATCTTTTTTTTCTACAAAATCATACTATACTTACTATTCTGCACATAAATGCTTTAATCATTTAATGTGCTTTTGATACCTTTCCATGTTACATAAAATCTTAACCATATGATACAATATCATACATAACATATGATACATTATTATAATGGATGTAGCAACCGTGATTTACTATTTCCCCATGAATGAATATCTGATTTCAAACATTTCAGTATTACAAAGAGTCCTGCAATAAATATCATTTTACATTTATTTTATTTCACTTGTGCTTCTCAATGGTCATTCCTACAAGCAGAATTGCAGGATCAATGGGCATTAAACATATCCAAAATGTTAATAGGCATTGCCTAATAGCCTTTATCAATTAAAAAAAACCTGCCTACTGTTTAGGTTACAATTTACACCTCAGTTATTTAAATTTATATCTTACTGATTATTAGGGAGATAAAGCATTTTTTTTTCTGTTTATTGTTTCTTCTTTAATCACCTGCTCACACCCTTTTACCTCAACTGCCAATTGCAATGGACACTTCTCCTTTATTTTATTTGATCTCTCTATAGCATCTGTTATTGACCACTCTCCCCTTTAAAAACTTTCCTTCCTTATACGGTTTCCATGACATCCCTTTTTCCTAGATTTCTTCCCATTTTTTTCTAGACATTCTTAAGGTTTTTCTTTTTAAACAGGTTTCTCTTCCTTAGTTCCTCCCTTATATGGTGGGGTCCCTCAAGATTCTGTCTTTTTAGGTCATCCTCTTTAGTAACTTTATATATTTTTCTATAGATGATATCTTTCACCCACCTAGATGGATGATTTACACCCTATAACTTGAGCCAGATATCTCTCCTTACCCATCAGTTCTACTTGGAAATCCTACAGATATCTTAAACTCATCCTTGTCTAAGGCTGAAGTCTCCCCTCTCCTCCCTTCACTCCTCACTCTTTTCCTGAATTTTCCATCTTGGTGAATGGGACAACTATCTTTTCTACTGTCAGATGTGCCTGTTCTCTTATGCCTCCACACTGGGCACTTGCTGCTTCCTCTACCACTCCTTTCCCTCTTTGTTTAGCTAATTCCTAGTCATCCTTCAGGCTCAGTCAGGCACCACTTCTTCCGGGACGTCTTCCTTGACATGACATAGTCCAGGTTATGAGTCCTTCCTAAATTCTCCCCCAGCACCTTGCATATTTCTTTAATATGGTACTTACCACACTGAGATTCTAAACTCTACTTTATGGGACTTCCCTGGTGGTCCAGTGATTGGGAGTCCAACTGTCAATGCAGGGGACACGGGTTCGATCCCTGGTCCAGGAAGATTCCACATGCCGTGGAGCAACTAAGCCTGAGAGCCACAGGTACTGAAGTCTATATGCCTAGAGCCTGTGCCTCGCAAAAAGAGAAGGCTCTGTAATGAGAAGCCTAGGTACTGCAACTAGAGAGTAGCCCCTACTTGCTGCAATTAGAGAAAAGCCCACACACTGCAACAAAGACCCAGTGCAGCCAAAAATAAAATAAATAAAGATTAAAAAAAAGAATGCTATCTGATTCTAAAAATAAATAAAATAAATCCTACTTTTCAAACTCTAAGCAGTTCCTTGAAGGCGGGGACCACATCTTATTCCTCTCAGTGCTTTTAGACCTGACACATAAAAGATGCTCCATAAATGTTTTATCTCCACTTGTGGTATCAACTTATGTTATCCAACTGTCTTGATCGGACAACCTAGTTCAAGCAGGCCTTTAGCCCATCACTGCCAAACAGCACAAAGTGACCAATGATCTTCATGTTGCCAAATCTGATTGTCAATTCTTAGCCTATCTGTGTGTTTGACTCGATAATTTGCCTTTTAAAAACACTGTCTTCACTGGACATCTGGTACTCCATTCTCTTTTTTTCACTGCATCTCACCAGCTGCTCCTTCTTAGTCTCCTTTACTGGTTCTTCCTTCTCTTTCCAACCATTAAATGGCAAGTTGCCCCTGAGCTCAGTACTCAGAACTCTTTTCTAGCTACACTCAATCCCCAGGTGATCTCATGCATTTCTTATCTTTACAAACCACTGGTACTTTGATGCACACACATCTCATCTCCAGGCTGGATCTCTTCCAATTTCAGATTTGTACATCCAAGCTCCTATTTGACATCTCCACTTGGAAGTCTTAATAAAGAATTACATTTAACATGTCCAAAACTGAGCTTCTAACAAATATTTTCCCTTCTCTAAACTTGTTTTTACTGCCACCTTCCTGATCTCAATGGCATTTTTCCTGGTGTTTGGGCCAAAAGCATTGTTGCAATTCTTCCTCTCTACCTTCAGTATAAATCCTGACCACTTCTCGTCACCTATATAGCTACTGTGTGCTGTGCTATGCTCAGTCACTTCAGTTGTGTCTGACTCTTTGCAACCCATGAACTGTGGCCTGCCAGCCTCTTCTGTCCTTGGCATTCTCCAGGCAAAAATACTGGAGTGAGTTGCCATGCCCTCTTCCAGGGGATCTTCCTGACTCAGGGACTGAACCCACATCTCTTATGTCTCCTGCATTGCAGGTGGATTCTTTACCCATTGAAGCCATGTGGGAAGCCTATATAGCTACTATTCCAGTCCAATCTCTTATCATCTACTGCCTAAATCTCTGCGATTGTCTTGTAATCGATCTTCACGCTTCTGCTACTGTTCCTCTAAGTCTCTTTCTCCTCTTTTTAAAATTTCAGTCAGATCACGTTACTCCTTTGCACAAACCCTTCAAAAGCCCCCATTTAATCAAAATTAAGGTCCATGTACTCACAACAACTGTACATGACATTTCTCTTCCTATTCCTCAAATACATTTAGGATGTTCTTGCCTTGAGGCATTTTCATGTGCTCTTATCTTCTGCCTGAATTATTGTTCTGCCAAGCTCCTGTCCTCAGACCTCTGCTCAAATGTCTCCTTGACCACTACACTCATCCCTCTTACCTGCTTCATTTTGTTTTATACCTGATACATCTTTATTGTCTGTCTCTCCCACCAGACTATAAACTCCATGGTGGCAGAGATGTAGTCTGTATTAGGGCTTGGCATATAGTGGGCACTCTGAATACTTGCTAAAATGAATGAGTTAAAGGAAAAAAGGAATGAAGAAAAGAGAAAGGGGAAAAATAACAAGCAAGAGAGAGAGTAGGAAAGAAAAGAAAACCCGCAGTTGAGTGAAATGATGGTAAGTTTCCTTACAGTGCACCAGAAGGGCTCCCTTCTCAAATTACAGGAAAATTGTGAAAGACCCAGTCAGCAATGCCCACTTAGAGAAGACCAAGTGACACAGGCATGCTCTGCACTCATTTAAATAGGTTAGGTGCTGAAAACTGCCAGGAGGATATTTTTGTAATGCCAGACAAATGAAGAATTCTTGCCCAAATATGTGAGGCTTTTCCCCTCATATGAAGAAATAAAGTAAGATTTCAAAAGAAATACACTACCCAGCCCAACTGGAAGTTAGCCAGGGGGAAAGTACAAATGGGTATGAGCTGAGAGCTGGTTCTGAGGTTTTCCCCTTTGGTGAATCCTGCTGCTAAGAAATTTGCTAACTAGACTGGGTCAAGAAGTTTGCTTTAAACAAAGAACCTAGGGGAATAACAACGGCTGCACAGCTGCTACCATTTAAATGCAGAGAGACTTTCTGGTTGTTTGATCTGGAAAAAAAGAAATGGCCTAGGAAGCCCTGTCTCTTGATTTGAGCAGAAGCAGTAAGCCATTTTATAACCACAAGCAAAATACGTGGCCTTCTGTCGTTCACTCAGCTCAGGAAAGAAAAAGTGGCTTGAAGGAGAACCTCAGGGAAAACAATAAGATTCTCTGCACCTGAGCCAAGTTCTCCTGAGCGAATGGCTCACCAATGAGACTAGCTGGCACAAAGGCCCGGCTCAATGGACACGAAGCCCACGGTCCCGCAGAGGCAGCAGGTGGCTGGGCCCCATGAGCTGTGACCATGAAGTTCCACATGTCCCAGGGCTTCCAGATACTTACACTTCTCTTCTTTTCCATGTTTGCTTCTTCCGCTGCTTTCTGGTACCTTAGAGAAGAGAGGGGGGAAAAGAGAATATCCTCAAATTAAACTTAAATTTTTACTCTCTCAAACTTCAAGAAAACCACTTCTGCACACCTATCTTTGCCAAGGATTATCGTCAGTAACCTCTATCAAAAGCAGAGAATTGGCGCAGCCCTCACTTCCCGCACTGCTGCAGTCAACTGCTCTAAGAAAAAGAGCCAAGACAAGGAGGTCAAAGGCTGGGAAAATGGAGACAGCAGAAAGCCTGGGGTTTTTAAGTCTCAGTTTCATCACTTACTGTGATCTGGGGCAAGTCAACCACTGTAAGCCTCAGTTTCCTTATCTAGAAAACAATCTACTATAATGCTGAGAAGAATAAATGATGTATAAAAATGTATAAAAAGCCATGTATATAAATGCTTTGGAATTAGTCAAAGGATACAGTGTTACATTAACCCTAGGTTGCACTTTCCCCACTCCTTAACTCCTCTAAAATCTTACAATTCTTGCCAGCCAAATGATTGAGAAATAGTCATACCGCCTTTACATGTGTAAATTTAGCCTAAGCTATGGGTACTGTCGCTTTTGCTCAGTTAAATATATTTACTTTACTTTATATGTATAAAGGTATCATACGTGCTTTAAATGCCACTGAAATGTCTTCAATGAGAACACATTTCAATTTGCCATTTAAAGAAAGATTGTTTTCCTTTTTTTAATATATGTGTAAGAGTGATTTGTGAGAAAAGTTTCTATACTAAGCAAGCATTAGTCCTTTTAATTAACAGTATTTTTTCTTTAGTGATGCATAAAATAATGGCCCAGCCTACAGTTCATGTCATCTTAGAGTTGATAAACAGGTTTCTTTAATTTTATTATTACTTTCAATCATTTTATTTTATCATTTTTTACTATTTGCTCAGAAGATTCATGAGGAACAACTGAAGTCCCAGGGCTTTTCAGAGGTGATCAGGTTTCTTCCATTTGAAGGCAAAAAAGGCTTGGGACATGCAGTCCACAACAAATCTCCAGGCCACTCAGAACCAACTTAATGGGGTTTCCTCAGAGCCTCTGAGTCAGACACTGGAGGCAACACTATCACCAGAAGAATCCCCCCGACGTGGGGCCTGCACGCCTAGAACTTGCTGATTTGATTCCTTGGGCCTGCAGGTCTTGAATTCACCAACCTAACCCCCAACCCTAGAAAAGGGCTTGGTCAGTGGGTCATCTGTTCCAGCCTTAAGGCAGACTTTCAGAATTTACAAGGCCTTTGGGTAGGGAAAAGGAGATGAGACATGAAGATAAAGAACAATATAGGAAAGGGTCCATTCCCTTACCAAAAATAACTTTCAACTCATAAATATCTTCACAAGCTCAGAACTTCCTTAGTGTGTGTGTTAAATAGAACAACCTCACCCAAAATGGAAGCCAGAGGAAACTCCTGATTTAACATCATTGCTTTCCTACTATGTAACCTGGGTTATATAACTTGTTTGGGCCTCATCCACAAAATTAGGTGATTGTGAGAGGACTTCTAAGGTCTCCTCCGGTTCTTACTACCGCTAAAAGTTTAACAATCAGGTATCAGAGTCTCATTCACTAGATTGAGTAATACTCTGAAACTGAGCAGAGTTTTCTTAAAGGGAAGGGTGAACGAACTTCCAAAAACAATTGGGATTTCACTGATCACAGCATATGGAATGGGATTAGAATTGCTGTAAGCCAAATAACAAGCTAGAGAGATATTTGAAACATATTACAGACAAAAGGCTAATTTCCCTAAAATACAAAGAACTCTTGGACATCACTAAGAAACCAACAAAAGCAACTTAGTAGAAAAATGGGCATAAACATAAACACGGAGTTCACAGAAAATATCAAGTGACTCAAACAAAAACTAAGAATGTTTAGCCGCAAAATAAAAATTCAAACAACACTAAGAAAATTTCTTATATAAGTAGGAAAAAACATTTTTTTAAGGAAAAAAAAGCTAATACATTGAGGGTAAATAAATAAAACCTCTAGGGAAGGCATTTTGTCAATTTTACAAAAATTACAAAAGCATAAATGTTACAATTTGCCAATTCTGTTTCCATAATTTATCTTATAGGTACACTCACATAAGCAAAAATAACTTTTACATTAGATTATTTGTCACTGCACTAAATATAATAGCAAATGACTGAAAACAACCTGGATGTCCATTAGCAGAGTACCGGTAAATAAATTATAATGTATTCATGCGATGGACTACTACACAGCCATATAAAGAACAAAAGCATGGTGGTTATGGTTGCACAGTGTGAATGGACTTAATGCCACTGAAATGTATACTTAAAATGGTTGAAATGGTAAATTATACGTTATGTGCTGCTGCTGCTGCTAAGTTGCTTCAGTTGTGTCCAACTCTGTGCGACCCCATAGACGGCAGCCCACCAGGCTCTGCTGTCCCTGGGATTCTCCAAGCAAGAACTACGTTATGTATACATTATAAAAATTTAAAAAGAAATTGAATGTGGTAACAGCATAAAGACAGACATATAGATCAATGGAATAGAACAGAGAGCCCAGAAATAAAACCTCACCTATATGGTCAAAGGATTTTGACAAGGGTGCCAAGACCATTTAACAGGGAAAAGAGAGTTTTTTCAATAAGGTAAACCATGAAATGTCAGAAAATATTTGAAAATCATATATCTGATAAGAGATTAACATCTAAAATATATAAAAATTTAAAATAATACTGTATTTGCAACATATTTGTAACAAATAATATTGTACATACTATACTGCATATACTTTTCTCCATTTTAGAACAACTTGAGTTTTCATTCAAGAAATAGTGAAAGTGTTAGCCACTCAGTCTTTTTGACCCCATGGACTGTCAAAAAGGGTCCTCTGTCCATGGGCTTTCCCCAGGCAAGAATACTAGAGAGAGTTGCCATTCCCTTCTCCAGAGGATTTTTCTGACCCAGGAATTGAACCTGGGTCTCCTGCATTGATGGCAGATTCTTTACCATCTGAGCCACCAGAGACCCTTGTGGCCCAGTGGTCAGGACCTGGTGCTTTCACTGCCATGGCCTTGGTTTAATCCCTGATTGGGAAACTAAGATTTCACAAGCCTCCACAAGCCAGGTGGCACCAGCAACAAAATTCAATAAAAAGTATGTTCTAGGCACTAGAGAAAAAGTAGTGAAAGAAATAACCAAAAAAGGCATAGTTCCTGCTCTCAGACAGCTTATAGTTTAGATATTAAACACATTCTATAGTGATAAATCTTTCAAAGAAGGACAGAGTATTATTAAGCAACCTAACAAAGGAACTGAATTGAAAAGGCGGGTGTTGGGTGGGGTGGGATGGTGTGTGTGTGAAGAAAAGCCTTGCTGAGGAAATGACCTTTAGGCTGAAGTCTGCAGTTTGATCAGGAGTCAGCCAGGCAAAACAAAGCAAGAAAAGCATTCCAGGTACAGAAAAAGAGCACCCACAAAAGTCCTCGAGGCAAGACAGTGTCTCCCATGTATAAGATACACAAAGAACTCCAATGTTGCTGAAGCACATTGAGAAAGGCAGAGGTCAGGAGATGATGCCAGGCAGCAAGGGCTTTGCAGGCTATGCTAAGAATTTTGAATGTAATCTAAGGTACAATGAATGAATGATCAATGGTACAATGAATGGTCAATAATCCAACATATGTTTTTATTTTATTTTTTTGGCTATGCAGGGTAGCAGTGGGATCTTAGTTCCTCAACAAGGGATTGAATCCATGCCCCCTGCTGGAGAGTCTTAACAACCTCTGAACAGCTGAGAAAATCTCCAAGCTATATTTTGAAAAGAGCGCTGGATGCTGTGTGGAGAATGGACCAGAGTGGGGGTGCAGGATGGAGGTGGCAATAGTGACAAACGATGCTGGAAGGTCCAGGGAGGTAGCACTGGAGATGAAACAAATAGACTTGAGGCATATTTCAGAAGTCGAATCAGCAGGATTGGTAATGAGGAACAAGTCAAGAATGATTCCCAAGTTTTCAACAGCTGAGTCAATGGACAGAGGAGCAAAGTTGGGGATGGGGAGGATGAAGAGTTCCGTGTTAGCCATGCTAACCAAAACATTCCCTTGGTGGTATTATCAGATGATTAGATACATGTTCTAGAGCTGGAAAGAGAGATCTGAATGAACAATACAAATTGAGGACTTGTCTGTCCACAGATGGTATGAAAGCTGTGTAAGTGTATGATATCACCTATGAAGAATGTGCAACGTAAGAAAATGCTCAGAACTCAGTCCTGGAGATGCTAACAAATTAGCAGTCAGAACATGAAGAAGACGTTCTCGTTCTCTATTAGAGAATAGAGAAGGAACAGAGGTAGGAGGGAAAACAAGACTTCCAGAGAAGCTAAGGGAAGAAAAAATGTGGGAAAAAGTGGAAAGAGGTCATCTAAGATGAAGACTAACAAACACCTCCTCAATATGTTTTATATAACTTTTCTAAGCAACACAGAAGTCTTTGGTAACCCTGGCAATCCTCTTCCATTATAAGTATAACTTATTAACCCAGTCCTTTTAATGAACCTTTGGATTGTTTACAGTTATCTATCATTACAAATAGTGCTTTGGTGAATGGCCCTGTGTATTTTTTTCTCCACTTGTACTAATGTATCTGAAAGTGAAAAGTGAAATGTATCTGAGAGTCCCTAAAAATAGAAATGCAGAAACACAGCAGATTAGAGCTAGAAAGGAACTTAAAGTTGGCCTTGAACTTGTGTTTCCACACTCCTTGGGTAATAATCTACAGTATATTACAGCAATATAATACAATATATGAAAGCCAGAGCCCAATCAGCAGACAGGTTAATTCTTGGTCAATTGTTCTCCAAGGCAAGGAGAACAATTTACTCTGTGGTTAGTTGGGTAAATAAGCTCAGAGGTTCCCTTCCCTTTACTGTCTTAAGAGAAATACAGATTTAAAGAAAGATCAAAATAGTCTTTATCTTTAGTCCTATTCTTTTAGCACTGAGGCATCTGTAAGATACAGGTGTATACACCAATGGAAGTCTTGAATTGTGTTTTGAAACTCCTACTCAAATATCACTACCCTTTATTAGTAACGAAGTACTTGCTAAATAGTGGATACTCAGGGAGAAAGGTTCCACACCACTGCTTTCTTCCAAGTAAGGTCCTTGGTATTTTTACAGTTTGACACTTTGAATGCTAAGAGATATTGAGGTACAATACTTCCGAATTCAATGTTAGATTACGATTCAGGCTTTAGATTTTCCTCAAATACGCTCAGAGCAACTAGCATCATTCTGACACAAAATGTGAAGGTCTCTGATGGGGAGGGAAAAGGCATTTTAAACGATCCAAATCTGAGGGAAAAAATATTTGCCATGAGATTTCTATAATTAAAAGCTTATTCCTCTTCCCTTCCTAGATTTTCTTGTCCTCCAGTCTCCTCCTCTTCACATACAGAATTTAATCTTGCAACTGCTTATTAATGCTCAGCTGTGAGGCAGGCAGCTGATGGAGGATGCTAAAATTATCTGGGGAGTAATAACTGTCTCAGACTTTTCTAAGGCCAGAGAACAGAGTTCCTGAGCCATGACTCTTTTGCTTGTATGCCCTCAAATAGAAGAAAGGTCTCACTGAGCCAAAAAAAAAGGAAAATGGAAATTCCCAAGTTTTAGGCAATGAGTTTTCTTCTGGAACAATTTCACCACTAAAATAGTACAGAGGAGCAAAGAAGTAGAGATCTGAGGGTCAAAGTTTTTCTCCTTGATGGAAGGACAGTCACAGAAAACTAAATATAAACCTGCTCTTTCTTGGGTCTATGGAATGGGTAAAGTTATAACAAGAGTGTAATGAGCAGGGACAGGAGGGGAGGCATGGTGATGGGGGGATTAAGTGCCCTGGATTAAGCTCTGCCCCTATCTTGGGGTGTGATCTTTTGTAATAAATGCTGGACTTCAAGTTCCTTATTTGTCAGAGGAATGAGACAAAGTTTAGCCAGATCAGTAGTTCTTTTTGCTGGAGACTCCTCTTTTCAAATGAGGAGTCTTAGAACCTCACATATTAAAGGCATCAAAGCAGGACCTCTGGAGTGAAAGGTCACATGCTTGATCCTTTAGATCTTCCTGTCTTCCCAGAACTGATCTCTGAAGTTCCCCTAAAGAACTCAATTAGGGTAGTTTGAAAACCTCTGGGCTACATTCCCTTCATATGAGTCATGGGCTTCCCTGGTGGCTAGAGGTGTCTCCAATGCAGGAGACATGGGTTCAATCCCTGGTCCAAGATGATCCCACAAGCCTCAGAAAGACTAAATTGCTGCGCTACAACGATTGAGCCTGTTCTCTAGAGCTCAAGAACCACAACCACCGATGCCCACGTTCCTAGAGCCTGTGCTCTATAATAAGAAAAGCCTGTGCACTGCAGCTAGAGAGAAAGCCCTTGCTCATTGCAACTGGAGAAAAACCCCATGCAGCAACAAAGACCCAGCATAGCCAAAAAAAGAAAATAAATTAATTAATTAAAAAATAAGTTAAAGAGAACCAAGAAACCAAATTCTACTAAGAGTCAACTTTTAAACAAGCAAAGGATTCTTCCATGCTGAAGTCACTGGTGAGTGAAACCAAAGCTGGCTGTTCAAACTGACTCATCAAGAACATCTTCCTTATTCAGATTTAAGGCTTTAGATAGTACAGAGGCTTAATAAAAGAAATCAATCTGGAGGCATAAACTACGATGCTACAAAAATGACTCTTACGTACATATTCATGTGAAACGTTATTAACACTTAGAAAGTAAAACCCAGCTAATCTTATAAAGAGCAGCCAGGTAAAGCTTTCTCCAAATAACATTTTTATATTAGCCTCTGATCACAAACCTCCCAAGGTTTTCTAGGGTCTCTTAACTAGACTTGTACAGGATCTACTAATTCTAAATTCCATTTACTAATTCTAATTAGAGAATTAGGATTCTCTAAGAGAGACTGTTTCAAAATAAGAGAAAATAAGGTCAGCAGTATTAGAAGTAGAAATTAATGTACACTTTGTGGAAAACAGTTCTTCAGTCTGCTTTGGGAACCTACTGTGAGTGAATCCTCAAAGCCTTAAGCAGTATGAGCAATACGGCTCTACCAAGCATGAAACCTGGAGAAGAAATCCAGGCTGATTCTCTGGTTTTCACTGTCTTAAATGCAAATCATGCCCCATGCCCTTTCCCATTTCTGTTTCTTACTTCCTACTACTCTTCTTCTTCTGCCACGTCACCACCATCCTCCCAGCCTACCAAATAAAATTCTATTCATCCTTCAAAACCAGTTCAATAGTAGGATCTATGCATCAGAAGAAAAGTATTAGACAGACACAAAATATTAACTTGGGGGCAGGTTAACTCTCTACACCTCAGTGTTCTCAACCATAAAACAGGGATCAGGTCCTTCCTCATATAGTTTTTATTAGGATTAGAAATAATATCAATTTCCATCAAGAATCTAAGATAGTACCTGGCACACTGATTCTGATTAATGGGTTCAGGATTTATAATTTTGCATAACTGCCATTTGCCCTTATAATGTTTGTGGTGAAAAGACAGTCACCCTACTATGCTGTGAGAAGGTAGCCTCTAAGGTCCCTTTGCATTTTCTCTCTGCAAGATTAAGAAGCCCCTAAAATGAAAACTTTTTTCAACTTTCTCTGATCAGTGCCACTGCTGCTGCTAAGCCGCTTCAGTCGTGTCCGACTCTGTGCGACCCCAAGGATGGCAGCCCACCAGGCTCCCCCGTCCCTGGGATTCTCCAGGCAAGAACAGTGGAGTGGGTTGCCATTTCTTTCTCCGATGCATGCAAGTGAAAAGTGAAAGTGAAGTCTCTCAGTCGTGTCTGATTCTTAGCGACCCTATGGACTGCAGCCTACCAGGCCCCTCCGTCCATCGGATTTTCCAGGCCAGAGTGCTGGAGTGGGGTGCCAGTGCCTTCTCCGATAAGTGCTACTACAGGACCCAAATGCGCTATCTTGAGAATTGTCTGAAATGGATGATGACAGGATAAAACCCTGGGATGGGAACTGAGGAAGGGTGAAGGTTTAACTAAAGTGACTGAGTTAGGCAGGGAAGGAAGTGAAGCCAGGAAAGGGACCAACAGTCATGGCCTAGGTATTCCAGTTTGGCCAAAGAGCAAGGTCAGTGGGAATAAGAAAGTAGAATAGGTAGGACAGGAGGCTCTAATTAGAAAGTAGGTTTTCCAAACACATATTTCAGAGACAGATTCTGGGTGATGAGAAGGCTGGGACTAGATACAGGGGCATGGGAGACAATGAGCAGATTGAAGACATATGGAAGATTAAGAAATGATGGGTACACAGGAATATCCTACTGGTCCAGCGGTTAGGACTCAGTGTGTTCACTGGTACGGCGTGGGTTCAATCCCTGGTCAGGGAACTAAGATCCCACAAGCCATATGGTGTGTTATCAATAAATAAGTAAATAAATAAGAAATGAAATGATGAGTCCATACTATCAGACAGGTCATTTATGTGGGTCGGGGACTCTACACTGGGGGCATTAATGGCTCCAGGGGACATTTGGAAATATGTGGGAATCTTATTGGGGTTTTTCCCTATCTACTTTTTTTGGCTGTCACCATATCATGGGGAACTACTAGCATTTGGAGGAAGGCAAGATGATGAGCATCCTGTACAAGGAAGATCTGCCTCATCCAAAATGTTGAGAAATACTGAAGAGAAAATGAAGCGGGAAGCTAGGGTCCCCCTCAAAGGCAAGGAGCTTGGCACACCACTGCCATGTTGGGGAGGATAAGGATACTATGGTTAGATGTAAGCTCAAAGCACAGGTTTAGAACTTCAGAACAAGGCACACACACACACACAAAAAAAAAAACAATGGATGGGAAACAATAGCAGAGAGATAGCACCCCTGACTCCTGGTCCCAGAAAATTTCAGGGTAGCATGCACAGAAAAAACAGGCACAACTCAGAATGCATGTCAAGGGAAAACCAAGTTCAGTGAAAGAGAGGTGGGGCTGGAGAGGGTGAAAAGGGCAAGAATGTGGAGAAGTTTCTCTGCAGAACAGAGTTTCCAAATCCCATTAATCACATCTCAACACTGTCTCAAATCCTCCCCTTCCTTTCCACTCCTTCTGCCCCCCACCCTCCGTAACTTTCACTTGGGTTCTCAGGAGAGTCTCAGAACTTGTCTCCATGCTATCAGTCTGTAACCTTTCCAATATACCTTTTACATTGTTGCCAGGGCATCTTTCTAAATACAAGCCTAATCATAAAAACCTTCCATTGTTTCTGCTGTTTATCTAACTAAATCCCAAACTCAGCATGGTACTCAAGGCCTTCCATCATCTAGCCCTAACTGAACGATACCAATACCTTCTCCTTTCTGTATTTCTTCATGCTTGACTGCTTGCTTTCCTATTTCCTTTATTCACGTTCAGCGTCCACGATCCTTTACTTGAACAAATAAACCTTATTTGTTCTGCTTTATGTTCAAGTTCACAAGTCCATCTCTTCCATTACCAGTGCTTTTTAAACTTCCCTGAAATTAAAAATCACTAGACTACACTTGTTAAAAACACAAATTCTTGGGGCCCATCACATATACATCGAATCAGAATTTTTAAGGGAGGAGTAGAGAAGCCATATCGGATGGCTTAAAATATGTCTCCCCAAATCTCTGACTTTTCTCCCACCAAAAGGTAAAGTCAAATTCCCCTCCCTCTGAATATGAGCCAGCCTTAATGACTCAGTCCTAATGAAGATAATGTGGCAAGAGTGATGCTGTATAACTTCTGAGGGTGGATCATAAAAGATCACATAACCCCTACCCTGACTCCCTTCCTTCTTTATTCCTTCCTTCCTTCTCTCTGGATGCTTGCCCTTGAAACCCCGACAAGCAAGCCAAGCAGCCACATGGAACAGCCTCGTGTGAGTATTCTGATCATGGCCCCAGCTGAGAGCCCGGATGACTGCCAGGATCAGCCACCTGACTTATGAGTGAGCAAGCCTTTAGGTGACTATGGCCCCAGTTCTGCGACACCGAGGATGGTGAAGGGAACAGAGGCAAGCCCTGCCCTAATTGGAGACTCACAGCAAAATAAATGCTATTATTATTTTAAGCCACTAGATTTCAGAGATATTTTTTTCCCATGCAGCAGTAGATATTTGGAACACCATGTTATTAACAAGTATCTCACATGAGTCTTAAAATGAAGGAAGTTTGAGGACTTCTTCTACTAATATAAATTATATTAAACTATACTGTTACATTCCTTAAGGCCAGGAGTTACGTCTTAATAGTTTTTCAGATCTGGATCCTTTTTTCTGCAATATCTGTATTGATTTTCTTTTCTTTTTGATAAGAATATAAGTTTGACATAAATTTATAGCAATATAAAATGCATAACATAGAAGGGGAAAGGGCTATGCACTCTCCACCCCTCAACCCCACCTTAAGCGATACCCATGGTGAACAGGCTGGAAGGGCAGTATTTTCCACAGAGCAGGTGGTTGATGGATTTGTCACTGAAGAAAAGGTGACAGTGGTAGATTATAGAAACTTCCTACTGGCATTTAGCTGTACTCTAGATATATCTAATCTCCCACAATCACTTTCTTTACATCTTTCCCATCTTCCTTTTTTTAAATGTATCTCCTATAAAGAAAGAAATTCTACTTAGTGAGGTAAACGTATCATCTTCCCTAAGCTCTTTGGCATCTCTAGTTGAGTGAAGTTAATGTGCTTACCATCTTACTAACTTATACCATTCCCTCAACATTTGCTGAGTGCTTAGTATGTTCTGTCATGCTATACACTAAGAATATAAAATACACAGGAAAGGGGCCCTCATATCAAAAAACCCATAGTCCAGAGCAGGGGTCAACAAACTTCCTTAAAGTACCAGATAGTAAATATTTTAGACTTTGAGGGCCATACGGTCTCTGCTTTAACTCTGCTGTTGTGGTACAAAAGCTGCCACAGACAATACACAAAAAGACATGGCTATATTCCAATAAACCTTTATTTACTAAAATAGGCAGCCAGTAGACTACAGTCTGCCTACAGAGTTTACACTGGTCAACAGAACCTTATGCAATGGTGAAATGTTTCTGCAATATCCAGTGTGGTAGCCGCCAGCTACACATAGCCACTGGACAATTGAAATGTGGCTAGTGCAGCTGATGAACTGAATTTTAACTGCAACTTTATTTTAATAAATTGAAATTAATTTAAATTAATTAAATTTATTTTAATTAATTTAAATAGCCTTATCTGTAGTGGCTACCCTATTAGACAACATAGGCATAGAGTGTACCTAACACGCCCTTCAACTAAAAACCTTCCTCAAAACTTATCTCAAAAAACCCCCAAAAACAAAAAACAACCACCCTCACCTCAACCTGAAAGCCTTTCTGACAGCTTCTATCCATGTTGGTCACACACTCTCTCTTATCCTATATCTAGTCCTTACTCCCATTCATTTTGGACTTGCTAACATTGTGATTAATAACTATGTGTTTCATAATTCTTTTCTGTGTTTATATGTCTTTCTTTCCCAAACTGAACAAAAATTCGAGTACAGAGAATGTATCTCCTGATTATTATCATCTTCCTTTGTCACAGACTAGCGTGGTACTTAAAATCCAGAAGGTGCTCCAGAAAGTCATTAGATGCCATGTCCTTCCTTTAGTGATCTCCCTGACAGGTGGTGATGTTTGCTCAAGACAGATGGTCCTTTTGGGCCAGGATCAGCACTTACTTGGAGAATATTTCTACAATGGCCGATGAGTTGTTCTTGTTGACAAGAGAAAGTTCTTTGGCTGTAACCCTCAACGATAGAGAAGTCCATTGCCGTCTGTTAAATGGAGTTGGTTCCATGTTGTCTACAGATACTGAAATACCTATGTGATAAAGAAAGCCAGGATATTAGACACAGAAGAGAGCTCTCCAGCATCCAAGGACTGGCAACAGTGTGGTGTAAGTGAGAGCAGAGAGCCCTGGAGCAGCAGACTGCATTCCTCTACTGGTTCTCTCGAAAACTGTAACCTAGATCAGATGATTGAATCGGGATTGTAGTTTCCTGTAAAATAAGAAGGTTAGATCAGGTGATCTCTAAGGTCCCTTTCAGTTTGCATCATTTTATGACTCACCCTACTGTGCAAACATCGATTGGCCTTTCCATGAACTTAAGTCTGTTCCAAAGTCACATTTGGAGTGAAATGTTCCACTCTTCTGAGTTACATCCCAGGGGAAGTACAACTGGCATCTCTGCAGAGTCGGGTCCAAATTAGGTTCTACCTACATCCAAGTTTCTGTTGGCTTCTTTCTTCCCCCATGCTCTGCAGCACTGACCATTTGGTACTAGGGAAAGAGCTACAGATACAGCACTGAATAATATAACAATAATAGTATAATAATAATAATATAAGCCTTGCAGGCTTAAAGGTAAGATAGACTTCAAATGAAATCATAATTCTGTAACCTTGAACAAATTATATAATGTTTTTGGTTTTGGTTACCTCACCGAAAAATGAGAATACTTACCCCTTTGTAGGGCTTTTGATGTGGATTTAAGGAGATAATATATTTTAAATACTAGGCATATTATAGTATCAAGAACATTTAAGTATATTAGTATTGGCTTCAAGTCAAAAAAATACCACAAAGTCATGCTCTTGACATCACCTAGACCCTATCCTTTAACTGGATTATTTGGTTTTGCTCTAGTAATTATCAAAAGAGTCCAAACCTTTGTCCAAAACAGGTGAGATTAGAAATGAGTCAATAGTTTATTTGAAGAGTGAACGATATAGATGAAAGTACTACTCGCAGCTCTCTTGACAACCACAGAACGTAACTGATCTGGGAGAATGTATGGTTCATTGGGTACTGCTTCCAACAGCCTTGACAACAGCAGAACACAGTGTGCATAAACAAGCAACATGGGCTTCCATTTCACACTAAAAGTTCTGTGATGCAAAGTAAGTGATAAGCAGCCCCAAAAGACTACACTACTTTTCCACAAGTAGTACCTGTTGCTCCCCACTAAAGACTTGTCTAAAAACAATGCTAGTTTTGTTGTTTTTGTTTATTTGTTTGTTTAAATTCCCATGTTGGAGGGCAATAGAGAGCCCTCCTATGGTAAGGAGCTCTGGTATCAGAGACTCATGCATTTAAATGGGAGTGTTGGCCCCATCACTTAAAGCTGTGTGTCCTTCCCTAAAAGTTAGATTTCTTATCCATAACAATAGTACTTACTCCATAGTACCTTTTTAGAAAAGTATTATCTTTATTTATTTAGTTGGCTGCACCAGGTCTTAGCAGTGGCACACAGGATCTTTCAGCTGTGGCATGCAAACTCTTAGTTGCAGCACAGTTCCCTGATCAGGGAGTGAACCTGGGACCCTGGCCTTGGAGCATAGAGCCTCAGCCACGGGACCACCAGGGAAGTCTTACTTCATAGTATCTTTTTTCTTCCTCCATAGTATCTTCATAAGGAATAAATAAGATAAAGAAAAGAAGACCCTGACAGAATAAGTAAGCAATAAATTTAGCTTTTTGTATTATCTCTCCTCCCTGGATAAAATAATCTTAATTCTATACATGTTCTCTGAAATAATCCTGCATTGTATCAGACAATCTTGATATATGATGTTCATCTATCCGTTTTTCAGTTTGTAACTGACAGACCTACTAGACATTGTCAGTTCTTTCTCCAACAAGAAAAAGACACAGCTGTGTACTCAGCTAAACATAATTATGTAAAACCACAATAATGACCCTTTAAAACACATCCAGGAAACACCGGCCAACACTTTAAGACATTTGGTATAATTATGCTTCCCCAGTGTAACTACACATGATATCAATTCTAAAGGGATCAATTCTGAATTAAAAAAATACAGAAGATTATGTTCTCATATTTGTTCATGATAAAAGGAAAAGCATTAATTATTTGAGGGACTTCGTGTGAAAAAGTAAAAGGATTTTAATTCCCAAGTCTAATTCTGTGGTTTTGATTGCTCTCAGCCAGAAAGCCAAGTCAGAAAAACTACCTTGGCATAATGCTAGGATAAGCACACTTTACACTCAAGGAATGACGTGGCTCACACCCTGACCACATCTTCACAGAAGCATACTATTACTTCCTAGCAATGTGATTAGCACCCTTTGAAACATAGAAAGGTGACAATCAGTACATGATTTTTGATAGACTCTGGTACCAGGTTGTGTGCATGCTAAGTCGCTTCAGTCATGTTTGACTCTTTGCAATCCCATGGACAGTAGCCCTCTGGGCTCCTCTGTCCATGGGATTCTCTAGGGAGGGATACTGGAGTGGGTTGCCATGCCCTTCTCCAGGGGATCTTCCTGACCCAGGGATCAAACCTGAGTCTCTTATGTCTTCTGCATTGGCAGGCAGGTTCTTTACCACTAGTGCCACCTGGGGAAGCCCTCTGGTACCAGGTTGCTGAGTAACTACTTCCTACAAGGTCCTGCCCAAATAATGTATATAATCTACCAAGCTTGCTAATGTATACAAATAACTGTAGCACAAGACAGAATGTGGTTAGAAGCAATGCATGGTCTAGGAGTACAGGACTTGATTTTCTGGCATGGTGGGAGAAAAGGAAAGACTTGATAGTTACAAAACTGGCAGAATTTTGTCAAGTGAGGGCAGGAGGAGGACAGTGCATTTCAGATAGGAGGGATACTGTTACACCACTAGGGAGCTGAAACAGCAAAAGACACTTTAATGGAGTTAGACTTTAGTTGCAAAAGAAGTTGAAGATAAGGTAGGGAAAGACAGAATGAGGACGGACTGGGAAGTGCCTTGAAAGCCATGCTAATGAGAATTCCCTGACTGCCCAGTGGTTAGGACTTATTGCTTTCACTGCTGTGGGCCTGGGTTTGGTCCCTGGTTGAGGAACTAAGATCCCACAAGCCAAGTGGTGAGGTCAAAACAACAACAAGAACAACAAAAAAGAAAACCATGGGGCTTCCCTGATGGCTCAGATGGTAAAAAAGAAAACCATGCTAAGGAATTTGGGCCATAATCCTAGTGGAAAGAACTAGCCTGTGGGTGAGCAGAGGTGAGGTCTAGCTGTAAAGCGTCACTCCCAAGCACATGAATGACCTTCACGGCAAATGAAAAAAATAATTTCCCTGAGCTTCAATATCCACACGTGTAAAAATAAAAAGTTCTATAAGTGGGTGGATACTAGAAGTTTCTGAGAAAGCAAAAACATAATAAGAGCCATGTTTTAAAAGCTGATTCTGCAGCTATGTGCAACTTGGTAAGAGAGGAAAAGACTGGACTCTTAATTACTGGTCAAGAAGAGCCTAAAACTGTTGAAAGGTAATTAAGGTTTAAATTAGCATAGATGGGAATGGAAAAGTGGGAGGAAAGAATTGAGAGTTCTTAGAATAAAACGGGCTTAGGGTGAGAAGGAATCAAAGGTGGCATCATCAAACTTGAACAATTAGAAGGTTGCCAATGCCATTAACGCAGAGTAAATAGAGGAAGAAGAGGGGGAATAAGGAGTTTCACTTTACACATGTTGAGTAATGATTAAGACCATCACTTTTAGCCAAAGTCGAAAATGGGCAACAAAATCTTGGAACCCATCTAGCTGAAAACCCACACAAATTATCTTTCAGTAAGAGTGTGACGGCAAGTATCTTCCCAAAATAGCATCAAACATGAGAATCATTCTTCCAGAGAAACTTAAAGTTACCTTGGGCCTGCTTGAAATAGTCTCCTGTTGTGAATCTCTCGGCTTTCTGGATTTGCATTAAATCTGTGATACCTCCCTCAACTCAACTCTGTCTCAGATGAGAGTCCCATTCTAGAACTTTAGGACAATGTCCTTAATCCTAGAAATTCTGTTAAGGGTGAAAAGGGTGTGTACAACACCTTAAACAAAAACAACCCCAGGGACCCATTGAATTCTCCAGGCCAGAATACTGGAGTGGGTAGCCTTTCTCTTCTCCAGGGGATCTTCCCAGCCCAGGGATTGAAGCCAGGTCTCCCACAGTGCAGGCCGATTCTTTACCAGCTGAGCCACAAGGGAAGCCCAAACAAAACAAAACAAAATCCTTTTCCAAATGGACATTCATTTGGGGCTACAATATTGTTGAATATTTTTTCCAGTGGCCCAGCGGACTTTAAAATCCAATCCACTGCATTGTCATATACAAATAATAACAGCAGCTATACTTATCCAGCACTTACTAACTCTAATTCTTACAACTCTGGAGACAGACTATTTCCATTAAACAAACAAACAAAACAAAACAAAACCCAACTGTGGTTTATTAAGGTTGGCGCCGTTGCCTAAGGTCAGACATCTAACATCGGGCCCAGGCAGAATTCAGCGTTCAGACTCCAAAACCCAAGTTTCACCTGTGAAGGAAAAACTGCTGCACTGGTGGGACTTTGGGCAGGAATTAAAGGAAACGGATATAACAAAAATAACTTTAGATTTCTAGCCTGAGACTGGGGCAGTGGCACAGTGAAAAATAATGGGATACATAGAAAGGGGAACTATTTGCTAAGAGGAAGATGCTTACAGTTTTAGATACATATGGTAGATTTTTATATCAAAAGAGAAGCTCAGAAATCAAGTAATCAAACCCCCCTTTTTACAGTAAGGGAATTAAGCCAAATAAACACTCAATAACTTTCCCAAACTCACCATCTAGTCAATAAGAGAGCCAGAGCTATTCTCAGTTCAAAGTTCTTTTATCACACCTGGTAGCTTGAGGTGGAACAGCTAAACCCCTGTGGGTGAACTGTAGCCTGGATATAAAGATCTCTGAACAAAGGTCCTTGAAATTCAAGGGTTGGGTAATGACTCACAAGGAAATTTGGCTCCAGGTATCTGCTTCTTCAAAAGATTGCTCAGGGTGAGGTCTATAGCCACTTGGGAAACCAACTCTAATAAATTCACTTTCCCTAACCAAGCGAATTGTCTCCCAGAAACAAAACTGACGAAAGCAAAAGAGTGCCCCTAATAAAATCCTGTTCTTAAAAATCCAATCTTGGGACTTCCCTGGTGGTCCAGTGGTTAAGACTCCACCTTCCACTGAAGGGGGTGTGGGTTCCATCCAGGTTGGGAAACTAAGATCCTGTATGCTAAACAGCGCAGCCAAAAAAAACTAAATAAACAAAATCACTTCATAAAACAATAACAACTACAAAAAAAAGAGGACAGCTCAAAAAAGTGCATTTTTATACAAAAAATAATGACTAAATTCACACCCCTGAAAAAAAAATTGAAAGTTAATAGCTATTTTAACCTTTTATTTTGAAATAATTTTAGATTTACAGAGTTTCAAAGATAGTACAAAAGTTTCTGTACACTTTTCACCTAGCTTTATCTTACATTAAAACAGTATAATAATCAAAATTAAGAAATTAACATTGGTAGAATACCACCAAATTAACTATAAACTTTATTCAAATTTTACCAGTTTTTCATTAATGTCTTTTTTCTATTCTAGGACCCTATACTGCACTTAGTTGCCATGCCTCTTTAAGTTGCCTTAAATCTCTGATAGTTCCTCTGTTTTTCCTTGCCTTTCATGGCCTTAACACTTTGAAGAATCCTGGAAGATACTATGTAGACTATCCCTAATTTGAGTTTCCTGGTTTCTCCAATAAAAAGAACCAGGGTTCTCTGGATAAGTGGTTGATTTCAGAGCTGCAGCAGAACAAATCCAAGGTAAACCTAGACAGGGAACTATACTCAATATCTAATAATGATCTCTAAGGGAAAAGAATCTGAAAAGTAATATACATATCTAACTGAATCACTTTGCTGTATACCTGAAACATAACATTGTAAAGCAACTATATTTCAATTTAAAGAGAGAGAGACAGACAGACAGAGACAGAGATAAAACAAAACAAGATAAGCCTGGAACATCTCTCAATGTTAAAAAAAGTTTGCTTTAAAAAAAAATGTTCTCTCAGATTAGATCGTGGTTATAGAATCTGGGGAGGAATACTGCAAAGCTGATAAGCCTCCTCGGTACATGGTATCAGAGAGTACACTGTGTTGATGTCTGTCTTATTACTGATGATGTTTACCTTGATCACTTGATTAAGGTGGTATCTGCTAGGTTTCTTCACTCAAAAGTGGCTATTTTCTTCTGTTTATAATTCATAAATACTTGGGGAGAGATACCTTAATCTTTTTTTTCCTTAAACTTTTACTCACTAATTTTAGCATTTACAGGGGGATCTTGGTTCCAGCAATCATTATTGTGGTGTTCTAATGTTGATTTTTTTGTTGCCCTCATTCCTTCTATATTTCTTAATTGGAGGAATTTCTTCTATAAGGAAGAATTATCCTTTTCCCCTCATTTATTTAGTCAATCATTTATTTACACTAGTATTAGACTCACAGATATTTATTTTACTCTCTGGGTTATAATATTCCTGGATTATTTCATTTTGTTGCATAGATTGTTCTACTTTAGCCATTTGGAGCTCTTTCAGCTTGGCTCTGGTGTCCTTTTAAGATGCCACCAAATTTTCTAAAGCACTTTTAAACTCTATAAGATGTTCCAAGTTCAGCGAGTGTTTGCCTCTCCCCAGCTCTAGAATCAGCCACTTCTCCAAGGAGCCCTGGTTCCTTTTATTGGAGAAACCAAGATCTGGGCACTAGGCATACTCAGTGCTACTCAGACATCACTGCTTCTGGGCTCTCCAGGGACAGAACCAGGAAATCTATGTGTGAATATTAACTCATGTATATAACACATCTATATTTCTATATTTATTTCTCTATATACCTACGTATATGTGTGTATATATATATTAGTCAGTTAAGTCGCTCAGTCATGTCCGACTCTTTGTGACCCCATAGACAGCAGCACGCCAGGCTTCCTTGTCCATCACCAACTCCCAGAGCCTGCTCAAACTCATGTCCTTTAAGTTGGTGATGCCATCCAACCATCTCATCCTCCTTTGTCCCCTTCGCTTCCTGCCTTCAATCTTTCCCAGCATCAGGGTCTTTTCAAATGAGTCAGTACTTCGCTAAAGTATTGGAGTTTCAGCATCAGTCCTTCCAATGAATATTCAGGATTTCCTTTAGGATTGACTGGTTTGATCTCCTTGAAGTCCAAGGGACTCTCAAGAGTCTTCTCCAACACCACAGTTCAAAAGCATCATTTCTTCAGCACTCAGCTTTCTTTATGGTCCATCTCTCACATCCATACATGACTACTGGAAAAACCACAGCTTTCACTAGACAGATCTTTGTTTTGCAGAGTAATGTCTCTGCTTTTTAATATACTGTCTAGGTTTGTCATAGCTTTCCTTCCAAGGAGCAAGCGTCTTTTAATTTCATGGCTGCAGTCACCATCTGCAATGGTTTTGGAGCCCAAAAGAATAAAGTCTCTCACTATTTCCATTGTTTTCCCATCTATTTGCCATGAAGTGATGGGACCAGATGCCATGATCTTAGTTTTCTGAATGTTGAGTTTTAAAGCAGTTTTTTCACTCTCCTCTTTCACTTTCATCAAGAGGTTCTTTAGTTCCTCTTCACTTTCTGCCAAAAGGGTGGTGTCATCTGCATATATGAAATAATTGGTATTTCTCCCAGCAGTCTTGATTCCAGCTTGTGCTTCATCCAGCCTGGCATTTAGCATGATGTACTCTGCATATAAATTAAATAAGTAGGGTGACAATATACAGCCTTGACATATTCCTTTCCCAATTTGGAACCAGTCTATTGTTCCAAGTCCAGTTCTAACTGTTGCTTCTGGACCTGCATACCTGCATACCTTGACCTGCTTCTTGACCTTGATTTCTCAGGAGGCAGGTAAGGTGGTCTGGTATTCCCATCTCTTTAAGAATTTTCCACAGTTTGGTGTGATCCACACAGTCAAAAGCTTTGGCATAGTCAATAAAGCAGAAGTAGATGTTCTTCTGGAATTCTCTTGCTTCTTCTATGATCCAACAGATGTTGGCAATTTGATCTCTGGTTTTTCTGCTTTTTCTAAATCCACCTTGAACATCTGGAAGTTCTCGGTTCATGTACTGTTGAAGCCTAGCTTGGAGAATTTTGAGCATCACTTTGGTAGTGTGTGAGATGAGTGCAATTGTGTGGTAGTCCAAACATTCCTTAGCATATATACTTATATATATTTATAAATGTATACACATGTATTTAAACTACAAATTCATAGTGGTACTTCTGATTCCAATCTAGCATCACAAAATTTATTCTAGTATTCCCTTTCATTTACTTGTACCTTTTTTCTCTGATAGTGAGAAGCCTAATTTCATAGAATTTGGAAAAAGATATAGAATCTTCAAAATTATGCCATTGCCAATTTCTACTCCCTGATAAACCATATTTTTTTTTTCTTTCCACTTGGCATGTTATCCCTTCCTTCCTCCCTCAATCTATTCATCTTTCAAGACTCAAGTGAACAGTCTGCCTCCTCAGAGAAGCCTTTCCTGAACCGCCTTATTCCTAATCAGTATAGGCCACTTCCTCTGCCTTTTAATAATTTTATAAATCATACTTGGTAGAAAGATTGATTGTTGAGGTGAGAGGACAGATTTACTTTGCCTCTTGCCCTCCTAGTATCTTGTATATTGCTTTTTAAATAGAAGGAACTCTATAAATATATCTTGAATTGCATGAAGGCTTAAATTTTATCCTAAACACTATCTGTACCAAAAAAAAAAGTCCATTATATAGCCCAGGCTTCCCAGATGGCTCAGTGTTAAAGAATCTGCCTGTCATGCAGGAGATGCGAGTTTGATCCCTGGGTTGGGAAGACCCCCTGTAGAAGGAAATGGCAACCTACTCCAGTATTCTTGCCTGGAAAATTCCATGGACAGAGGAGCCTGGTGGGCTACAGTCCATATGGTCACAGAGTCAGGCACGACTTAGTGACTAAACAACATTATATAGGCCTAAGGTTAGTTGTTGAGAAGGTAAATACTATTTTTCAGTAATTTTAGCTTATTCAAACTCTGATAAAAACTCAAATGATAGGAAAAAATAGAACTACTAAATAACTTCAAATACTACACATAAAAGGTTCACTACTCTATTATTCAGCAACATGGTGACTGACAAGTCTGTGGCACATTGGAATAATCATTGTTACTGTTCTTGGAAGAGCTTCAGCCAGGTCTCTGTAGAAACACGTATCCTAGACAATAGGGAAATTGTAAGAATGACCAAATTCCCAGAGATCAGCAAGAATGTAGATATTTGCAACAGGTAAGAATAAGCTTCAATAACATGACTCTTTTACATCCTTTATAAGAATACTGTGTTCTTAAAAACACTAAGATCCAGGGCAAGAGTAATGAAAAAAGATAACTGAGAAGCAACTTTACTGCTAGAAACTGCCCACCAAAGAATCAGAGCAACCTTCACTAGGCAGTTACAAATATTCACCCTAAGCAATTCATGTTACCATTCCAGAGATAAAAGAAGAAAGCACCCTCAGATATAATCTCTTCCAGGACCTGGGATTCCTCAGGAGAAAAACAAGTGTCACAACAGTGACTCTTCTATCTCCCCTAGAGTCTAACTTTCCTCCACCTCTGACTCTGCCCTAAAAACATGCTCATATTTCTGGGATGTGTGTGTGTGTATGCGCTCACATGTATGCCTGCATGCTTATGTGTACATGTATGAAACCTGCATATATGGATATGGCTTGCTAGGTGGGGCTAGTGGTAAAGAATTTGCCTGCCAATGCAGGAGATGTGGGTTTGACCCCTGGGTCGGGAAGCTCCCTTGGAGAAGGAAATGGCAACCCGCTCCAGTATTATTGGAAAATAAAAAAAATTCCATGGACAGAAGAACCTGGTGGGGTCACAAAGAGTCAGAGATGGCAGAGCATGTACACACACACGTGGATTAAAGAAATAATCCTTTTTCCTCTTAAGCCCTTTTCCCCCTCAAATGACCACCTCACCTTGCTCCCACCTTAAAAGCCAAACCTTAGCCTCCACTTCTTCATCTTCCATCTATCCCTCTGAATGCTTGGGTGTGGCTCCCACTCCCAACATCCTGCTGAAATTATTCTCCTGAAGATCTTTTACTATCAGATCCAAGGACCGTGTCTCAGTTTTCATCATTCTCTATTGTCTCTATTTGAGTTGCTGATTAGTCCCTTATTTTTGAAATTGTATTTCCGCTGTTGTTCAGTTCCCCTGAACTGAACTGAACTGAACTGTTTTCTCTTAAATGGAACTCTTCTGCTTCCTATCTTTTTAACCATCACAATTTTCTCATAGAATCATCTCTTTCTCTCCACTTATCCTTGCTGCTAAGCATTGCTTGATGGTCAGTATCTCTCTTCCCTCTGAGTAAGCTCACCTATGCTCAAGTCATCAAAGGTCACTTACACCAAATGATTCCCAAAGCTGTATCATAAGCCCTGACTTATGGTCCTAGAATTTCCATTGCATGATGGATAGCTTCATGTGTCACATAAGTACACAACACAATTCAGCCCAAATCATATATATCATCTTTTACCTTTATCCTTCAAATTAGGTTTGCTTAACCACAGGCAATTTTCTCCAAAGATGAGCTGGCATATGAAATTTTGCTTCTATAAAATAAAATAACATAGCATGAAAGATGCATGATGGTAACAAAACATGTATAAGGTCTGGAGTCAAAAAGAGGACTTTCAAGAACTCACTCTACCTCTTTCTAATTATGTTGGCTGCGGACCATCAATTCTACATCACTTACCTTAGCTCATCAAAAATTCTATGTAAATGTGACACATATGAAGAGAGAATGGTGTAGAGGCTAAGAGCACAGAGTTTGAATACAGCTATTCAAGTCTCACAATATTCATGAGCTATGTGATCTCAGGCAAGTTATCTTACTCTATCTCACTTTTCACATATGTAAATTGAGCAGAAAGAACCTACCTCATAGCATTGTTTTGAGAATGGAAACAAATTCCTAAACATTAAGTATGTACAAACTACCTAACACCTCCTAAATGCTCAATAAATGTTTATTATTATTATTAATCAATAAGTATTATTTCACACACTCCCTTTATCTTGTTTTACATGTGGACTTTGTACAAACCTTTTCTCACACATTTAGGTTGGCTCAGCATCTCTCTCTTGATTCTGGGCCTTTCTCTGTATTGCCGCTCCCTCTGTCTAAAAACACTTTGGACCCTCCCTGGCCTTATACTATAGGTCCCAGCTTAGATGACACTGTCCTCTGAAAGCCTTCCCTAACCCCTAAGCCCGCACTAACAGGCTGCTCTTAAACTACCAAATGACTAGACATACCCCAACACTAATCACTTTGCATTTTTTTTATTATATATTTTTTAATCTCAGGACCGCACCTGGCACATGGGAGGTACGCAAGTATTTGTTAAATGAAGGGAGGCTTACCAGGTATCCAAAATCATTTGCTGGTTTCACCTATTTTTATAAACTAGTACTTTGGGGGAAAAGAAAATGAAACAAAACAGTGGGTTATGTTTATTCTAAGTCACCCCAAATTATGGGAAACCAGTGGACATAGCCACCAAAAAAAAAAAAAAAAGGTCTCTAGCCCTAAACTCAGGTAGATATAGATTGTCGTAGTTAACTTGCTCTCTTGGCATAAGTCAGGTATTTTCTTACAAATAACTATTTGGTTCTTTAGGTAAAAAAGTCTCTACCTGCTCTTATCCACCCCTTATCCCAAGCCAATTCTAATCCCCAAAGGCAATCTTTTTCACAGTTTGGAGTAATAGGCTTTCTGATATTGCCTATACATGATATTGAAGTGCTCAAATTTCTTCTTAAATGTTTGTTTTGGGTACTCTGATGTTTCCTAAGTGTAAAATACACACCAGGTTTTAGAAACCAAAAGAGAGCTAAGATGAGAAATAAAAAGGAGGAGAAGATTGAATTCAGTAGGTCACACACTGTGTGTTCTTAAGAAGCACCCAGGAAGCATGTTTAAATACAGATTTACAGGTCCCATGCCACAATTCTGATTCATTAGGTTTGGAGTAGGGGCCAGGAAGATGACCCTATTTTAACAAGAACTTTGAAGTGATTCTAGCGTTGGATGTCTCTCCCCCTCATATGTTGGAAAACACTGAAATAAAACGGTCTAAGACCTGTAGGTATTCCAAGAAAAATGGAAAAACAGCAGTATAAATGTTTTTATATTGTTCATTTCAAATTTTGCATGGTCATTCAAATTTGGCACCATAAAAAAAATGGCTGCCCTTCAAAGGTAGACTGAGGTTTGAACAAAAATGAACCTGGATCACTGAAATGATCAATTTTTTTGGCTATTATGTAGGTTCATGTAGAACTTCCCTGCCCAGATGGCACAAAATTATTGAGCAGACCAATGACTCATGGTAATAAAACTGAATTCTTCATACTTTTTTTTTTCTTTAGATTGGTTTGCTGCTAAATTTAAAATATTACTTAAGAAAAATATAAATGGTATCTGAATAGAAATTCCGATTTACTTTTATATTCTGACTATGATGGTAACTAAAACTTATTAAGATGTTAAAGCAGGAAGCCAACAAGCTTGGGCTCTAATTTTTATTTAATTTGCCACTAATTAGCACTATCATTGGCTTAACAAGTCATCTCCTCAGGGCCTCAACTTCCTCTTGTGCAAAACAAAGGGTTAAAATAGCCTAGTATTTTTCTAACTGTAGGTCACAATTAATAAGTTGTGAAATCACGTTTAGTGGGTCAGCATGTTTGTTTATGTTAATTAGAAATGGAATGAAACAGAAAATAGAGTGCATCACACACATTAGAGGTAAATATTCTTTTATAAAGCTTGCTTTTGTTTCAGTTTGTGTGTGTAAAAACTGGGTAAGAATGTAAAGTAGTTCTTACTGAGGCATGTGGTTAAAAAAAATCATAGTTTGACAAATGTTGGCGAGGATGTAGAGAAACTGAAACTCTCATACATTGCTGATGGGAATGTAAAATGGTGCAGCTGCTTTGAAGAGCTGGCAGTTCCTCAAAAGGTTAAATACATAATTATCATATGACTTAGCAGTTCCACAGTTCCACTCCTAGGTATGTAGTTGTGTTTGTGTGTGTTTCTCTTGTTTCTCCAAGAGAAATGAAAACACATCTCCACACATAAATCTGTACACAAATGTTCACAATAGCATTATTCACAACAGCCCCAACATGGGAACATTCCAAATGTTCATCAACTGATGAACGGATAAACAAAATGTGGTTTATCCACAAAAAAGGTGTTTTATTCAACTATGAAAAGGAAGTACTGATACATGCTACAACATAGAGGAACCTTGAAAAAATTATACCAAGTGCAAGGGACCAGTCACAATAGATCACATGTTGTATGATTCCATTTATATGGGACGTCTAGAAGAGGCAAATCTATAGGAAAAGAAAGTAAACTAGTGGTGACCTAGCACTTGGGGGTAAGGGAGAAGGGACTGATTGCTAATAGGCAAGGGTTTTTTTCCAGAAAGTGGTGAAAATGTGTAAAATGATTGTGGTGATGGCTGCACAAATCTGTTAATATACCACAAACCACTGAATTGCCCACTTTAAAAACAGGTAAGTTGTATGGTATAAGAATTACATTTTAATAAAACTGCTATTTTTAAAAAGCACAGTTTGAAAGTCACTAGGCTAGATGATAGATGATCACTGGGGTCCCTAAGAATGCTCAATGTACCCCTCACATAGGGTTCACTTTACCCATACGCACACAACGGTTATTTGGAGGCAGGGCAGTAAGTATCTTGAAACACCAGCTGACTCTAATTCTGATTCTAGTGCTAACCAGATGCACGGTGACCTCTCTGTACTACCCTTTCCTTCTATGTAAGATGAGGATGACAACTTACCCTCCAGGGTTGTTCTACGCACAAAAGGAGATAATAAATGCATACTATGTCTGGCACATTGCTTGGGGTCACAGCCAGATCTTGTCAGTCTTTGTAAGCCTCTGTATTTAAGACACATTCAATAAACATTATTCCAAAGACTTTGTTAACAGGATACATATTTGGGTTTAGCTTAGTTTACATGTCATATTGTCTTAACAAGGCCTATGTCATTAGACTCATAAAAAATTCATAAATGTAATTTTTCCTTCAGCCCTTTGACTTCTTTTAGTGCCAAAATTACTCTTTATAATACTATATAATGGAGGTAGGAACACTAGTTGAAAAGAAATTAGTGGCCTCTTTAAAATATTGAAATTTTAATTTCAAAGTATTAGAAAAACTATCCATCTCTTCTTAAATGTTTGTTTTGGATACTTTGAGCAATCACATTTTGTAGTGTCTATTTGGAAGTCAAACTAGGGAAATTCTCTGGTGGTCCAGTACTTAGCATTTCACACTTCCACTGCAGGGGGTATACGTTTGATATCTGGTGAGGGAACTGAGTTCCTACAAGCTGCAGGGTGGCCAAAAAGAAAGTCTGTTGAGCACATGAAATGTGGCTAGTTTGTATAGAGATGTTCCATAAGTGTAAAATACACATCCAATTTTATTTAACAAGCTAAACAGGAAAAGAATTTGAAAAAGGACACATGTACATATATAACTGACTCAGACTGCTGAAACACAACACACACACTGTTAATCAATTCTACTCCAATATAAAATAAAAAGTTTTTAAAAAGCCAAATTAAACATTATTCACTTTTTAATATAAATGTAAAATGAAAATGAAGTCACTCAATCGTGTCTGACTCTTTGCGACCACATAGAATGTAGCCTACCAGGTTCCTCCGCCCATGGGATTTTCCAGGCAAGAATACTGGAGTGGGCTGCCATTTCCTTCTCCAGCAGATCTTCCCAACCCAGGGACTAAACCCGGGTCTCCTGCATTGTAGGCGGACGCTTTACCATCTGAGCCACTAGGGAAATCCAGTCCAAAAAGGGTAAGTCCATAGATAAGTGCTGGAATGTGCAATTGCAATTTTTTCCTTTAATTAGGTTAGCAATTTTCAAAAATAGCTCCAGCAGCCAAGATGTGATCAACCAGCATCCTTCACAGTTTCCCACTCTGCCACTCTCTTTCACCCTCCTTCCATCTAGGGAACCTCTCCTCCACTGGCCTCAACAAACACTAAAGCTGCTATTTTCTTCCCTGTCTAGCTTCCTTGGTTAGAGTGACTGGTCAAGGGATGAGCCTGCTCATCATAAACAATTTAGTTCAATTCAGTTGCTCAGTCATGTCCATCTCTTTGCAACCCCATGGACTGCAGCACGCCAGGCATCCCTGTCCATTGCCAACTCCCCAGGTTTACTCAAACTCATGTCCATAAGCAATTAGGCAGACATGAAGAGCCAGATCATTGGAAAAGACCCTGATGCTGGAAAAGATTGAAGGCAGGAGGAGAAGGGAATGACAGAGGATGAGACTGTTGGATGGCATCACCAACCTGATGGACATGAGTTTGAGGAAGTTCCAAGAGATGGGGAAGGACAGGGAAGCCTGGTGTGCTGCAGTCCATGGGGTCGCAAAGAGTCAGACACAACTGAACAACAAAATTACAACATACAGGGGCTTCCCAGGTGGCACTAGTGTTAAGAACTCAGCTGCCAATGCAGGAGACACAAGAGATGTGGGTTTGATCCCTGAGTCAGGAAGATCCCCTCGAGTAGGAAATGGCAACTCGCTCCAGTATACTTGCCTGGAAAATTCCATGGACAGAGGAGCCTCGCAGGCTACAGTCCATGGGGCTGCAATGAGTCAGACAGGACTGAGTGACTGAGCACGCATGCACACAATATACAAAACAGATGTCTCTACCTGCTCTTGTCCAGCCCTTCTTCCAAGCCAATTCAAATTCCCAAAGGCAACCTCTGTCACAGTCTGGAGTAAAGACTTTCTGATATTGCCTATACAGGAGAAAAACAGCGAGCACATAATACTATGTGTTCGTCATTATTCTAAACATTCAATATAGATTATCTCATTTTATATTCACAACAGCTCATGAGGAAGCTATTATCATGATGCCTGTTTGACAAATGAGAAAACTGAGGCACAAAGTTAACATGTATCACACATGAATGCACATTTTTAAAAATTAAACTGGTCTTAGGTTAATATGGAGAAGGCAATGGCAACCCACTCCAGTACTCTTGCCTGGAAAATCCCATGGACAGAGGAGCCTGGTCAGCTGCAGTCAATGGGGTTGAGAAGAGTCGGACACGACTGAGTGAACTCACTTTCACTTTTCACTTTCATGCATTGGAAAAGGAAATGGCAACCCACTCCAGTGTTCTTGCCTGGAGAATCCCAGGGACGGGGGGAGCCTGCTGGGCTGCCGTCTATGGGATCGCACAGAGTTGGACACGACTGAAGTGACTTAGCAGCAGCAGCAGCAGTAGGTTAATATACTTCTCAGTAATTATTTCCTCTTGGACGTCTTTCCACATTAGGACATACAGATCTACCTCAACCTCTGAGTACCACATACTATTTCACTCTGCAGTAATTTATGACTTGTTTAAAGAGGCCTCTGTCAATGAACATTTACACCATTCTCATTATTAAGAACGGGACTGCAATGAACATACTTCTACTATTGCCTACTTGGCAGTGTGCATCTATGGTATATATTCCTAAAGGCAGCATTTCTAGTTCAAAAAACCTATGTATTAAAAATTTTCATAGGTATTTCTAAATGTTCCTCAAAAATATTGTATCAATTTATACATATATACATTTGCATCAATTTATATTTGAGCCATTAGCTACATGAGAATAAGCCTAGTCTCTAAATTCTTATCAGTGTTGAAGATTATTAATCACTTTTTATTTTCTAACCTGCTAGATATGTGGAAAGTGGTATATTATTGCTTTAGTTTTTATTCTTTTAATCACCAGAAGGTTGAGTATGTTAATAAATGTATATTGGCCAATATACACTTGGGTTCCTATTTTTATTACACCACTTAATACACTTACTTTTTGAAACTACAGTTATTTTTCCAAGGTCATTTATAAATTGTTTATCTCCACAACTTAATTACTTCTAAATTTGCACAAGGACTTTCTAAATATCATGTGTAACTCCTTATACAATTCAAATTGCCTCTCAGAGCAGCTGTCTTTCCTGGTGTCTGATTCCTATTCAGATCTCATTAATATTCTTTGCAAACAGAAATGTTGCTTCACTGTACAAATGAAGTTTCTGTAGAGTTTTCTTCTGTAGGGCACCCACCCCTTGACTGCTCATCAATATTCCCACCAGAGCGCAACCCTGTGAGAAGCCTGACTAACACTATGTGACAATCTAGGCATTAAGATCATTCTCTGTGGTTGGGCTTCAGCTGTGACCCCCAACCAGCCGGTCTAAGGTATCTTAGTTGTGTGGGGAAGGGGGTTGCTCTGGATCATCATCTTTGGAATCTGAATCTCTCATGTGGAGTGAAAAACACTTCTTATTTTTCTGAAAAAGTTCTCTATATACCCAATGTAAAAATAGCTCTGGAAGTAAGTTTTGGCTTGATCCCAGGGTCATTAGGCCAGAGCAGGAAAGCAGACACAGACCCTAATCACCCACCATCTAGACAGACTGAGTCAGAATCAGGTAAAAGACTGAGCCACCTTAGCATAAGCCTAGGGATCAGTTATGTGCAAAGGGATTCATTCATTTGACTTTATTCCATTAATCCTTATGACACCATGAAGTAAATACTATTCTTTTCTTTCAGAGGAAAAAAGAGGCTCAAGTTAAATAACTTGCTCAGGATAACACACCTAGTGAGTGGCATACCCAGGACTGGGAATAGTCTGAAAGACCACAGTGTCCATGCTCTAATGCCTTACTGCACACCACAGCCTCCCTGTACCTGGGCTGCTCTGAGCCAGTCTCACAGTGTCTCAAAATTAGAAATGGAAAGGGCGAGGCCACATACCCAGCCTGTTGCATCTCTAAGTCCACTTTGCTCCAGTTCCTTTCAGCTCAGGTCCACATCTTGATTCTACCACTTATCTATTTCTTTATTTGGGGGGGAGGGGCATGCCATACAGCTTGTGGGATCTTATTAGGTTGGTACAAAAATAACTGCGGTTTTGTATCATTGAACTTTGCCATTTGATACTGGAATACATTCTTAAATAAATGTGGTTATGCTATACATCACTTTAATGCACACTTCTTGCTTTGTGCTTTTTTGTTCATAACATTACTTGCTGTTTATTTTATATTTATTTTAGACTATAGAAATCATGTTAGACAAAAAAGCAAATTCAAGCAATTATTTTTTTTCCAAGGTCAAAATGCATTGTAAAGCAACAGAGACAACTCACAACATCATCAACACATTGGCTCAGAACTGCTAACGAATGTACAGTACAGTGATGGTTTAAGAAGTTTTGCAAAGGAGACAAGAGCCTTGAAGAGGAGGAGCAGAATGGCCAGCCATTGGAAGTTGACAATGACCAACTGAGAGCAATCATCGAAGGTAATCCTTTTACAACTATGTGAGAAGTTGCTGAAGAACTCAACATCAACCATTCTATGGTCATTCAGCATTTGAAGTAAATTAGAAAGATGAAAAAGCTCGATAAGTGAGTGCCTCAAGAACTGACCAAAAATCAAAATAATCATTGTTCTGGAGTGTCATCTTCTCTTACTGTATGTAACAATGAACCATTTCTCGATCAAGATTGTGATGTATGACAAAAAGTGGCTTTTATATGACAACTGGCGACAACCAGCTCAGTGACTGGGCCAATAAAAAGCTCCAAAGCCATTCCCAAAGCCAAACTTGCATCAGAAAAGGTCATGGTCACTGTTCGGTGGTCTGCTGTCCATCTGATCCTTGACAGCTTCCTGAATTCCAGAGAAACCATTACATCTGAGAGTATGCTCAGCAAATTGATGAGATGCACTGAAAACTGCAATGCCTGCAGCCAGCACCAGTCAACAGAAAGGGACCAATTCTCGATGACAACGCCTAACCACACATCACACAACCAACCCTTCAAAAGTGAAACAAATCGTGCTACAAAGTTTTGCCTCATCGGCCATATTCACCGGACCTCTCGCCAAACCAATTCCTACTTCTTCAAGCATCTCAACAACTTTTTGCATGGAAAATGCTTCCACAAACAGAAGGAAGCAGAAAATGCTTTCCAAGAGTTCGTCAAAGCGTGAGGCATGGGTTTTTATGCTATAGGAATAAACAAACTTATTTTTCGTTGGTAAAAATGTGTTGATTGTAATGCTTCCTATTCCTAGTTCGATTAATGAAGAACGGTTTGAGCCTAGTTATAATGATTTAAAATTAACAGTCTGAAACCACAATTACCTTTGTACAGGTGGAGGAACCCATTCCAGTATTTTTACCTAGAGAATCCTCATGGACAGAGTAGCCTGGTGGGCTATAGTCCATAGGGTCACAAAGAGTTGGACACGACTGAGCAACTAAGCACAGCACAGCATGTGTATAGATATTTACAGTTATATGTATACATAGTTTTTATAATTACATGTTCATATGGTTGTAAAGAGTCAGCCACAACTGAAGTGACTGAGCACACACGTAATAGTTTCCCAACCCAGGGACTGAACCTGGGTCCACTGGCAATGAAAGTACCAAGTCCTAACCACTGAACCACCAGGGAATTCCCAATGACTTATCGATTAAGTAACATTAGGAAAATCACTCTAAGCCTTAGTCTTATCATTTCAAAGATGTTCTTTTAGCCTAGTGCTAAAATAAGTGCTTAATACATAAGGACAGTGGCTGCTGCTGCTAAGTCGCTTCAGTCGTGTCCGACTCTGTGCGACCCCATAGACAGCAGCCCACCAGGCTCCCCCGTCCCTGGGATTCTCCAGGCGAGAACACTGGAGTGGGTTGCCAGTTCCTTCTCCAACGCATGAAAGTGAAAAATGAAAGTGAAGTCGCTCAGTCCTGTCTGACTCCTAGCGACCCCATGGACTGCAGCCTACCAGGCTTTTCCGTCCACGGGATTTTCCAGGCAAGAGTACTGGAGTGGGGTGCCACTGCTGTCTCCGAAGGACAGTGGTGGTGATAATAAAAATAGCTAAAACTCATCAAACATTTACCATGTGCTAAATGCTGTTTTAACTGTTTTGCAAATATAAACTTATTAATCCTCATAATAACACACTCAGAATAGTATTGTCCCACTTTACAGATGAAGAAATTCAGGCCCAGAGGGATTAAATAAGTCTTAGCACTTATTTTTTAGGAGGCTGGGATGGAAACAAAATAATAATCTCAAGCACAAAAGATAAATCAGAAATGCAGTTCCAATGCACACTGTTCTTCAGGGTAACTTTTTTTTGACAAATCAGCAATTTTTAAAAAAGATCATCTTTGATTTTGCCTCTTTGAAACTAGTAGTGATGACCAGGAAAACCTGCTGTCTAGTTGGTAAGTCATATCTGACTCTCTTGCAACCCCATGAACTATAGCCTGTCAGGCTCCTCTGTCCATGGGATTCTCCAGACAAGAATACTGGAGTGAGTTGCCATTTTCTTCCCCAGGGTATCTTCCTGACCGAGGGATCGAACCCTTGTCTCCTGCATTGGCAGGCAGATTCTTAACCACTGAGCCACCAGGGGACTTCCAGAAAAACTACGGCTGCTCAAAACCCTGACACCATTTCTCTGCACCAGAAACTCTAAATCTCTGTCAAATTACACCTTGAAAGGGCCAAATTTTAGGTGTTCTCAACGCCTCCATAAAAACTCTAAGTTGAATATAATTATCATTTTCCTACATGCTTCTATTACTTTATTCATCCATATAAATATCTTCTTGTACTTTTGAAACCCACATTTGCTTTTTACATAATTGCAGTAATCTCACAAAGCTTATTTAGACAGATAAAAGAGTAACCACTAATCATAGCCTTTACAAACTAACTTAAGTTTAAAGTTTTTAGGTCATGAAGAGTGAAGCAGGAAACTTTCTCTTTTTTTTTTCTTTAAATTAAGGAATTAACAGATCTAATCCAAGTTTAATTCTACCTCTTCCCTCAGATCTAATTTGTTATTTATTCACTAAGTTCTTCCCCCCCAAGTTGATAATTAACTCATTGTTAGGACAATCATAGACCAATGCAGTGAGGATTTTTTTTTTTTTCCAGTATTTTTTCACACATAGCAATGAGAATCTCTTTCAATAAGTGAAAAAACCAAAACCAAAAACCCTACAGATAATGTTGGCAATAACTTCACATTAAAAGTAAAAAGTAGAGAAAAGTACAGTTAATTGTAAAAACAATGTAGAAATATAGAGTTGACTGAGGCCATTACACAAAACACAGATTTAACTCTGAATGCTTGTTTTTCCTTTAACCTTGGTATCATCTCATACTTTAACATTAGCTGCATCAAATATCAATACCTGGTACAGTGTAGGGGCTCACTAAATATCTGTTACACAAATTGAAAACAAATCATGCTAGCTCTCTGTCACCAGGTATCTTGACAAAGGAATGCCCACCTACATAATTGAGTATCTGTCCATAAACTACATACTCCCACGTCTTCCCAATTACATGCTAATTAAGACAAAGTGACTAATTAGTGTTTTTTTGCAATGTCAAAGCAGAAGAAATACATACACTTATTTAAGAAGGCTGCTTCTCTTAAAGATATAACTTCCTTATAACAGTTCTCTGTCCTTAATAATTAATCAAGTTTTCTCCAAATACAGGGCTTCTTAGTTTCACTCCTGGCCATTTCCAGGAAGGGTCTAGCTTTCATTCTTATCTGAAATTTTAGATGATGTATTTTTTTCAGGACTTGTTCAATCTGAAAAGCCAGCACAGATCAATTTAACCAATCCCTTTAAGCAAGAGAATTAAAATGGTTTTACTGAAAAGTGACTCTTCCCTAGGCAAGTTCTATAATCCTTCTTTCCTGTAAAAATCTTAGAAGCTAACCCAGAACAATGCTTTAATCAAGCGCAAACATAGCTGAAGCTGGTCACATTAAAAATTACCAAATCACACAGGCACAGAAGTGATAAAATTTTGTTACTTATGTGAACCAGTGCTAGGCATCTTATTTTTTAAGGACTGTCTCCTGCGCAGGCAGGCAGATTCTTAACCACTGTCTTTAAAAAGGCATTGAGAGGCATTTATTGAGTAATGAGTGGTCTTTTAGTTACCATGGGAAAGTCAAATCAACTCTTTAGGTAGGTCTCAGTTTCTTCATCTCAAAAACAGCTAGCTAAGAATTCACAAGGGATGGTTTTTGAGGATGAAATGAGAAAATAAAAAGTGTAACTTCTTCGAAAAGTATAAATTGCTATAAAATATTATAATTTTTAATAAAATTTCAAGCCAGTTTCAAGGAAAAAAATGGAATTAAAAATTATTCTATCCAATGAAGAGAAATTGGAAAAAAAGTAGAACTGATTAGTTCCATTGTCTGGTTTCACTAGATGTTAACAAGAAACCCCTTGTTTAACACTGTTGCTAAAAACCTTTCTAATCAAAACACTGTTCTATTTCAGGACATGTAGTAAGTAAAAGGAAAATAATTTCACCTTTTCTTGAGAACTCTAGGTAGCTTTCTTATTTTTTCTCCTCGAGAAGAAAGCGGAAGAAAGCTTCTGGTTGCTAGACAATTCTAGTGTGTTAGTTCTAGTTTTGCTATACTAGCTTTTAAAAATATAATGAGAGCTAACAGATTAGTATTGGCAAGTAGTAATAACCCTGAAAGTACATGCTGACAGTGGTAGTAAAATAGTGGCCTAGATCCTGGGAACACCTTGGAAAACCTGCACTCAGATGGAAATGAATCCTGCCTATCACAGTACCCAAACCTTTGTCCAGCCACCTTCAGAAATCCTCAGAGACTGCTACCTGATTTGAACCCTGATGAAACTACTTCAGCTGTTGTCCATTAAAAAAAATACACATAGTTAATTGTGTGTGTAACACACACAACAAAACTTTTGGATTGCAAACCAAACCAAAACTTTTTAAATCAAGAAGACTATCTTCAAGGCTCATTCATTCATTCAACAAATATTTGAGCACTTACCATGTGTCAAGCAGAGCTCTATTTGCTAAGTATATAAGATAAAAAGTGACAGACAAGGTCTTTGCTCTCATGAAGTTTCCATTCCACTGGGGGAACTGGACAATTGAACACTGTGATTAAATGAAACACTGTGACAATTAAACACTGTAATCAGTTCTGTGAAGGAAATACAAAGAGAATAATTGGAGTGGTGGTAGGAAAGGGGGCAGATACTTAAAATAGTGGTCAGGGAGGCCCTCTTTGAGGAATGACATTTGAGCTGAAACCTGAATGAGGAGGAGGAGACAGCCAGCCAAGTGAAGAGAAAAGATGGGAGAGTTTTCCTACCAAAGAAAATAGCAAATGCAAAGGCCCTGAGGCAGGAATGATGGCAAGGGAATGAGTGAGAAGTATGAAATGATGACAGAGATGAGTGGCAGCCAGTTTAAATAAGGATTTACCAGGGATGGCCGAAGATTTTAATTTCATTCTAAGTGTGATGTGAAGTCAAACATTGTTAGATAATAGTGTTTGTAAGATGAAGATAAGATATGTTTAATATATTCTATGAGTATTAAATTGCTCATTACATGCATAATGGCTACATACAAAATGAAAAGCAAAGGCAAGGTTCTCACACTTAGAAGATTTACAGTGTTTTAAGGAAGCAATAATTCATAAATAGTGACAGCACAAAGGTGAAAAATGAAGTAAAAATAAAGCGCTAACTGAAAACTGAGGAAGGAGTCACTGATTGAAATAGAAGACTTTAGAAAAGGCTTCATAATTTTAAAGTAGCTTTTTTTTTTGAGAGCTCTTACAGAAAAAGGATTTAAGCAGGAGTGGGGGAAGGAGGGAAGTCTGAGGCTGTGGGAACTGCATGAGCAAAGGCACAGAGGCAGGAAAAGACAGGGTGGGTCCAGGAAACCATGAATCATTGCATGGCTACAGTGCCAGGTGGGTGGGTAGTGATGTGAGAGATAAGTCTGGAGAAACAGGCTGTCAGGGTGTGGGAGTTGGGGTCTTGAATGGCATGTTGAGAAATTTAGACTTAATTTACTTGGGCTTTAGTTCCTCTTAAGTATGTAAAAGAATCTCTTCAGGTACTTGTTAAAACTGCTAATTTCCATGCCACATCCCTCTAGATACACTGATTTATAAGTCTTGGTGGGACCTAAGAATCTCCTTTTTAAATGAATACCCCAGGTGACTCTAAAACAGGTAATAAGGAAACCATACTTTGAAAATCAGTGTACTATTTTTTTTTTTTATGACAAGTCTGGACTGAAAGGGAAAAACTGAAGCCAACTCTAAGGATTACTCAAGGACTCTAACAAAAAGGGGGAACCTGAGTTAGAAGACTGATAACAGAGCCTTTATTGGGACTCTCCTGGATGTCCAGTGCTTCAGACTCCACAGGGGGTGTGAGTTCGATCCCTAGTCTGGGAACTAAGATCCCACATGGTGAGGTACAATTAATAAAATAAAATTTTAAAAAATTCTTTTTTTAAAAGAGAGCAGAGCCATTATCACTGTTGGGATAGAATCAACCAAAGTTAGTGATTAAATGTGGGAGGAGAGAAGAACAGAAGTGTCTAAGACAACTTCAAACCTTGTCCTGAGAGAAATTAGGTGGATTCAGATGCCTGGTCTGGAGACAGACCATCTGCAAGGTTTACGAAATGTTGGAAATGTGCATCTGGGGCTTAGGAGATAGGCAGAGGCACTAAACATGCCGTTTAGGTACTCCAGAGTAAATTCAACACAAATTAAACAATATAAAAAGTAAAATCATAAAATTCAGAAGGGAATTGAAGTGAGTACTTAAACTCATCTCTGGGTGGCAAAAAGACTTTTAAACATAAAAGCAACAAAAGAAATCCCAAAGAAAAAGATCTATAAATAAGTAATAATATACCACAAACAAAATGAAAATAACTAAACATTTGACCATCAAACAAGCAATTAATATTCTTAAAACAAAGAGCTTATATGGAACCCCTGAAGGTCCAGTGGTTAGGACTTGGAGCTTTCATGGCTAGGGTCCAGAGTCGATCCTTGGTGTGGGAACTAAGCAGATCCTGCAAGCAGCAAAGTCATCCCCTCCCCTAAAAAACCCCACTAATAGTTTCTGTGTGGAAGAATGGAAGTTATTAAATAACTTGGCAGCTTAACCATCTTGTCATAAAGAGATTGCTTTATACGCACTAAAGATGATTGGGTTTTGTGGCACAGACTGGCAGGGCTCTTTTGATGTGCTTTACCAGACAGTCAAGTGTCAATTTAGGAGAGTGCCTAAAGATACCAATTGTTGTAACCTATATTGTCTTGAGGGCACAAATACATTAAATTGCCCCCAAGCTCCACTAAGCCTTGCTACCTCTAAGGAAACTACATTTATTACATCCAGTCTTTCCTGAGGCTCCATATATTTAAACTGTGTGCAGGGTTAGGGATGGGACAGGGAATCATTTCACAATGTCTAGTGAGCAGTGGCTCATAAGTCATCCTTTCAGCACATAGAATCAATAGCTCAACCCTCTCATCTTACAGATGAGGCTCAGAGAGGATGAAAGACTTGCCAAAGATCACCTAAGTGGCTGATTCCCAACACCGAGTCAGGAATCCTGATTCTCAAACGGCATCCCTTCCATTTTGTGCTGTTTTGAGAAAAACAATTGATATTTAAAACACCACAACTGCAACTTCTATATGCTTTCTACTTTATCACTCTACTCATTCAGTTTGGCCTAATAAAAACCTGTACTCCCACCCCCAAAGCCCCAAATAAATGAGAGAACTCCGAAACACAAACAAAAAACATAATTAAACTGTTCAGACATTTAAAAATGGGAACAGATTAACCAAAAGAAAATTGACAGAAATGAAAATGAAGGTATGAAAATATTCACTCTTACTAGTAATTAAATATATATTAAATCTCTTTTGCTTATCAAATTAGTAAAGATTAAAAAAATAAGATTCAGTTACAAAGATACACAAAGATAAGCCCTCACAATCACTGCAAGTGAGAATATTAATCTAGTCTTTATGAAAACACAGTTTGACAGCAATATTTTTTAAATTTTCATGCTCTTTGACCCACTAATTAAGCTTCTGAGAATCTAACCTAAGGAAATAATGAGTGATTTGTACAAAAACGTATGCATAAATTTGTTCTCAATTTTTTTCACTTGTTAATAATGGTGTAAAAAACCAAAATGTCCAAACACACAGTTAAATTTTGCACCAATGATAGAATAGGGTATTAGACATCTATTTAAATTGTTTTCAAATAATTTTGATGTTGAGGAAAATCATGACATAACATAGAATGGAAAAGCAGATACAAAATTCTACTGTGGTAAAATGAACCCAACTACCTATATGTTTATGTGAGTATGTCTATGTGTATCAAAGAAAAAAAAAAGACTTAAAGGAAGTAAAGTGAAAGTTCCTCAGGCATGTCTGACTCTCTGCAATCGCATGGACTTCTCCAGGAATTCTCCAGGCCAGAACACTGGAGTGGGTAACCGTTCCCTTCTTCAGGGGATCTTCCCAATCCAGGGATCAAACTCAGGTCTCCCACATTGAGAGCAGATTCTTTTACTAGCTGAACCACAAGGGAAGCCCCAAAATATTGGAGTGGGTAACTTATCCCTTCTCCAGTGGATCTTCCCCATCCAGGAATTGAACCAGGGTCTCCTGCACTGCAGGCAGATTCTTTACCCACTGAGCTATCAGGGAAGCAAATAGGACTTCTCACCAGAAGAAATTATGGGCTAGTCTATCTTCTTCATAATGTATTTTTTCCCTGATTTTCTATAATTAGCAATATAATTCTTCTTTTCAAAATATGCATGTTTGTATATGTGAATATAGAACAAGAATTATATATAACATGAAAAAAGATTTTAAAAATGATTAATTTGTAAATCACTCACATGGAGGTGTCGGTTGAAGTCATGGAAATAGATCAGATTGTTCAGGGAGAGAGTATAAGAAGAACAGGATGCTGGAGAAGGTCACAGTAAACATGCACATTTAAGGGGCAAAAAGACTGAATTAGTGAAGGAGCATGGAAGGAAATAGCTAAATGGAGAACCAGGTACTGCCACATCAAGAAAGTCACATGAGGGTCTTCCCTGGTGGTCCAGTGGTTAAGAAATCTGTATTTCCACTGCAGGGGGTACAGGTTTGATCCCTGGTCGGGAAACTAATATCCTGCATGCCACATGATGTGGCCACAAAAAAGAAAGCCACATAATACAAAAAACCAGAAAAGCTGTCCACATGGTCAAATGTTGCCAGTAAGGAGGAGGAGAGGGATAGGGCCATTAGAGGGAAATCACTGTACTACCCATGAACAGACTGGTTTCCTCTAGTTCTGGTGAAAGAAAGTGAAAGTGTTAGTTGCTCAGTCGTGTCCCACTCTTTATGACCCCATAGACTGTAGCCCACCAGGCTCCTCTGTCCATGGAATGCTCCAGGCAAGAATACTGGGAGTGGGCTGCCATTCCCTTCTCCAAGGGATCTTCTTGACCCAGGGATTGAACCTGAGTCTCCAGCATTATAGGCAGATTCTTACCATCTGAGCCACCAGGGAAACTTCTAATTCTGGTGGTAGAAGCCAAATCTGAGCAAATAGTACCTATTCAATAAAATTGACTGTGAAGAAAAGAAGTCCTGGGCCTAAATTATCTGCTTAAACTTTCAGTTTATGGGGGAAAAAAAGATTGTGGAAATCTAAAACCAAGTAAAAGCATATTAGGATGACTAATCTATTGATAATGAAACAAAAATTGGCAATACTTTGGTGTACAAGAAAAAACATGTTTGAGGGATTGTAAAGTTTCCATATAGTGAGCTCTGTTATAGAATAATTAAGGAAAAAACAGCTCCAGACTTGTTATCAGAAGGATAAAAAAACTTTCTTTTTTCTCTAAAGATGCAGGTTCTCAGTTTCAGAGCAGTATTAAGATATTATTTAAAAGTAAAAACAATGTAAAATATCAGAGTATCATGTTAACTTCTTGAGACTAGACATGTGAAGTTTCTAGAAACATTTTCAAATATAAACAAATCATTTGACATGCTAAATAATGGATTGTTTATTGAGTTAAACCTTGTCTTTTTGTAATAATCAGATGAAATTAACCTTCTCATAGGCCATTACTTAAATATATACACTAGTCTGGAGAGGGGATGTTGATAATGGGGGCGGCCATAGATATGGACTTCCAACCTACAGAACTGAGAAATAAATAAATTTTGGCTTAAGAAACTTAAAAAAAAAGAAACCCTCTTTTTTATGAAAAGACGTCTGCATTAGCATAATAACTTGACTGAGTCTCAAGGACTCTCTATTCAGCCACAGAATAAACACACCAGAATGGTCTTACCAGGAGTACCATTTACCATAGAATCTCAATCCTGCAACCCTCAAGCAGAATCTACTCAATTTACAACCACTCATTTTGTTACTAAAGAACCTTGAGAGTCTGTGTTAAGAAACTTAACATCACCTGGAGATTACTGTACACAATCCAAAATAAAGTACCTAAACTTCCTATGAAAACACACGCAGTGACTACACCATGTATGTGTGGAGTTGTAGTGGAGTCTTTTTGCAACCCCATTGACTGTAGCCTGCTAGTGGCCTCTGTCCATCGGATTTCCCAGGTAAGACTACTGGACCAGGTTGCCATTTCCTACTTCAGGGGATCTTCCTGACCCAGAGGTCAAACCTGCATCTCTTGTGTCTCCTGAATTGGCAGGCGGATTCTTTATCACTGCACTACCTAGAAAGCCAGTTCATCAAGTACCATGGCTCCAATTGCCAGAGTGAGAAACAACCATAACCTTTATTATTAACTCAAAATCTCTATTTTAAAAATGAAAAACATAACCATGTAGAAGAGACTGTGGCATGTTCATCCTGTAAATATTAGAACACTGGCACACAGAAGGCAGTTACTAAATGCTTCACACAGTTACTCTATATGAAAAATACTCAAGACTACCATAAATTTCAGATCATTAAAACTCTGCAAAGAATCTTCAAACATTTCTGACCTCTTCCTCCCCCACCCTATACTCTGCTCCAAAAAAAAAGAAAGAAAAAGACATTTTGAGGGTACCTTAGCGAGAAAAAGTATCCTCTGTCATCAAAGAGTGCTGTTAACAGAATTGTTTTCACTTCTGAAGCTTTCTTTTCTTAGAATTATTAGATTAAAATTTGGCCCACCTTTAACCAGAATCTGGAACAAATTTGAACGTACCAAGTTAAACAAAGTTACACAATGGACCAATTTTTACAAAATGGCACTGCTTTGCTAATGTTGCCAATACACTATTCTCTTCCCAGAGGCTGCTCTAGAGTTCAGGGACTACATGATAACAACACTTCCGGGCCCAATACCAAAATGTGAAAATAGTTCCATCAGCTATTTACCAAACTGCACAAAATTAATGACAAGTCATAATTCCATTATCAAAATGCTATAATGTTGACAGATCACAAGGTAAGGAATATGAGTGACACAAACACATGGACTGAAGAGAATCATTCAGTATTGCTCAGAGGTTTTTGTTGTTTATTCTGTTTTGTGTTCAAGGAAAAGTAGAGGAGGAATTTTTTAAAAACTGTATGTCTGTGCTCCTACAGCACCCTGGGTTGATCTCTAGTACAGCACTGGCCTCACTAATACTCTAAGTTGTATCTACTGATCTGTCTAACCCATTTGATTTTATTCTTTCAGAATAGGAACATTTAGAACTTTGAATCCACAGAATTGACAATACAAGCGGCACTCAATAAATGTTCTGTCCAAAACACAAGTTCTTAAAGTGATTACTGAATACCATGCTATGTGTTGTTCTATCAATGCAAAACAAATACATACACACACTCCCTTTTTTGAAGGTCGACCTAAAAAATGACTATCCTTCATCCAGGTTATAACTCAGCAGGAACTTAGGAAGTGCTCGTTGAGGCTCATCTTCTTTTGTGTCTACATCAGATCTCAGAACAAAGCATTATTTCATCATTCCTAAAATACTTATCATTTGTGAATAGTAACTATGCAGATAAAAAGTATTCCTTTTAATCATCTAAAGCAAGAGCAAAGAATATCCAATGCAAAAGAAGACCTCTCCTCTTTTAAAGGGTCACTGTCTTAAAGGCTCCCTAAGTATCTTTGACTAACTTGAAAAGTCAAGTCAATAGAACCACCTGGATTAGGCAGAGTTTTGAAAGCTGGAATTAGGTGAAAGACAAATATCTCTCACCAGGATTGTAAGCACCAGTAAGGAAGGGTGTCAGATGGTTAGCTCCCAGCTCTTACAGCTTCAGGCTTAGTAGGTGTAGCCCGGGGTGTACAATTACCTTATATTAACACCCACGTATTGACAGGTGCCAGCCACTTCTACACGATAGCGATTCTGGGGTGACACATCCAGCTGTAAGGCCTGCTATAGTATCAACGTAAGTCAAAAGGGTGTAAGAATCTTAAAGGGTTCAGCTGGCAGAATGGAAGGGGAGAAATATTGAAGAGGGAGAGAATGGCTGAAAATGAAGAATGAAAAAGAGCAGTTAGATTATCGTAATATTTCTCTGGGAGACTATTTTGAATTTTGAACTGCCGCTTTCTTCCACCACACGTATATAGTTAGAAAGGAGTGTTCCTGAAGCAAGAGAAGGGGGTCCGATCAGTTCCCGCCCTCAGTCAGCAGAGGCTCCGCTCTACATAATTACTCCCACCCCCAGCACAGTACCCAGAAGAGAGGAAGGAGCAAAGGATCAGCAGTTCCTCCACTCCCTTTCTCGAGGGGGAGGGGTTCACGCTCCTTGTATTCCCCTCACCAGAAGAAGTCGCGGGAGAAAGAGGGTGTGGAGGGAATCTGAGCTCTCCGCGGACTCTTCGGCTGCGGAGGATATGGAGAGAGAAGACCCTTACCTGGCTAAACGCGGTCTTTCTTCTGCGCTGCTATCAGCCCGGCCACGGGTCCCTGGCGCTCTGCCTCGCGCACCTGTCGCGACCTAGCTGCAACACCTACAGCTCTCTGCGGCCCCGCCCCGGTCAGGCTCAGAGCCCCGCCCCGTACCCCGCCCACAGCCGCGGGGGCGCGCACGTCGGCCCGCCTCCTGCGCGGCCTCTGGGTGGGCGTGCGCGCCGCTGGTTGAGGGTTCGGTCCTTGCGGCTGTTCGCTGTTCTCAGCATTGCGGCGTGAAGGGCGTGGCTGCACTTTCCTGGGACTGCTTCTAAACTTTTTGCTTTCTAAGGAAAGCACGCGGCTGCACGGCCTAGAGCTCTGTGCTTCTTTACTTTAGCTTTACTCAGAGCTACCACAGTTTGACTCAAGAGCGACTAGAAGTTTTGTCCTGGTTCAAGTGTAGGCCGGTCACCAACCAGGTTCTTGGTGCTTTTGGGGTAAGTTCTGTGCAGGGAGGGTGTTTTAAAGGAGGCCTTAGGGTGTGGTGGAAAGAGCTATAAATTAATCCTGGCTCAACAGCTTAAAGCCAAGTCGTTTCGCCTGACTAGAGCACAGTTTATTTATGTAAATGAAGGGGTTGGACAAAAGCAGGTCTCCCAAGTTCTCCTGCAGCTCTAGCCGTTATTCCTTCATTTAGAGCTCTGTTCTAAACGTTAGCACTTAGCCTTCCTGGCCCCAGATTTTGCCCCAGGTACGTGTGGGCTGCATGAGTGCCCTTCCAGAGTATCTTTTCCTTTTCTTGCACCTCAGGTGTAGTCAGGTTCAAACTACAAGGTTTTTTTGCAGTTTTCCGAATTCAAGTAGCTTGATAAGTAATATAAGTGGCTCATGGTCGTAAACACCTGTATTTACACTTCCTAAAGCAGTTAAGGGGCTTCCCAGGTGGCACTAGTGGTAAAGAACCCGCCTGCCAGTGCAGGGGATGTAAGAGACACTGGTTCGATCCCTGAGTTGGGAAGGTCCCCTGGAGGAGGAAACGGCAACCCACTCCAGTATACTTGCCTGGAGAATCCCATGGCGAGGAGCCTGGTGGGCTACTGTCCATAGGTAGCAAAGAGTCTGACCTGACTAAAGCAACTTAGCACCCACGCATGCAAAGTAGTTAGTTGAGGATGATTTCTATAGACCAGTCAGTTCTCTTCTTTCAAATACCCAGCTTAAACTAACTGTGGATAGATATCAAGCATCAAGACTCATATTCCCATGCTACCTGCCAGTTTTGTTAAGAGTCCTAGCAAATATATAGGATGGTACTTCAGAAAATGCAACTCATTAGGTGTGGCTTTCCTTTATAAATTCCCCGTCTCCATTTTTTTTTTTAAAACAAGCCAATAAAGGCTCTTATTCTCTGCTAAAGAAATTAGGAAGACTAACTGAGGTCAGAATTTTGGACCTAGATTTCAGTCTTGGCTAGCCACTTACCAGTTAGGCAAATTACTACTTGTTCTCCTGCACCTCTTTTAGTGCCCACTTGGTAATAGAGCTAGTTGTACACCACAGTTGGCTTTTACCAGTTTGCAGGACTGATTACAGGGGATTCCCCATGGCTCAGTGGTTAAAGAATCCACTAATGGAAGAGCTGCAGGAGATGTGTATCTGATCCCTGAGTAGGGTAGATCCCTTGGGGGAGGAAATGGCAACCCACTCCAATATTCTTTCTGGGATAATCCCATAGACAGGCACCTAAGACTGATCGCTGTATTTGGAGGGATATTTATGAGCCAGTTGTTAAGCATAACCACTATTAAAAGTAAAATTATATAAACTAACAAGTATGTTAAGAGGTAATAAATGCTCAAAATGTCACTTTTCGTTACTTCATTTTACTAATAACTCTAAACATTGTCTACTGTATCTGTAGGGTGGAAATATACTATACAACATTGTATGTATTTCTTCCCAACTCTTTTGATGTTTGTGTGTTTGTCATGGTTGTAGCATGAAATTGGCTGCATTAGGAGTATTTACACATGGAAATTGGCAAATACTACAAACAAAGGCTTGGTTTCTTATTGTACTGATTTTCTAGACCAACTGTAGGCAATTTTTTCTGTGGACAGCATATTAGTAAATATTTAAGCCTTCCAGTACACATGGTCTTTGTCACAGCTACTCAACTTTTACACTAAAAGTGGGCATAATTATGTTCTGATAGTGCTTTATTTGCAAAAATAAACAGTAGGCTCATGGAGAAAATATCAGTACTTAACAGTGTATCAAATTTGTGGCCTTGACATTTTGAGTAGCACAAAATTTTAAGTATTTTTCCAGTATTCAAAAGTTATTATCCAGTTCCATAAAGAAGTTGCTCAGGTCATTGATATATGAATGAAGCTTCCAACAGTGAAGTTCACTTTTTCTTTTGTCAGGCTACTGAGTAAAACAAAAAAGGTCAGTTTTCATTCCAATCCCAAAGAAAGGTAATGCCAAAGAATGCTCAAACTACTGCACAATTGCACTCATCTCACACCCTGGCAAAGTGATGCTCAAAATTCTCCAAGCAGGTTTCAACAGTACAAGAACCATGAACTTCCAGATGGTCAAGCTGGATTTAGAGAAGGCAGAGAAACCGGGGATCAAATTGCCAACATCCATTGGATCATTGAAAAAGCCAGAGAGTTCTAGAAAAACATCTACTTCTGCTTTATTGACTATACCAAAGCCTTTGACTATGTGGATCACAACAAACTGTGGAAAATTCTTCAAGAGATGGGAATACCAGCACACCTTACCTGCTTCCTGAGAAATCTGTATGCAGGTCAGGAAGAAAGAGTTAGAACTGGACATGGAACAGCAGACTGGTTCCAAATTGGGAAAGGAGTATGACAAGGCTGTATATTGTCACCCTGCTTGTTTAAGTTATATGCAGAGTACATCATGAGAAACGCTGGACTCAATGAAGCACAGGCTGGAATCAAGGTTGCCAGGAGAAATATCAATAACCTCAGATATGCAGATGACACCACCCTTATGGCAGAAAGCAAAGAAGGACTAAAGAGCCTCTTGATGAAAGTGAAAGAGGAGAGTGAAAAAGTTGGCTTAAAGGTCAACATTCAGAAAACTAAGATCATGGCGTCTGGTCCCATCACTTCATGGCAAATAGATGGAGAAACAGTGGAAACAGAGACTTTATTTTGGGGGGCTCGAAAATCACTGCAGATGGTGACTGCAGCCATGAAATTAAAAGATGCTTGCTCCTTGGAAGAAAAGTTATGACCAGCCTAGACAGCATATTAAAAAGCAGAGGCATCACTTTGCCAACAAAGGTCTGTCTAGTCAAAGCTATGGTTTTTCCAGTAGTCGTGTTCAGATGTGAGAATTGGACTATAAAGAAAACTGAGCACTGAAGAACTGATGCTTCTGAACTAGGGTGTTGGAGAAGACTCTTGAGAGTCCCTTGGACTGCAAGGAGCTCCAACCAATCCATCCTAAAGGAAATCAGTCCTGAATATTCATTGGATATTGAATGAATGAATTATATTCATACTGATGCTGGAGCTGAAACTCCCAATACCTTGGCCACCTGATGTGAAAAACTGATTTATTTGAAAAGACCCTGATACTGGGAAAGATTGAAGGTTGGAGAAGAAGGGGATGACAGAGGATGAGGTGATTGGATGGCATCACTGACATGATGGACATGAGTTTGAGTAAACTCCAGAAATTGCCGATGGACAGGGAGGCCTGGCATGCTGCAGTTCATGGGGTTGCAAAGAGTCAGACGTGACTGAGCAACTGAACTGAATTGAAACCAAAAATATCAGTCAGCATCCATGTCTGAAGTACACTTCTTTGGCAGTGATGTGAGCATCTTGTTTGCTGAATCAAATTGTAATTAAGCATTTATTCCTAGTCTGATTTTTGTGACATATTATTGGAAAAAGAATTAAAACTGATAGTAGATAATCAAGAAATATCAAGTCACACTGAAGGTACAGTTATAGACACAGTATTTTAGTTTAAAATTCATGCCAAAGAGTCCATTAAAAAACTACTAGAACTAATAAATATGTTCAGTAAAGTTACATGCTACAAAATCAGTACACAAAGTCTGCTGCAGTTCTATACATTGGCAATGGACTATCAGAAAGAGAAATGAAGAAAATAATCCCATTTACAACTGCATCAGAAAGAATAAAATACTTAGGAATAAATTTAATCAAGGAAGTGTAAAACCTATATATTGAAAACTATAAAACATTAATGAAAGAAATGGAAGAAGACAAATAAATGGAAACATATTCTGGGCTCATGGATTGGAAGAATCAATATTCTTAACATGTCCATACAATCCAAAGCAATCTAGAGATTCAGTTCGATCCTTACCAAGTTTCCAATGGCATTTTTCAAAGGAATGGAAACACTCCTAAAGTTTGAATGGAACCACACCAAAACCAAACCAAACAAACAAAAGAAAAACCCACAACTGAATAGCCAAAGTAATCTTGATAAACAAGAACAAAGCTGGAGGCATCACACTCCCTGACTTTATACTGTAAACCTTTTATAGTTACAGCAGTATGGCATTGGCCTAAAAATAGACATGTAGATCAACAGAACAGAATAAAGAACCCAAAAATAAACCCATACATATATGGTCAATTAACTTATAACAAAGGTACTAGTAATATGTAATGGGGAAAGGATTATCTCTTTAGTAAATGGTGTTGAGGAAACTGTCCTACACCAAAAACAAAAATTAACTCAAAGACATTAAAGACTTGAAGGTAAAACCTGAAGCCATAAAACTCCCAGAAGAAAAAGACAGTAAACTGGTGATGATTTTTTGAATCTGACACCAAAAGAAAAAGCCACAAAATCAAAAATAAGTAGGACTACGTCAGACTAAAAAGCTTCTACACAGCTAAGGAGACCATCAACAAAATGAAAAGGCAACTTACTGAATGGGAGATAATATATATCTGATAATGAGGTAATACCCAAAATACCTTAAAAAAAACTCATACAACTCAATAGCAAATACAGGTCAGTTAAAAATAGGTTGAAGATTTGAATACACACTTTTCACTAGAAGACGTACAGAAGATAAACAGGTTCATAAAAAGATGCACAGCATTAATCATTAGGGAAGTGCAAACGAAACCACAATGAAATGTCACCTCACATGTGGCAGAATGTCTATATCAAAAAGACAAGAAATAACAAGTGCTGGTGAGATGTGGAGAAAAGGGAACACTTGTGAACTGTTAGTGGAAATATTGAGAGTCACTTGGACTGCAAGGAGGTCCAACCAGTCAGTCCTAAAGGAGATCAGTCCTGAATATTCGTTAGAAGGACAGATGCTGAAGCTGAAGGTTCAGTGCTTTGGCCTCCTGATTCAAAGAACTGACTCCTTGGAAAAGACCCTGAAGAAAGACTGAAGCCATAAGGAGAAGGGGATGACATGAAGATCAGATGGTTGGATGGCATCACTGACTCAATGGACATCTGAGGGTTGGTGATGGATGGGGAAGCCTTGTGCTACAGTCCATGGGGTCTTACCCCATGGACATGACTGAGCAACTGATGTGAACTGAAGTTGATGCAACCACTGTGGAAAACAGTACGGAAGTTTCGCAAAAAGTTAAAAATAGACCTACTATATGATACAACAGTTCCACTTTGGGGTATTTATCCAAAGAAAATGAAAACACAAGAACAGCAGTTGTTGTTGCTCAGTCACTAAGTCCTGTCTGACTCTTTGCAACCCCCTGGACTACAACACACCAGTCTCCTCTGTCGTCTACTGTCTCCTGTAGTTTGCTAAGATTCATTTCCATTGAGTCTGTGATGCTATCTAACCATCTCTTTCTCTGCCACCCTCTTTTCCTTTTGTCTTCAATATTTCCCAGCATCAGCATCTTTTCCGATGAGTTGGTTCATCACATCAGACGGTCAAAGTACTGAAGCTTCAGCTTCATCAGTCTTCCAATGAATATTCAGGGTTAAGTTCCTTTAGGACTGACTGGTTTGATCTCCTTGCAGTCAGAGGAACTTCAAGAGTCTTCTCCAACACCACAGTTCAAAAGCATCAATTCTTCCATGCTCGGTGTTGCCTATGGTCCAACTCTCACATCTGAACACGACTACTGGAAAAACCATAGCTTTGACTAGATAGACCTTTGTCAGCAAAGAGGTGTCTCTGCTCTTTAATATACTCTCTAGGTTTCTCATAGCTTTCCTTCTAAGAAGCAAGCACCTTTTAATTTCATGGCTGCAGTCACCATCTGCAGTGATTTTGGAGCCTAAGAAAATAAAGTCTGTCACTGCTTCCACTTTTTTCCCCATCTATTTGCCATGAAGTGATGGGACCAGATGCCATGATCTTAGTTTTTTGAATGTTGAGTTTCAAACTAGCTTTTTCACTCTCCTCTTTCACTTTCATCAAGAGGCTCTTTAGTTCCTCTTCACTTTCTGCCATTAGAGTGATACCATCTGCATATTGGAGGTTGTTGACATTTCTTCTGGCAATCTTGATTTCAGCTTGTGATTCATCCAGCCTGGGATTTCACATGCTGTAACTTACATGCAATATAAGTTAAATAAGCAGGGTGACAATATATAGCCTTGTTGTAGTACTCCTTCCCAATTTTTAACTGATCGGTTGTTCCATGTCTGGTTCTAACTGTTGCTTCTTGACTTGTGTTCAGATATTTCAGGAGACAGATAAGGTAGCCTGGTATTCCCATCTCCTTAAGAATTTTCCACAGTTTGTTGTGATCCACACAGTCAAAGGCTTTCTCATAGTCAATGAAGCAGAAGTAGATGTTTTTCTGGAATTCCTTTGCCTTTTCTTTGATCCAACCAGTGTTGGCAATTTGATCTCTAATTCCTCTGCCTTTTCTAAACCCAACTTGTATATCTGGAAGTTCTCAGTTCACATACTGCTGAAGCCTAGCTTGAAGGATTTTGAGTATAACCTTACTTGGCTCAGATGGTACAGAATCTGCCTGTAGTACAGGAGACCAGGGTTCAACCCCTGGGTTGGGAAGATCCCCTGGAGAAAGAAATGGCAAGTATTCTTGCCTAGAGAATCTCATGGACAGAGGAGCCTGGCAGGCTATAGTCCATAGGATTGCAAAGAGCTGGACACAATGAAACAACTAATAATTACTTACTGGTATGTGAAATGAGGAAAATCGTAGGGTAATTTGAACATTTTTTGGCATTGCCTTCTTTGGGACTGGAATGAAAACTGACCTTTTCCAGCCCTGTGGCCACTGCTGAGTTTTCCAAATTTGCTTCCACTAGCTTTGTTCGTAGTAATGCTTCCTAAGGACCTCTTGACTTCACACTCCAGGATGTCTGGCTCTAGGTGAGTGGCCAAACCACCATAGTTATCCACATCATTAAGACCTTTTTTGTATAGTTCTTTTGTGTATTCTTGCCACTTCTTAATTTCCTCTGCTTGTATTAGGTCTTTACCATTTCTGTCCTCATTGTGCCCATCCTTTATTCCATATTGCAAAAGAAATTATATGAAGATATTTAAAAATATAGAAGGGAATGCCAAATAAGTGCTGTAATTGATCAGACATCTACACTTTTGTAGAAAACACCTTGTGATTTATCTCCAGTGCACAGCTGAAATCAGTTTCTGTATTGGTAATGGTATGTGTTGCTTTAAAAGAATTTATATCAGCCACAACAGAGTGTATTTCTACTACATTATTGTCCTAACTTTAGAAGATTGTGGCTTTGATAATATTCAAAAACAAACTTAATTGCATTTTGTTCCAATGGTGCTTGTACAATAGTGGGAAGGAAGTCTTGAGTAGTCGCAGATTTGTTAGAAAATTTTCCTGGAATCATTATTTGGCACTGTCATCAATTGCAATTGAGTATCTGAAAGAAAATAAGTCAATCATTTAAAAATACTCTGGGTAAAATGTATTCTGTTGATCAACATTCTAATAAAAAGAAAATTGACTGGAGGGGGACTTCCATGGTGGTTCAGTGCAGGGGGCCCAGGTTCAATCCCTGATTAGAGAGCTGAATCCAATAAGTCCCAGCTAGGAGTTTGCGTGTTACAACTAAAGAACCTGTCTGTTGCAACAAAGATCAAAAATCCTGCATGCTGCAGCTAAGACCTGTCACAGCCAAGGAAATATCAATGTATAAACACCACCCTTATGGCAGAAACTGAAGACGAACTAAAAGGCCTCTTGAGGAAAATGGAAGAGGAGAGTAAAAAAGTTGGCTTAAAGGTCAACATTCAGAAAACTAAGATCATGGCATTCAGTTCCATCACTTCATGGCAAATAGATGGGGAAACAGTGGAAATAGTGGCTGACTTTTTTTCTGTGTTCCAAAATCACTGCAGATGGTGATTGCAGCCATGAAATTAAAAGACGCTTAGTCCTTGGAAGGAAAGTTATGGCCAACCTAGAAAGCATATTAAAAAGCAGAGGCATCACTTTGTCAACAAAGGTCCATCTAGTCAAGGCTATGGTTTTTCCAGTGGTCATATATGGATGTGAGAATTGGACTATAAAGAAAGCTGAGCACTGAAGAATTGATGCTTTAGAACTGTGGTGTTGGAGAAGACTCTTGAGAGTCCCTTGGACTGCAAGGAGATCCAACCAGTCCATCCTAAAGGAGATTAGTCCTAGGTGTTCATTGGGAGGACTGATGTTGAAGATGAAACTCCAGAACTTTGGTCACCTAAGGAGAAGAGCTGACTCATTGGAAAAGACCCTGATGCTGGGAAAGATTGAGGACAGGAGAAGGGGACAACAGAAGATGAGATGATTGGATGGCATCACCGACTCAATAGACACGGGTTTGAGTGGACTCTGGGAGTTCGTGATGGACAGGGAGGCCTGGTGTGCTATGGTTCATAGTGTTGCAAAGAGTCAGACACAACTGAGCGATTGAACTGATACATATAAAGAAAGACAGAGGGGTATGTGTTTGGTTGGTTCACCGAAAGGATAGACAGGCAGGAGAGCTATACAAAAAAGATCTTCACAACCCAGATAATCACGATGGTGTGATCACCAACCTAGAGCCAGACATTCTGGAATGTGAAGTCAAGTGGGCCTTAAGAAGCATTACTACGAACAAAGCTAGTGGAGGTGATGGAATTCCAGTTGAGCTATTTCAAATCCTAAAAGATGACCTTTGAAAGTGCTGCACTCAATATGCCAGCAAATTTGGAAAACTCAGTAGTGGCCACAGGACTGGAAAAGTCGGTTTTCATCCCAGTCCCAAAGAAGGGCAATGCCAAAGAATGCTCAAACTACCGCACAGTTGGCACTCATCTCACATGCTAGTAAAGTAATGCTCAAAATTCTCTAAGCCAGGCTTCAACAGTACAAGAACCATGAACTTCCAGATGTTCAAGCTGGATTTAGAAAAGGCAGAGGAACCAGAGATCATATTGCCAACACCTGCTGGATCATCGAAAAAGTAAGAGAGTTCCAGAAAAATGTCTACTTCCACTTTCTTGACTATGCCAAAGCCTTTGTGTGGACCATATCAAACTGTGGAAAATTCTTCAAGAGACAGGAATACCAGACCACTCGACCTGCCTCCTGCAAAGTCTGTATGCTGGTCAGGAAGCAACAGTTAGAACTGAATATGGAACAACAGACTGGTTCCAAATTGAGAAAGGAGTATGTCAGGGCTGTATATTGTCACCCTGCTTATTTAAGTTATATGCAGAGTACATCATGAGAAACGCTGGACTCAGTGAAGTACAGGCTGGAGTCAAGATTGCCAGGAGAAATATCAATAACCTCAGATATGCAGATGACACCACCTTTGTGGCAGAAAGTGAAGAACTAAAGTGCCTCTTGATGAAAGTGAAAGGAGAGTGAAAAATTTGGCTTTAAGGGCAGCATTCAGAAAACTAAGATCATGGCATCTGGTCCCATCACTTCATGGCAAATAAATGGGAAAACAATGAGAGACTTTATTTTCTTGGCCTCCAAAGTCACTGCAGATGGTGACTGCAGCCATGGAATTAAAAGACGCTTGCTCCTTGGAAGAAAAGTTATGATCAACATAGACAGCATATTACAAAGCAGAGACATTACTCTGCCAACAAAGGTCTGTCTAGTCAAAGCTATGATTTTTCCAATAGTCATGTGTGGATGTGAGAGTTGGACTATGAAGAAAGCTGAGCACTAAAGAATTCGTGCTTTTGAACTGTGGTGTTGGAGAAGACTCTTGAGAGTCCCTTGGGCAGCAAGAAGATCCAGCCAGTCCATCCAAAGGAAAAGCAGTCCTGAATATTCATTGGAAGGACTGATGCTGGAGCTGAAACTCCAATACTTTGGCCACCTGATGTGAAGAACTGACTCATTTGAAAAGACCCTGATGCTGGGAATGATTGAAGGCGAGAGGAGAAGCGGATGATAGAGGATAAGATGGTTGGATGGCATTACCGATGCGATGGACATAAGTTTGACTTAACTCTGGGAGCTGGAGATGGACAGGGAAACCTGGCGTGCTGCAGTGCATGGGGTCGCAAAGAGTCAGACACAACTGAGTGACTGAACTGAAATGAACTGAACAAAGTGTAGTTGGGCTATGCTTTCTTTAAAAATGGAGAAATTTTCAAGATAGCTTAACTCTAGAGGATAGGTGGTAGTAGTCATCATTAAAACCAGAAAAGTAAGCAGGGGCCAGGTTTTACCAGGTGTTGAAAGACATATTAAGGAATTTGATGTCTATTGTAGGAGAGCTGGGAAGCCAATAAACATTGTGCCATAAAGTATGGATTACCTACATCACAATCACTTAGAAATCTTACTGAAAATGCCTACTCCTATATTCTACCCCAAACGTATTGAACCAAAATCACTGGGGTAAAGTTCTCAAATCTCTGATTTTTAAACAACAATGCCAGTAGTTTCTTACACATATTGAAGTTTGTACAGTATAGTGTTTGAGGCCAGGGAATGATATGATCAGATGAATATTGGGAAAGATAACCGGTTACAACATGAAGAAGAGTTTAGAAGGTGGCAAAACTGGAGGCTAGGAGACACACTAGGTGATTATTGGACTAGTCTAGTTAAGAGAAGATTAGGACTGGAGTTGGCAAAAAGATAAATTGGAGAGATGTGAATGTCAAATTATTTGGAAAATGAATTGTCAAGGCTTGACGGTTTGCTTGAGTATGGAGATAACCTGTGAAACTGGATGAATGTTGGTGCTATTTGCTGATCTGGAGAATCCAGGAAAACTAGCAAGTTCCTGATGGTGATGGTGGGAGTTGAACAGGAGAAACCAAGTTCAACTGTGCACACGGGGACTTAAAAGGAAAGAGATCTAGTAGGCAGCTGGAGGATAGCTCCATAGTTGCTAAGGGAAATCTATTCATAAGATACAGCTATAGCAGAGGCAGATTTGCTGTGAAACTGATGAAATTAATCTTTAGGTCTCTTAAAAAGCCTCCTTTCATGGCTCTGAGACAAACCCTAAGAATTCTATATTTGAAGAGCTATATCAATTTTCTTAAATTGTGTGAACTAAATTTTCTTAAATTTCTTAATTTTCCAATTATATTAAAAAGCCTAAGAAAACCTTGAATCTTGTTTCTGAGCTTTATAGGTCAAAAATCATCAGCATACAGATGGTAACAAAGGACCCTGAAAAGGATGAGATTACCTTAGGAGAATGCATAGGATAAAACACCTCAGAGGTCTTAATATGTTACATGTTATTTCCAGGAGTAGCTATTATTTTAAATTAGATGTAGAGAAAAATCCCATATAGATATAGAGGAAAATTTTTAATAATGTAAAAAATTTGTAGTCATATTATACACTATGATTTAATTGAAACTAAAAGCTTTATGTATTTATATTAAAATATTATTTAAATTTGCCTTTTTGGGTAGGCCATAAGGAATCATTTGATAACCATATATGAAAAAATTTAACTCTCGGAGTTTTCTTTTCTAACTTTTAAAAGAAGGATGAAAGCTTTAGAAATATTGTAGTTCTTATCTAAATACTTTTAGAATCAAATAAATATTTGCTAAATAATAATATATATGTCATATATAATATATAGATAAGTGTATTATTTACTCTTTGCCTTAAAAAAATCTAGTTCAATCATTGGCCGTCTCTTCTTCATTCTTAAAAATTGTCAAGGAAAGGAAATCTTTAATAATGTTCCATGATCAGAAATCTCTTATGTCTAACCTAAATCTCTGATTCCTATGAAGGAAGAGGACCATTTTTTAAAAGTCAGCCTTATTGAGGTTATGTTTTACATACATTAAAATTCATCAGTTTTAAGTATACATTTCAGTGTGTTTTTGACAAATGTGTACTACAGTGTAACCACCATGGCCATCCAGATATTTCTATTACCCTTTGTATTCAGTCTCCCCCGCAGTCTCTTAGCCCTGCCCCAGGCAACCACCGATCTGTTTTCTGTCATTGCAATTAAAAAAAAAAAATTATTTCTTTGGCTGTGCCATGGCACCCCACTCCAGTACTCTTGCCTGGAAAATCCCATGGACGCAGGAGCCTAATAGGCTGCAGTCCGTGGGATCTCTAAGAGTCAGACATGACTGAGCGACTTCACTTTCACTTTTCGCTTTCATGCATTGGAGAAGGAAATGGCAACCCACTCCAATGTTCTTGCCTGGAGAATCCCAGGGACGGGGGAGCCTGGTGGGCTGCTGTCTATGGGGTCGCACAGAGTCAGACACGACTGCAGTGACTTAGCAGCAGCAGCAGCCAGCTCTTAGTTGGGGCATGCAGGATCTTCGTTGCAGCATGGGAACCCTTAGTTGTGGTATGTGGCGTCTTGTTCCCTGACCAGGAATTGAACTCAGTCTTCCTGCATTGGGAACATAGAGGCTTAGCCACTGTACCACCAGGAAAATGCATGTCATTGCAATTTGACTTTACTAGAATGTTATGTAAAGTGTTCATAGACCTTTGTGTCTATCTCTGACTTCTTTCACTTGACATAATGCTTTTGAGATTATCCATGTTCTCTCAGTAATTCATTCCTTTTTAAAACTAAGTAGTATATTGCATTGTATGGATATATCACAATCTATTGATTCACTAGTTATTGGACATTTGAGTTATTTCTAGTTGGGGCCTATTATGAATAAAACTGCTATGAAGGTTTACATACAAGTTAAATACCAGTCCATATTGACATTGGTTTTTATTTCTCTAGGGTAAATACTTAGGAGTGGGATTGCTTAGGAGTGAGTGGCATTGCAGTGTGCATTTAACTTTTTAAAAACCCACCGGACTTTCCAAAGTGAATGTAATATTTTGCATCCCCACTAGCAATGTGTGAGTTCTAGTTGCTCCTTATCCTCTACTGCATTTAGTGTTGTTGGTCCTTTTAATTTTAGTTGTTCTAGTGGGTAGGGTGATATCTCATTGTGGTTAATTTGCATTTCCCTAATAACTAATAATGCAAATCTTTTCATGTGCTTATATACATTTCATATATCTTTGTTGGTAGAGTATTTGTTCAAATCTTTTGCCCATTTATTAATTGAATTATTTGTCTTATTGAGTTGTAAAAATTATTTATATATTCTGGATATAAATCTTTTATCAGATACATTCTTTAAAAGTATTTTCTCCCAGTCTGTGGCTTATTTCTTAATTTTTTTAAGTGTCTTTCAAGAAGCAGATTTTTTTCTTTTTGTTTTTTCTTTTATTTGTCATATGTTTTTTATTTTATTCATATTTTTAATTGAAATATAGTTGATTTACGATATTAAATACGTTTCAGGTGTACAACATAGTGATTCCCAATTTTTAAAGGTTATACTCCATTTACTTTAATTACTTTAAAGTATTGGCTATATTCCCTGTGCTGTACAATATATCTTTGTAGTTTATTTATATTATACATAGTAGTTTGTAGCTCTCAGTCCCCTAACCCTATCTTGCCCTTCTCTACTTCCATCTTCCCACTGGTGACCTGTAGTTTGTTCTCTATATTTATGAGTTTCTTTTTTCTTATATTCACTAGTTATTTTTTAGAGTCCACATGTAAGTGATAACATAAAATATTTGTCTTCTCTGTCTGACATTTCATTAAGCATAAAAACCTCCAAGTCCATCCATGTTCTTGCAAATAGCAAAATTTCATTCCTTGTTATGGTTGAATAGTATTCCATTATATACATATTTGCATATATATATATATATATGCGCCACATCTTTATTCATCTGTTGATGGACACTTGGTAGCTTCCATATCTTGGCTATTGTAAATAATGCTGCTATGAATATTAGGGCACAATAGTGTTTTTGTTTTTTTTTAATATATACCCAGGAGTGGAATTGCTGGGTTATATGATAGTTCTATTTCTAGTATTTTGAGGAAGCTCCATCCTGTTTTCCACAGTGGTGCACCAGTTTACATTCCCATCAGCAATGTTCAAGTGTTCACTTTTCTCCATATCACCAACATTTGTTATTTACGATCTTTTTGATAGTAGCCATTCTGATAGGTGTGAGGTAATATCTCATTGTGGCTTTGATTCGCTGTTTCTCTGATGATTAGTGATGCTGAGCATCTTTTCATGCACTGTTGGTCATCTGTATATCTTCTTTGGAAAAATGTCTATTCAGGTCTCCTGCCCTTTTTAAAAAATTGATTTATTTTTTTGATGTTGAATTGTATAAGCTGTTTATATATTTTGGATATTATCCCATTATAAGTCATATCATTTGCAAATATTTTCTCCCATTCAGTAGGTTGTTTTATTGATGGTTTCCTTTGCTGTGCAAAAGCTTTTAATTAGGTCCCATTTATTTATTTTTGTTCTTGTTTTGTTTGCCTTAGGACACAGATCCAAAAAAAATATATTGCTGTGATTTGTGCCAAAAAGTGTTCTGCCTATGTTTTCTTCTAGGAGTTTTATGATTCCTGGCCTTGCCTTTAGGTCTTTAATTGATTTTGAGTTTATTTTTGTATATGATTTGAGAAAATGTTTAATTTTATTCTTTTACATTTAGCTGTCCAGTTTTTTGAGCATCACTTATTGAAGAAACTGTCTTTTTTCCATTGTATATTCTCAGACAAAGAAAAGAAATAAAAAGAATCTAAACTGGAAAGGAAGAAGTAAAACTGTCACTATTTGCAGAAGACATGATACTATACATAGAAAATGCCACCAAAAAATTACTGGAGCTCACCAATGATTATAGTGAAGTTGCAGAATACAAATTAATATACAAAAATATGTTGCATCTTTATAAAGTAACAGTGGACTCTCAGAAGGGTAAATTAAGAAAACAATTCCATTTCCAATTGCATCAAAAAAGAATAAAAACCTAGGAATAAACCTACCTAAAGTGGTAAAAGACCTGGACTCAGAAAACTATGCTGATGAAAGAAACTAAGGATGACACAAACTGATGGAAAGATATACTGTGCTCAGGGATTGAAAGAATTAATACTGTTAAAATACCCATATTACCCAAGACAATTTACAGATTCAGTGCAATTCCCATGGCATTGAAATACCAGTGGCTTTTTTCACAGAGCTAGAACAAATAATTTAAAAATTTGTTTGGAGACAAAAAAGACTCATAATAGTCAAAACAATCTTGACAAAGAAGTACAGAGCTGGAGGTATCACATTCCCTGGCTTCAGACTATACTACAGAAAGCAGAAGTTTTAAGTTTTGATGAAGTGCAGTTTATCAATATTTTTCTTTTACAGCTTTGTGGTTTTTTTAATTCTGTCTAAGAAATGTTTGTCTAACCCAAGGTTTCAAAAATTTTTGTCTATGTTTTGTAGTTCTAGAAATTTTATAGTTTCATCTCTTACCTATTGTTTTATGATTCATTTCAGGTTAATTTTTAGGTATACAGTGTGAAGTAAGGGTAAAGGTTTTTCCATGTAGGTATCTAGATATTCCAGCATCATTTGTTGAAAAGGTTATCCTTTCCCCCATTGAATTACACTGGTCCTTTTTTTGAAATTTAAATGAATTTATTTGTGTCGGTCTGTTTTTGGACATTCTATTCTATTTAACTATATATGTCTATGATAATCTTTTAGTAATGAAAATAATTGCTGGTGGAAACTATTCTGAAGTTATTTTTGGATATTATGAGACAGGGTTGAATTCTATACATGTGAAAAATTTGTTTTCTTCCCAGACACCTAATACTCTAACTCTAATTTTCAGTTAGAGTACTAGGAAAATTTCATATTTTTCATAAATGAATATACATTTTTTAATGTAAAAGAAGTAATTAGGCATTTTTTTTGTTTGCTTAGAGCTTACTTTTCCCAGAGTATAAAAAAGAGTAAAATAAATTCTTGTCATGTAGAAATCTTTACAATAACCAAAACTATATTCTATTAAGGAAAAATGAAAAAATAGGTTTCCCTGTCCATCACCAACTCCTGGAGCCTACTCAAACTCATGTCCATCACATCAGTGATGCCATCCAACCATCTCATCCTCTGTCACCCCTTCTTGCACCTTCAGTCTTTCCCAGCATCAGGGTCTTTTTCAGTGAGTCAGGTCTTGTCATCAGGTGGCCACAGTATTGGAGTTTCAGCCAAAGCATCAGTCCTTCTAATAAATGCTCAAGACTGATTTCCTTTAGGATGGACTGGTTGGATCTCCTTGCAGTCCAGGGGACTCTCAAGAGTCTTCTCCAACACCACAGTTCAAAAGCATCAATTCTTCGGTGCTCAGCTTTCTTTATAGTCCAACTCTTACATCCATACATGTAAGAAAAACCATAGCTTTGACTAGACAGACCTTTGTTGGCAAAGTAATGTCTTGGCTTTTTAATATGCTGTCTAGGTTGGTCATAGCTTTTCTTCCAAGGAGCAGGCATCTTTTAATTTCATGGCTGCAGTCACCTTCTGCAGTGATTTTGGAGCCCAGAAAAATAAAGTCTGTCACTGTTTCCATTGCTCCCCATCTATTTGCCCGAAGTGATGGGACCAGATGTCACAATCTTAGTTTTCTGAATGTTGAGTTTTAAGCCAACTTTTTTCACTCTCCTCTTTCATTTTAATCAAGAAGCTCTTTAGTTCTTCTTCTCTTTCTGCCATAAGGGTGGTGTCTTCTGTGTATCTGCTGCTGCTGCTAAGTCACTACAGTCGTGACTGACTCTGTGCAACCCCATAGACAGCAGCCCACCAGGCTCCGCCATCCCTGGGACTCTCCAGGCAAGAACATTGGAGTGGGTTGCCATTTCCTTCTCCAGTGCATGAAAGGAAAAGTGAAAATGAAGCTGCTCAGTCGTATCCGACTCTTAGCGACCCCATGGACTACAGCCTACCAAGCTCCTCTGTCCATGGGATTTTCCAGGCAAGAGTACTGGAGTGGGTTGCCATTGCCTTCTCTGTCTGTGTATCTGAAGTTATTGATATTTCTCCCGGCAGTCTTGATTTCAGCTTGTGCTTCATTCAACCCAGCATTTTGCATGATGTGCTCTGTATATAAGTTAAATAAACAGGGTGACAGTATATAGCCTTGACGTACTCCTTTCCTGATTTGGAACCAGTCTGTTGTTCCATGTCCAGTTAAATACTACAAATCAAGGAAGGGGATTTCCTGACTTCTGCTTCCAAGCAATTTCAATAAATCAAGGAGGAAGTTATTTTCCTTTTTAAAAAACTTATTGTTGACAGAATTAGTGTACTTCTTCTCTTTTAGGATTTAAAATACAGATACACTAATGTTACTGAACTTCATAAACCTTTGGGATTTTTGTCAGATTCCATTTGCAGAGTATTTCAGTAAAAAATCACTCTGTTGTGGAAATGTTCCAGAGCCAGGGAGATGATGCATTACCAAAAGGGAGGAGAATGCCCAAACATTAACAATTGACTTTGAGGGATCCCTTGCTCTGGTGAAATAAGCATAGGATTTGGAATCAGAATACATTTGCATTTCATCTCTTTGACTTCTTAACGTGTGGGGGCAGGGAGTGGTTTGCTCATGTTTCTTAACTTCTTTAAGTCTCAGCTTCTTCTTTGGCAGTAATAATACTTGGCTGACAGTGTTGCCATGAGGATGAAATTAAATGACCTAGTATTTTGCTTAGCATCTGCTCCACATTCAGTAAGTATCATATCCCTTTCCCCTTTCTCTCAGTCCTTCTGCATTTAGACTGAGATGTTTTCTGGAAGTCAATTGCATACCTCACAGCAGAAGCTAATTTGTTGGCTCTTTCTCATTTTGAAGGAGGTAAAAGATGGATAGAAGTTTGAAAAGTACTGGGGAACAGGAGAACAAATGAGCTTAGGGATCAGACTCTAGGATAAGAAACTAGTTCAGCAGGAAGTGTGTGCTGTCAGCCCCTTAAGGATCATATGCTCAAGGTGTCCAATCCCATCTCACATGTTTAATACCTCAAATGTCACTTGATGGTAGAAGACTCTCTAGGGAATTCTGTGAGAACAGTACCCAGCTGTAGTGGTAGGCTGACCTGAGAGCACCTTTTAGACTTTCTCTATCCCTCTTTGTCCTCTTGTAATTTAGTTGTGTCCTCTCTTGCTTGCACTTTTCAGTTCAAAGACACTTATTATTAGTGTTTGTCACCTTAAATTACCAGATTCTGGCCCTCTTCATCACCTCCCATCTGTAGCCTATGAAAGAGACAGTGGCCCCTAATTTAAACTGTTTCTGATTCTTCCTCCCTGCTTCTGCACACACCCGCCCTTTCACTTTAATTTCATCTCTAAAGCAGGAAAAGTCTTTTCAAAATGCCCCAGCTGTTAGCAAACAACACATCCTCAGTTATGTGTGCAGATATCTTAATTTACATTGGGGATATTACATAAAAATTCTCAATTTTTATTTTGAGAACATAGGCCAAAACTGAAAACACTCTCAATTAATTAGTCTGATTAGACTAACTGACTATTATGTCTGTATCACTACTCCAATTCTGTGATATCTTTATCACTATTCCAATTCTAATGAAGAACAAAATGAAGATTAGACTTTATATATTGTTTATGCACTGTATTAGACCTTGTGAATATAAAAAATACAAGATTTGTACCTCATACTTAAGTGACAAGGAAGGCATATAAGATTAGAATTCCAAGTCCCTAATTCTGTTTTTCTGGCATGTACGAAAATTCTATTGTATAGCATGTTGGATCTATCTCAAGCATAAAAATGCATAGATGTCTCTTATTCTGTATATAAAATATATTCATATATATGTACATGTATTTAACTTAGACTATTAACACCTATCAAATAATATTTCATTGATTGATTTCCAAAAAGTTCATTATTTTTTATAGATATTTTAAATACTTATTTTTTTACTGTGCTGGGTCTTTGTTGCTATGTGCAGGCTTTCTCTAGTTGCAGTGCATGATCATCCCATTGAGGTGGCTTCTCTTGTTGCGGCACGAGCACATGGCCTTCGGTAGTTGTGGCACATGGGCTTAGTTGCCCTGTGGCATGTGAAATCTTCCTGGACCAGGGATCAAACCCATGTTCCCTGGATTGGCCGACAGATTTTTAACCACTGGACCACCAGGGAAGTCCAAGCTCATTCTTTTATCTACTCCTTTTTTTGATGCATGTCTCAGATAACATATACCAACGTTTTTTTTCACTTTCTGTCACTTTTTTTCACTTAGTGTCACTCTGATGTAGCACCATCAATAGTAAGAAAAACACTGTCATCAACACTCTTCTCTGTAGAGTTCTAGTTAGAAGAAATAGTTAAGAATCTTAATGTTTAAGCCATTGCTACATGGATATTCTAGTTCATGCTACTGAAAGCACAAATAAATTCAGTCTATAGTTAAAGCTTCTGACCTAGATGGCTTTATTTAGATATTCTTCCTGATTTTCAAAGGCTAAATTATTTACATCTTAAGTAAACATTTCAAAAAAAGAGAAAGTGGAAATATTCTCCAGCTCTTTCCATAAGACCATGATAGCCATGATACTAAAACAAGATAAGGAGAGAAAGAAAATGACCAATCATAAAATTCTAAATAAATTATTAGTAAACTGAACCTAGCAGTAGATTGAAGAGATAATATGATAGGTCTAATTGGGTTTATTCCAGGAATGCAAGGAGGTTTAACATTCAAGACAAAACACATTATCAATGCAAATTAGCATATTAACAGATTAGAGGAGGAAAAACTGTGGTCATCTGGGAAGAGGAAGAACAAGCATTTGAATTCAGTACCCATTCATGATAAGAGCTCTTCATTGTTGTTGTTCAGTTGCTCGGACTCTTTGTGACCCCATGGATTGCAGCACACCAGGCTTGCCTATCATTCACCATTTCCCAGAGCCTGCTCAAACTTATGTCCATTGAGTCAGTAATGCCATCGAACCATCTCATCTTCGGTTGTCCCCTTCTCCTCCTACCTTCAATCTTTCCCAGCATCAGGGTCTTTTGCAGTGAATCAGCTCTTTGCATCAGGTGACCAAAGTATTGAAACTTCAGCATCAGTCCTTCTAATGAATATTCAGGATTGATTTCCTTTAGGATTGACTGGTTTGATCTCCTTGCAGTCCAAGTAGTCTCTCTAGAGTCTTCTCCAACACCACAGTTCAAAAGCATCAGTTATTTGGCATTCAGCCTTCTTTATGGTCCAACTCCCGTAGTGATCCATACATGACTACTGGAAAAACCATACACTATACAGACATTTGTTGGCAAAGTAATGTCTCTGCTTTTTGATATGCTGTCTAGGTTTGTCAAAGCTTTTCTTCCAAGGAGCAAGTCTTTTAATTTCATGGCTATAGTCACCATCTGCAGAATTTGGAGTCCAAGAAAATAAAGTCTGTCACTGTTTCCATTGTTTCCCCATCTATTTGCCATGAAGTGATGGGACCAGATGCCATGATCTTAGTTTTTTGAATGTTGAGTTTTAAGACAGCTTTTTCACTCTCCTCTTTCACCTTCATCAAGAGGCCTTTTAGTTCCTCTTCACTTCTTTCCGTAAAGGTGGTGGCATCTGCATATCTAAGGTTATTGATATTTCTCCTGGCAGTCTTGATTCCAGCTTGTGAGTCATCCAGCCTAACATTTCATATAATGTACTCTGCATATAAGTTAAATAAGCAGGGTGACAGTATACAGCCTCGATGTACTCCTTTCCCAATTTGGAACCAGTCATTGTTCCATGTCCAGTTCTAACTGTTGTTTCTTGACCTGCATACAGGTTTCACAGGAGGCATGTCAGGTGGTCTGGTATTTTCATCTCTTTAAGAATTTTCCACAGTTTGTTGTGATCCACACAGTCAAAGGCTTTAGCGTAGTCAATGAAGCAGGAGTAGATGTTTTTCTGGAACTTTCTTGCTTTTTTTGTGATCCAGTGGATGTTGGCAATTTGATCTTTGGTTTTTCTGCCTTTTCTAAATCCAGTTTGAACATCTGGGAGTTCTCAGTTCGCATACTGTTGAAGCCTGGCTTGGAGAACTTTGAGCATTACTTTACTAGCATGTGAGATGACTGCAATTGTGTGGTAGTTTGAACATTCTTTGGCATTACCTTTCTTTGGGATTGGAATGAAAACTGACCTTTTCCAGTCCTGTAGCCACTACTGAGTTTTCCAGATTTGCTGGCATATTGAGTGCAGCACTTTCACAGCATCATCTTTTAGGATTTGAAATAGTTCACCTGGAATTCCATCACCTCCACTAGCTTTGTTTGTAGTGATGCTTCCTAAGGCCCACTTGACTTTGCACTCCAAGATGTATGGCTCTAGGTGAGTGATCATACCCTTGTGGTTATCTGGGCCGTAAAGATCTTTTTTGTATAGCTCTTCTGTGTATTCTTGCTTATTCTTAATACCTTCTGCTTCTGTTACATCCATACGGTTTCTGTCGTTTATCGTGCCCACTTTGTGTGTGTGTGTGTGTGTGTGTGTAATAAAGTTTTATTAAAGTGTAAAGGAGATAGAGAAAGCTTCTGACATAGGTATCAGAAGGAGGCAGAAAGAGTACCCCCTTGCTAGAGTTAGCAGTGGAGTTATATACTGAATCAATAACAGGATTAGCCAGAAAGTTTAATCCAGAAACTGTCCTCAGGGAAGATACATTATTGTTATATAATCCTTGTAAAGACTTCACAAGACCTACTCCCATAGTTTACATTTTGATATAACAGGATTAACATTTGACAACAGAAAGATCTTCCAGACCCACTATACATCTTAAAATATCAGGATTAGTTTAGAAAGATCGGAGACCTACTCCCATAACATACATCTTAAAATATCAGGATTAGTCAGAAGCTTTTCAGGTAGGAGAAACTGTCCTCCAGCTAGATACATTGTTGTTGTATAATCCCTAGTATAGAGTTTATTTATTTATTTTTAAATCTTTCCTTTTTTTTTTTTAATTTTTCTTTACTTTATTGTGTTGGTTTTGCCATACATTGACATGAATCTGCCATGGGTATACATATGTTCCTCTTCCAGAACCCCCCTCCCTCCTCCCTCCCGATTCCCTCTCCCTGGGTCATCCCGGTGCACCAGCCCGGAGCATCAAACCTAGGCTGGCGATTGATTTCACATATGATAATTAACATGTTTCAATGCCATTCTTCCATATCATCCCACCCTTGCCCTCTTCCACAGAGTCCACGAGACTGTTCTATACATCTGTGTTTCTTTTGCTGTCTTGCATGCAGGGTTCTCGTTACCATCTTTCTAAATTCCATATATATGCGTTAGTACCTAGTATAGAGTTTAAACTGAGTTGTGTAATTGGCTAAGGCTAAGGAATGCAGAGAAAAAAGTTTGTCCTTTTCTCCTTGAGAATTCCAGACCCCTCTCTTCTTGGGGACCCCTAGAAGATCAACCTGCCTAGGAAATGACTCTCTAATCCCCCCCTTTTCTTTATCATGCCCATTTTTGCATGACATATTCCTTGGCATCCTAATTTTCTTGAAAAGCTCTCTAGTCTTTCCCGTTCTATTGTTTTCCTCTATTTCTTTGCATTGTTCACTTAGGAAGGCTTTCTTATCTCTCCTTGGTATTCTTTGGAACTCTGCATTCAGATGGGTATATCTTTCCTTTTTTCCTTTGCCTTCTTAGCTATTTGTAAGGCCTCCTCAGATAACCCACTTTGCCCTTTTGCATTTCTTTTTCTTGGGTATGGTTTTAATCACTGCCTCCTGTACAGTGTTATGAACCTTTAACCATAGTTCTTCAGGCACTCTCTCTATCAGATCTAATCCCTTGAATCTATTTGTTACTTCCACTGTATAATCGTAAGGAATTTGTTTTAGATCATACCCTAATGGCCTAGTGGTTTTCCCTGATGCTGCTAAATTGCTTCAGTCGTGTCCGACTCTGTGCAACCCCATAGACGGCAGCCCACAGGCTCTCCCATCCATGGGATTCTACGGGCAAGAACACTGGATTGGGTTGTTATTTCCTTCTCCAGTGCATGAAAGTGAAAAGTGAAAATGAAGTCACTCAGTCATGTCCGTCTCTTAGCAACCCCATGGACTGCAGCCTACCAGGCTCCTCCATCCATGGGATTTTCCAGGCAAGAGTACTGGAGTGGGATGCCATTGCCTTCTCCGAGTGGTTTTCCCTACTTTCTTCAATTTAAGCTCTTAACTAAAAAGAAAACTTTCCTAATCTGTTAATCTACAAAAAACATAAAGTGAAAGTCATTTTCAACATTAAAACATTATAAGAATTCTCTCTAAAACCAGGAACAAGAGAAGGGTATCTATTATTTTGCCACTTCTAAACAGAATTGATCCTTTTGAACTGTGGTGGTGGAGAGACTCTTGAGAGTCCCTCAGAAAGCAAGAAGATCAAACCAGTCAATCCTAAAAGAAATCAGTCCTAAAGGAAATCATGATGAATATTGGAATCAGTCCTGAATGAATATTGGAAGAACTGAAGCTGAAGCTCCAATACTTCGGCCACCAGATGCAAAGAACTGGCTCATTGCACAACACCCTGAAGCTGGGAAAGATTGAAGGCAGGAGGAGAAGGGGATGACAGAGGATGAGATGGTTGAATGGTGTCACTGATTTGATGGATATGAGTTTGAGCAAGCTCCAGGACTTGGTGATGGACAGGGAAGTCTGGTGTGCTGCAATCCATGGGGTTGCAAAGAGTCGGACATGACTGAGCTTTGAACTGAACTGAACTGAAGCAGTATTTATAGATAAAAGTCCTGGACAGGGGAGTAAGTCAAGAAAAAGAAATAAGAGATAGGAATAAATCTAACAAAATATGTGGTAGATACAAGGAGTAATTTTAAATTTATTGAAACCATTGAAGAAACATTAAAGAAGCTATAAATGAATAGAGAAATATACCATGCTTACATGTAGGAGGACTTGGTGTCAAAAAGATACTAATTTTTCCAAATGTATCTATAAATTCAATGTAATCTAATAAAAATCCCAACAGTATTTTCCTAGAAACTTGACAAGTTGATTAATATACAATATGGTATTGTTGGTACTAGTATTGGCAAATCAATGAAATAGAATATAGGGCTTACTATAGGGATTCCCACCTAAAAGGATTAATTTGATATAAGATTAAACATTGCATTTCAGATCACTGGCTGATGAGGTAAAAAGTGATGAGTAAAAAGTAAAAAGTGTTGGGATAATTGGCTGTTCATATGGAAAGATAGGAAGTAGTATCCTATTCACATCGAAATAAATTTCAGGTTCCTTAAAGCCCTAATATAAACATCTCTACAAAACAGAGAATAGGAGAATTTGGAGGTGAGTGACAATAATTCAGTAACTGGGCAGTACATTCCACCTGGTACCAGTTGGTACCAGTACATTCTTTCTTCTAGATCATGTATGTGTGTGGTTAGTCACTCAGTTGTGTCCAACTCTTTGCAACCCCGTGGACTCCTCTGTCCATGGGGATTCTCCAGGCAAGAATACTGGAGTGGGTTACCATGCCCTCCTCCAGGGGATCTTCCTAATCCAGGGATCGAATCCAGGTCCCCTGCATTGCAGGCAGATTCCGAACCCAGGTCTTCCGCATTGCAGGTCGATTCTTTACTGTCTGAACCAGCCAGTTTCACTCTGTCTTATCTTTCATCTTGTCCTCCCCAGTCCATTCGCTATACCAGTAGAGTATATGCTCTAAAATGAAAATTTTATTTTTACTCCCCTGCTTAAAATCCATTCATGGCTTCTCATTATCCTCAGTATAAGATTTAAAACCCTCAGTGTGGCCTGCTGCATGCTTTCATCTCTAGCCTCATCTCTTAGTTCACTACCCTCACTCTCCCTTCCCTGCAGGGTAGGTTCCAGCTCTTTTGAACTTTAGATCTTGAAGTACAGTATTGTCTGGCCTCTGGATCTTCTCATGACAGGCTCTTGAACTGGAATACTTTTTCTTACTGTGTTTCACTTGATTAAATTTTCTTCCTCATTCAATCCCATTCTAGGAGTCATTTCTCTGGTAAACTTCCTCTGACACTCTAAACTAGATGAAGCATCCTTTCTGAAATCTCCATAATTAACCTCTAAGTTTACCTATTATTATCACATCTATCAAATCGCATGATAAATGCTTGTTTATTCCCTTACTGATTTCTTCCAGTTCATGAAAGCAGGGGTTGTTTATCTAATTGACCACTATTACATCACAAGGGCTTAGCACGTTGTTGTATAGGCATTCACATACTTATTAAATTATCTCAAACATAATTTCCTTATTCTTTTTCTTTCCTGCATACCTATCCATAATATGACTTTGAAGTATATGCATTTTTTAAATTTTATTTATCAAGAAAATGTTTGTTTCTAGGGAATTCCCTAGAAGTCTAGTGGTTAGGACTTCATGCTCCCACTGAAGGGGATACAGATTCCATCCCTGGTTTGGGAATTAATATCCTATATGCTACATGCAGCACAGCCAAAAAAAAAAAATATATATATATATATATATATTTTACTTCTAGTAATGTTTTCATGATGGCTAAATCCACTAGCACATGCATCAGCAAACTATTTCTAAAAAGCATCAGTTAGTAAATATGTGGGACTCTGTGGACTACAGCATCCATTGCTGCTATTTCTACTTCTTCCTCTTCTTCTGTTAAAATTCTTTAAACATGTAGAAACTATTTACTGTACAAAATAGGTCACGGGTCAGATTTGGCTCACATGTTATAGGTTGCCAATCTCTGCATTAAAGCACAATTTGAGTGCTATAGATTTTGTTAAAATTAACTCAGCCAATTAAGTCATTCATTGCTTTTGTAACTTGATGATTTAGATTGAATATTACTATTGCCATTTCAGAAATTGAAAACTGAAACGAAGGATTAGATGACTTACCTCAGATCATACTTTCTGGGTAGTAGAGCTCAGGCATGTTATTCTCATGTATCATATGTGTCTTAAATCAGTCTAAAATATTCTACCTTTGTAAATAAACTGGTAGAAGTGGAATAAAAGGAACTAAAAGTGTCAATTATTCTAATGGTCAGAAACATCAACATTTTTTAGATCCTAACATTGAAGGAACACCTCAGAACTAGGTCCATTGGATAAGAGGATTGTGTCAAATATTGTATGATTAAAGCATGTTGCTTTAATAGAAGGACTGATGCTGAAGCTGAAGCCCCAATACTTTGGCCACCTGATGCAAAGATGTCATGATGTCTTCCCAAGGAGTGAGAAAAGGTCAGCAATCTCATCCAGGACCTCGTCTAGAAAGCAAACTATTTATTCCAGTCATTTAGAAGTGATGGAAGTTTGTGACAATTGAATTCTGGCAGTTGGTTCTAAATAGTGATCTACAGAATCTTTACCCTAAAAGAAGTCCTAGATCTCCCTTTCATTTGGAGATGTTTTTTCATTAGATCTATTAGTGACGTGAAAGTCACTTAGTCACATCCCACTCTTTGCGACCCCATGGACTATACAGTCCATGGAATTCTCCAGGCCAGAATGCTAGAGTGGGTAGTTGTAACCTTCTCCAGGGGATCTTCCCAACCCAGGGATCAAACCCTGGTCTCCCGCATTGCAGGCAGATTCTTTATTAGATTTATTAGAGACGTATAGAATTGTGTTCTAGGGTAGCTTGATTGATTTTGTCTTTTAAGTGTTAGGCAATGCCAGGATCTTTGGTAAACCAGAGTTTTCAAACAGAGGATGAGTTAGAGCTGTGAACTCTAGTTAGTTCATTTACGTAAGAGAATTGGAAGACAGTGCTTTAGTTTCAGCACTCTTATAATTAAAAATTAGTACTTGAAATGAAGACTGACCATATTTCTTATCTTGATTTCTATTAAATTGTTCATTTGTTGGATAGATAAACTAGATAAAAAGAAAAGAAGCAAAGATATAGTCCCTCATAAGTAGCTTTTATTCTAGGTAGGGATAATCACCACTTACTTACAAGAAAGACTTTATACTTATCCTCTCATTTTGTCCTTTGCTTGAGGCTCTTCACCAAGGCAAAGCCCTTTAAACTCAAGCAGGACCAAGTCCAAAATCTTAAACTGCACTATCCTTAAAAGGTCTTTTGTCTTCCAAACAAGTCAGATAATGCTGGAGCTTTCCATTAGTGAGTCATGCTGACCAAACATAGTTTCTGTGTTTTTCTTGCCATAAACTTTTAATCTCTTTCTTTCCTATTGAATGACTACTGTGAATGCAAAACTCAAAAGTTAACAAGCTCTTGTATAGAATATTTGCATGATTTAAGACATTTCTGTGATCTAGACATTGACAGCAGACTTTATGGCCAAAGAACAGTTATTTATTTTAGTAGATAAACAACCCAAATTTTTACTTTTGGTGCACTGTCTGTGGCAGTTTTAAGACATTGACGGGTTCTTTGATACTCCTTCCTTCAAACGGTGGGGCCCCTCCCCTTGAACATGGATAGTACTGAGAGGCTGGCTTCTAACGAATAGAATGTGGCAGAAATGACAGTGTGGCATTTTTGAGACTAGATCATAAAATGGCCTTGTGGTTTCATCCTTTCTGTCTCTCTTGAATCATTGGTTCTGGGAGAAGCCAGATACCATATCATAACGATACTCAAGAGGCTCTATGGAGAGATCCACATGACTTCAGCCAACAATCATGTGAGTGAGCTAATTTGAAAGCAGATCCTTGGGCAATATCTTGACCACAACCTCCTGAGAGACCTTGAGCCAGGACCAGCTAGCTAGATGCTAGTGAACTCCTGACCCACAGAAATTATGAGGTAATATGTGTGTGTTGTTTCAAGCCACTAAGTTTTGGAGGTAATTTGTTACACTGACATACCATCGTGTAATATTTTGTAGTAAAAGTTTTGATAAACCTTTTATGTCTTATAGATGAGCCAACTAACATTGTTTTTAGTTCTCCTAAAATCTTACTTTTTTGTCATTATTTCTTTGGACTATCTTGGACTGAGAGATATGTATTAAAGTCATTATTATAATGGCATCATTAGCATTTTTCTATTCTTCCAAACTTCTCCTGTAGTTGCTACTTTACAAAAGTTGTTGCTGTATTATTTGTTGCATAGATGTTCATGACTATTATATCTTCATAATGAATTATAGATTTTAGTACTATGAAGTGTTATTTAATGCTCTTTTTTTTTTGCTTGAATATTACCTTGTCTGGTATTATGATTATAACCATTAATTTTAAAATTTGCATTACCCAATACATCTTTGTTCATTCTTTTAGGCTCTCTTATATAGAGCCAAGAATTAGGTTCTCTTTTGTGAGTCAGTCTGAAAATCTTTTTCTTCTTTTAAGTGTTTTAACCCTGCACACACACGACTGCTATGTTTGATCTCAGTTATGTCATCTTTATAAATATGAAAAGTCTATGGTCTTCCAGAAAATTGTGTTCGATTTTCTTTGCTCTTTGTTTTTCTCTTGATATTTATTTTTTGTTCTAATGATTCCCTTTATACCAGTACTCATATTATACCTTGGTACTTTTTTCTTTATACATTGACTGTTCGTTTCCAGCTTGGAACACTAATGAAAGAACTTGAAAGCGCCTTCTCTTTGCTCTGTGCCCTCCACCATCCAATTTTAGTTGTTAGTGTTATTTTTCTTAATGTTTATTCTTGTGTTCCTATATATGTTTTGGTTCATATGATTCAGTTTTGGCCTTAAATGATGTTCCTTTTTTAAAAAAGAATTTTTATTTATTTATTTATTTTTGGCTGTGCTGGGTCTTCATTGTTGCACAGACTTTTCTCTGGTTGCAGTGAGCTGGGCTACTCTCTAGTTGCCGTGCATGTGCTTCTAATTGCAGTGGCTTCTCTTGTTGCAGAGCACCGCTAGGGCGCACAGGCTTCAGTAGTTGCAGCTCCTGGGTTCTAGAGCATAGGCTCGATAGTCATGGCACACAAGCTTAGTAGCTCCAAGGCATGTGGGAGTTTCTCGGACCAGGGATCTAGCTTGTGTCTCCTGCATTGGCAGGCAGATTCTTTCCCACTGAGCTACAAGGGAATCCTGTAAATGACATTCTTTAATTCCCACTTTTAACCTTTTAGACAATCAGTGAGGTTATTCTACTTTTTCCTCACTCCCCAACCTCTCTCATTTTTTTAAATTCTGACTATATTGTCAGAGCATGTAAAGTTTATATACTATTCTTATTCTCACCTTTGTTTTAGTCTTAGATATATAGCCAGATATATCCATTGAACACTACCAGTCTCTTTGCTGAAGTTTTCTCAGTCCTCTCTTAGTTAGGAGCACTTTGTCCTCAGGAAGGACTCCTAAGTATAATAGTCCTGAGGTTTAGCATGCTGAAAACATTTTTTCCCCTAAGCCTTGCTATTTATGAGACAGTTTGTCTGCATTTAAAATCCTTGGTACACGTTTTTCCCCCTTGATTATATTGTAGATGTTGCTTTACCATTTTCTGGCTTTGAATGTTGCTGAGAACTCTGATGACTAACTGGTTTTTTGTCCTTAGAAAGTGACTTGATTTTCTTGCCAGGAAGCACAGGAAGTTTTTTTTTTCCCCTTTGTGTTAAAGTGTAATAATTTTCTACGCTAAATCTAAGAGTTGATTTTGGGTCTATTTAACTTGGTATATTGTACACCCTTTTAATGCGTGGATTTGGATCTTCTTCCCCTACACACTCTACCCCCCCAAAAAAAGTGTATTGAATTATAGTTCTATTACATTATTTTGATTTTCTTCATCAAGACATTCAGAAATATGTGTTGGATGTTGTTTGTTTGGTTTCTAGATCACTTTCTCTTTGATCCTTTTAACCTCTTTGTTTTACCATTCTTATTTCCATCTTCTGTGTCCTAAATAGTATATTTGGTCCTAGTTACTTTTTTCTGTTGTTTTAGGTTGCATTCCCTGGGACATAGACTCTGAGACAGAGAGTTTTATGCATGAAGTATATTGGAGAGCATCTTTGGGATCAACACTTGTGATGATGTTAAGGAAGGAGAACTGGACAGAAGGAGGAGCTGAGCTGTAATTAGTGGTATGCTGATGAGTGTTTAACAACCAGTTCTCTGGAGCAAGAGGAGCCCTGATCTGTTGCATTTTCCAGCATGTGTGTGCGTGTGTGCTAAGTCACTTCAGTTGTGTCCAACTCTGCGACTTCGTGAACTGTAGGGCACAAGGTTCCTCTGTCCATGGGATTCTCCAGGCAAAAACACTGGAGTGGGTTGCCATGCCTTCTTCCAGGGGATCTTCCCAACCCAGGGATCAAACTCACATCTCCTGCAGCTCCTGCACTGTAGGCCGATTCTCTACTGTTGAGCCACTGGGGAAGCCCTTTCCATGATGTAAATACTTCCATCTTGGCAAATTCTAAGCTATTAACATGATGTCACTGAGCATGGATATGCATAGTAATACCCATACAGATGCAATAGATATAACCTCAAGAGCATAGCTAATAGTAAATGTAATAAAATTATTAGGAAATAATGAATATTGGGTATTTATTACCTTGCTTTTGAATATAATTTATTTAATTTTAACTTTTATATAATTTAAATTTTAGTAATGGGTTATGGTTAACAACCTGCTTGCAAAATTCCTAAAAATGCCAATTGGCCCCAGTGCATTACTGACCATGACCAGTCACAACAAAGGTCTCAGCTCATACCATGAAGAATTCTGAAGTTGGGATGGCCCTTTAGCATTGCTCCTCCTTAAGACAAGGGCCTTGTCACCGAATGCAGGTAGACCCTAGGGAGAGGTTTAGACCTTGGATGAGGGAGTTTTCTTTGGCTAAAGGAAATACTCCGAGAAGGACTCATCCTCCAACATTCCAGCAACTTGGGGTGTGAGGGTTTCAGTCTCAAAGTGAGTGTCTGGGAAATACATCACAGGATCCACTACAATTAAATATCTTGTAGTTTAGTCTTAATTTCTGCTTTGGGACAGCATTTTTTTCTGGTATACTTTAATTTGTCAAAACTTGTGACTCTTGTTTCTGTTTTTTTTTTCCTTATAGTAATTTTGTATGGATATTGATTTTTTGGTTATTTTCATTCATGTTCAAATATGTTGGATTTTTCTGGGTCAGCTCTCACTTTTGGAGAGAATGGAGAGGCTTTTGTGGGCCTTTTCTGTTTTTTCAGCTCAAACACTCCCTCTTCTGTTGCTATAGTGAAGAGCAGTTTTCTTAATTGTAATGTGTATGTAGAGTGGTGGTGTTTTTGTTTGTTTTTTGTAGTCAGACTTCTGATTCTCTTGTTCTTTTTTTCAGTGCTTTACTTATTACAGTAACTATTTTTCTTTCTTCCAGTTACTACTAGCTACTGTCTCCAAGGAACAATGACTACTTTCCAAAGTGCCTTCTCCAAAGGGCACTTTGGAAAAAGGGTTCTTCTCTTCCAAAGGGCATTTTCCAAAGTGCCTCTTCCAAGGGCCCTTCTCAAGACTACCATCTCTGTTCCTGTGAATTTTCTGATCCATATATATTTTAACATTTATTTTTATTTATTTATTTGAATGCTCTGAGTCTTAGTTGCCCAATGTGGGATCTTTGATCTTTGCTGTGATACGCAGGATCTTTATTTAGTTGTGGCATGTGAATTGATTCCTATGTTTTGACTTCTCTTGCCAGTGCTGATCTGCCATTTTTCAGACCAGATCTCAGCTGTTCCCAATAAAGTTTGGGTTATCTCCTCCTCGGACATGAATCCTTGTTGATGTTACTGGGTTCCCAAGACCCTTCATATACCCTTACTCTTTCAAACAGATTCTGTGACCACAGATAAACTTGTAGGGGTTCCAGATGGTCTCTTCTGTGTTTTCCTCAACCTGCGTATAAATTGGAGATTGTAGGCTTTTTTTCCCCTGTATTTAGTATCAGTTGTAGGAAGTTTTATTTTATTTATTTTTGGCTGTGCTGGGTCTTCATTTCTATTTGGGCTTTTCTCCAGTTGTGGAGAGTGAGGGATACTCTCTAGTTGTGGTGCATGGGCTTCTCATTGCAGTGGTTTCTCTTATTGAGGAGCATGGACTCTAGGGCACATGGGCTTCAGTAGTTGCAGCTCCTGGGCTCTAGAGCACAGACTCAATAGTTGTGGCACACAGGCTTAGTTGCTCTGAGGCATGTGGGGTCTTCCCAGATCCAGGATTGAACCTATATCTCTTGCATTGGCAGGCGGATATGTTACCACTGAGCCACCAGGGAAGCCCCAGTAGTAGGAATTTTTATTTGTTTTTCTTTTTGCTCCCTACAGTTTTTTGGAAGAGGTATGGGAAGAGTTGTGGGTTTCCCTGGTAGCTCAGCTGGTAAAGAATCCACCTGCAATGTCAGAGACCACGGTTCAATTCCTGGGTTGGGAAGATCCCCCTGGAGAAGGGATAGGCTAACCCCCACCCCCCGGTATTCTTGGGCTTCCCTGGTCACTCAGATGGTAAAGAATCCACCTGTAATGAGAGAGATCTGGGTTCAGTCCCTGGGTTAGGAAGATCCTCTGGATGAGGGCATGGCAACCCACTCCAGTATTCTTGCCTGGAGACTCCCTGTGGACAGAGGAGACTGGTGGTCCATGGGATTGAAAAGAGTTGGTCAGACATGACTGAGCTGCTAAGCACAACACAGCACATGGGAAGAGTCATAGAATGCCAGAATGTGTATTTATTTTTATTAATAATATGCATAAATAATATTGTGCTTCAAATATCCTTGCATTTTTTTCACTTCTCATGGTTTAAAATCTGTCTGTGCACTATATGTACACTACATTGTTGCTTTTGTTGTTACATTTCTTCTTATCTGCATCCACCCTATTTTATGTACCTGTTCCCCTGGTTAATATACCTGAGTTGGTTCCACTAACGTGCTACCTTCCTAGAAGAACGTCTTGACTGTTGAATTCAGTTGTATAATATTTATTTGTATCTATTTTTTAAAATCTGCTTTTATTAGTGACATAGATTATGATTCTCTTTTCTTGTACTGTCTGTCTGATTTTGGAATAAATTTTTTCCCTCTTTTCGTGTTTTCTGGAGCAATTTAATTGACGAAAGGATTAGTGGTTCCTTGAAGTCTTGGAAACTTACTCTAAAACCATGTAAGCCTAAGGCTCTTTTCTAGGGAGTAAAGTCTTAATTATTTTTCAATTTATTTATGGTATTTGGTTTGTTTATATTTTAATTTCTTTTGCCAATTTGGCATTTTATAATTTTACAAAATCATATACTGCAGTTAAGTTTTGTAGTGTATTAGTCTGTAATTAATCATAATACTCTTTTCAATCTCTGCTGTATTTGTAGCTGGTTCCCTTGAGTTTATTATATGATTTGAATATTCACATACTTTTTGCTGATTAACTCATTAGGGAGTTGTCCATCTTACTCATTTTTGTAAATAAAACAGCAAAAATAAGTTCTAATATAACTGAAGTTACAATAAATGTTAACCAGTTAAATCCTCAATAAGACAAAAACTCAGATTGGAGCTTAGACTGGATATAAATTAAGGTCTAGCAATATATCATTTATAAAAGTCACTTTAAAAAATATGGACAAACTGAAAGTGGAGATATAGGTAGATGTTTCAGGCTAATATGAACAGAAACATCAAATAAATGCAGGAACAAAATAGATATATTCAAGGTACAAATTCAAAGTGAAAAGTATCAGGGACGAAGTCTAAGGAGTAGGCAGACTATCAGGAGCTCAACCACGTGAAAATATCAAGTTGATAGTTGGATATACAGGACTAGAATGCAGGGGCAAAGTTCAGAAGCAAAATAAAAGCTGAGATATAAATCTGGAGTCATCAGCATATACATGGTATTTAAAGACATAAGACTGACTGAAACTATCAAGGAAGTGTATGCAGGAAAAGAGGTCCAAAGAGTAAACTCTGAACAGTCCCAACATTTTGCCATCAGAGAGATGAAGAGGAACCGGCAAAACGATGTAGAAGTAGCCAGAAAGATAGGAGGCAAACCAGGAGAGCATGATGTCCTGGAGCCACATGGAAAAGATGATTAAAAGAAAAAGAGTGATTGGCACTTTCAAATGCAGCTGACAGGCCGAGTAAAAGTAAGGCCGAGTAAAATGACCTTTGAACTTAACAATCTGGAGGTTGTTGGTGATCTTGCTAGGAGTAAGTTGGATGATGGAACTGGGGCAAAGACCTGAGTGGGTTCAAAAGAGGAAAGAAATTTGAGACAGTGACTTTACACAGTTTTTAAAAGGAATTTTTCTGTGAAAAGGGTGAGAGAAATGAAGCAATAACTGGCAGAGGAGGTGGATCTAAGAGAGTTGTTTGTTTTTAAGTTAAATGTTAAGAAAATTAACATCATGTTAGACAGGAAAAAGTCAGTGGTACTGAGAGAAATGGGAGAATTATTGAACTGATGTCCTTGAATAGAAGAGGTCTGGTATGCTAGTAGAGAAGCTGGCAGTAAATAGGCAGCATACAGTTAAGTTCATCCACAGATAACAAGAGAGAAAGAAGACTACAGAAGTACAAATTTGGATAATTAGGAAGATATGGTGGCTAATAATGGGGCTTCCCAGGTGGCTCAGTGGTAGAGAATCTGCCTGCTAAGGCAGGAGATGAAGGTTCAATCCCTGGGTCAGGAAGATCCCCTAGAATAGGAAATGGAAACCCACTCCAAGATTCTTGCCTGAAAAAATCCCATGGACAGAGGAACCTGGTGGGCTACAGTCCACGGAGTCACAAAGAATCAGACGCAACTGAGCAAGTACATACAGGTGGCTAATAATCTGAGTTAATCATGATTGCTTCCATTTTCTCAATGCACTAGGGAGCTACATGACTAGCCAAGAAGGAAGATGGAAGAGAAGGCCTCAGAGATCTGAAGGGACAGGAGAAAATACAGATTTTTTTCCAGGACAGTGAGAGTAATGGATTAGAGAAATAGAGTATATTTGTCAGGCAGTATTATGGGCCACTTGAGGTTAATGATTATTTAAAGATCAGTCAGCAAGTTTGAATGTTTTCCTGAAGCCACATTCAGCTTTCAGAGTGCAGTTATGAGATAGACAGAGAAAACTGAATTTAAGCTGAGCTGTGATCAGCCAGGGAGTATTTCAGAGCAAGAAAGAAGCAAGTGAGTTCAAGTTTAGAGCATATACCAGAAATTGGTTATAATTATCAACTATGGAATTCTAGCTGGGTTACAAAGGAAGTGAGGCTATGAAGGGATGAGAGACAGTAAGCAGGCAGTTAAATCAAGGAAAGGACACTGTGGAGTTCAAAAGGATTGTTGGAGTTGGGGGCACTAGAAGAAGCAAACTGGAAAGAGAAGATGTTTGGAGAATGAATTATTCGAAACTGAGACTACGGAAGGATTGCCATTTTCCTCCCCCCACCTCCCCCCACCCTGCTTTTTTTGTGATGACAAAGTCAAGGTTATAATTAATGGATCAAGGTATATCTCTGAAGAAGAACAGATCAAAGAATTGTGAGGCCAGGTCTTGGAAAGAGCTATATGAATATTGAAATTGCCGGTGATGACCGCTGGCTCAGTTGGTAAAGAATCTGTCTGCAATGCAGGAGACCCGAGTTCAATCCCTGGGTTGAGATTCCCTGGAGAAGGGAATGGCAACCCACTTCACTATTCTTGCCTGGACATTCCCATGGACAGAGGAACCTGATGGGCTATAGTCCATGGGGTCGCAAAGAGTCGGGCAGGATTGGGCAGCTAACACACACACACACATGCACACATATGACAGAAGTACTGGATAAAGTTACAGTGAGTAAGGAAGAGGTAAAAGATTTCAACAAAGAGAGCTACAGACAGTATTCAGTCTAATGACAGGAGATTTAAAGTTGAATCTTATTAGAAAGTAGGAGAGAATGATCAGATTCCCACCTCATTTCCAGGCCCACTTTGTTCTTAACTTTTTCCTGTCCTCCTTTTTAAAATTTTTTATTGGCATTTAGTTGATTTACAGTGTTGTGCTGGTTTTTGCTGTACAGCAAAGTGAATGAGAGAGACGAGAGTTAAAATAGAGAGCATTTGACAGAATGTCCTGGTGGTCCAATTAAGAATTCACCTGCTGGTGCAGGGGATGTGGGTTCAATCCCTGGCCTGGGAAGATTCCACATGCTGTGGGTCAACTGAGCTCATGTTCCACAATGAGCCCCCTGAGCCACAGCTGCTGAAGCCAGAGTGCCTAGAGCCTGTGCTCCACCACAAGAAAAGTCACTTCAGTGAGAAGCTGGAACACTACAACTAGAGTAGCCACTGCTCACCAAAACTAGAGAAAGCCTGGGCAACAATGAAGACCAAGTGCAGCCAAAAATATAAAATTATTAATTAATTTAAGTAAAATACACATCATTTGAGTGGGCTGCTAATGAGGAAGTATTTTCAGTATTATCAGGGAAGAGCAAGAGGTCAGTTATTGCTTTGCATATTTTGAGGTGATAATCATCTTTATTAACAATATAGATGCATGATATTTGTATTCTTTATCTACTATCTCCCTTTGCCCCAATGATGCTTCTTGCCTTGAATTTTATTTTTGCCTGTCTGCTTTGCCTTGGCGGGTGTTGGGATGGGGTGTACATATTTGTCTTTTTCTATCTCTTTGTTTTTAATTTTTTCCTGTCCTCCTTTTTAAAATTTTTATTGGCATTTAGTTGATTTACAGTGTTGTGCTGGTTTTTGCTGTATAGCAAAGTGAGTCAGTTATACATATATCCACTCTTTTTTAAATTCCTTTTGTCCTATCCTTCTTTTAAGTATATCTCTTGTAGACATTATATTGCTAGATCTTTTTTTAAATTAAATCTGAGAATTCTTTCTTTTCTTGGTAAATTAAACTAATAAATTATTTTTATGTTGAATATTTTATTTCATCCTGGTTTAAATTTTCTTTCATTTTTTTCTTGCTTATTTCCTTATATTAATCAGTTTTTTCTATGGGTTTGAAAAGTACACATATTTGTTCTTCCATTGGTTATCTTTAACTTGTTAAGACTCTTGTATTTATCTTTTCCAACTTACTAACCTTATCAACACCTATCTGTGCCTTCACCCTTAATGGTACAGATACTTTAAAAAAAATTTATTTATTTGGCTATGCTAGTTCTTATTTGTAGCATGCAGGGTCTTTGGTCTTTATTGTGCCATGCATGATTCTTAGTTGTGGCATGTGGGATCTAGTTCCCTGACCAGGGATCAAACCCTGGATCCCTGCATTGGGAGCACAGAATCTTAGCCACTGGATCACCAGGGAAGTCCTAGGACAAATACCTTAATATACACTCTTACCTACTTCTGGATATTGCACTCTCCTCCTACTTTGTTATATCTGGTATGTGTGTGTGTGTATAATGCTTTGCCTTGTCTATATGTAGACATGTATATAGAATGTTTTTTAGATACCAACAAGCTTTACAAAATTATTTTCTCATTTTTATTATCTTATATTTTATAGCATTTCCTAAAATTTTTGTTCAATAGATTACTTTCTTCAAGAATACTTTTAAAAGGGATCTTAATGGCAATCTCATGAGACCTTGAAGGTCTAAGAATATATTTGTTATACCCTCATGTTTAGGAGAAGGCAATGGCAACCTACTCCAGTACTCTTGCCTGGAAAATCTCATGGACAGAGGAGCCTGGTGGGTTGCAGTCCATGGCGTCAAGAAGAGTTGGACACGATTGAGCGACTTCACTTTCACTTTTCACTTTCATGAACTGGAGCAGGAAACGGCAACCCACTCCAGTGTTCTTGCCTGGAGAATCCCAGGGACAGGGGAGCCTGGTGGGCTGCTGTCTGTGGGGTCGCACAGAGTTGAACACGACTGAAGCAACTTAGCAGCAGCAGCAGCATGTTTAAGCAATAGCTTAGTTGAATATAACTTAGCTTCAGAGTTTCTGTTTTTAATATTTTAAAAATATTTCTTTATTGTTTTGCTGTCCTTAATGTTGCTCCTGAGAAGTCTGACATCATTCTGATTCATTTTCTTTGTGGGTGAGCTGCTTTGCTTAGAATTTTCTCTTTGCTTTGGAGTTCTTAAATTTCATTAAAATATCAATAAATATTCAGTTTTCCTATATCAGCCTGATTTATCCTCCCTATATACCCTTCCAATATCAATCTTTCTTCGAAGGTTCTCACTTTTTTTAAAAACAATATATCATCTTCCCTGCAATAAGTTTTTCCTTTCCTGTTAGGACTCCTATTATATAAATGCTGTCTTTCTTATGTCTAAACTCATTGTTTTAAATTTATTTTTATTTATTTATTTGGCTGCATAGGCTCTTAGTTGTGGCACATAGGCTTAGCTGCAGCATAGCATGTGGGAATCTTAGTTCCCTGACCAGGGATTGAACCCTCATCCCCTGCCTTGGAAGGCAGATGATTGTTAACCACTGGACCACCAGGGAAATTTCTCTAGCCTCATATTTATTAACTTTTTTATTTTTTGATCTCTTATTCCTTTTCAATGTCTTCTAGAACAGTTTCTTGACTAATTTTGGGTTATGTCCATTTTGCTGTTTATATCATCTACTGAGTTTATTTCAATTATGTATCGAATAGTCAGTAATCCTACTTGGTTCTTCATAATTGTTTGTTTCTGCTTCATTATTAATATCCTCTTGGGAACATTTATTTGGCTTGTTGTTGTTGTTGTGTCCGACTCTTTGCAACCCCGTGACCTGCAGCATGCCAGGCTTCCCTGTCCTTCACTATCTCCCTGAGTTAGCTCAAACTCATGTCCATTGAGTCAGTGATGCCATCCAGCCATCTCATCCTCTGTCACCCGCTTCTCCTCTTGCCCTCAATCTTTCCCAGCATCAGGGTCTTTTCCAGTGAGTCGGCTCTTCATATCAGATGGCCAAAGTATTGGAGCTTCAGCTTCAGCATCAAAACTTCCAATGAATATTCAGGGTTGACTTCCTTTAGGGTTAACTGGTTTGACCTCCTTGGTGTCTAAGGGACTCTCAAGAGTCTTCTCCAGCACCACAGTTCAAAAGCATCAATTCTTCAGAACTCAGCCTTTTTTATGGTCTTTATTTGGCTTGTATTCTAGTAATTCTTTCATCTAGAGTAGGTTATTTAATTTAATTTGTTTTCTTCCTAATTGTCTAGGTACTTTTCCCTGTGAGGTCATTTTCTTTCATGCGTATCCATTATCTCAGTGGGTAATGGAAGGAGATTGAGGTGGGAAGTGTCAAAACCTAGGCTTTAGCTTGTTTACCACTCCTGGTGAGTGGGACAGTCCAACTTTGAATATCCTTATGTGTATTGCTCTCATCAGAGGGCTTTGCCCCTTGGTGAACTTCTCTATACCCAAGGCTTTGTTTTTTTCTAAAGATATATTTGTCTAGCCCTCTGAGTAAAGAGAAAGCCTATCAGGAAAGGTAGGAGGAAACCCTTAGATGCTTGTTTCTTGAATCAGAAGTTACTGGGTTTTTTTCAATCTAAGTTTCCAGCAGTGTTCCTCTGTGAACTGGCTTTCTGGTATTGTAGGAGAGCTGATGGGAAAGGTAGTGATCTACTCTGGGCAATGGTGGATAGAAAAGAGTCCAACTCAAGATTTCTCTCAAAATCTACTCTCCATGTTGGAAGCCTGGTCCTCGTCTGTCCAGGGCTTCTGTTTCCCTTCTTTATCAAATCATAAGTATTACCTGACCCTCTAGGGATTTCTGCTGGTTTCATTTTCTTTTCTTTTTTTACCTATTCATTTCTTGTTTCTGAGGTATATTTAGGCTTGGGTTGGGATGGGAGGTATACTGTGCCACTTTGTCATTACATCAGGGATCATTTTGTAGCAGCCTGCCTTAGTGTTTGTTGAAGCTTTGTGTCTCCAGCAATTCAGAGCAGAAGATATTCTTTCTTGAGTGGTAGTAGTCTGGAAATGAAGATGTTTAGCCTGAAGAACTACAGGCAGAAATAAAAGCATAGGCTAGACAAAGCAATGTATATGCATGAAAGAGAGCAAAATAGGCATTTTACTGAAATGTTGATATTTACTTTCAACATACTTGTATTTAATTTTACAGTCACCTGGGAATCTTCTTAAACCTGGAAACAAGAAAATCTTATTACAAGTTGCTCTTGAACACATTTGTGGGAATACAGATGATTCATAGAGAAACTGAGTGCCTCCAGAACTCACAAAGTTAAACTAGTAAAATTAATATGTAATCCATATATATAAAAGTCACCTTAACAAGGCAGAATGTCTCCCAGGATAAAATCAGGAAGAGCAGGACTTGGCAATAGTTTATATTTATTAGACAATATTCTTACACCTACAGTTAGAGCATGGCCTGAATATTGACAATGGTTGTTATTTCTAGGCATGGACTTGTCTGTATTTTTCAGATTTTTTATGATGAACATTCATTGCCTTTGTAATTGGGAAAAATTATTTTATGGAATTTTCATAGGGAAATCATCATATAAATATACAAACCTGTACAAGGGTATTTGCTGCAGCATTGTTTGCAATATTGAAAAAGATCCAAATTTCTATCAGTGGAAGAACTGTTCAATAAATTATGATAGATCTATATAATAACTATCATGTAAACAATAAAAATGATGTTGAAAGTCTATATTAATATATAAAAATTTCAAAAATTTACTATTAAGTGAAATGCAAACTAGGTTAAAAGATGTGTCTGAGTCCATTTTTGCAACCAAAAGTAAGTGCATGGAAATTTTTTTAAAATATATGCAAGAAGTTACTGCTGCTACTGCTGCTGCTAAATCACTTTCTGACTCTGTGCGATCCCATAGATGGCAGCCCACCAGGCTCCCCTGTCCCTAGGATTCTCCAGGCAAGAACAGTGGAGTGGCTTGCCATTTCCTTCTCCAGTGCATGAACATGAAAAGTGAAAGTGAAGTCGCTCAGCTGTGTCCTACTCTTCGTGACCCCATGGACTGCAGCCTATAAACTCCTCAATCCATGGGATTTTCCAGGCAAGAGTATTGGAGTGGAGTGCCATTGCCTTCTCCGCAAGAAGTTACTACTCAATCTTAACAAATAAGTTGAACAAAGTGAAAAATCAGCAACTCTTCTTTGAATCTTCAGAGAAGTGAGGTCACAGGGCAAACCACTGTCCCCAAATTGGAGAGACAGATGATATAGAGAATTACAGTTTAACTAAATCAGAAGTTCATGAGCAGAAACTTCTGTAGGAACTAGTGCCTGGTAGAAAAACCTAAAACTGTAATTGATGAATGGTTGGAGGCTCAGTATAAACAAGTCTGAGAGTTAAGAAATCCAGGGGACCTAGTCAAAGGTACCTCCAGACACTCTACTAGGTCCTGACAGTGAAGATTGGAGAAAAATCCCCTCATGTTTACCCCAGGGGGCTGGGGAAGGTAACCATTCTGAAGTAGAGCAGAGCATTCTGTTCTTAACAAAAATCTACCCCCAAGAGAAACTATTTACCAAAGTCTAACATGCTGGAGTTTTATCAGGGCCTGGCCTTGGAGTACAGAATGAAGCAGGGCAAAGGCTAATAGAGTTCTGCCAAGAGAATGCACTGGTCATAGCAAACACCCTCTTCCAACAACACAAAAGAAGACTCTACACTCAGACATCACCAGATGGTTGACACCAAAATCAGATTGATTATATTCTTTGCAACCAAAGATGGAGAAGCTCTATACAGTCAGCAAAAACAAGACCGGGAGCTGACTGTGGCTCAGATCATGAACTCCTTATTGCCAAATTCAGACTGAAATTGAAGAAAGTGGAGAAAACCACTAGACCATTTAGGTATGACCTAAATCAAATCCCTTATGACTATACAGTAGAAGTGAGAAATAGATTTAAGGGACTAGGTCTGATAGACAGAGTGCCTGATGAACTATGGATAGAGGTTCATGACATTGTACAGGAGACAGGAATCAAGACCATCCCCAAGAAAAAGAAATGCAAAAAAGCAAAATGGCTGTCTGAAGAGGCCTTACAAATAGCTGTGAAAAGAAGGGAAGTGAAAAGCAAAGGAGAAAAGGAAAGATATACCCATTTGAATTCAGAGTTCCAAAGAATAACAAGGAGAGATAAGAAAGCCTTCTTTAGTGATCAGTGCAAAGACTAGAGATCTCTTCAAGAAAATTAGAGATACCAAGGGAACATTTCATGCAAAGATGGGCTCGATAAAGGATAGAAATGGTATGGACCCAACAGAAGCAGAAGATAGTAAGAAGAGATGGCAAGAATACACAGAAGAACTGTATAAAAAAGATCTTCATGACCCAGATAATCACAATGATGTGATCACTCACCCAGAGCCAGACACCTTGGAATGTGAAGTCAAGTGGGCCTTAGGAAGCATCACTATGAACAAAACTAGTGAAGGTAATGGAATACCAGTTGAGCTATTTCAAATCCTGAAAGATGATGGTGTGAAAGTGCTGCATTCAATATGCCATTAAATTTGGAAAACTCAGCAGTGGCCACAGGACAGGAAAAGGTCAGTTTTCATTCCAATCCCAAAGAAAGGCAATGCCAAAGAATGCTCAAACTACCACACAATTGCACTCATCTCACACGCTAGTAAAATAATGCTTAAAATTCTCCAAGCCAGATTTCAACAATACGTGAACTGTGAGCTTCCAGATGTTCAAGCTGGATTGAGAAAAGGCAGAGGAACCAGAGATCAAATTGCCAACATCCATTGAATCATTGAAAAAGCAAGAGAGTTCCAGAAAAATATCTACTTCTGCTTTATTAACTATGCCAAAACCTTTGACTGTGTGGATCACAATAAACTGTGCAAAATTCTGAAAGAGATGGGAATACCAGACCACCTGACCTGCCTCCTGAGAAACCTGTATGCAGGTCAGGAAGCAAGAGTTAGAACTGGACATGGAACAACAGACTGTTTCCAAATAGGAAAAGGAGTATGTCAAGGCTGTATATTGTCACCCTGGTTATTTAACTTCTATGCAGAGTACATCATGAGAAACGCTGGGCTGGAGGAAGCACAAGCTGGAATCAAGATTGCTGGGAGAAATATCAATAACCTCAGATAATGCATAAAGTAAAGAAGGCAGAAAGGCAAGAAGTAAAGGCCTTAAGGCAGAAAGTAAAGAAGAACTAAAGAGCCTCTTGATGCAAGTGAAAGAGGAGTGAAAAATTTGGCTTAAAGCTCAACATTCAGAAAACTTAAGATCATAGCATCTGGTCCCATCACTTCATAGCAGATAGATGGGGAAACAGTGGAAACAGTGGCTGACTTTATTTTTCTGGGCTCCAGAATCACTGCAGATGGTGATTGTAGCCATGAAATTAAAAGACGGTTGCTCCTTGGAAGGAAAGTCATGACCAACTTAGACATCATATTAAAAAGCAGAGACATGACTTTGCCAACAAATGTCCGTCTAGTCAAGGCTAAGGTTTTTACAGTAGTCATGTATGGATGTGAGAGTTGGACTGTAAAGAAAGCTGAGCGCCAAAGAATTAATGCTTTGAACTGTGGTGTTGGATAAGACTCTTGAGAGTCCCTTGGACTGCCAGGAGATCCAACCAGTCCATCCTAAAGAAAATCAGTCCTGGGTGTTCATTGGAAGGACTGATGTTGAATCTGAAACTCCAATACTTTGGCCACCTAATGCAAAGAGCTGAGTCATTGGAAAAGACCCTGATGCTGGGAAAGATTGAGGCGATGCGGAGAAGGAGACGACAGAGGATGAGATTGTTGGATGCCATCACTGACTCGATCACATGGGTTTGGGTAAACTCCGGGAGTTGGTGATGGACAGGGAGTCCTGGGGTGCCCTGGTTCATGGGGTCGCAAAGAGTCGAACACGACTGACGACTGAACTGAAACTGAATGCGTTTGAAGGAAATACCCAACTCTCGTCAGCTCTAGCCATCCTGTCCCATCTAGGTGTGGTAGGGGTCAGGGGTACTGGCAAGCATTGGTGAAGTTCACAGTCCAGAGGTATAGGCTCTCCAAAAGACAGGACCTAATCACAGAGCTGTAAAATGTTTCCCCTTCTCCCATACTTCAGTACCATACCACTAGAGGCCTATTTGCCAGAGTTCCTTTCAGTTAATATATCATGTCTGCATTTTAATTTAAAACTTACAAAGCACACTAAAAGAAAAAAGTACAGTTTGAAGAAGCTGAACAAGCATCAGAACCACAGTAAGGTACAGTAGTGATGTTGTAATTAAGATAATTATAATCATAATTAACTATGATTAATATCTAAGGATGTTGATGAAAAAGTAGATAGCACACAGGAATACTGGATAATGTGAATTTTCTTTAAAGAAGACTTTTCAAGAGAAATCTTAAAATATTTTGAACTAAATTAAAATGAAAATAGAAACTTATCAAATATTTTGAGCTGCAGCAAAACAGTGTGCTTAGAGGGAAATCTATAGCCTTGAGTGCACATGTTAGGAAAGAAGCTTCCACCTTTGGAAACTAAAAAAATGAGGAGCAAACAAAATCCAAAATAATCAGAAGAAAAGAAATAATAAAAATTAGAGCAGAAGTTAGTAGAGGAAAGCAGCAGATTTAACTGGGCATCTTGCTCAGTTATGTGTGTATGTTTTTAAGTACAAAGTCAAATGTGTAGGAATATTAACACCATATTCAGGATCATGGTTTCTCTGGAGCATGAAGGAAAAAAAGGTCATTGGTTAGGGGTACAATGGAGAAATTCACTGTTATGTGTGCTTGTATTATATATTTTTAAGTTTTGCTTTTTGGGTTTTTCCTTTCTTTGTAAAGAGCATATTTTATTTCTGAATATGCAGATTTTTAATATTACTATGTTTCTTGCAATCTGAAATATTGATAATAAATACTGAAAAAACTTCAATAGCACTCTAGATAAAGTCCAGGGAACCTAATATGGATTACAAACACCTTCATGATTTCTCTGACCCTACTTACCTCTCCAGTCTTTCCACTTCCAGTTTGTACACAGTAGTCTCACCAGGCTGACCAGTTTTCCTCAAAAGACCTCATTCCTTCTCTCCAGCACAGCCAGTCCTCCTCCCCTTATCACCAATCTTTCTCTTGATATTAAATCTTTGCTTAATTGTCCATATCTTTAGGAAAAGTCTCTGGCACTTTATCTTTGTCTGGGTTGAATACTTCTTTGTACTTCCAGAACGTTTAGTACTTTCACCATCACTTACCACTTAATCATATGGTATTGAAACTGTTGATTTACTTCTCTATAACTCCCATTAAAATATAAATGGGATGTTATTCTAACATCCTTGGCCTCTGCTTAGTACTTAGCAATAATAGGCCCTCAATAAATATTTTTATAGAAATTATTTAGTTAATTAATGATAGTGTGATTTATTTAACGTTCTTGAGGCAATCTATAATTTTGTTTTTAATGTGAACCCTGTTTTATAATCAGTATTTAGTTGGAATCATAAAATCTTACCATCCCATAATGTGGTTAGAAATTATTTCCTGGAAACAAATAAACAAAGAAACCCAAAACAGAAATCATTACCTGGAATAAAATTCTCTTCAGTTATTCATATAACAAAGTTTGGGTTAAACTAGGTCTTGCTTTTGTTTTTAGGATTAGCTCATAGGAAGTGTTCATCAGATTGTATAAACCAGTCTTAGGCAAATATGATAAAGTTCTTAAAGTTGCTTTTTATTTTTATGAATTCAAATTTGAAACTATAATAGCTATTACTCTAATGTATGGTAAATATGTACTGATACCACTTGCATTTAAATGAATCAAATAAAAATACCATTGTTACTTATATTTTCTTCTTAGCTTACTCTTTTGCTTCATTTTCCCTAGAGTCTGTGTGCTGACGATTGTGATTTTCGAACAGCTCCTAACCCCATTTGTTAAAAAAAAAAATATATATATATATATGTATACCTTAATGAAATAATACAACTTTCCTTCTGCTATATAAAACAGAATTTTATATAGCAAAATTTTGCTGCTGCTGCTAAGTCACTTCAGTCGCGTCCAACCCTATGTGATTCCATAGATGGCAGCCCACCAGGCTCGCCTGTACCTGGGATTCTCCAGGCAAGAACACTGGATTGGGTTGCCATTTCCTTCTCCAGTGCATGAAAGTGAAGTGAAAATAAAGTCGCTCAGTCGTGTCTGACTCTTAGCAACCCTTATGGACTGCAGCCCACCAGGCTCTGTCCATGGGATTTTCCAGGCAAGAGTACTGGAGTGGGGTGTCATTGCCTTCTCCAATAGCAAAATGTTAGCAGCAGTAAAATTATCCCTGAATGGTAGAGGTCAAAAATAATTTATCTTCTTTGTTATACTTTCTTATGCTTTATAAATTTTTGAAATTTTTTAATGAAAATATTTCAAATTATATATTGTTCAAAACTGTTCCTTTGGGAATTCCCTGGAGGTCCAGTGGGTAGAACTCAGCTCTTTCACTGCCAGGGGCCTGGGTTCAATTCCTGGTGGGGAAACTGAGATCCCACAAGCCACGCAGCATGGTCAATAAATAAGTAAATAAATAAAAACTTCTTAAAAAAACATTGTCCTTTGGATAGTTGTTATCTTTTGTAATTCATCAGTATCTTATCATCCCCTACTTTGATTGTTACCTCTTTGGAGACAGAAACATATATTTATTCATTCATTCAACATTGAACTTTTTTGAATATTTCTAATGGGTCAAATGTCAGACCTCTTAGGATACTAAGAGACAGATGCATGAACAGATCATTATAACGTGTGGTAAATACAATGATAGAATAATAAGCCTAGGGTATTATGGAATTTGGAGAAATGGCACATAATGTCAATAGGGAAGATTAGGAAAAGCTTTCCTCAGGGAAAAAATATAAACTAATTAAGTCAGTAACGTTTTTGAGCTGTAAGTAACAGAATCCCTGACTAAGGATGGTTGAAACTAAAAAGTTATTCATTGCTCACCTAACAAAAAGGCCAGAGGCAGGTGTCCTCAGGGTTGTTCTAGTAGCTTAATGTCATCAAAGATAGGGTTTTACTTATCTTTCTCCTCTGTAATTCTTGGTGTATTGTCTTTTTGGTCCTGTGGTCATCACCTCAGGGTTGCCAAAGATGGCAATAGCTCTAAGCATCACAGAACACATCAAGGCAGGAAGAGAAATTTTAATCCCAGTCACCCCTGTTGGAAACAGGAAGAAAGGGTACTGGGGGAATAGGGAGGTTTCTGTTTGTATATATTTTTAATTTAAAATATTTATGAGATAAAAAAAGCAATATGTTATTGGTCCTGAATTTTTTCACATATTGTTCCTTCTGCCTGGCATCCATGGCCTCTTGAAACTTTCTCACATATTATATCTCAGTGCCTCATTTATAGTACCTAGCACATAGTAAGTAGTAAATATTTTTGAAAGTAAAGCAGGCAGAGCAAAAACAGAAGTGGTTGAACACAATAGGTAGCTAATCTCCCTAAGATATGTTGTCTAAAATCAGGGAAGTTAAGTAATAAGGTAATTACAATACATGGTAGGTGCAAGGATAGTACAAGATACTAGTAAGATTATGCTCAAAATCCTTCAAGCTAGGCTTCAGTAGGACGTGAACCCAGAAATTCCAGATGAACAAGCTGACATTAGAAAAAGCAGAGGAACCAGAGGTCAAATTACCAACATTCGTTGGATCATAGAGAAAGCAAGAGAATTCCAGAAAAACATCTGCTTCTGCCTCATTGACTACATGAAACTCTTAGACTGTGTGGATCCCAACAAACTGGAAAATTTCCAAAGAGATGGGAATAACAGACCACCTTACTTGTCTTCTGAGAAACCTGTATGTGGGTCAAGAAATAACAGAACTGGACATGGAACAATGGACTGGTTCAAAATTGGGAAAAGAGTATGACAAGGCTGTATATTGTCACCTTGCTTATTTAACTTATATGCAGAGTTATACAGAGTAGATCATGTGAAATGCTGGGATGGATGACTCACAGACTGGAATCAAGATTGCCAGGAGAAGTATCAACAACCTCAGATACGCAGATGATACCCCTCTACTGGCAGAAAGTGAAGAAAAACTAAAGAGCCTCTTGCTGTGGGTGAAAGAGGAGAGTGAAAAAGATGATTTGAAATTCAGCATTCAAAAAACATAAGATCATGGCATCTGGTTGCATCCCTTCATGGTAAGTAGAAGGATAAAAAGTGGAAACAGTGACCAATTTTATTTACCTAGGCTCCAAAATCACTGTGGATGGTGACTGCAGACATGAAGTTAAAAGACATTTGCTCCTGGGAAGGAAAGCTATGACAAATCTAGGTGCAGTGTATTAAAAAAGAAGACACATCACTGCCAACAAAGATGTGTATAGTCAAAGCTATTTTTCCAGTAGTCATATGTAGATGTGAAAGTTGGACCATAAAGAAGGCAGAGCACCGAAGAACTGATGCTTTCAAATTGTCGTGCTGGAGAAGACTCTTGAGAGTCCCTTGGACTGCAGGGAAATCAAACCAGTCAATCTTAAAGGAGATCATCCCTGGATATTCATTGGAAGGACTGAGGCTGAAGTTGAAGCTCCAATACTTTGGCTACCTGATGCAAAGGGCCAATTCATTGGAAAAGACCATGATGCTGGGAAAGAATGAAGGCAAAAGGTAGAGGAGGCAGCAGAGAATGAGATGGTTAGATAGCATCACCAACTCAATAGACATGAATTTGAGCAAACTCCAGGAGATAGAAGGACAGAGGAGACTGGTGTGCTGCAATCTGTGAGGTTGCAGAGTCAGACATGACTTAGTGACTGAACAGCAACAACAACATTACATAATATTTTTGCTATTATTTTATTTTATTATATCAAAATTTTAAGTGTCATATTTCATGGTATCTGCCACCTAAACAAATTTATGACTTAATGCTGTTTCTTCTTACCCCAAGACTTAGATTTCACCAGAATAAATGAGACTGCTGCCACAAATTCTTTCAGGTTACAAAGTTCAATCTTCTAAATTCTTAGTTTAGAACATTAAATAATTCTCTTTCCTGAGAGAGGTAATACAGACTCTAAAACTCTTCAGTCCCACTGGGATGATTTCCAATGATAAGTTAAAATCTGGTTTAACAGAATTTAGAAACATGGGACCACATGACCACCTTACCTATTGTTTCCAAGTGTCTTCAGTGTATCCTGGGATATAAGCCCTGAATTTACTTCACATTGGGCCTAGATATGACAATTGAATTTAAGGTTATGTTGCTGAATCATGAAGTGAGCAAAAGCATTTTACAATGGTCTTCCTGGTATTTTCAATAATAAATCCCAAGTGGAATTAAGAAAGTGGACCTGTCTAGTGTTAGATTAGGTTTTGCCATATTATAACTGTTTTTTTGGTCTTTTTGTTTATATTATTCCAATAGGCCCATGAAAAGAAACACTAAAAGACTAATGCAGAATTTATGGGTACATTTTTATAACTAGTGTGAGTTTGACGTCACACCAAGAACCTACTTTCGGTAACTCCCTGGTGCTGTAAGAGAAAGTCAGCTTAGGGAAACAAAAGGTATGTGACCAAAGGCCCAAATATCAGAGTTCTCCGAGTCCTTAACTTACCTTGATTGAATACATGTGAGAGATCTCCTGAAGGTTGACTGAACATCTAACTGAAGCAGCATAGGAATATCTGGGTACCCACCCAACTGGGCCCAGAGTGAATGCATTGGTGTCTTCTCTGTTATTGGGTAACTCGAAGTGGATAGATCTGCATTCCAGATGCCTTGCATTTGGTCATCTTTTCTAGAGAATCAGAGAGTACTCCTTAAATGTCAAACTCTCTTGAGCTCCAAAACCATTCAAGATATAATTCCTATTCTCCTTCCTCTCTTCACCACCACCCTGTCCTATAGAGCTCCCCCTGGCACTGAGGAACTTTAGTTATGGTCACTTCAACTGAGAGATGGATTAAAATAGCAGAATTTGCAGAAATTGCTTTTTTTTCCCCCTGAGAATTGCCTTTCCATGACTTCATCTACTAATATATTTTAAACAACTTTCTTAGCTTCATGGAGTATACATTCCTTAATCAGGCTTTTGCCCCACCTCCACAACAATCTTTTCCCTTTCTTTCCTGAGGTTCCTACCTTTTTTTTTTTTTTTAAGAAAATGTTTCTAAGGTTTCTTTATTGTGTATATTGAAATAATTTGTTTCTTACTAATGAAGAATCAACTTTATTTTTTAAAGGAACTCAAAACTAGATGTTAAATTTTTAAGTAGAAATAAGCCTTTATTTAAGTAGAAATAAGCCTTTTGCAAATGAGACCTTAGACTCTCCACTGCACCATATCATAATTGTGGAGGAGGGGAATCTCTTGGGCAGAAGGAAAAAAAGCACTAGGTTCCATTTATTATCCAAAGAAAGTTTAATGTAAGTCTTTCCTACCACACACCTAAATTTATTGAGAGTGTTATACTTCCTATTGTCTTCTTTCAGTAGCTTTAGGCATGGCTGTTGAACAGATTTGGTAGAGGCAAGTATTTGCTTTTTTTCAATGACCAAAGGGATAGGTTGATCGAGATTCAATTTATATATCTCTTGAAGCTAAAAGTAAATAAATCAGAAAAAGGAAATCGTGAAAAGAAAGGGTCAAAGTCTTTAGGATGGTCTGAGCTGGCCTTAGTAAACTATGACATATTTCCTCTTAAAAATTCTCTTTCTCCATGCCTTTTCTCCCTTTCTCCAACCACTCTTCAATCTGTACCTACCTCCAACGCACAGTTTCAGAGTTGGCAGCTATTAATATATAAAGACCATAGTCCTGCTTTAAGTTCTAGTTTTAGTTCCCTCATTTCCTAGCTTTGTGACTTTGGGTTAGTTACCAATTTTATTGGCACCTCTGTCTTTTCATTTCTAAAACAAGAATAATACAAGGTTGTTCTGAGAGTTGTATGTTTGGAAAACTTCACAAATTGTGAAGAAGCACTGTGCAAATGTAATGATAGCTAACATTGACTGTCAGATGCTTTCTATATGTTAACTTGCCTGCAGTGTGGGAGACCCGAGTTCCATCCCTGGGTCAGGAAGATCCCCTGGGGAAGGAAATGGCAACCCACTCCAGTATTCTTGAGTGGAAAATCCCATGGACAGAGGAGCCTGTGGGGCTACCGACCATAGGGTTGCAAAGAGTCGGACTCGACTAGATGCTATTATTATCCTTGTCTTGCATATGGGGATATGAAGCTCAGAAAATTTAAGTGGCTTGCCTAAGGTTTCTTAGCTAGTATGTAGTAAAGCCAATCTGGTAGCGGAACCAACTTCTTGACCACCATTCTGATTCAGTGTAAGGTATTTATGCATTTCTACCCTTTTATTCCTTTTGTTTTTCCCTCTCCTTTCTTAGTACCTTCATACCTACCTCATTATCTAGATTCTAGCTTGCCTGACCCCAGACGTTTATTCATCTTTTGAAATGCCCTATACATTGTCATTCCTTTTAGACAGCTCATGACATTGCCAATTCATCTTGCCTTCTTCCATCTACCTCGGTCTTATTTTCCAAACCCAGAACTGTCAAAAATATCCATTTTTAAGGTGAGAGAGTTTTAATATTTATATATTGTAACTTGTAATTTCTAGAGAGTTCCCTTACGGCCTAGTGGTTAGAATTCTAGGCTTTCATTCCAGGCCTGGGTTCAATCCCTGGATGGGAAACATATCCTGTAGGCTGTGTGGCACGACCAAAAAAATAGTAACTTCTAAAAAATTCACAGCATGTCTATAATAAGAAGTTTCTCTGTACCTTCTAGAGTAGCAAGTAAGCTAATCTTATTAATTACCCTAGTGAAACAGAATGATGTATAAATAGAAAATATTCCTAGAACTCCAAAAATATGCCAGAGCTGCATGCTGGAGAAAGTAAGGGCAGCATGTAATTCCAGAGCAAAGAACTCTAATCTCAGCTCTGTAACTTTTGGAAGGTCACTGCCACTTCCAAAAGCAATACTGCTAGTTATCTCAGAGAGGGCTCTCTAGGACATAATTGGGTGGATGTCAGAGTTTAACGGGAACTTCTGTGCCTGGTGCTCTGTAAGCAAGTTAATGAACTCTTCTCTCCTTTTTTGTAAATGCTTGATAATAAAGCTTGCTTTGTGATAGTTTTGAGGAAAGAAGTAACCACCAAAAATCAGTTGGAGAGCAATGACTTCAAGAGGTTTCATATCTAGAGGCTGGTAGATGTGGGTTGACTAGGAAGGAGTTGAGCATTTCTGGAAGTCTCTCCCATTCTTACAGGCTTCCAGGTGGCACAGTGGTAAAGAATCTGCCTGTCAGTGTGGAAGATGCAAGAGATTCGAGTTCAATCCCTGGGTTGGGTAGATCCCCTGGAGTAGGAAATGACAACCCACTCCAGTATGCTTGCCTGGGAAATCCCATGGACAGAAGCGCCTGGTAAGCCATAGTCCATAGAGTTGCAAAAGAGTTAACACGACTGAGCAGCTAAACACCACCATCAATAGGTAAAATTAAGTCAAGGATCTCAAGATGAGGTCATCCTGGTTTAATCAGATGGGTTCTAAATCCAGTGATTAATTGGCTTTATAATAGGAAAGGACAAAAAACATACTGGGCAGAAGGCCATGGAAAAGACAGACGCAGAGACTGGAGTTATGCAACGACAAGCCAAGGAATGCCAAGGATTGTCTATAGCCACCAGAGTCTAGAAGAGAAGCTTGGACCAAATTTCTCCCTCAGAGCTTCTGGAAGGAACCAAACCATAAGAGAATACATTTCTGTTGTTTTTAAGCCATGAAATTTATAATATGTTAACAGCAACACAGGGAACTCATATACATGGTATCTTTAGGGAACTGTTATTAATATTTTCAAAACCTGCCCCTTTTACTTTTCTTACAACAGACTGGGGAGAGGGAATAGAAAACAGATTACCTGGCTGAATAAGCACATCATTTTCCTTAGGCACTGATTCCGTTTCTGCCCTAGAGAATTCTGCTTCTTTGTCCAGATCTGCATCACCTTTTTTTGATAATCACCAATCCTCTTCAGCATTATGTAGAGGTTATGGGTCTCATAACTTCTTTCAGTATTCTGGATGGCTTGTAATCGTTTAATTATGTTGTTTCTTGGAAAAATTAACAAGAATTAGGTTGATAAAATTGCTGACACTAACTCAGCAAACCTGGCCTCAGTTACTTTCCATTCTCATCTCATCCTTAGTAAGTAGAGATGGTAGGAGGGGTGGCAGGCTTGTTTAATGTGACCTTGATCTTGCTCCCTGTATGACTAAACTTTCAAAACTCTATATGACTGTCAAATTTTCATTCAACTTCTCACAGAGTTTTTAGTGTTACAGTAGTAGTGCTTATTATTTTTTAAAGAAAGTGAAGTCGCTCAGTCGTGTCCAACTCTTTGTGACCCCACGGACTGTAGCCTACCAGGATGGAAAATCCGACCATGGGATTTTCCAGGCAAGAGTACTGGAGTGGATTGCAATTTCCTTCTCTTAAAATACAGTAATATTTTAGTAGTGACATACATAAGACATATAGAAGGTACTTAATACCTTGAAAAAGACAGTGTCTTTGCCTTCAAAGCACTTACAAGCCAGATTATAAGACTCATAAAAATTAACTGTGTCAGAGAGAGAATGAAGTAACTGCTAAATAGCGGTTGTTCTGTTTGAGCAAAAAGGAGAACATAATTAATTCTAATAAGAGGAATAAAGAAGGCTCCGTAGGAAAATGTTGAATAGGATCTGGAGGCTGTAGTACTCTGTTTTTTGTGCCACAACATTTGGGCCTAGATAGTTTTTTTGCCATCCCCATTCTACAGGAGAGGAAAAGGAATCTAAACAAGTTTTCAAAAGTCACATAATTAATGAATAAGAGATTTGGGAAACAAACTCAGATCTTTTTTTCCACAATACCAGTATTTCTCAAAGTGTGGACCCTAATCACCTGGACTGATTCATCTTGTGGGGAGGAGGGAGGGTGGTACTTGTTGAATGTACAGATTCCAGGGTACCTCCCCAGACCTTTTGATTAAAAAACCTTGGTGGTAGGCTTTAGGATCTGTGTTTTAAACAAAATCTCAGGTAAACCTTACAGCCACTAAAGTCTGAGAAAAAGGGGATGAAGAATTCCAGACTGAGGGAATACTATAAATACAGACAAGACAATGAAAGTTATATTTTGGGAGTGGTGAATAGTGTGGAACTTTTTAGACCGCAGATAAGTGAAAGGATACATATTCGGGGATAAGACTGAAACAGCTGGATTATGAAAGGCTTTAAAAGACATGTCGTGGAGTTTGGGTTTAGGGGGAGGTAGGCAATAGGAACACACTGAAGATGTTTTTCTGAATAAATGTGTTTTTCATATATAGTGGGGCTGGGTGGGGAAGAGCCTCTAGAGGTGGCCGTGGCAACCCACTCCAGTATTCTTGCCTAGAGAATCCCATGGACAGAGGAGCTTGGCGGGCTACAGTCTATAGGGTCACGAAGAGTTGGGCCAGAAATGACTGAAGTGACTTAGTGCAACTCACACCATACTTATATACAGAGATTGTGGGGGGAAGGGAATAACTCTTAGGTCTCCTTCACGGGTTATAATTAATAGCTTAGAATGTACTGCATACATGGATCATTTAATACTTAAATATATTAGCATTCTGAGTTATTTCATTTTAAATTAATTCTCCAATAGCCTTAGGTTTTTTTCTTATCCCATAGGTGATTTTTATTTTTATACTTCTATAATCATCTTTATTACATGTGTTTTTTCCAGTTTTTTTAATTGCAGTGTAGTTGATCTACAATGCTGTGTCACAGCAAAATGATTCAGTTATTTATATATATATATATATATATACATGTGTATAAATAGTATGAATATTATAAATGTATTTACATAGTCTCTTTCAGATTCTTTTCCATTGTAGGTTATTATAAGATAGTAAACATAGTTCCCTGATTACATATGTTTTTAACCACATGTAATTACACACATGCATCTTCTGCATCATTTCTCCATGCGTTACCAAATTCCTATCACATCCATTCCTATAAATAAAGGTATTCTCAATGAAGCAATTGGGTAGCATTCTAATAACCATATTTCATATGTATTTGAGATATAAGAGACTGTGTATATTTATAATTGGTATTTTATATTTATATAAGATTGAGATATAAATTTAAACTAAGTTTAAAGTGTATAATGTGTTGATTTGATGATACATTTATATACTGCAATAAGATTACCACTGTAGTGTTAGCTAATCCCTCTATCATGTCACATAATTATAATTTCTTTCCTGTAATGAGAAAAATTAAGATTTGGTCTCTTAGCAACTTTGAAGTTTACGAACATAGTTTTGGGGGGGGGTTTGCTATACTGGATCTTCATTGCAGTACATGGGCTCTTGGTTGCAGTGCATGAGATTCTCTAGTTGCAGATCACCAGCTTAGTTTCCCCTCTGCAAGTGAAATCTTAGTTCCTGGACCAGGGATCAAACCTGTATTCCCTGCACTGGAAGGTGGATTTTTAAACACTGGACCACCAGGGAAGTCCCTATAAATACAGTGTTGTTGACTATAATCACTATGCTATGTATTAGATCTTCCCAATAAGTCTTATTTTCCACATCAAATCTTTCCTGCCATTTTTCTCTCTATTCACATAGTTTTTTAGGCTTTTCCCATAATTTTTCCTTATTGAAATTATATGCCCCTACTTGGAAAAGTTTGCAATTTCATTTCAAACTTAGAGAGTTTATTGTTGATGTGTTTTAAAATATAATTCAATATCTAATCACTCAGTCCAATAGCAACCACTGAAGTATCTCATTATTTAAAATTTTCTATCTAGAAACATTTTTGTTCATTTCTTCCTACCGTTTGTTCCCACTCTTTTAGCAAATTGTACTTATACTGATAAAATACTGCCCTCATTCTAATAAATATTTTATAGTATTTGATGTAGAATTATGATTCAAAGGAAGGTGCTTTAGCATTTACTGAGCATCTACTATGCATCAATCATTGTGCTGGAGATGTTATTTATATTTTAAAACTTATTTTAAATAAAACATTTTAATAGTTTAAAATATATGATTTCATTTAATCATCATAATCATCCTTTGAAGTATATATCATTACATCATCAGCTTTACAAATTTGAGTCAGCACATTAAAATCTTAGAGATGTTCAGAACTAGAAATTCAAACTAAGCTCTTCCTGACATTAAAGAGAAAATATGACTAAGATTTGGATTTAGAACTATTACTACCCTCCTACACTGTCAGTGGAAATGTAAATTGGTACATGCACTATGGAGAACAGTATGGAGTTTTCTTAAAAAACTAGAAATAGAGTTACCACATGATCCTTACAATCCCATTCCTAGGCATTTATCCAGAGAAAACTCTAATTTGAAAAGATACATGCACCCAGTGTTTATAGCAGCACTATTTGCAGTAACAAAGATACGGAAGCAACAGATGAATGGATAAAGATGTGCTTATCCATTACTCAGCCATAAAAAATGAAATGTCATTTGTAGCATTTAGATGGACCTAGAGATTATCATATTAAGTGAAATAAGTCAGACAGAGAGAGATAAATATCATATGACATCATTTATATTTGGAATCTAAAAAATAATACAGGGAATTTCCTGGTATTCCAGTGGTTAGGACTCCGTGCTTCTACTACAAAGGGCATGGATTTGACCCCTAGTCAGAGAAGGCCAAAAAAAGAAAAAAGATACAAATAAACTTATTTACAAAACAGAAATAGACTCACAGACATAGAAAATAAACTTATGGCTTCTAAAAGGGTAACCAGGGAGTGGGGAGATAAACTAGGAGTGTGGGATTAACATATACACATTTACACATATATACGCATTAACATACACATTTGCCAACAAAGTTCCGTCTAGTCAAAGCTATGGTTTTTCCAGTAGTCACGTATGGATGTGAGAGTTGGACTATAAAGACAGCTGAGTGCCAAAGAATTGATGCTTTTGAACTGTGGTATTAGAGAAGACTCTTTAGAGTCATTTGGACTACAAGGATATCCAACCAGTCCATCCTAAGGGAAATCATTCCTGAATATTCGTTGGAAGGGCTGATGCTGAAGCTGAAACTCCAATAGTTTGGCCACCTGATGCAAAGAACTGACTCATTGGGAAAGACCCTGATGCTGGGAAAGATTGAAGGCAGGAGGAGAAGGAGATGACAGAGGATGAGATGGTTGGATGGCATTATCGACCCAATGGACATGAATCTGAGTAAGCTCCAAGAGTTGGTGATGGACAAGGAAGCCTGGAGTGCTGCAGTTATGGGATCACAAAGAGTCGGACATGACTGAGTGACTGAACTGAACTACACACGTTACTGTTTATGAAACAAGTAAACAACAAAGGACCTGTACAGCAAAGGAAACTATACTCAGTTTCTTGTAATAACCTATAATGGAAAAGAATCTGAAAAAGAATATTTATATATATATACATATGTATAACTGAATCACTTTACAAAAAACACAACATTTTGAATTAACTATATTTCAGTTTTTAATAAATAAAAAGTTTATTGCTAAAGAGTGCTAACCACCATCTGAGCTGGTAGAGTTTTGCCTCAGAGCTGATGACTGCTGACTGATTAGGTAGTAGCTGCTGAAGTTTTGGGTGGCTTTGGTGATTTATTTATTTATTTTTAATAATTTTATTTATTTATTTATGGCATGTTGAGTCTCCGTCGCTGCGTGGGCTTTTCTCTAGTTGCAGCAAGAGGGGACTACTCTCCAGTTGGGGTGCATGGGTTTCTCATTGCAACGGCTTCTCTTGTTGCTGAGCATGGGCTCTAGAGCTTGCAGCCTTCAGTAGTTGCAGCTCCCAGACTGCAGAGCACAGGCTCAATAGTTGTGGTGCATGGGCCTAGTTGCTCCAAGGAGTGTGAGATCTTACTGGATCAAGGATCAAACCCATGTTTCTTGCATTGGCAGGTGGATTCTTTACCACTGAGCTATCAGGGATGCCCTGGCGATTTCTTAACATAAAGCAACAATGAAGTTTGCCATATCATTGACTTTTCCTTTTATGGAGGATTTCTCTGTAGTGTGCAGTGCTATTTGATAGCATTTTACCCACAGTAGAACTTTTTAAAATTGGAGTCAGTCCTCTCAAACCCTGCTACTACTTTATCAATGAAGTTTATGTAATATTCCCTTTGTTGTTATTTCAGCAGTCTTGTCAGCATCTTCATCAGAAATAGATTCCATCTCAGGAAACCACTTTCTTTGCTCATCCATAATGCAACTCCTCATCTGTTCAAGTTTCATCATGAGATTGCAGCAATTTAGTCACATCATTAGGCTCCACTTTTAATTCTAGTTCTCTTGCTATTTCTACCACATCTGCAATACTTCTTCCTCTGAAGTCTTGAACACCTCAAAGTCATCCATGAAGGCTGGAATCATCTTCTCAACTCCTGTTTATGTTGATATTTTGCGTTCTTTCTATGAATCATGAGTGATCTTTTAAACAAAATGTTTACTTAGTTTGGCTGCCTCGAATCTTAGTTGCAGCAGGCAGGATCTTTGTTATAGTGCATGGACTCTCTAGTTGTGACATGTGGGCTCAATAGTGGCAATACGCAGGCTCAATTGCTCTGCAGCATATGGGATCTTAGTTCCCTGACTAGGGATCAAAGTTGCGTCCCCTGCATTGCAAGGTGGATTCTTAACCACTGGACTGCCAGGCAAATCCTATGAGTGACCTTAATGGCATCTAGAAAGGTGAATGCTTTCCAGAGGTTTTCAATTGACTTTGCCCAGATCCATCAAAGAAATTATCTATGGCAGCTACTGTATAACCTTATGAAATGTATAATAAGACTTAAATGTCTTGAAAAACAGAATTACTCCTTGATCCTTGGGTTGCAGACTGAATACTGTGTTGGAAGGCATGAAAACATCATAAAATCATTCTGCATCTTTATTAGAGCTCTTGGGTGACCAGGTGCATTGTCAATGAGCAGTAATATTTTAATAATCTTTTTACAAAAGTAATAATCTTTTTTGCTGAGCAAAATGTCTCAACAGTAGGCCTAAAATATTTAGTAAACCCTATTGTCAACAGTTGTGCTGTCATCTAAGCTTTGTTGTTTCATTGATAGAACATAGGGAGATTGGAATTAGCATAATTCTGAAGAGCGAAAGGATTTTTGGAGTGGTTAATGAGCATTGGCTTCAAATAAAAGTCACCAGCTGCATTAGTCTCTACCAAGGAAGTCAGCCTGTCTGAAGCTCTGAAGCCTTGAAACCAGGCATTTGACTAATCCTCTGTAGCTATGAAAATCCTAGATGGCATATTCTTCCCATATAGACTGTTTTATATACATTGAAAATCTGGTTTTTTTAGTGTAGCCACCTTCATTATTTTAGCTATATCTGGATAACTTGTTGCAGCTTCTGTATCAGCACTTGCTGCTTCACCTTGCATTTGATGTAATGAAGAGGTTTCTTTCCTTAAACATCATAATCAACCTCTGCTAGCTTCAGTATTTCTTCTGCAGCTTCCTCACCTCTTTCAGCCTTCACTGAATTGAAGAGAATTAGGGCCCTGGTCTAGATTAGGCTTTCCATTAAGGGAATGTTGTGGCTGGTTTAATCTTCTATCCATACCACTAAAATTTTCTTCACATCAGCGATAAGACTGTCTTTCTTATCATTCATAAGATTCACTAGAGTAGCACTCTTGATTTCCTTCATGAACTTTCCTTTGCTTTCACAACTTAGCTAGCTGGAGCAAAAGGCCTAGCTTTCAGCCTTTCTTGGCTTTCAACTTGCCTTGCTTGCTAAGTTCATTCATAATCTAGCTTTTGACATAAAGTAAGACTTGAGACTCTTCCTTCCACTTTAACACTTAGAGGCCTTTGTAGGGTTATTAACTGGCCTAACTTCATTATTATTGTGTGTCTCAGGGGATAGAGAGGCCCAAGGAGAGGAAGAGAGATGGAGGAATGGCCAGTTGGTGAAGCGGTCAGAACACACAAAACATTTATTTAAATTTGCTGCCATCTTATGTGGGTATAGTTCATCATTCCTTGAAACAATTAGTTTTTTCACACACACACACACACTTTACTTCTTGCTTTCTTTGTTCTGCTAGACTCTGTCTTTGCTGCCTTAATGACTCTTACTAGTTCTTTGAGACATAGTTCAAAAGTCTGGACTCCTAGAAGCTTCACTTAACTCTCACGTCTGCTCAGTCTTCTGTATAGAGTTGGTAATATACCATCATTGTTCTTTCCACCTCATACTATATAATCATCTGTTTGTGTGACTGTTTCTGAGGAGACTGAGTGCCCTCAAGGCAGGATATGGTTTATCCATTTTTATATCCTTCCACCCTCCACCCCCTGGGCCTAACTCAGTCCCTGTCATATTTTTAATATGTTGATGATGATAAGTTAAGTCCTATCTATCACTACCACATTTAGCATCTTTAAGAACTTTCTTCAATATGTATGGAAATGAAATGTTTCATTAATAGCATATGGTATAATTTTATATCCTCTCCATCATTGCTTCTCAGGTATATTAACACTGATCATGTGGTAATATAACTCTAAAACAATATTTTAGTATTTGAATATGAAATCTTTACTTACAGAGGTTCTACAAAAATTTATTTATTCAAAAATAATTTATATTATTATAGTTTACATTTTCTTTCCAATACAATGTTACAATCTTCTTGACTCAGCCACTTTTATTGTGGAATTATTCATCTGTCAGTATGTAATTCTTTGTTAGACTTGTTGGTGATTTAATCATTATAATATTAAATATTAATGAAGAGCTTACTGAAAAATGAATGTATTGATCCTTGATGGGATTAACATTATAAGTGTATAAATTAAATATTATTGTGAAATGTTGATGTATCTATTTCAGTTTTTAAATGATTTTACCAAAACAGGTCACATCATGTGACTTAGGTCTTCAAAATCTTCAATAATTATAAACAAACTTAATTGCCATATAAAAATTAAATTGTCAAAGAACTTCCCACAAAAGTACCAAGTTCATATAGTATCACAGGTAAAGTCTGTCAAACTTAAAAAGAAAAGCTAATTTTATCATTAAACTGTTATATAGCATAGAAAAGAAAGCTTTCACATTTTTAAAATGATGCCAAACTTAAAATTATACCAAAATTTGACAAAGAAAGCACCAATAAATAAATAAACCATCAGTCAAACTTATAAATGGATATCAGTACAAAATAAAATCCTAAATAAAATATTAGAAAATGTCACACATTCAAAAAAGGATACTGGGTTGGCCAAAATGTTCATTCATGTTTTTCTGTAAGATGCTGCAGAAAAACCCAAACAAAATTTTTTGCCAACCCAATACAAATAGGATTTATTCCAATGATGCAATGATAGTTTAAAATATTAGTCATATTAATAAATATTAGGAGAAAATATTCTCTCTAATAGCCATGAAAATGAAGTGTTGAAATCACATTTCACAAAATGTAATTTAATAAATTTAACAAAAAAAGTTTGATGCATGATATAGGATGCTCAGGCTGGTACACTGGTATGACCCAGAGGGATGGAATTGGGAGGGGGGTTCTGGAAGGGGAACACATGTACACCCATGGTGGATTCATGTCAATGTATGGCAAAATCAACACAATATTGTACATTAAAAAGTCTTTATCGAATTTGTTACAATAAATAAATAAATAAAAGAGGAAATTCAACGTCTGTTCTTGATTTTAAAGAAATAATGAAACGGGCTGAAGGATACTTCTTTAATATGATAAAACATATTTCAACCCAAAAGCTAGCATTTTTTAGTGTCAGATACTAGAATGATGTCCTCTATCACCATTATATTTTTAATCAATTCTTATTTACATTTTAATAATTAGCAGTGAAAGAATGAGTTACATTTTGGCATTCTGAGTTACAAAGGAATGGAGAAAATAACTCCCCTCAAAATGAAACTGACTAAGGTTAAAGATGTTTTCCAGCATTTTCAGAAACGAAAATATAAATATAAACAATCCTTTTAAACATTCTTGAAGGTGAATTTTTCCTAGAAAAAAATAACATGAGGCCATGGAAGGGCACTATTAGCTGTTACTCTGGATAAGTCAAATGAACGAAGATGGCCTGGTGCTGGTTGCCACATCACCAATATTTTTTAATATAGTTCTTAAGGTACTAATCAGTTCAGGCAGTCAAGAGACAGAAAAGAGATATTTAAAAATTGGGAAATCTAGATATGAAAACATTTTTATTTATAGAGGATATGATTATATAATTGGAAAACTCAAGACTATCAATTGAAAAACTATCACATGCTTTTGAATACAGTAAGATGGCTGCATATGAAATTGATGTAGAGAAATCTAGCCTTCCTTTATACAAATAACAACCAGTTAGAAGGTGTCATAGAAGGAGAGAGTCCATTTACAAGTGTGTATCTTGGTATACACTTATGGAAGAATATTCAAGAACTAGATGAAAATTTTAAAACACTCCAACAGAACACACACATACACACATACCCTGAACAGAAAAAAAGGTATATCATTTTCTTGAATAGGAAAACTATGTTAGTAAAAATAAGCTAGGTTTTGCTGGGTATATCATTTTCTTGACTAGAAAGACTATGTTAGTAAAGATAAGCTAGGTTTTGCTGTTTTAACAGATAATCCCCAAATCTCAATGACTAAAAGCAGCAAAAGTTTATCTGTTGCTCATAGTACAAATCCATCATAGCTTTGCATAAAAGAACTTCATTTTATACTCTCAGGAACACAGGCTAACAGAACAGCCATCACCTTGAACACTATAGCTTATAATGCCAATGGAAAAGGAGACTCTAGAGGGTCTCAAACTGACAATGGCAAGCTTAGCACAGAAATGACACACATTAATTCTGTTCACATCTCATGGACAAGTACTAGGAAACAGTAATAATAACTGTCACAAAGACTCCAGCAAATAACAGTAATCCAAGTCTATGCCCCAACCAGTAATGCTGAAGAAACTGAAGTTGAATGGTTCTATGAAGACCTACAAGACCTTCTAGAACTAACACCCCCCAAAAAATGTTCTTTTCATCATAGGAGACTGGAATGCAAAAGTAGGAAGTCAAGAGATACCAGGAGTAACAGGAAAATTTGGCCTTGGAGTACAAAATGAAGCAGGGCAAAGGCTAATAGATTTTTGCCAAGAGAATGCATGGATCATAGCAAACACCCTCTTCCAACTTGCCAAGAGAATGCATGGATCATAGCAAACACCCTCTTCCAACAACACAAGAGAAGACTCTGTACGTGGACATCATCAGTGGCCAATAAAGAAATCAGATTGATTATATTCTTTGCAGCCAAAGATGGAGAAGCTCTATATAGTCAGCAAAAACAAGACAAGGAGCTGACTGTGGCTCAGATCATGAACTCCTTACTGCAAAAATCAGCCTTAATTTGAAGAAGGTAGGGAAAACTACTTGACCATTCAAGGTATGACCTAAATTAAACCCCTTATGATTATACAGTGGAGGTGACAAATAGATTCAAGTGATTAGACCTGATAGAATGCCTGAAGAACTACAGACAGAGGTTCATGACATTGTACAGGAGGCGGTGAAAAATACCATACCCAAGAGAAAGAAATGCAAAAAGGTAAAATGGTTGTTTGAGGAGGCCTTACAAATAGCTGAGAAAAGAAAAGAAGTGAAAAGCAGAGGAGAAAAGGAAAGATATACCCATCTGAATGCAGAGTTCTAAAGAATACCAAGGAGAGATAAGAAAACCTTCCTCAGTTATCAATGCAAAGGAATAGAGGAAAACAATAAAATGGGAAAGTCTAGAGATCTTTTCAAGAAAATTAGAGCTACCAAGGGAACATTTCATGCAAAGATGGGCACAATAAAGTACAGAAATGGTGTGGATGTAACAGAAGCAGAAGATATTAAGAAGAGGTGTCAAGAATACACAGAAGAACTATACCAAAAATGTCTTTGTGACCCAGATAATCATGATGGTATAACCACTTATCTAGAGCCAGACACCCTGGAATGCGAAGTCAAGTGGGCCTTAGGAAGCATCACTACAAACAAAGCTAGTGGAGGTAATGGAATACCAGTTGAGCTATTTCAAATCCTAAAAGATGATGCTGTGAAAGTGCTGCATGCAATATGCCAGAAAATTTGGAAAACTCAGCAGTGGCCACAGCAGTGAAAAAGGTCAGTTTTCATTCCAATCCCAAAGAAAGGCAGTGCCAAAGAATGTTCAAACTACCACACAATTGCATTCATCTCACATGCTAGTAAAGTAATGCTCAAAATTCTCCAAGCCAGGCTTGTATAAGAACCATGAACTTCCAGATGTTCAAGCTGGATTGAGAAAAGGCAGAGGAACCAGAGATCAAATTGCCAACATCCATTGAATCATTGAAAAAGCAAGAGAGTTCCAGAAAAATATCTACTTCATTAACCATGTCAAAGCCTTTGACTGTGTGGATCACAATGAACTGTGGAAAATTCTGAAAGAAATGGTAATACCAGACCACCTGACCTGCCTCCTGAGAAATCTGTATGCAGGTCAGGAAGCAAGAGTTAGAACTGGACATGGAACAACAGACTGGTTCCAAATTGAGAAGGTAGTACGTCAAGGCTGTATATTGTCACCCTGGTTATTTAACTTATATGCAGAGTATATCATGCAAAATGCCAGGCTGGATGAAGCATAAGCTGGAGTCAAGATTGCCAGAAGAAATATCAATAACCTCAGATATGCAGATGACACCACCCTTATGGCAGAAAGCAAAGAACTAAAGAGCCTCTTGATGAAAGTGAAAGAGGAGTGTGAAAAAGTTGGCTTAAAGCTCAACATTCAGAAAACTAAGATCATGGCATCTGATCCCATCACTTCATGGCAAATAGATGGGAAAACAATGGAAAAGTGAGAGACTATTTTTGGGGGCTCCAGAATCACTGCAGATGGTGATTGCAGCCATGAAATTATGAAACACTTGCTCCTTGAAAGCAAAGTTATTACCAACCTAGATAGCATATTAAAAAGCAGAGACACTACTTTGCTGACAAAAGTCCCTGTAGTCAAAGCTATGATTTTTCTGGTAGTCATGTATGGATGTGAGACTTGGACTATAAAGAAAGCTGAGTGCCAAAGAATTGATGCTTTTGAACTGTGGTTTTGGAGAAGACTCTTGAGAGTCCCTTGGACAGCAAGGGACTCCAACCTGTCCATCCTAAGAGAAATCAGTCCTGAATATTAATTGGAAGGACTGATGCTAAAGCTGAAACTCCAATTCTTTGGGCACCTGATGTGAATAATTGACTCATTTGAAAAGACCCTGATGCTGGGAAAGATTGAGGGCATAAGAAGGGGATGACAGAGGATGAAATGGTTGGGTGGCATCACCAACTCAATGGACATGAGTTTTGGCAAGCTCCAGGAGTTGGTGATGGAAAGAGAAGCCTGGTGTGCTGGAGTCCATGGAGTCACAAAGAGTCAGACATGACTGAGCACTGAACTGAACTGAACAACAATACATAATAGAAGTGACTCTTCTATGAAAGTGAAAGTCACTCAGTTGTGTCCAACTCTGTGACCCCATGGACTACACATCTATGGAATTCTCCAGGCCAGAATACTAGAGTGTGTTGCCTTTCCCTTCTCCAGGGGATCTTCCCAACCAGGGATTGAATCAGTATCTCCTGCATTGCAGGTGGATTGTTTACCAACTGAGCCATGAGGGAAGCCCTGTCTCATCTATATCCAGTCAATCAAAAAATAACAAAGTGTAGATATAAACTTAAATGATACAAGAATGTATAATGAAGGTACATTTAAATCAGTATAGGAAAAGGTAGAATATTTTCCTCTACCCCTTAAAGGTAGTTAAGGGGTAACTGTGTAACCACATGGGGAAATTAAAAAAATCACACCTATATATCACAACGGAAAGCTGAGAATAAAAGTCTTAAATGTAAAACAAGCCAAAGCAACTAAAATGCTGTGCTAAGTCGCGTCAGTCATGTCCGACTCTTTTTGATCCTATGGACTGTAGCCCACCGGGTTCCTCTGTCCATGGGATTCTCCAGACAAGAATACTGGAGTGGTTTGCCATGCCCTCCTACAGGAGAATCTTCCTGACTCAGGAATCTAACCCACGTCTCTTATTCTCCTGCATTGACAGGCAGGTTCTTTACTGCTCCACCACCTGGGAAGCCCCAAACAACTAATAATCAACTATTAAAGTACTAAAAGAAATTTTGAAATAATTTTTTTATATATTTCTCAGAGTGGAAGGGCTTTTTAAAATAAGGCACAAAGCATTATTGAAAATATTAATATAAACATGAACTCCTTATTGCCAAATTCAGGCTTAAATTGAAGAAACTGGGGAAAACCACTAGATCATTCAGCTGTGACCTAAATCAAATCCCTTATGATTATACAGTGGAAGTGTGAAATAGATTTAAGGGACTGGATCTGATAGAGTGCCTGATGAACTATGGACAGAGGTTTGTGACATTGTACAGGAGACAGGGATCAAGAGCATCCCCAAGGAAAAGAAATGCATAAAGCAAAATGACTGTCTGAGGAGGGCTTACAAATAGCTGTGAAAAGAAGAGAAGCAAAAAGCAAAGGATAAGAGGAAAGATATACCTATTTGATTGCAGAGTTCCAAAGAATAGCAAGGAGAGATAAGAAAACCTTCCTTAGCAATCAATGCAAAGAAACAGAGGAAAACAATAGAATAGGAGAGACTAGGGATCTCTTCAAGAAAATTAGAGATGCCAAAGAAACTTTCATGCAAAGATGGGCTCAATAAAGAACAGAAATGGTTTGGACCTAACACAAGCAGAAGATATTAAGAAGAGTGGTCAAGAATACACAAAGGAACTATACCAAAAATACCTTCGTGACCCAGATAATCACGATAGTATGATCACTTACCTAGAGCCAGACATCCTGGAATGTGAAGTCAAGTGGGCCTTAGGAAGTGTCACTACAAACAAAGCTAGTGGAGATGATGGAATACCAGTTGAGCTATTTAAAATCCTGAAAGGTGATGCTGTGAAAGTGCTGCACTCAATATGTCAGCAAATTTGGAAAACGTAGCCATAGGACGGGAAAAGGTCAGTTTTCATTCCAATCCCAAGGAAAGGCAATGCCAAAGAATGCTCCAAGTACTGCACAATTGCAGTCAGCTCACAGGCTAGTAAAGTAATGCTCAAAATTCTCCAAGCCAGGCTTCAACAGTATGTGAACCATGAACTTTCACATGTTTAGGCTGGCCTTAGAAAAGGCAGAGGAACCAGAGATCAAATTGCCAACATTCACTGGATCATCCGAAAATCAAGAGAGTTCCAGAACAACATCTATTTCTGCTTTATTGACTATGCCAAAGCCTTTGACTGTGTGGATCACAATAAACTGTGCAAAATTCTGAAAGAGATGGGAATACCAGACCACCTGACCCGCCTCTTGAGAAACCTGTATGCAGGTAAGGAAGCAACAGTTAGAACTGGACATGGAACAACAGACTGGTTCCAAATAGGAAAAGGAGTACATCAAGGCTGTATATTGTCACCCTGCTTATTTAACTTATATGCAGAGTACATTATGAGAAACGCTGGGCTGGAGGAAGCACAAGCTGGAATCAAGATTGCCAGAAGAAATATCAATAACCTCAGATATGCAGATGACACCACCCTTATGGCAGAGAGTGAAGAAAAGCTAAAGAGCCTCTTGATGAAAGTGAAAGAGGAGTGAAAAATTTGGCTTAAAGGTCAACATTCAGAAAACGAAGATCATGGCATCTGGTCCCATCACTTCATGGCAAATAGATGGGGAAACAGTGGAAACAGTGGCTGACTATTTTTCTGGGCTCCAAAATCACTGCAGATGGTGACTGCAGCCATGAAATTAAAAGACATTTACTCCTTGGAAGAATGTCATGACCAACCTAGACAGCATATTAAAAAGCAGATACATTACTTAGTTAACAAAGGTCCATCTAGTCAAGGGTATGGTTTTTACAGTAGTCATGTATGGATGTGAGAGTTGGACAATAAAGAAAGCTGAGCACCGAGGTAATGATGGTTTTGAACTGTGGTGTTGGAGAAGATTCTTGAGAGTCCCTTGGACTGCAAGGAGATCCAACCAGTCCGTCCTAAAGGAAATCAGTCCTGAATATTCATTGGAAGGACTGATGCTGACAGTGAAACTCCAATGCTTTGGCTACCTGATGTGAAGAACTGACTCATTTGAGAAACCCTGATGCTGGGAAAGATTGAGGGCAAGAGGAGAACAGGACGACAGATGATGAGATGGTTGAATGGCATCACCGACTCAATGGACATAAGTTTGAGTAAACTCTGGGAGTTGGTGATGGACAGGGAGGCCTGGCGTGCTGCACTTCATGGGGTCACAAAGAGTCAGACATGACTGAGCAACTGAACTGAACTGAACTGAATATAAACATATAAAAATAAAAATTATTTATAAAGCAAACCCCACTAAAAGCAGAATCTAAACACATGTGGGGAAAGTTTTGTAGTTTATATCACAGATAAGGGGCTAATTTTCTGAATATTGGAACCGGTCCAAGGAATCAATTAAAATAGCAACAGAAATGAAAACAGAAATAAACAATTGGGACCTAATTAAACTTAAAAGCTTTTGCACAACTAAGGAAACTGTAAGCATGGTGAAAAGACAGCCTTCAGAATGAGAGAAAATAATAGCAAATGAAGCAACTGACAATCTCCAAAATATTCAAGCAGCATATGCAGCTCAATACCTGAAAAAGGAATGACCCAATAAAAAAGTGGGCCAAAAAACTAAACAGATATCTCTCCAAAGAAGACATACAAATAGCTAATAAACACATATAAAGATACTCAACATCACTCATTATCAGAAAAATGCAAATCAAAATCATCTCATACTGGTCAGAATGGCTGCCATCAAAGAGTCTATAAGCAATAAATGCTGGAGAGGATGTGGAAAAAAGGGAACCCTCTTACACTGTTGGTGGGAATGCAAACTAGTACAACCACTATGGAGAACAATGTGGAGATTTCTTATAAAATTGGAAATAGAACTGCCATATGACCCAGCAATCCCACTGCTGGGCATACACACTGAGGAAACCAGAACTGAATGAGACACGTGTACCCCAGTGTTTATTGCAGCACTGTTTACAATAGCCAGGACATGGAAGCAACCTAGGTGTCCATCGGTAGATGAATGGATAAGGAAGTTGTGGTGCATATACATGATGGAATATTACTCAGCTATTAAAGAAAAGAACACATTTAGTCAGTTCTAATGAGGTGGATGAAACTGGAACCTTACTTCACAGAGTGAGGTAAGTCAGAAAGAGGAACATCAATACAGTATATTAACACATGTATATGAAATTTAGAAAGACAGTAATAACAACCCTAAATGTAAGACAACAAAAAAGACATAGATGTAAAGAACAGATTTTGGACTATGTGGGAGAAGGTGAGAGTGGGATGATTTGAAAGAATAACACTGAAACATGTATATTACCCTATATAAAATAGATGACCAGTGCAAGTTCAATGCATGAAGCAGGGCACTCAAGGCTGATGTTCTGGGACAACCCAGAGGGAAAAGTGGGGAGGGAGGTGGGAAGGGGCTTTAGGGTGGGGGGACACATGTGCACCCATGGCTGATTCATGTCGATACATGGCAAAAACCACCTTAATGTTATAAAGTAATTAGCCTCCAATTAAAATTAATTAATTTTTTGAAAAGCAACTTGATAACCCAATTGAAAAATGGGCAAAGTATTTGAATAGAATCTTCACAGAAAATAAAATACAGATGGTTCTTAACTCTATGAAAAGATGCTTAACTTCAACCTATAATAAAAGTAATGCAAATGAAAGCATGGAAGTGCCATATTTCATCTATTACATTGACAATGAACAAAAAGTTGATAATATTTGTGGGGAAATACTGTTTTATAATGCTGACCAATATATAAATTGTTACAACCTCTTTGGAGAACAATTTGACAAAAATTTATCACAATTACAAAATGCTTACTCGATTTATAAATTCTACTTTTAGGAACATACATGTATACATATGTATATACAAGATTGTTCATTGAAGTACATTTTTTATAATGCAAAATATTGAAAACAGCATAAATGTTATGTTAACCTCATCAGAGGTTAAGTAAATTCTGGTAAATCTAGACTTTGGAGTACTATAAATCTATAAAATGAATGATTAGACTCTTTATATATTAATACCTAAATTCTAGCTTGTTATGAAAAAATCAAACATTGTAACTTTAAAATGTATAAAGAGTGGGATAAAAGAGCCTATGTTCTTTGCTACATATGTAGAAAGTATCTCTGGGTGGAATACCTGGATAGCCCTAAAGGAGGAGTCTAGTGGCCAAGAACAGGACTACTAAGGAGGATTTTCAGTCTATTTGTTTAAAATACTGCACCAGATGAATGCAATTATTTGTTTTAATTTAATATAAGAAAGGAAAAAAAGACATAAAGGAACTGGAGAATGACCAGAAACATGTTATTTAAAATTCTCAAGTGGATGAAAGTGTTTACGTATTAAAAAAATATATAAAAGACTAGGAACATTCATTCTGGGAAGAGAAAAACACACTATAAAGCAGAAAATATTTCAACAATTCTAGCAGTCCATCGCCTTAACCACTCGGCCACCTCGTCGTCGTGTTATTTCAACAATTCTAAAGTAACTTCAGCTTTGAAATGAAAATTTCTGTCTATACACCGTCTTTCTTTTACTGAAGAATTCATTACTGAATGAATTCAGTCCTCAAAAATGTAAATATCATGAGAACAGGGTATTTTGTTTTATTCACTGCTGTATCCATAGCATCTAAGACAGTGCTTGCCAAATAATAAGTATTCAATAGATATTTGTTGAATAAATGACATAGATTGTTCCTATAATTAATGACAGCTTTTTCTATCATAGATCTGAGTTTGACATATTGTAATTTTAGGTTAAAAAAATTCTCCAAATAAGGTAACACAGTATTATAAATTAACTATTTTAAAAAGGGGAAAGAATTTCTGCAATAAAAAAAAATTTTTTTAATTCCCAAAATAATAAGTTGGCAACCTCAAACCCAAAGGCCAAGAATGGCAGGCTAATTTCAATTTTAAAAATCAAGACTAGAACCTGTTTCCTGTAGGTCACTCCAGCATCAGGGCTGCCATGGCAACACGAAGTACATAAACCTGTCTGCCATCTCCCACTTGAATAGATCATCTGTCCAACTTCACTTCAATAAAAAGTAAATTTAAAAAAAAGACTTATAGGTCTTCAAGATGAGTAATTCAGATGAACGTAATTCAATGCAAGATGAAAGTAATTCAAAATAACTAAAAGCATTTCTAAATGCTTTTGAAGCTGATATTTTGGAGATCAACCATGATCCTCAAAATATATTTTAGAATCTCTGCTAGAAATATATATGAGTGAAATGGCTGCTATATGACATTTCTTATTTCTAAAAAGTATACTTCCTTTTGCTATCTTAAATATGCTTCCATCTTACAAACCTTCTATAACAGAATCTTTTAGAACTAACCTGACAAATACATATATAGTGATAGGGTAATGAGGAAGAATATTTGAAATCAGGACTAAATCAGACAACTAGACACACAATATTTACATCTACCTTGCACTCTGGATCAGTCTATAGGCATTGTACTTGCGGAATAGGCATCCCAGCCGAACTTTGTCTGTATGAAGTGTCTCAGTTATGAGATTCCTAGCTTCTGTGTATAGCTGTAAAGGAAGTATAGCAGCTTCGGTGGCCTGATTTAAGAGTATGAGATTCTTCCGCTGAGCTGCCACATCAACAAAATAGTTCTGTTCTTTGAGCTCTTGGGGATAGGAAGCGGGCACCGTCATCTTGGGTTGCTTGATACCTGAAACTGAAGTCAGTACCCGGGGCTTATCGATGGGGGGAAGCTGGGATTCCTGGTCCCATTCAGGAGGTGGGCTCTGCCGTGTTTTGAGTAGTTGAGTAGTAATAAAGGAAGGTAGTGGCGTTACAGGCTTAATGAGAGGAGGAAGGGTCCCCTCATCAACATAAGGGGCTTGTAATACTGGTGTCTTGTAATCGGTGAGATGGGACTTAACCATTCTAAATCGTTCCATGGCAAAAGGATCTTCAAGTATCTGGATTTCTTCAGAAGTGTCAGAGACCTCTGCTGTTTGGAACTTCTTAGTGGTGAAAGGGGCTTGAATTACCTTGAAACTTGGAGCACTGGGATGGACAAATGCTGATTTCAATTTCAGAGAAGAAATAATTGACAATCTTTCCTTCCTTTTCTTAGAGACAGCAGAGGACAAATCTTTCTGTGGCTTTTCAGGGGTTGAGGGAGTCAGCAGTGTTAGGGGATGCCCAGGGGTGGGAGAGACCTGTAGTGGGAAAGCTTGCCCAGGAAGCGTCCTTGGTTTCAGATGCTGCCTAAGGGTAGAAGGGGCTTGTAACTGGGGAGATTGCTTATGAGTGGCAAAGGTCTGGGATACCTGAAACTGCTTAGAGAGTGCTAAGGGTCCATATTTCAAGAGTTCTTGAGGGATGGAAGAGGTCCCAGGACCCCAGCGCTTCCCAGGAGAGAGAGGGGCCCAGATTTTGGAAATCTGTGCAGAGGTGACTGGGACTCCAGATATAAGGGGCTGTCTGGGATCAAGAAGGGGCTTCAATATCAGAGGTGACTGGGGAGTCATAGAGTCCCTAGATGTGAAGAATTGCCTAGAACTAAGAAGGGCCTCTGGTTCAAGGGGCTGCTGTGGAGTGGGAGAGAGCCCAGATATTGGACTGGGAACTGGTGTTGGGAATGAAACAGAGGTTGATAGATCCTTAGACATTAGAGTCTGTCTGGAGGAAGGAGAAGTCTGTGGTTCCAGGAGCTTCCCAGGGTCTGAAGGAATCCTCATCCCCAAGAATTTCTCAGAGACAGAGGGGGCTTGTTTAAGAGGAAACCTTGATCTACGTGAAGGAAGAGAAGGCACCTCAAAAATAGGGGACTTCTCAGCAATAGCAGCAGATGATACTGGGGACTCCTTAGGAGTGGGAGGAGCATGTTTTGTGACAGATTTATCAGTAATGGAAGAGATCCCAGCTTTCAGTGTATGTTCTGAAGGAGGACCAGCCCAGGGTGGTAAGGGTTGCTCCTTAATGAGAAGAGTTCTTGATGTTGGGTCCTGCACAGACCTAACAGTAATACCCATGGACCAGGCCTCCCCTGGGGTGAAAGGAGCTTCCAAAGGTTGGATTTGTTCTGGGATGTGGGGATATTCTAAGGTATACGCTTTACCTGAGGTGAGAGGAACACCTAATTCTGCAAACTGCTCACGAGAGATAGAAACCCCCAATCCTTGAGCCTGTCCTGAAATGAAAGGGGCCTCCAGATCCTGAGCCTGTGGAATGGTCACAGTGATTCTCAGTGCCTGGGACTGTTGAGGGCTAAGAGTGATGCCCTGAGCCTGTGCCTGCTCAGGGGTGATGTGGCTCCTCAGTGCCTGGGCCTGCTGAGAACTGAGAGACACCCAAGGTACCTGGGCCTGCTCAGGAGTAAGAGTGATCCCTAGTGCATGGGCCTGCTCAGAGGTGATATGGATCCCCAGGTCATGGGCCTGTTCAGGGGTAACATGGATCCCCAATGCCTGGGCTTGCTGAGGGGTGAAGATGATGCCCTGAGCCTGGGCCTGCTGAGGCGTGGCAGGGATCCCCAAATCCTGGGTCTGCTGAGGGGTGAGAGTGATCCCTGGTGCCTGAGCTTGTTCAGGGGTGAGGGTGATCCCAAGTGCCTGGGCCTGCTGAGGGGTGAGAGTAATGCCCTGAGCTTCAGCCTGCTGAGAGGTGATAGGAATCCCCAAATCCTGAGCCTGTTGAGGGGTGAGAGAAGCCCATACTTCTGGGATATGCTGTGGGGTGACTGAAATCCCCAGTGTCTGGGCCTGCTGAGGGGTGAGAGTGATTCCTGGTGCCTGAGCTTGTTCAGGGGTGAGAGTGATCCCAAGTGCCTGGGCCTGCTGAGGGGTGAGAGAAACTCCCACTTCCTGTATCTGCTGAGGGGTGACAGCAATCCCCAGTGCTTGGGCCTGCTGAGGGCTAAGAGTTATTCCTAGTGCCTGAGCTTGTTCAGGGGTGAGAGTGATCCCCAGTACCTGGTCCTGCTGAGGGGTAGGAGTGAGACCCTGAGCTTGAGCTTGCTGAAGGGTGACAGGTGCCTGAACTTGTTCAGGGGTGAGAGTGATCCCCAGTGCCTGGGCCTGCTGATGGGTGAGAGTGATGCCTTGAGCTTGAGCCTGCTGAGGGGTGACAGGAATTCCCAGTGCGTGAGCCTGTTGAGGGGTGAGAGAAGCCCCTACTTCCTGGATCTGCTGAGGGGTGATAGGTATCCCCAATGCCTGGGCAGGCTGAGGGGTCAGAGTGATCCCCTGTGCCTGAACTTGTTCAGGGGTGAGAATCATCTCTAGTGTCTGGGCCTGCTGAGGGGTGAGAGTGATCCCTCGTGCCTCAGCATGTTCAGGGGTGATAGTGATTCCAAGTGCCTGGGCCTGCTGTGGGGTGAGAGTGATCCCTGGTGCCTGAACTTGTTCAGGGGTGAGAGTGATCCCCAGTGCCTGGGCCTGCTGAGGGGTGAGAGTGATGCCTTGAGCTTGAGCCTGCTGAGGGGTGACAGGAATTTCCAGTGCCTGGGCCTGTCGAGGGGTGAGAGAAACCCCTAATTCCTGAATCTGTTGAGGGGTGACAGGTATCCCCAGTGCCTGGGCCTGCTGAGGGGTCAGAGTGATCCCTTGTGCCTGAACTTGTTCAGGGGTGAGAATGATCCCCAGTGTCTGGGCCTGCTGAGGAGTGAGAGTAATTCCCTGAGCTTCAGCTTGCTGAGGGGTGATAGGAATCCCCAAAGCCTGAGCCTGTTGAGGGGTGAGAGAAGACCCTACTTCCTGGATTTGCTGAGGGGTGACAGGTATCCCCAGTGCCTGGGCCTGCTGAGGGGTCAAAGTGATCCCTTGTGCCTGAACTTGTTCAGGGGTGAGAGTGATCCCCGGTGCCTGGGCCTGCTGAGGAGTGAGAGTGAGGCCTTGAGCTTGAGCCTGCTGAGGGATTTCAGGGATCCCCAGTGCCTGAGCCTGTTGAGGAGTGAGAGAAACCCCCACTTCCTGGATCTGCTGAGGGGTGACAGGAATCCCAAGTGCCTGGGCCTGCTGAGGGATGAGTGTGATGCCTTGAGCTTGAGCCTGCTGAGGGATTTCAGGAATCCCCAGTGCCTGAGCCTGCTGAGAGGTGAGAGAAACCCCCACTTCCTGGATCTGCTGAGGGGTGACAGGAATCCCAAGTGGCTGGGCCTGCTGAGGGGTAAGGGTGAACCCTGGTGCCTGAGCTTGTTCAGGGGTGAGAATGATCCCCAGTGTCTGGGCCTGCTGAGGGGTGAGCATGATGCCCTGAGCTTGAACTTGCTGAGGGGTAACAGAAATCCCCAGAGCCTGGGCCTGCTCTGCACTGAGAGCCACTCCCAAACCCTGAGACATCTTAGGAGTAGTAGTTTCCCCCAACGCCTGAACCTGATTAAAGGTGGCTGTGATTTCCAGTGCCTTGGCCTCTTCAGAAGTGAGGTCAATTTCCATTGCTTGGGCAAGCCTAGAGGTAAGAGTGATGGACTTTGCGGGAGACACTCCAGAAACAGAAGAGGGTCCACGTGAGGAAGATTGTGTGGAGATGGGAGCAGTGATTGGAATGAGATGTTTTCCTTCAGCCAGATCCCCTAATTTCTTAAGATTCCCAGTGAAATCTTTTCTCTGGTGTATCTGCGGTATGTCTTTCTGTGTGCTCTTCAACCTGTGAGACAATGTGATTGAAGTCTGACTGAGCATCTGTTCTAGTTGTTCAGATGTCTTCATCTCCTTTGCTGTTTTTTGCTTCTGACTTTCATAGCCCCCTTCCTTTATCCTTGCCTTCTGCTTCTCCTCCTCTCTCTCCAAACTGCTTTCTTGCTCCAAATGGCTCACTTCCTTCTGACCCTGCATCTTCTGCTCTCCTTTCTCCTTCTCCAAAGGCATGCCTTGTTGTTTCATTTTTTGTTTCCATGCTTCCAACTGCTGGTGCTTTGGCTTCTGGTACCCTTCTTTCTCCTCTTCCCTTTGCTTGTGCTTCTCGTCTGACCCGATCTGCTTTTGTATCTTCTGTTTTTGATGTCCCTCCCACATCTCTGCTTCCTGCCACTGTTTCTGCTTCTGTTGCCCTTGCTTTCCCTCCTTCATTGGGAGCCATGCCTCTTCCTTCTCCAAATTCTTATTTATCATCTCAAACCTCCTTTCTTCTAGCTCTTGTTTTTCCTTCTCTTTATAGTCTGTCTCTACTGTTGAGGCTTCTGGAACATTCCTTTCACTTTCTATTTCAGTCAAAATCATTTGTATTAAATTGTCAGTTAGTGGGTCAAGCCTCTCCTGTGAAATCAAGGTGCTAATTTTTGACTTTGCACTAGTCAGTTCCTGAGAATGCTGTTCTGGCATAAATGAGGCTGCCTTTTTTTGTTTCAAAGGTTTCTCTCCAATTTGTCCTTCATTTTTTATATCTTTGTATTTTCTTAAGGTTTTTGTCACAGTTTCAGCCACTTTTTGGAAATATTCCTCCATTTTTGCCTTTATGATTCCTAATTTCTCAACTTCTGATCTTTTTAATAATAACTCTTCTTTTGACACAGTCTTTTTATCCAAGGGCTTTCCTATGTTATCAATTTTCTCCGTAAGGAATGACACTATGGCTTTCTGAAATTCTTCTAGGTTACTCTGTTCACTTTCGCTATCCGGAATACCTGATTTAGCAGGTTTAAGAGACTTGAATTTCTTCGTGAAGACTGACGTATCTTTCTCTTCAGGTTTTTCTTCTTTGCTTGTAGTGCTTCCTGGTGAGATATGGTGTTTCTTTCCTTTTATTTTCTCAGAGGAATAATCAAGTTGGCTCAACCTGGATGGTTCTGGTGGGCTACTCACCTTATTTCTGTCATCTTTGTCCATTGACTCAGTGGTGAGCTCCTCTTGATTCTCTGAAGAAATTTGACTTTTACTCTGTGAATATTCAGATTTGGCCTTCCTGAGTTGTTCCAGTATACCACTTGTTCCACTTTCACCGCCTTGGCTCTTGTCAGAAGGGAAATCAGAAGGAAAATGTTGACTTTTAGCACCTTGGCTCTTGTCAGAGGGGAAATCAGAAGGAAAATGTTGACTTTTCGATTCAGTGAGTGACTTTGACTTGGCTTCAGGAAAGGATTTTTTTTCTTTTCTCTTCTTATCCAGTGCTTGTAATTCTAAGTGGTGATCAAGTTTGGTTCCTGTGACTTTCTGTTTACCTTTATCATCATTCACATTTGATTCAGAGGTCTCCTGCACAGACAGGCCTTTTGTACGCTTTCTTTTCTGTGACTGGAACTCATCAGCCCCATCTTTCTGAAGGGCACCACCTTTCTTCACTGATATCTTATCTTCAGTGATCTCTTCAGAAGACTTTTTCTGCTGGCCAGTTAAATCTGGAGTTGTTTCACCTTGGGCTGTATATAAATGAGATGAGTCCCACTTGATCCTCAAGGCTTTGGTCCCTTTTTGTGGAGCCTCATTTACCACGTTATCAAATTCTTTGGCCAAAATATCGTCTAAACTGTTTTCTGTGTCAGCTTGGCTAACGACTGATTGTGGAGAAGGCTCAGGTAACACTTTCAGTGTTGATGTGGGCAATGCTTGGTGCTGTACAACTTTGGATCGAATAAGGTGTTCATATTTTTCTTCTGTTTCTTGAAGTTTTTGCTGAAGCATTTCATTTCTTGTGCTGAGATCCTGTATTATCTTCAGGGAAATCTCTTGTTCTCTTTCAGTTGTCTCATTTGCATATATATCAGAAGTATAAAGGTTAATACCTTTCACTTCATCATTTAGTGTACTCAAAGCTTTAGAAAGGTTTACTGTTGTTGATGATATATATTTAATAGCATTGTTTTCCAGTTTATTGAACATTGAAGTACCTATGAGTTCCTGAAGCATATGCTGGATTTCTGATACCTTTGTATTTGTGGTAAATTGATCACTAATCATCTGATCTGGTCTTAAAGCATGAGCTGTTGCAGGTCGGTTTATAACTCTTTCTTTCCATGATTTCCATAGAGAACCTCTAGATACTAGAAGGAAAAAAAGCATAAAACATAAATGAGATTGCATTTCTCCTTTTGTGCTGTGCTCTAAATTTAAGACTAAGGAATTTAGCCTAAGTTAACAGATAGATATAGCTGGAATCAAGATTGCTGGGAAAAATATCGATAACCTCAGATATGCAAATAACACCATCCTTATGGCAGAAAGTGAAGAAGAACTAAAGAGCCTCTTGATGAAAGTGAGAGAGGAGAGTGAAAAAGTTGGCTTAAAGGTCAACATTCAGAAAATTAAGATCATGGCATCTGGTCCCATCACTTCATGGAAATAGATGGGGAAACAGTGGAAACAGTGGCTGACTTTATTTTTCTGGGCTTCAAAATCACTGCAGATAGTGATTGCAATGATGAAATTAAAAGACACTTACTCCTTGGAAGGAAAGTTATGAACAACCTAGACAGCATATTAAAAAGCAGAGACATCACTCTGCCAACAAAGACCTGTCTAGTCAAGGCTATGGTTTTTCTAGTGGTTATGTATGGATGTGAGAATTGGACTATAAAGAAAGCTGAGCACCAAAGAATTGATAGTTTTGAAATGCTGTGTTGGAGAAGACTCTTGAGAGTCCCTTGGACTGCAAGGAGATCCAACCAGTCCATCCTGAAGGAGATTAGTCCTGGGTGTTCATTGGAAGGACTGATGCTGACAGTGAAACTCCAATACTTTGGCCACTTGATGTGAAGAGCTGACTCATTGGATAAGACCCTGATGTTGGGAAAGACTGAGGGCAGAAGGAGAAGGGGATGACAGAAGATGAGATGGCTGAATGGCATCACCGACTCAAAGGACACAGGTTTGGGTGGACTCGGGGAGTTGGTGATGGACAGGGAGGCCTGGCGTGCTGTAGCTCATGGGGTTGCAAAGAGTTGGACATGACTGAACGACTGAATTGAACGGAACAGATAGATAAAGGATAAAGTTTCATTAGGGACGTTTGGCCCCAAAATAAATAGCATTATTTTCAAAAGAATGACTCTTCACCCACAATTATCTAGAAGTTCTTCTTCAAGAGTTTAAGAGAAGAACTCAGCTGTGACCTCAACTTACTTTAGGTTACAATTTTGAGATTAGATTAGGATGAATACCAAAATTTTCCTTTGGTTTTGATAATGCTTGGTGCTTTCCAATTTCTTTAATTGGTTCCTATCTTTCTTTTTTCCCTTTTATTAGTCAAAGCTAACCTTAGTTCTTTCAGAAGGATCACAAAAAATAGAAGGGAAACATTTGAAGGGATTTTCAAAATGGCTAAATGAGAAACTCAGCAAATTTTTCCCAAAAGAGCAAGAAAAGAGCTGAGCAAAATTGCCAAAAACAACCATTTTAAGACTTTGGAAACTGACCAGAGGCACACAACAAATTGAGGGAATTAGTTTAAGAAAAATTTACTGTGATGTTTTAGCTTATAGCTGCTTCCATCTCCAACTCCTTAGCCCTTTGGCCTGGTAGTTCTACCAGAGTGAAACAGGCTGTGAAGACTGACAACTCTGCTGCCTCAGGGGGTTGATTTGATCTGGAGCAATGCAATTTTATAACAATACTACTTTAACCCATAAACAGATTCATTAGCAAAGAGTATAAGCCTTACTAGATCAATCTGGATTAATTGATGATTGACTGATCATTAACTGACCACTAAGCTATGTTGAACCAAAAGTAACCCCTAAAATTCAGGCTTAAAAATAAAAACAGGGGTTTCCCTATCAGTCCAGTGGTTAAGACTCCTCTGGTGGCTTTGATCCTTGATCAGGGAACTAAGATCCCACAAACCTTGAGGTCAAAAAACTAGAATGTAAAACAATAGAAGCAATACTGCATCAGATTCAATAAAGACTTTAAAAAATTGTCCTCATTAAAAAAATAAAACCAAGTGGAAAAATTGTAATAGTACAATAGTACTATTGTATTGAATAGTACAGTAACAGAAATGAAAAATTCACCAAAAGGGCTCAACAGCCTATGTGAGCTGACAGAAGAAAATAACCAAGCAAACCTAATGCTAGATTACTAGAGACTGTCTAATCTGAAGAACAGGGAGGAAAAAAACAATAAAGAATAATGAACAAAGGCTCAGAGGTTTGTGGGATAACATCAAGCAAACCAGTGTACAAGCAATAGAGGTCCCATAAGAAGAGAGAGGGACATTTAAAATATCTGAAGAAAGGACTTCTCTGTGGTCCAGTGGCTAAGATTCCATTCTCCCAATGCAGGGGACCTGGGTTTGATCCCTTGTCAGGGAACAAGATCTCACATTCTGCAGCTAAGAGTTTGCATGCTGCAGCTAAAGATCCGTCATGCCCTAGTGAAGACTGAAGATCCCATGTTCTGCAACTAAGACCCACCACAGTCAAATTTAAAATATATATAAATAAATAAAAATACTTTAAAAATAAATTTGAAGAAATAATAGACAAATGATCCCAAATTTGCAGAAAAACATTAACCTACACATTCAAGAAGCTCAGAAAATTCCAAGTGGGATAAACAGGAAAGATCCATACCTGGAACATCATAGTCAAACTGTTGAAAGCCAGACAAAGTAAGAATCTTTAAAGCAAAAAGAAAAAAATGACTCAACAATCAAAGGAGACTCAGTTAGAACAGAGGAACCACAGGAAATTTAGTAGGTCACTTCTTACTGGAAACAAGGGAGGCAGAAGTCAGTGGAATGATATATTCAAAGTGCTGAAAGAATAATGTGTGTGTATGTTAGTCACTCAGTAGTGTTTGACTCTTTGCGACCCCTTGGACTGTAGCCCAGGCTGTTCTGCCTACTGAATTCTCCAGGCAAGATTACTGGAGTGGGTTGCCATTTCTTTACAAGAATTCCATATCCAGCAAATTATCCTCAAAAATATCCTCAAAAGTAGCTATCAACCGCGATGCTATATTACTAGTAGGTAATACATAATTCCCTGGAATAACACTCTTCCCAAAGTACATGCATGTACAACTCTCATATTGTTGTTCAGTTGCGAAGTCTGTCCAATTCTTTGCGAACCCAGGAACCACACAGCACACCAGGCTCCCCTGTCCTTCACTATCTCCTGGAATTTGCTCAGACTCATGTCTATAGGGTGAATGATGCCATCCAACCATCTCATCGTCTGTCACACCCTTCTCCACCTGCCCTCAGTCTTTCCCAGCATCAGGGTCTTTTCCAGTGAGTCAGCTCTTCATATCAGGTGGCCAAAGTACTGGGGCTTCAGCTTCAAAATCGGAATTTCCAACTAATATTCAGGACGATTTTCTTTAGGATTTACTGGTTTGATCTTGTAGTCCAAAGGAGACTGTCTCAACAGCCTTCCCCAGCACCATAATTCAGATGAGATCTGGCGCATTCAGGGTGGTATGGCTGTAGATCAGCACCATAATTGAAAAGCATCAATTCTCGGCGCTCAGCCTTCTTTACGGTCCAGCTCTCACATCTGTACATGACTACTGAAAAAACCATAGTTTGACTAGGCAGACCTTTGTCAGCAAAGTGATGTCTCTGCTTTTTAATATACTGTCTAGGTTTGTCATAGCTTTGCTTCCAAGGAGAAAACATTTTTTAATTTCATGGTGTGCAGTCACTGTGATTTTGGAGCCTAAGAACATAAAATCTGTCACTTTTTTTTTCATTCATTTTTCATTTTGACATTTTACAATTTCACACAAAGAAATAAAGAGCACTAGTATATGTAGGTAAATAAAAATATAGCAAGAATATTTTTTCTTTTTCCTTTCTTAGTTAATTAAAAAGACAATCATATGAAATAATAATTATAAAGCTATATTGTTGGGCTTAAATATGTAGTATACATGGCAAAGCACAAAGGAGAGGAAGAGGGTGGAACTATTGGAGCAAATTCTATATTTTACTGGAATTAAGTTAGTACCAATCTGGAACAGAAAATGTAGGGAAAAGTGGACTAGAAAATACCTATTTAACACAGAGGCAAGAAAAGAATAGAAGAAAAAAAACAATATATGAGCAAAATAGCAGGTATGTATCCAGCCGTATCAATAATTACATTAAATGTGAACTAATTAAACACACCAGCTAAAAGTCTAGAGTTAGACTATAAAGAAAGCTGAGTGCCAAAGAATAGATGCTTTTGAACTGTAGTGCTGGAGAAGACTCTTGAGAGTCTCTTGAACAACAAGGAGATCCGATCAGTACATCCTAAAGGAAATCAGTCCTGAATATTCATTGGCGAGACTGATGCTGTAGCTGAAACTCCAATACTTTGGCCACCTGATGCAAAGAAGCGACTCATTTGAAAAGACCCTCATGCTGGGAAAAATTGAGAGTAGGAGGAAAAGGGGATGACAAAGGATGAGATGGTTGGTGGCATCACTGACTCAATGGACATGAGTTTGAGTAAACTCCGAAAGCTGGTGATAGACAGGAGAGCCTCTTGTATTTCAGTCCATGGGTTCACAAAGAGTCGGACATGACTGAGTGACTGAACTGAACTGAGCTAAAAATCAGAGATTGTCAGATTGTATTGTTTTAAAAAATCCAAAAGATCCAAATATAAGCAACACATTTTATATTCAATTTTGCTAACAATAACCACAGTACTTGGGTGAAATCTCAAAAATGACAGAATGATCTCTGTTTGTTTCCAAAGGAAATCATTCAGTATCACAGTAATGCAAGTCTATGTGCCAACCAATAATACCACAGAAGCTGAAGTTGAATGGTTCAATGAAGACCTACAAGACCTTTCAGAATTAACACCAAAAAAAGATGTCCTTCTTATCACAGGGGACTAGAATGCAAAAGTAGGAAGTCAAGAGATACCTGGAGTAACAGGAAAGTTTGGCTTTGGAGTACAAAATGAAGCAGGACAAAGGCTAACAGAGTTTGCCAAGAGAGCACACTGGTCACAGCAAACATCCTGATCCAACAACACAAGAGATGACTCTACACATGGACATCATCAGGTGGTCAGTAGAGAAATCAGATTGATTATATTCTTTACAGCCAAAGATGAAGAAGCTCTATACAGTCAGCAAAAACAAGACTGGGATCTGACTATGGCTCAGATCATGAACTCCTTATTGCAAAATTCAGACTTAAATTGAAGAAAGTAGAAAAAAAACACTAGAAAATATAGGTGTGACCTAAATCAAATCACTTATGATTAATACAGTGGAAGTGACAAATAGATTCAAGGGATTAGATCCAATAGACAGAGCACCTGAAGAACTATGGACATAGGTTTATGATATTGTATGGGAGGTGGTGATCAGAACCATCCCCAAGAAAAAGGCAAAATAGTTGGAAAATGGCAAAAATGCAAAAAATGCAAAAAGGCAAAATAGTTGCCTGAGAAGGCCTTACAAATAGCTGAGAAAAGAAGAGAAGTGAACGGGAAAGGAGAAAAGGAAAGATATAGCCATCTGAATGCAGAGTTCCAAAGAATAGGAGAGATAAGAAAGTCTTCCTAAGTGATCAGTGCAAAGAAACAGAAGAAAACAGTGGAGTGGGAAAGACTAGAGATCTCCTCAAGAAAATTAGATACCAAGGGAACATTTCATGCAAAGATGGCTACAATAAAGGACGGAAATGGTATGGACCTAACGGAAGATATTAAGAAGAGGTGTCAAGAATCCACAGAAGAATTATATAAAAAAGCTCTTAATGACCCAGATAACCAAGATGGTGTGATCACTCACCTAGAGCCATATATCTTGGAGTGCGAAGTCAAGTGGGCTTTAGGAAGCGTCACTATGAACAAAGTTAGCAGAGGTGATGGAATTCCAGGTGAGCTATTTCAAATCCTAAAAGATGATGCTGTGAAAGTGCTGCACTCAATATGTCAGCAAATCTGGAAAACTCAGCAGTGGCCACAAGACTGGAAAAGGTCCGTTTTCACTCCAATTCCAAAGAAAGGCAATGCTAAAGAAGGTTCAAACTACTGCACAGTTTCACTCATCTCACACGCTAGCAAAGTAATGCTCAAAATTCTCCAAGCTAGGCTTCAACTGTACATGAACTGAGAACTTCCAGATGTTCAAGCTGGATTTTGAAAAGGCAAAGGGACCAAAGATCAAGTTTCCAACATCCGTTGGTCATGGAAAAAGCAAGAGAATTCCAGGAAAACTTCTACTTCTTCTTCACTGACTTCCAAAGCCTTTGAATGTGTAGACCACAACAAACTGGAAAATTCTTCAAGAGTTGGAAGACCACCTTATCTGCCTCCTGAGAAATCTGTATGCAGGTCAAGAAGCAACAGTTAGAACTGGACATGGAACAACGTCAGTCAGTCAGTCAATTCAGTAGCTCAGTCGTGTACAACTCTTTGCGATGCCATTGACCATGGCACACCAGGCCTCCCTATCTATCACCAACTGCTGAAGACTAGCCAAACCATGTCCATTGAGTCGGTGATGCCATCCAACCATCTCATCCTCTGTGATCCCCTTATCCTCCTGCCCTAAATCTTTCTCAGCATCAGAGTTTTTTCAAATGAGTCAGCTCTTTGCATCAGGTGGCTAAAGTATTGGAGTTTCAGCTTCAACATCAGTCCTTCCCATGAACACCCAGGACTGATTTCCTTCAGGATGGATTGGTTGGATCTCCTTACAGTCCAAGGGACTCTCAAGAGTCTTCTCCAACACCACAGTTCAAAAGCATCAATTCTTCGGGGCTCAGCTTTCTTTATGTCCTACTCTCACATCCATACATGACTACTGTAAAAAGCATAGCCTTGAATAGAGGGACCTTTGTTGGCAAAATGATGTCTCTGCTTATGTTATCTAGGTTGTTCATAACTTTCCTTCCAAAGAGTAAGCGTCTTTTAATTTCATGGCTGCAGTCACCATCTGCAGTGATTTTGGAGCCCAGAAAAATAAAGTCAGCCACTGTTACCACGTTTCCCCATCTATTTGCCAGGAAGTGATGGGACCGGATGCCATGATCTTAGTTTTCTGAACGTTGAGCTTTAAACCAACTTTTTCTCGCTCCTCTTTCACTTTCATCAAGAGGCTCTTTAGTTCTCCTTCATTTCCTGCTGTAAGGGTGGTGTCATTTGCATATCTGAGGTTATTTATATTTCTCTCAGCAATATTGATTCCTTCCAACTTGTGCTTCCTCCAGCCCAGCATTTCTCATGATGTACTCTGCATATAAGTTATATAGTAGGGTGACAACATATATCCTTGACGTACTCATTTCCTGATTGGAACAACAGATTGGAACCAGTCTGTTGTTTCATATCCAGTTCTAGCTGTTGCTTCCTGCCCTGCATACAGATTTCTCAAGATGCAGGTCAGGTGGTCTGGTATTCCCATCTCTTTCAGAATTTTCCAGAGTTTGTTGTGGTCCACACAGTCAAAGGCTTTGGCATAGTCAATAAAGCAGAAGTTGATATTTTTCTGGAGCTCTCTTGGTTTTTCGATGATCCAGCAGATGCTGGCAATTTGATCTCTGGTTCCTCTGCTTTTTCTAAATCCAGCTTGAACATCTGTAAGTTCATGGTTCACATACTGTCGAATCCTGGCTTGGAGAATTTTGAGCTTTATTTTACTAGCGTGTGAGATGAGTGCAATTGTGTGGTAGTTTGAATATTCTTTGGCATTGCCTTTCTTTGGGATTAGAATGAAAACTGACCTTTTCCAGAGGCCTCAGCAGTGAGGCCACTGCTGAGTTTTCCAGATTTGCTGGCATATTGAGTGCAGCTCTTTCACAGCATCACCTTTTAGGAATTGAAATAGCTCAACTGGAATTCCATCACCTCCACTAGCTTTGTTCGTAGTCATGCTTCCTAGGGCCAACTTGACTTCATATTTCAGGATATCTGGCTCTAGGTGAATGATAACACCATTGTATTATCTGGGTGTGAATATCATGAAGATATTTTTTGTATAGTTATTCTGTATATTTTTGCCACCTCTTCTTAATAGCTTCTGCTTCTGTTAGGGCTATACCATTTCTGTCCTTTATTGTGCCCATCTTTGCGTGAAATATTCCCACTAGGTATCTCTAATTTTCTTGAAGAGAGCTCTAGACTTTCCCATTCTATTGTTTTCCTCTATTTCTTTGCATTGACTGCTAAGGAAGGCTTTCTTATGTCTCCTTGCTATTGAATTGATGCTTTTGAACTGTGGTGTTTGAGAAGACTCTTGAGAGTCCCTTGGACTGCCAGGAGATCCAACCAGTCCATCCTAAAGGAAATCAGTCCTGGGTGTTCATGGGAAGGACTGATGTTGAAGCTGAAACTTGGCCACCTGATGCAAAGAACTAACTCATTGGAAAAAACCCTGATGCTGGGAAAGATTGAAGGCAAAAGGAGAAGGGGTGACAATAGAGGATGAAATTGTTGTATGGCATCACTGACTCAAAGGACATGAGTTTGAGTAAGTTCAAGGAGTTGGTGACAGACAGTGAAGCCTGGTGTCCTGTAGTCCATGGGGTTTCAAAGAGTCGAACATGACTAAATATCTAAACTGAGCAATAACCACAGAGGAGCTAGAGAGACCTTACAAATATCAAACAAAATAGACTGTAAGGCAAAGAAACAAAATGGAACTAGTGAAAACAAAGGACACTGTATAAAGATAAAAGCATCCATTCATCAGGAAGCTCCAGTTATAATCATATAGCACCTAACAACAGAGTCTTAAAATACAGGAAGCAGATAACTGACAGAATTAAAGAGAAATAACAATAATAGTTGGAAAATTAAATATCCCACTCTCAATAATGGATAGAATATGCATGCATGCATACATGCATGCTCAGTCACTGCAGTCATGTTCAACTCTGTGTGACTCTATGCATAGCAGCCCACCAGGCTCCTCTGTCCAGGGGATTCTCTAGGCAAGAATACTGGAATTGGTTGCCGTTTCCTTCTCCTATGGATAGAACAACTAGATAGAAATCAGTATATATATATGTGTGTGTGTGTGTGTGTGTGTGTGTGTGTGTATGTATACTATTTACATATATATAGTGTATATATGCTATTTTATATATATATATATATATATGACTAGAGCAATATAAACAAACTGTAAAAACACTCTACCTGACAACAATGGAGTGTACATTCTTTTCAAGAACACATGAAATGCTTTACAGAATATATCATATGCTAGGCTATAAAACAAGTCCCAGTACATTTAAAAGGATTAAAATAATACAAAGTATGTTCCTAAATTGCAGTGTGCTAGATAGATGCATAGATAAAATATAACCTCCTTTTGGTTCTGTTTTCAGAGTTGAACCCTGACTGATACAAGTTCTTAATACAACACTAAAACCACGATCCATATAAGAAAAAAAAAAGATAAACTGTTGGAACTTCATCAAAATTAAACACTTTTGGGCTTCAAGGCACCATTAAGAAAATGAAAAGACAAGCCACGGACTGGAAGAAAACATTTGCAAATTACTTTTCTGAAAAAAGACTTGTATCCAGAATATCTAAGAAGCTCTTAAAACTCAGAAATGAAAATGGGTGAATATTTGAATAGATATTTCATCAAAGAAGATATAGGGATGACTAATAAGCACATGAAAAAGTGCTCAACATCGTTAGTCAGGGAAATGCAAATTAAAGCCACAATGAGAAACCACTTCACACCTATCAGGAAAGCTATAATAAAAAAGACAGTAGAAACTAACACAAAATTGTAAAGCAATTATACGCAAAAAAAAAAAGACAATAACAAGTGTTGTTCAAAATGGGAAGTAAATGGAACCCTAAATACACTGCTAATGAAAATTGAAATGGTGCTGGCACTTGGGAGATCAGCTAATAATTTCTTAAAAAGTTAAATATATGTTTACCAGCAATAGATAAATAAATGACATAAAAATTCTGCTCGTAGGTATCTCCAAAAAGAAATGAAAATCTATGTTCATACAAAAACATACATGTGTGTTCATAGTGGCATTATTCAAAAAAACCAAAAAGTGGGAGCAATGCACATAAATTGGTAAATGGATAAACAAGGTTTGGTATAGGCACACAATGGTGTACAACTGGCACTAGAAAGGAAGAAACTATGATACATTCTGTAACATGACTGAACCTCAAAAACATTATGCTAAATGAAAGAAACCAGACATAGAGGACTATGTGACATATGATTCCATCTTATGAAATATCAAGAAAGGCAAATCTGTTGAGACAGAAAATAGATTATTGATTGTCTGGGGCTGAAGGTGGGAATGAGGACTGACTGCAAATGGGCCTGAGGAATCTTTTGTGGATCATAAAATGTTCTAAAGTTAGACTGTGGTGATAGTTGCACAACTCTAAATATATTAAAAGCCAATGAATTATGCAACTATTGTGGGTAAATTTTATGGTATGTAAATTATACCTCAATAAAGCTGTTTTTAAGAAAAAGTAAAATCTATTTCCAATGTCTTAGAACACTCTTACCTGTTTTTTTCTTTTGTTTCTTCTTTTCTTCAAGCAAATGTGTACTAATTCTGCTCAGTTTCTTGACATTGCTCTCAATAGCTTTGAACGTTTCTGGTAACATCTCCATTTGTGCTAAACAGTGATAGTGTTCTTCAATATCAATTGCAGTAATCTCAGACAAAGTGACATCTTGAAGAGAGTAAAAAAATTACTTTTGTGCAAAAAAATAATTATAACCATATAGGCTTACAATATTGGCTACCTACTCAATATTCCCTACTGGGAAATACAGATATCTTGTACTTATTTCTATCCTGAGGCTTTTCTCTGTGAAGAAATAGGAAAAGTAAAGATTTGGAATAGAAGATTGAACAGTAAATCTTGGGTATGAAAATATGCTTAAAATATAGTTAAAAGGTGTCTAATTGGTTTAATTCCCTGATATCAGGGATAAAGATCTAAAATGTGAATATATGCTTTAATACTGGGGATTAAAACCCCAGTTAACTCCCTTGGTAAGTTTTCTAGTATTTCATAACCCATGTTATATGAGATTTCTTGCAACTAAATGAAATTTCTCTTTTTTGTATTCTTAGCTTATTCATTCTTTCACTCAACAATGAGTCTCCTCTGTCATATACTGTTCTAGATGCTGAAGACACAGCATTGAATAAAACAAATTCCCTGACTTTATTACTATTTATATTCTAGTGAAAGGAAACAAACAAAAATTTTTAAAATATTAATTATTAATTATAAAGTATGCCAGATGATAAGAAAAGCTATAGACAAAAATAAAGAATTGTAAAGAATGTTGAAACTGAAATTCCAATACTTTGGCCACCTGATGCGAAGAGCTGACTCATTTGAAAAGACCCTGATGCTGGGAAAGATTGAGGGCAGGAGAAGAAGGGGATGACAGAGGATGAGATGGCTGGATGGCATCACCGATTCAATGGACATGAGTTTGGGTAAACTCTGGGAGTTGGTGATGGACAGGGAGGCCTGGCATGCTGCAGTTCATGGTGTCACAAGGAGTCAGACATGAATGAGAGACAGAACTGAAAGAATATCAGACAGTTCCAGGGTGTAGAGAATGGGGATGGTCAGAGAACAACTTATTTTAAAGTGAGGTATAAGCAGAGAATGAACCGTGTGGCTACCTGGTAGAAAATGTTCCAGGCAAGGGACTAGGAAGCATTAAGACACTGGGCAGAAGTATGCTAAGTGAGCAAATTGTTTTCCTTATTTTATTCTTCCTGAAACAGAGAGCAATTGTTTAATCATCTTAGCCTTTCCTTTTTTAGTCTTCTAATCCTTCAAAATTTTAATTCTGTTCTGTAGGTTTTTCATTAACTTTAAATCACTTCTGGAAACTTACTCCATTCTTCCAACCAGGCCAGAATGTAGGCAAGAGTCTTGTCTTTAATTTCTGCACTCTTAGCGCAAGCTACTATTTTCTCCAGCAAGCTTCCTCTCCGTTTCTTGTGTTCTATAAGGGATATTTTCCTTCCAGTGTGCACATGCTCATCCATAGTATAGCGATTTATTATACGAGTCACATTCTGCATTATGTCTGTCAGCTGCATATTAAGATACTATAAGAATAAAAAGGGGGATTATAGTGTTAATCTTGTTTGACAATAAGATTTGATCATCTTTCCTACCAGAGTGTCAGTGATAGTCACTATAAAGCTCTCTAACCAAAGGCTTTTTAATTCTTATTTTTCTACAAGTCTAAGATTTTCCTCTTAATTTTTTTTCTCTGCCTTCATCCTAAAATTTCTATGAAATAATGAAAAGAATATTTGGTTTGAAACTATGTCTGGATTCTAACTCTAGCTCCCTCCTTAAAATGACTTTTATTGGACTTGGAGATCCAGTGGTTAAGAATCTGCCTGCCAGTGTAGGGAACATGGGTTTGATCCCTGGTCTGGGAATATTCCACGTGCCATAGGGCAGTAAGCCCATACACCACAACTAGTGAAGTCCCCTCTCTCTAGAGCCCATGTTCCACAAGAGAAGCCACCTCAATGAGAAGCCTGAAACTAGAGAATAGCCCTCCTCTTGTTGCAACTAGAGAAAGCCCTCACAGCAACGAAGACCCAGAACAGCTGAAAAATAAATAAAAATTGTTTTTAAAAAGATAACTCTTTAAAAAATTTTCTATAGTCATGACTCATTTGTAAAATAATGGAGATGCTAAGTTCACAGTTGATCTGAGACATGTAACATGTGTGAAATGCCTTATAGACTGTGGCTGCTATAAACAAACTAATTAATTAAAGGAAACTACTTTTTAAAAAATTAACCCTTATACCTGGAAAGCAGCTATTGGAATATTCCACAACATGACTTTTATTTCATTATTTCCCCTCCTCAAGAATCTATCAGTGAATTTCTTCTGTTCATCACTTTATTCTAGTAGTTCTCAATGGGGGTAATTACTGTCTCATATATGGCATTTAGAAGTTTATGGGACTTCCTGGTGGTACAGTGGACAGGAATCTGCCTGCTTATGCAAGCAAAATGGGTTCGGTGTTGGGTCCAGGAATAGTCCCCATACAGCAGATCAGCTAAGCTCATGCACCACAGCTACTGAGCCCCTACTCCAGGGCCCTGGAACTGCAGCTATTGAGGCCGGGTCCTACAACTCCTGAAGCCCATGCTCCTAGAGCCTGTGCTCGGCCGCAAGAGAAGCCTGAGCACTGCAACAAAGAGTAGACCCTGCTCACCACAACTGGAGAAAGCCCACACAAAGCAGCAAAGACCCAGTGCAGCCAAAAAAAAAAAAAGAGAGAGAGAGAAGTGGACTTCCCTGGTGGTTCAGTGGTTAAGAATCTGCAATGCAATGCAAGGGACACCAGTGCAATCCCTGGTCCCAGAATATCACACATGCTGCAGAGCAACTAAGCCCTCGATCCTTCTAAGAGCCAGTGCTCTAGAGCCCGCGAGTTGCAATTACAGAACCAATGTGCTGCAACTACTGAAGCCTGCGTGCCTGGAGCCCATGCCCCACAGGAAGAGAAGCCACTGCAATGAGAAGCCTACATACTGCAACACAGAGTAGAACCGCCACCCACCACCGCAACTAGAGAAAGCCCATGCACAGCAATGAAGACTCGCCATAGCCAAAAAATAAAGATAAATATATAAGCTTAAAAAAAAAGAGGTCATAATGTCTGCCAAAGAAAAGAAGCACTTTGGGTTGTAACAATGAATGGGAGGAAAGACACTGTACTTAGTAAAGGGTGCTAAGATGTGCCAGCCCACCCTATAAGCAATGGACAGTACACATATTTAGGAATTGGCTCATCCCGTATAAATTTTCACTATCCAATGGGATATTCACATAGATTACATAAAGTCTGTTTATAATTATCTGAGCCTAGAAACTTATTCTTTTTAAAGTATAAATGGAAAGTAAGTTCTTACCAAGTTTAATTGCTTACTGAAATTTCCAGGAATTCAAATATTATGCAAAACAAAGGAAAATGTTCTTTAGGATTTCTCCAATAAAATTTTACCATTCTGAAACACCATACTACCAACCAGCAATGCACTATTGCCAATAATATGCAGTGTCACTGCAATAAACCTGCATTTGTTTCAGTCTATATTCATACCTTTCATATTTATTTTAATTCTGCATAAAGATGCAAGTCTCTGCTGCATCTTTGTAATGTCTTCTAGTGAAGTTTTGACTTAGTATTTATACATTGAAATGCATGATATTAAATTTAGCACTTTTATTTACCTTCATATATTAATTTTTTAAGTATGAGTATAGATATTTTATCTACAAAGTTCCCTTCAGAAGTTAAAAGTGAAGGGGAAGTTAAAAATATTTTAAAAAGGCACAGTAAGTCTGATACATGGAGAACCACTGCTCCATCTTTTCCAACTTTATCAATTACTTTCTCAATTTGGCTTCAGATAAACTTAACTTCCTCTACACTCCTTACAATAGCAGTGAGATTTGGATTTTGCAAGCAAAATCACCATGCTAAAAGAATAGTCAAATGTTAAGTGCTAGAATTACTGCAGTCTAAAATAGGTAATGCATTTGCAGTAAATTAAGTCAGAAATACAGGAGAGCAGAGACAAAGTTTGATAAGCCAAGTGATGAAGAATAACATTACAAACTAACACATAACATGGTGATTAAGGAAAAAGTATTACCAACTTCTCAAATATTCTCCCAGAGAATGGAAAAGAATTCTTCTCAATTCATTCTTTGTAGCCAGAATTACCCTTATACTGAGATGGATGAAGATATTGCAAAAAAAAAAAAAAAGCACTACAGATCAACATCTCTATAAATTTTGTTGCAAAAAACCTCAACAAAATACTGAATAGAATTAGCACCATATTAATACAATTTTATGCCGCAAGCATGTTGGATTTATTCCAGGGATACAAAAATGGTTCAACATGTGAAGATCAATGAATGAAATACACCAAATTAACAAAATGAAGGGAAAAATCATATGATCATCTCAACTGATACAAAAAAAGCATATGACAAAATTCAACATCCTTTCATGATGAAAGCTCTCAGCAAAGCAGGTGTAAAGGGGAAATACTTCAATATAATAAATGTCATATATGACAAGCCCACAGCTAACATCATACTGAAAGGTGAAAATCTGAAAGTTATTTCTCTAAGATTAGGAACAAGTAAAGGATTCCAACTCTCATCAGTTCTATTCAACATATTACTGGAAGTCCTAGCCAGAGTAATTAGGGAGAAAAATAAATTTAAAAAAATCAAAATTGGAAAAGAAAAAAATACTATTTGTTTGCAGATGACATCACCAAGGAAAAGAAATGCAAAAAAGCAAAATGGCTGTCTGAGGAGGCCTTACAAATAGCTGTGAAAAGAGAGAAGTGAAAGCAAAGGAGAAAAGGAAAGATATACCCATTTGAATGCAGAGTTCCAAAGAATAGCAAGGAGAGATAAGAAAGCCTTCCTTAGTGATCAATGCAAAGAAATAGAGGAAAACAATAGAATGGGAAAGACTAGAGATCTCTTCAAGAAAATTAGAGACACCGAGGGAACATTTCATGCAAATATGGGCACAATAAAGGACAGAAATGGTATGGACCTGACAGAAACAGAAGATATTAAGAAGAGGTGGCAAGAAAACACAGAAGAACTGCACAAAAAATATTTTAATGACCCATATAATCACGATGGTGTGATCACTCACCTAGAGCCAGACATCTTGGAATGTGAAGTCAATTGGATCTTAGGAAACATCACTATGAACAGAGCTAGTGGAGGTGATGGAATTCCAGTTGAGCTATTTCAAATCCTAAAAGATGATGCTGTGAAAGTGCTGCACTCAATATGTCAGCAAATCTGGAAAACTCAGCAATGGCCACAGGACTGGAAAAGGTAGGTTTTCACTCCAATCCCAAAGAAAGGCACTGCCAAAGAATGTTCAAACTACCACACAATTGCACTCATCCGCTAGTAAAGTAAGGCTCAAAATTCTCCAAGCCAGGCTTCAGCAATATGTGAACCGTAAACTTCCAGATGTCCACGCTGGATTTAGAAAAGGCAGAGGAACCAGGGATCAAATTGCCAACATCCGCTAGATCATCGAAAAAGCAAGAGAGTTGCAGAAAAACACCTATTTCTGCTTTATTGACTATGCAAAAGCCTTTGACTATGTGGAACACAATAAACTGTGGAAAATTCTGAAAGAGATGAGAATACCAGACTACCTGACCTGAGGTAGGGTAGGTACTCTGAGAAATTTCTATCTTGAGAAACCTGCAGGTCAGGAAGCAACAGTTAGAACTGGACATGGAACAACAGACTGGTTCCAAATAGAAAAAGGAGTACATCAAGGCTGTATATTGTCACTCTGCTTTTTAACTTATATGCAGAGTACATCATGAGAAACGCTGGGCTGGAAGAAGCACAAGCTGGAATCAAGGTTCCCGGGAGAAATATCAATAACCTCAAATATGCAGATGACACCACCCTATGGCAGAAAGTGAAGAAGAACTAAAGGTCCTCTTGATGAAGCTGAAAGAGCAGAGTGAAAAAGTTGGCTTAAAGGTCAACATTCAGAAAACTAAGATCATGGCATCTGGTCCCATCACTTCATGACAAATAGATGGGGAAACAGTGGAAACAGTAGCTGGGTTTATTTTTCTGGGCTCCAAAATCACTGCAGATGGTGACTGCAGCCATGAAATTAAAAGACATTTACTCTTTGGAAGGAAAGTTATGACCAACCTAGACAGCATATTAAAAAGCAGAGACATCACTTTGCCAACAAAGGTCCGTCTATTCAAGGCTATGGTTTTTCCCGGTAGTCATGTATGGTTGTGAGAGTTGGACTGTAAAGAAAGCTGAGCGTCAAAGAATTGATGCTTTTGAACTGTGGTCTTGGAGAAGACTCTTGAGAGTCCCTTGGACAGCAAGGAGATCCAGCCAGTCCATCCTGAAGGAAATCAGTCCTGGGTGTTCATGGGAAGGACTGATGTTGAAGCTAAAACTCCAATACTTTGGCCACCTGACACGAAGAGCTGACTCATTTGAAAAGACCCTGACTCATTTGAAAAGATGCTGAGAAAGATTGAGGGCAGGAGGAGAAGGGGACAACAGAAGATGAGATGGTTGGATGGCATCACCGACTCAATGGACATGGGTTTGGGTGGACTCCGGGATTTGTTGATGGACAGGGAGGCCTGGTGTGCTACGGTTCATGGGGTCACAAAGAGTCAGACACGACTGAGTGACAGAACTGAACTGAACTAATATGATCTTATATGTTGAAAACTCTAAAGCTTACACACACACACACACACACACACACACACACACACACACACACATCCACACACTCCAAACCTGTTGGGACAAATAAATGAATTCAGCAAAGTTCCAGAATACAAAATCACACACACAAAAAAACTTGTTTAATTTTCTGGGACTTCCTTGGTGGTACAATAGTTGAGAATCCACCTGGCAATGCAAGGACATGCATTTGATCCCTGGTCAAGGAGCTAAGATCCCACATGCCACAGAGCAACCTAGCCCATGCCCCACAGTTTCTGAGCCTGCACACTCTGGAGCCCACATGCCACAACTAGAAAGTCAACGCACTACAACAAAAGATTCCACATGGCACAACGAAGATCCTCTGAAAAAAAGCCTTGACACACCCTAGTAAATAAATAAATATGTTTAATTGTCTATATACTAATAATGAACTATCAGAAAGAGAAATTTTAAAAATAATCCCATTTATAATTGCATCAAAAAGAATAAAATAGTTGGCAATAAATTTAACTGAGGTAAATGACCTATATATTGCAAATGAAAGACAGAAATGAAGAAATTAATATTGGTAATTCTCCTAAGAATTAAAATGTTCATACAACCCAAAGCAGTTTACACACTGAAAGCAATCGTTTTCAAAATTCCAATAACTTTTTTTATAGAAATAGAACAAAACCTCTTAAATTTGTATGGAATCGTAAGAGACTCTGAATAGCTAAAACAATAATGAGAAAGAAGACCAAAGTTGGAACTCCTTGATTTCAAACAATAGTACAAAGTTATAGAAATTAAAACAATATGATATTGTCATAAAAACAGACCCATAGATCAATGGCATAGAAAAGAAAGTCCAGAAATAAACCCATGCACACATATGATAAATTTACAACAATGGAGCCAAGAATATACACTGGGGAAAGGACAGTCTTTTCAATATATGGTGCTGGAAAAACTGGGCAGCCACATACAGAAGAAAGAAACTGGGGATTACTATCTTACACCATGCATAAAAATTAACTCAAAATGGACAAAAAACCTTGAATGTAAGACCTCAAACTATAAAAATTCCAGAAGAAAACACATAGACAGTAATCTCCTTGGCATTGCTCTTGGTGATAATTTTTTGGATTTCACACCAATAGCAAAGGTAACAAAAGCAAAAATAAACAAGTAGGACTGCATCAAACTAAAAAACTTCTTCACAGCAAAGGAAACCATCAACAAAATGAAAAATCAACCTACTGAGTGGGGGAAAATATTTGCAAATCATACGTCTGATAAGGGGGTAATATTCCAAATATATAAAGAACTCATACAACTCAAGAGCAAAAACCCAAACAACCTGATTAAAACATGGACAAAGATCTACATAGACATTTTTCCAACAAAGACATATAGATGTTCAATGGGTACATAAGAAGATGATTGTCATTAATCATGAGGAAAATGAAAATCAAAATCACAGTGAAATGTACCTCAAACCCGTTAGAATGACTATTATCAAAAAGATTGGAAATAATAACACTTGTTAGTGTTGGCAAGGATGCGGAGAAAAGGAAATCCTCATGCATTGTTAGTGGGAATGTAAATTGGTGCAGCCACTATGGGAAAAAAAGCTGAAACTCCAATACTCTGGCCACCTGATGCTAAGAGCTGATTCACTGGAGACCCTGATGCTGGGAAAGATTGAAGGCAAAAGAAGCGGGCAGCAGGAGATGAGATGGCTAGATAGAATCACCAACTCAATGGAAATGAATTTGAGAAAACTCTGGGAGATAGTGGAGGACAGAGGAGCCTGGTGTGCTGCAGTCCATGGGGTCGCAAAGAGTCAGACATGACTTAGTGACTGAATGACAATAACTATGGAAAACAAAATGGATATTCCTCAAAAAATTAAAAATAGAACTACAATATGATCCAGGAATCCAGCTTTTGGGCATTTATCTATAGAAAACAAAAATAGTAATTAGAAAACAAATACACACTCCCATATTCACTGTAGCATTATTTACAATAGCCAAAATATGGAAACGATCCAAGCATCCATCAATAATGAACAGATAAACGTGTGTGTGTATATATATATACACCTACACAAATATACAATGAAATATTATTCATCTGTAGAAAAAGATTAAGTTTTTCCATTTGCAACAACATGGATGGACTTTGAGGGCATTACACTAAGAGAAATAAGTCAGAGGAAGAGAAATACCATATGATCTTTCTTACATGTGAAATCTGAAATAAAACTAAATTCATAGTTACAGAGAAGAATTTGGTTGTTACCAGACGTGGGGGTAGGGATGGTGTGAAAAGTGGGTGAGCTACTTTTTTTTTTCTAAATTTAGTTGAAATAACTTGAATTTAAAAAAGCAATTGTGGACTTCCCTGGTGTTTCAGTGGTTAAGAATCTGCCTGCCAACACAGGGGACACAGGTTTGATCCCTGGCTTGGGAAGATTCCACATGCCACAGGGCAACTAAGCCCTAGCATCCCAACTACTTGAGCCCATGCACCCTGGAGCCTGTGCTCTAAACAAGAGAAGCCACTGCAATGAGAAGCCTGTGCATCACAACTAGATAAAGTCTGCATGCAGCAGTGAAGACCCAGCACAGCCAAAAATAAATAAATAAATTTTTTTATGATAAACTTTTTAAAATCTGAAAAGGAAATTAAGAAAACAATTCTCTTTACAGTAGCATCAAAAGAATAAAATTATTCTTAATAAATTTAACCAAGGAGGCGAAAAGTGAAAGTGAAAGTGAAGTCTCTCAGTCGTGCCCAACTCTTTGGGACCCCATGGACTGTAGCCTACCAGGGATTCTCCAGGCAAGAGTACTGGAGTGGGTTGCCATTTCCTTTTCCAGGGGATCTTCCCGACCCAGGGATCGAACCAGAATCTCCCGCATTGCAGGCAGACATTTTACCCACTGAGCCACCAGGGAAGCCCCAAGGAGATGTTAAAACATTAATACTACTGAACGAATCTACAGATAATGCACTCCTTAGCAAAACCTCAATGATATTTTTTGTGGAAATAGAAATACATCTTTAGGATTCATGTGGAATCTCAAGGAATCCCGAATACCTGAAGCAGTCTTGAAGAATGAAGTTGGAGATCTCATACGTCTCATTTTCAATTATTATTGTAAATTTACAGTAGTTAAATGGCATATTTTAATTATAAGAGACATATAGAAAACAAAGCCCAGAAACAAACTTTCATACATATGATTAAATAATTTTTTTTAACTTACAAAAAGTTATTTGGCTGTGCTGGGTCTTAGTTGTGGCATCTGAATCTTGGATCTTCTGCAGCATGCGTGATCTTTAGTTGTGGAACTTGGACTCTCAGTTGGGGAGTGTGGGATCTAGTTCCCTGACCAGGGATTGAACCCCGATCCCCTGCATTGAGAGTGTGGAGTCCTAGCCATCGGGCCCCTAGGGAAGTCCCTGGTCAAATAATTTTTGACAAGAGTGTCAAGGCTTTTCAATGGGAGAGGACAATCTGTCAACAAATGATGTTGGGAAAACTGGATACCCCCATGGAAGAATGAAGTGGGACTCTTATCTTATAACATATACAAATATTAACTCAAAATGAATTTTGAAAAAGCCTAAGCATAAGACCTAGAAAACATAGAAAAACATAAAACATAGAAAACGCAGACAAAAAAGCTTCATGACATTGGATTTGGTACCAAAAGTATAGGCAACAAAAGTAAAAATTTATTGTTTAGTCGCTTCAGTCACGTCTGACTCTTTTGCCACCCCATGGACTGTAGCCGGCCAGGGACCTCTGTCTATGAGTTTTCCAGGCAAGAAACCAGAGTGGGTTGACATTTCCTTCTCCAGGGGATCTTCCCAACCCAGGGAATAAACCCACGTCATCTGCATTGCAGGTGGATGCTTTGCCACTGAGGCAACAAATCAAATTTTAAAACTTTTCTGCATCAAAGAACACAATTAACAGAGTAAAAAGGCAACCTACGGAGTGGGAAAAAAAAATTTGCAAATCATATATCTAATGAAGGGTAAATCAGTATCAGTTCAGTCACTCAGTCTTGTCCAACTCTTTGCAATCCCATGAACTGCAGCACACCAGGCCTCCCTGTCCATCACCAACTCCCAGAGTCCACCCAAACCCATGTCCATCGAATTGGTGATGCCATCCAGCCATCTCATCCTCTGTCTTTCACTTCTCCTCCTGCCCCCAATCTTTCCCAGCATCAGGGTCTTTTCCAATGAGTCAGCCCTTCGCAGGAGGAGGCCAAAGAATTGGAGTTTCAGCTTCAACATCTGTCCTTCCAAAGAACACCCAGGACTGATCTCCTTTAGGATGGACTGGTTGGATCTCCTTGCAGTCCAAGGGACTCTCAAGGGTCTTCTCCAACACCACAGTTCAAAAGCATCAATTCTTCAGCCCTCAGCCTTTTTCACTATCCAACTCTCACATCCATACATGACTACTGGGAAAACCATAGCCTTGACTAGACGAAATTTTGTGGGCAAAGTAATGTCTCTGCTTTTCAATATGCTATCCAGATTGGCCATAACTTTCCTTCCAAGGAGTAGGCGTCTTTTGATTTCATGGCTGTAATCACCATCTGCAGTGATTTTGGAGCCCCAAAAAATAAAGTCTGACACTTTTTCTACTGTTTCCCAATCTATTTCCCGTGAAATGATGGGACCAGATGCCATGATCTTAGTTTCCTTAATTTTGAGCTTTAAGCCAACTTTTTCACTCCTCTTTCACTTTCATCAAGAGGCTTTTTAGTTCCTCTTCACTTTCTGCCATAAGGGTGGTGTTGTCTGCATATCTAAGGTTATTGATATTTCTCCCAGCAATCTTGATTCCAACTTGTGCTTCTTCCAGCCGAGCGTTTCTCATGATGTACTCTGCATATAAATTAAAAAGCAGGGTGACAATATACAGCCTTGATGTACTCTTTTTCCTATTTGGAACCAGTCTGTTGTTCCATGTCCAGTTCTAACTGTTGCTTCCTGATCTGCTTACAGGTTTCTCAAGAGACAGGTCAGATGGTCTGGTATTCCCATCTCTTTCAGAATTTTCCACAGTTTATTGTGATCCACACAGTCAAAGGCTTTGGCATAGTCAATAAAGCAGAAGTAGATGTTTTTTTCTGGAACTCTCTTACTTTTTTGATAATCCAGCGGGTGTTAGCAATTTAATCTCTGGTTCCTCTGCCTTTTCTAAATCCAGCGTGGACATCTGGAAGTTTACGGTTCACATATTGCTGAAGCCTGGCTTGGAGAATTTTGAGCCTTATTTTACTAGCAGATGAGTGCAATTGTGTGGTAGTTTGAACATTCTTTGGCAGTGCCTTTCTTTGGGACTGGAATGCAAACTGACCTTTTCCAGTCCTGTGGCCATTGCTGAGTTTTCCAAATTTGCTGACATATTGAGTGCAGCACTTTCACAGCATCATCTTTTAGGATTTGAAATAGTTCACCTGGAATTCCATCACCTCCACTAGCTTTGTTCATAGTGATGCTTTCTAAGGCCCACTTGACTTCACATTCCAAGATGTCTGGCTCTAGGTGAGTGTTCACGCCATCGTGATTATCTGGGTCATGAAGATCTTTTTTGTTTAGTTCTTCTGTGTATTCTTGCCACCTCTTCTTAATGTCTTCTGCTTCTGTTATGTCCATATCATTTCTGTCCTTAGTCGAGCCCATCTTGGCATGAAATTTTCCCTTGGTATGTCTAATTTTCTTGAAGAGATCTCTAGTCTTTCCCATTCTATTGTTTTCCTCTATTTCTTTGCATTGATCACTGAGAAAGGCTTTCTTATCTCTCCTTGTTATTCTTTCGAAGTCTGCATTCAGATGGGAATATCTTTCTTTTTCTCCTTTGCTTTTTACTTCTCTTCTTTTCATAGCTATTTGTAAGGCCTCTTCAGACAGCCATTTTGCTTGTTTGCATTTCTTTTCCATGGGATCATCTTAATCCCTGTCTCCTGTACAGTGTCATGAACCTCTGTCCATAGTTCATCAGGCACCCTGTCTATCAGATCCAGTCCCTTACATATATTTCTCACTTCTACTGTATAATCACAAGAGATTTGATTTAGGTCATACCTGAATGGTCTAGTGGTTTTCCTTACTTTCTTCAGTTTAAGTCTGAATTTGGCAATAAGGAGTTCATGATCTGAGCCCCAGTCGGCTCCTGGTCTTGTTTTTGCTGACTGTATAGAGCTTCTCCATCTTATAATCAATCTTATTTCGATGTTGACCACCTGGTGATGTCCATGTGTAGAGTCTTCTCTTGTGTTGTTGGAAGAGGGTGTTTGCTATGACCAGTGCGTTCTCTTGGCAAAACTCTATTAGCCTTTGCCCTGCTTCATTCTGTACTCCAAAGCCAAATTTGCCTGTTACTCCAGGTGTTTCTTGCATTCCTACTTTTGCATCCCAGTCCCCTATAATGAAAAGGACATCTTTTTTGGGTGTTAGTTACAAAAATACTGTGTGATTTCATTAATATGAGGTATCTAGATTAGTTGAATTTACAGAAATAAGTAAAATGGTGGTTTTCAAAAGTTAGAGGGAAGAGGGAAATAGAGTACTAGAAGATGAAAAAGTTCTGAGAAAATTCCCCTGTGGTCCTGTGGTTAGGACTCCACTCTCTAACTGCAAGGGCTGTGCAATGCTGCCAAAAAAAACGTTAAAAAGTCTGGATGTTGATTGCACGACAGTGTGATTATACTTAATAGTACTGAACTGTATACTTAAAAATGATTAAGATGGTAAAATTTATGTTATGTCCATTCTACAACAATTAAAATTACACATAAATATTTTAATATATAAAAGCAGTAATCAGATGTCACGTGCTATAAATACTGCAATAAGAAACAGATAATCAAGTTGCAAAAAATAATTTATGAGATATACAGGAGAACTGAGACAGAATTTGCTAGGTCAAGTGATGAAGAATACATTACAAGCTAACCAGTTACTCATAAATTCTTCCAGAAATCTGAAGTGGAAAAAACATTTCCCAACTTATTCTTTGAGGCCAGTATTATCCTGATGCCAACATCAGACAAAGACATTAGAAAATAAACTATATCAATATTCATTATGAACACAGTCAGAAAAATGCTTAACAAAATATTAGAAATTAGATCAAACAATGTACTAAAAATACAACAGTATGAACAAGTGGGGTTTATTATTAGAACATAAAGCTGTTTCAAAACTGGAAAATTAATAAGTGTCAATAACCGTATCAACAGACTAAGAAGAAGCATATGATCATCTCAATAGATGCAGAAAAAGCAGTTGACAAAATTCAACATTCATTCATGATATTTTTTTAATTCTATAACAAATTAAGAATAAGGATAGCGTCCCCAAACTGATGAACATTTACAAAAAATTTACAGCTAGCATTACCCTTAATGGTGAAAGTGCTCTAAGGATTCCTTTTTATTCAATTTTTTTATCAAGGTCCTACCCAATGCAATAAGGTAAAAAAAGGAAATAAAAGAATATTGATTGGAAAAGGAGAAATAAAAGGTTTCCATTCACACATCAAACAAAACCAAAAATAAATGAAAAATTAAACAAACAAAAAACTGTGTAAAAATTCCCAAAGGAATATATTTTTAAAAAGCTGCCAGTATATGAAAATCAAAATCATACTTCTACACACTAGCAATAAACAACTAGAAACTGCAATTTAATAAAACTATCATTTGCAATTACACAAAAAACATTAAATATTTACAAATCTAAAAAGTACAAGATCTGTACATTGAAAATTACAAAACCATTGATGAAAGAAATCAAGAAGATCTAAATAAATGATGACAATACTAAATATAGACAAGGATGAAGAGCAGCTGGAACTCTTAAAGTTTTCTGATGGGAATGCAAAATAGTAAAGCCATTTACGACAACAGTTTGACAATTTCCTATAAATGTATGATGCCACAGGACCTAGCAATACCATTTCTAGGTATTTAAACCAAGAGATGAAAAATTATGTTTCTAAAAGAATTCGTACATGGAATGTTTATAGTGACTTTATTCATAATTGCTCCAAACTAGAAGCAATTCAACTATCTTTCAACTAGTGATAGATTCAAGTGACATAGGATATGATTCCATTTGTATGGCATTCGGGAAAGGAGAACTATAAGCACAGAAAACTAATGGCTTCAGGAGGCTATCAGGCAGGAAAAGGGTGGCCACGGAAGGGTTTAAGGGGATTTTTCAAGGAGTTAGAACTGTTTTAAATCTGGATTTTGGTGGTGATTACACATCTATATGTCTTTGTCAGAATTCTTGAACAATACACTAAAAAGGGTGAATTTTACCTTAATTTTTTTTAAAAGGCAGTAGAATCACAGACTACTTGGATTTGATTCCATGACCCACCCAGTGTAACAACCATGACCTTTAGGCAAGCCTCAAATATTGTCAGTTTCCTCAAGAAGATTAATAGTAATACCTATCCCTGTTGAATTATTCTGGGGATTAAATGAGATGATCTATAAACTTATACCATACACAACATGGTAAACACCAGGTTATTAAATGCTTATATGTGCCACACCCTGAATATTCATTGGAAGAACTGATGCTGAAGCTGAAGTTCCAATACTTTGTCCACCTAATGTGAAGAGAAAAAGACCCTGATGCTGGGAAATATTGAAGGCCAAAGAAGAAGGGAGCGGCAGAGGATGAGATAGATAGCATCACCAACTCAATGGACATGAGTTTGAGCAAACTCCAGGAGATGGTGGAGGACAGAGGAGCCAGGCGTCTGTCACCAGACATACATGTTAGAAACATGTGCCACAGGGGTGAAAGGGTCAAAGTAAGAAGATAGGTTAGCAGGACAGAATCTGAGAGGTAGATAGTAATAGCAGTGCTAGAGAAAGTACACTGATTGAAACTGCCCACCCTGGCCAAGCACCATTAGCATGAATTATTTACAACAGCAGGTCCTGGTAAGGAATATGGAACTAACAATCCACCACCAACCAGAAAAGTTCAGAAAGGGTCAAAAGGAGACACCACCTGTACTGCTACCTCCCAGAATCCTTCTCGCCAGCATCCATCTTGGCTGAGCAATTTGTGAACCACCAAGAAGGACCCTGAGTCAGAATGACTGGCCAAAGACAACCCAGAAACTAATGCCATCACCATAAAACCCGAGACTGTCTGCCACAAGGCAGAGCAGTTCTCCTGAGTTCCCTTACCCTGCTGCTCTCCGCTGAGGTGCCCTTTCCAATAAAGTCACTTGCTTTGTCAGCACATGCATCTCCTCAAACAGTCCTTTTCTGAGTGTTAGACAAGAGCCACTCTCAGGGCCCTGGAAGGTGTCTTCTTTCCTACAACAACAAAATGAACATATGGCAACCCACTCCAGTATTCTTGCCTGGAGAATCCCATGGACAGAGGAGCCTGATAGGCTACAGTCCAGAGGGTCGCAAAGAGTTGTACATAACTGAAGCAACTTAGCATGCATGCATGCACCTATTCTCCAGCTGAAGAAACAGAAAATCCTTAAAGGTTCCTGTGTTCCCAATATCAACTGCATCACTTTCCCAATGTCCAAAGATAAATACTATGCTGGATTTTAGTCTCTATACTTTTAACACTATAGTAAACTGAATGATGTCCCTCCTGCAAAAATATTGTTACCAAACACAAGTTCACCTGCCCAACACACAATGAGGCCAAACAAATGGAAATGTTGCAACAGAAGAAGGTTTACTGCGGGGTCAAGCAGGAAGAAAGGGTGGTTCCTGCTCAGAAACCCATAAGTCTCCAATGGTTTGTGGGGAGACGTATTTATAGGCAAAATTGGGGGTAAGGGCTGCAGTGTGTGTGACTTTCTTCTGATTGTTTGGTGGTATGGTAACAGGGCAGTACTCTGGGAATCTTGTGCTCAGCCTTAAGTTACCACCCTCCATCTGGACGGAAGCCTTACCACCTGCAGAAGGATTGTTAAGAATATTTCTTGAGGAGGACCCTGACCTGCCCTCAGGCTGCACTGTTGTGCCCTGACTGCTCCTCCTTTGTTTCTAAATTCCCTCCTTTCCCAGATTAGCAACTGTTTGAATCTGCCCTTTGGAACACAGGGAAGGTCAAGGAAACTGAAGCCTTTTTTCCTGCAAATAACAAACTGGGGACAAGGAAAGGATTTGTACCAGGGAGGGCCCCACAGTGTCTTACTCCCTTTCTGGAATGTGTAAATGTTACTTTATATGGAAAAAGGGTCTTGCAGATGTGATTAAATTTATGATCTTTGAGTAGAGAGATTATCCTGGATTATCTAGGAGAATCCTATTGAAATCACATGTGTCCTTATAAAACGGAGGCAGAAGGGGCAATATTTTATAGACACATAGGAGAAATTTCAATGTGAAGATGGAGCAGAGAGATTTAAAGTTGGAGATTGGAGTGATGTGGCCACAGCCAAGGAATGCCAGCAGCTACAAGACACTGCAAGAGACAAGAAATGGATTCTCAGAGAGAGTCTAGAGAGAGTGTACCCTGCTGATAACCAGCCCAGTGATTTGCAGATTGCGGACCTCTAGAATTTCTGACCTTTAAATTGTGAGATTAAATGTTGTTGCAGGCTTCCCAGGTGGCTCAGTAGTTAAGAATCTGCCTGCCAATGCAAGAGAGGCAGGTTCCATCCGTGGGTTGGAAAGATCCTCTGGAGAAGGAAATGGCAACCCACTACAATATCCTTGCCTGAAAAACACAGCTCCAGAGGTGCAGGAATGTAATGTGGAGGCTGAAGGAAAGAAACCTGAGGAATGGTCAGACGCATGTGTGGAAAAAACTCTTCAGAGTCCCTTGGAGAGCAAGATCAAACCAGTCAATTCTACTGAATCAACCCTGAATATTAACTGGAAAGACTGATGCTAAAGCTGAAGCTCCAATACTTCGGTCACTTGATGCAAAAAGCCAACTGATTAGAAAAGACCCTGATGCTGGGAAAGATTGAAAGCGGGAGGAGAAGGGGGTGACAGAGGATGAGCTGGTTGGATGGCATCGCCAACTCAATGGACATATTTTTGAGCAAGCTCTGGGAGATGGTGAAGGACAGGGAAGCCTGGCATGCTGAAGTCCATGGGTTTGCAAAGAGTCAGACAGGACTGAGTGACAGACCAACCACAAAATACTGCTATTTCTTTCTCTCCCATAAAAATGCACAAAAGGAATATTAAAAAAAGGTCAAACTATTAATACTTCTGCATAACTTAACTAAGTTCTCAAAGTTCGGAATATTTATAGGATCAGAAAAAAATACCCAAAACCTAACAAGATAAAATTTATAATATCTGATACTTGATTGAAAAATATCAGACAAGGGACTTCCCTGTGGTACAGTGGGTAAGATTCTGGCTATTAATACAGGGGACACAGGTTCAATCCCTGGTCTGGGAAGACTTCACATGTTGTAGAGCAACTAAGCCCCTGCTCCACAACTACTGAGTCTTCCCCCTAGAGCCTGCACAACACAACTACTGAGCCCACGTGCTGCAATAACTGCAGGCCGCGCACCTAGAGTCTATGCTCTGCAACAAGAGAAATCATTGCAATGAGAAGCCCACTTGTCACAACAAAGAGTAGACCCTGCTGGCAGCAACTTGACAAAGCCTATGTGCAGCAAGACCCAGCAGTGGTCTTTAAAAAAACGTTCAAAAAAAAAATATCAGGCAAGAGGGGTGATACCAGGGAAATGGCTGAGCAGAAAGCACGAGGACTCTGTCCATCCAACTAGACAACAGCTGTTTAGGCAGAATCTATCTGATTTAACTGTCTTGAAATTCTGGCGTCTCTTCAATAGTTTTCATATTTCAAAGGAAATCTTAACCAGTAAATTCTTGGTGAGTGTGTGCTAAGTTGCTTCAGTAATGTCTGACTCTTTGCGACTGTAAGGACCGTAGCCCACCAGGCTCCTCTGTCCATGGGATTCTCTAGGCAAGAATACTGGAGTGGGTTGCCATGCCCTCCTTCAGAGGATTTTCCCAACCCAGGGAGCAAACCCACATCTCTTACATCTACCTGCATTGTCAGGCATGTTCTTTACCACTAGCGCTATCAATTTCATTCAGTTGAAGCCTTTAGCATGATAGTTCAGTCACTCTGTCACGTCTGACTCTTTGTGACTCCATGGCCTGCAGCACTCCAGTCTCTCTTGTCCTTCATCAACTCCCGAAGCTTGCTCAAACTCATGTCCACCAAGTCGGTGATGCCACCCAACCACCTCATTGTCCGTCGTCCCCTTCTCTTCCTGCCTTCAATCTTTCCCAGCATCAGGGTCTTTTCTAATGAGTCAGTTCTTTGTATCAGGTGGCCAAAGTTTTGGACTTTCAGCTAAAGCATCAGTCCTTCCAATGAATATTCAGAACTGATTTCCTTTAGGATTGACTGGTTGGATATCCTTGCAGTCCAAGGGGCTCTCAAGAGTCTTCTCCAACACCACAGTTCAAAAGCATCAATTCTTTAGCACTCAGCTTTCTTTATAGTCCAAGTCTCACATCCATATATGACTACGGGAAAAACCATAGTTTTGACTAGAGGAACCTTTGTTGGCAAAGTTATGTCTCTGCTTTTTAATATGCTGTCTAGGTTGGCCATAACTTTTCTTCCAAGAAGGAAGTGTCTTTTAATTTCATGGCTGCAGTGATTTTGGAGCCCAAAAAAACAAAGTCTGTCACTGTTTCCACTGTTTCCCCATATATTTGCCATGAAGTGATGGGACCAGATGCCATGACCTTAGATTTCTGAATGTTGAGTTTTAAACCAACTTCTTCTCTCTCCTCTTTCACTTTCGTCAAGAGGCTCTTTAGTTCTCCTTCATTTTCTGCCATAAAGGTTGGTGTCATCTGCATATCTGAGGTTACTGGTATTTCTCCTGGCAATCTTGATTCCAGCTTGTGCTTCATCCAGCCTGGCATTTCGCATGATATACTCTGATTATAAGTTATATAAGTAGGGTGACACTCTACAGCCTTGATGTACTCCTTTCTCAATTTGGAACCAGTCTGTTGTTCCATGTCCAGTTCTAACTGTTGCTTCTTGACCTGCATACAGGTTTCTCAGGCGGCAGGTAAGGTGGGCTAGTATTCCTATCTCTTTCAGAATTTTCCACAGTTTATTGTGATCCACACAGTCAAAGGCTTTGGCATAGTCAATAAAGCAGAAGTAGATGTTTTTCTGGAACTCTCTGGCTTTTTCAATGATCCAGTGGATGTTGGCAGTTTGATCTCTGGTTCATATGCCTTTTCTAAATCCAACTTGAACATCTGGAAGTTCATGGTTCATGTACTGTTAAAGTCTGGCTTGCAGAATTTTAAGCATTATCTTCCTAAGATGTTAGATTAGTGCAATTGTGCGGTAGTTTGAGCATTCTTTGGCATTGCCTTTCTTTGGGATTGGAATAAAGACAGACTTTTTCCAGTCTTGTGGCCACTGCTGAGTTTTCCAGATTTGCTGGCATATTGAGTGCAGCACTTTCACAGCATCATCTTTTAGGATTTTAAATAGCTCAACTGGAATTCCATCACCTCTGCTAGCTTTGTTCGTAGTGATGCTTCCAAAGGCCCACTTGACGTCACATTCCAGGATGTCTGGCTCTAGGTGGGTGATCATACCATTGTGGTTATCTGGGTCATGAAGGTATTTTTTGTATAGTTCTTCTGTGAATTCTTGCCACCTTTTCTTAATATCTTCTGCTTCTATTAAGTCCATACCATTTCTGTCCTTTATTATGCCCATATTTGCATGAAATGTTCCCTTGGTATGTCTAATTTTCTTGAAGAGATCTCTAGTCTTTGCCATTCTGTTGTTTTCCTCTATTTCTTTATGTTGATCACTGAGGAAGGCTTTCTTATATCTCCTTGGTATTCTTTGGAACTCTGCATTCAAATGGGTATATCTTTCCTTTTCTCTTTCTTTAGCTTCTCTTCTTTTCTCAGGTATTTGTAAGGCATGATAGAAGCTACTCATTTTTTACCCTCCACGTCTGTGACAGAAGTGTTCTAGAGCAGCTTAGAAGAACCAGGGAGGGCAATAAGAACCTTATCCTCCAAATATGAGAGATCTGTTATGATTGTGAATTGATATTTCAAATCACAGAGGTGCAGACACAAAGGCCAGCTACCATTGTTGTAACCTCCACTAAGTAGAAGCAGCTTTCAGGGGATTTAGAGGCAATTTCAGTTTTTTTCCCTCACTTTTCCTTTTACTCTTTTTGGAAGCCAGACATTTAAAGATTAGGGAATTGAATGCAATTGTATTTTCAAGGGAACTTAGAAGGTTATCAGGTTCAGTTTAGTCACTCAGTCGTGTCCAACTCTTTGTGACCCCATGGACTACAGCACGTCCTTCACCATCAGGACAGGCTTGCCTGTCCTTCACCATCTCCTGGAGCTTGCTCAAGCTCATGTCCATTGAGTTGATGATGCCATCCAACCATCTCATCCTCTGTCATCCCCTTCTCCTCCTGCCCTCAATCTTTCCCAGCATCAGGGTCTTTTCCAATGAGTCAGTTCTTTGCATCAGGTGGCCAAACTATTGGAGTTTCACCTTCAGCATCAGAAGGTTACCAAGCATGCCCATAAAAAGATGCAAGTTCAGAAAAGACCTGAAAGGACCTAAAAATTATATCTCAGGCTGATCCCTGGCACACAGTAAATACCATACAACTCTAAAAACAAGCAACAACCCTAGGAGAGGAAAAGAATCTTATTTCTAGACTGATCACATTATAAGATTCAGATATCCAATTTTCAATTAAAAAATGTCATAAAACACACAAATAAATAGGAAAGCATGTCCCAGTCAAAAGAAAAAAAATTACAGAAACCATGGGGATGAAATTAAGACATTATCAGATAAAAGCTGAGGAAGTACATTAATACTAGAACTGTTTTATGAAGTATGCTAAAGGGAGTCTTTCAGGTTGAAATCAAAGTAATCAAAACTGCATGAAGAAATAAAAACTTTGATAAAAGCAAATCCATGGGAAATTATAAAAGCTAGTATTGATATAATTTTGGTTTATTATTTATTATTATCTGAAATGAAGTGAAGTAAAATAAAAGTCACTTAGTCGTGTCTGACTCTTTGTGACCCCATAGACTGTAGCCTGCCAGGCTGCTCTGTCCAGGGAATTCTCCTGGTAAGAATACTGGAGTGGGTAGCTGTCCTCTTCTCCAGGGGATCTTCCCAACCCAGAGACTGAACCCAGGTCTCCCACACTGCAGCAGATTCTTTACCATCTGAGCCACCAGGGGAATCCTTAAATCTACATGATTTAAAATACAAATGCATTAAAAAAAAAAAAAACGGTTACTGTTTTGGGGCACATGATGTAGGAAGACATAATTTGTAACATCAGAAACTGAAAGGAGTAGGGACAGAGCAGTATAGGGGCAAAGTTGTATGCTATTAAAGTTTAGCTGGTATAAATTCAATTTAAAAGTGTATAACTTTATAATGTTATGTGTAATTCCCATAATAAACACAAAGAAAATAAGTATAGGATATACTCAAAAGGAAATGAGAAGGGAATTAAAGCATTTCACTAAAAAAAAAAACAATGTATAAAACACAAAAGATGACAACAATGAAAGGAATGAAGGGAAAAGTTTTAATTCAAATAGAAAACAAATAGCAAAAGCTGAACCCTCCTTATCAGTAATTACTTAAAATGTAAGTGGATTAAACCATCTTATCAAAAGTTAGGGATTAACAGAATAAGTTTTAAAAAGCCAATGATTCATGCCTTCTATAAGAGACTCACTATAGATATAAAGATCCAAAGGGATTGAAAATGGAAGGATAGAAAAAGATATCCATGTAAGTAATAACCAAAAGGTAGCTAGTTATATTAATATCAGACAAAATAAGACTTTAAATTTTAAAAAAAGATTACAAGATGGAGGAGAATGGATACATGCATACGTATGACTGAGTCCCTTTGGTGTTTAGCTGAAACTATCACAACATCGTTAACTGTCTGTACCCCAATACAAAGTAAAAAGTTTAAAAAAAATTACAAGACACTATAATGAAAGTTTCAATATATCAAGAAGATATAACAATTATAAACATGTATGCACCTAATAACAGATCCTCAAAATATAAGAAGCAAAAATTAACAGACTTGAAGGGAGAAACAGATAGTTCTACAAAAATAAGGGGAGATTTCACTTTTGATAATAGAACAACTAGATAGAAAATAAGCTAGGAAATAGAGGACTTGAACAATCAGTAAATCATCTAGATGTATATAGAATACTCCATCAAACAAGAGTATACAAAAAATAAAAATAACAATATATGATTTTCTCAATGGCAGTTGGTACCTTCTCCAGGATACACCGATTCCAGGCTAGGCCACAAAACCTCAAGATATTTATTTATTTGTTTTTGGCTCTGCTGGGTCTTCATTGCTTTGCACAGGCTTTCTCTAGCTGTGCAGAGCCAGTGCTATTCTTCATTGTGGTGTGTGGGATTCTCACTGTGCTGGCTTCTCTTGTTTTGGAGCACAGGCTCTAGGGTGTGGCCTTCAGCAGTGTGGCACACAGCCTGGGTAGCTGTGGCACACCAGCTTGGTTGCTCCACAGCACGTGGAATCTTCCCGGACCAGGGACTGAAACCACGTTCCCTGCTTTGGCAGGTGGGTTCTGATCTGCTCTGACACCAGGGAAGTACTCAACCTATTTAAACATATATTACGCAAAGTATCTTTTCCAACCACAATGAGATTGTTATAAATCAACCACAGAAGGAAAACTGGAAAATTCACAAACATGGGGAAACATTCTTAAACAACTCGAGAGTCAAGGAAGAATTACAAAGGAAATTAGAAAATACTTAGAGATGAAAATGAAATCACAACATACAAAAACTTATGGGATGTAACAAAAGCAGTGCTGAGGGAAATTTATAGTGATAAACATGAAAAAAAGAAGGTCTCAAGTCAACAACTTTATGCCTTGAAGGAACTAGAGAAAGAAAACCCAGTTAGCAGGAGGGATCAGAAAAATTAGAGCAGACATAAATAAAGAGTATAGAAAATCAGTGAAACAAAAAGTTGACTCTTCTGCCCAAATCAACATAATTGACAAACTTTTAATTAGATTGACAAAGAAAAAAAGAGATTACTCAAATTACTAAATTCAGAAATCAGTGTGGGAACTTTACTGCTGATTCTACAGAAATAAACAGAATTAACAAAAACACAAATTTGAAAAGATACCTGCACCCCAAGGTTCACAGCAGCATTATTGACAATAGCTAAGATATTGATGCAGTCCAAGGGTCCATCGCAGATAAATGGATAAAGAAGATGTACAGGACTTCCCTGGTGGTAAAGTGGATAAGAATCCACCGCCAATGCAGAGGACAAGGATTCAATCTCTGGTGTGAGAAGATTCCACATGCTCCGGGCAACTTAAGCCAGCAGGACTACCTCTACTGAAGCCTGTGCACCTAGAGCCTGTGCTCCACAAGAGAAGCCACCACAATGAGAAGCCTGTACACTGCAAGGAAGAGTGGCTTATTGCAACAAGAGAAAGCCCATGCACGTCAGCAAAGGCCCAGCACTACCAAAAATAAATAATTTAAAAAATGAAGATGTGCACACACATATACCATGGAATACTACTCAGTCATAAAAAAGAATGAAAACTTGCCACTTGCAGTGACATGAATGGACTTGGAGGGCATTATGCTAAGTGAAATAAGTCAGACAGAGAAAGACAAATACTACATGATATTACTTATATGTGGAATCTAAAAAATACTACAAGCTAATGAATATAACAAAATAGAAGCAGATTCCCAATTATAAAGAACAAAGTAGTGGTTGCCTGTGGGGAGAGGAAAGCGGCCAGGAGCAATATAGGGTTATGGGATTAAGATATACAAACTATTAGGTATAAAATAAGTTACAAAGATACATTGTGTAACATAGGGAATATAGTCAATATTTTATAATAACTATAAATGGAGTCCCTTTTAAAATTGTGAATCACAGAATAGCTGGGTGGATAGGTGGGTGGATGAATGAATGGGTGGGTGGGTAGATGGATGGATGGGTGAATGAGTGATGGGTGGGTGGGTGAAAAATAACTGTGAATCATTATATTGTACACCCACAACTTATAAAATATTACACATTAACTATACTTCAAGTAAAAATTTTTTTCTAAGAAAAGTGAACAACTGTATGCCACCAAATTGGTAACCTAGGTGAAATGGAAAAATTCCTAAAAACACAAAACATTAAAACCGAATAACAAAGAAATATAACATCTGAATAGACCCATAATTAGGACAGAGAACAAAACAGTAATGAAAAACCTTACAACAAAGAAAAGCCCTAGACCAGATGGCTTCACTGGTGTATTCTACCAAATTGGAGAGTTGATGGAGAAGGAAACAGTAACCCACTCCAGTATTCTTGCCTGAAAAATCTCATGGACAGAAGAGCCTAGAGGGCTGTATTCCAAAGGGTCACAAAGAATTGGACATGACTGAGCAACTAAGCATGAAGAGTTGATATGTCCCTGAGGTAGACCAGTAAAAGTGTATTGCTCACCTTGCCAACTGAACGAAAACTGATTCTGGTGGTTCGTATTGACAGGTATGGAGAAAAGCCACATGCCACATCAGTAGCTGCGTACCAGCTAAAAAAAGGTATGATAATTTGCTTAAGCAATGAAACCACATCTGGTACATCAGCTGCAATTGAGGTTGCTGCTGCTGCTGCTGCTGAGTCACTTCAGTCGTGTCCTACTCTGTGTGACCCCATAGACGGCAGCCCACCAGGCGCCCCTGTCTCTGGGATTCTCCAGGCAAGAATACTAGAGTGGGTTGCCATTTCCTTCTCCACTGCATTCAAGTGAAAAGTGAAAGTGAAGTTGCTCAGTCGTGTCTGACTCTTTGCAACCCCATAGTCTGCAGCCTACCAGGCTCCTCCGTCCATGGGGTTTTCCAGGCAAGAGGACTGGAGTGGGGTGCCGTTGCTTTCTCTGACAATTGTGGTTGTCACCTGGTTAATTTTACAATGATCCACTGTCATTCTTGAAGGTCTATTTGTCTTCTTCACAGGCCAGATAGGCAAGTTCAATGAAGAAGTGGTGGGAATTACCACTCCTGCATCTTTCCCTGATGATGGTATTTATTTCTGCCATTCCTCTAGAAATGCAGTACGGTTTTTAGTTTACTACCTTCCTAGGTAAAGGTGGAGAAGGCAATGGCACTCCACTCCAGTACTCTTGCCTGGAAAATCCCATGGACGGAGGAGCCTGGTAGGCTGCCATCTATGGGGTCGCACAGAGTCAGACATGACTGAAATGACTTAGCAGCAGCAGCAGCAGGTAAAGGCAGTTCTAATGACTTCCACCTGGCCTTTCCCACTGTGATAACCCTCACTCCACAGTCAGAGAACCAATGTGGGGATTCTACCAGTTGCTGAGTATGTCTTTTCCTTTTATATATTCCAGAACTGGCAAAATAGCCACAGGATGGGTTCAGGGACCCAATGAGCCCACGGTAACATAGATCTGAGCTAAAAGATCACATGACTGCCATAAGTGCCTACACTCTGATTGGTAGATCACAATGATACTCTTGGTCTCCTAGAACTAGTATCTGTTCAGAGCCAGTATCCAATAGTCCCCAAAAGTTTTCATTATTTCCTTTTCTCCAATACACACTCATCCTATTAAGAAGCCAGGTCTCTTTGAAGAAGACTTGGAGAATGATTAATAGCATGAATTTCTGACTGTGTCCTTCCTCAAAGGAACCCATCCACTCCTTCATTCAGGGGGTTCTGGGTTTGTAAACTGGCTTAAGTCTGAGAATTGATTGAGGAGCCATGACTCTCTGTTGTTAAAATTCAGATTAGACTTTTGTTCACTTGACCTAGAAATTTTCCACTTATGCAGATCAAGTAAGAGTTTAGTAAGTGAAAGTCACTCAGTCGTATCCAACTCTTTGTGACCCTATGGACTATACAGTCCATGGAATTCTCCAGGCCAGAATATTGGAGTGGGTAACCATTCCCTTCTCCAGGGGATCTTCCCAACCCAGGGATCCAGCCCAGGTCTCTCGAGTTGCAGGTGGATTCTTTACCAGCTGAGTCACCAGAGAAGCCCAATTTTACTTTTAGTAGAAATACCACAATAAACTAGCCAATGCCATAGCTCTTCATAAATCATACTATTCTGCTTGGTGTTTGATTGGACTCTGCTGTGCATTATGGTAGCCATGCCCACTCGGCCTTTGGTGGTTATATGCCCCCACTTGGCCCTTGCCACCACAGGACCCAATTACTCCCAATGTTTTTAGATTTTCTAATTCCACTATAAGGTCTGGCCTACAGAAAAGAGTGATCAGAGAGTTCTCCAAGGATCCCAAGGCTCCTCCTTTAAAGTTATTTCTCACAGTTATGATGAAAGGTATGTCTTCTGGATTCTCCCAGGGTAGATGAATATATCTTAAATCCACCTTAACATTCCAGCCTCTTTAATCCATCTAATTCTTCCCTACATTAAACCAAGACAAGTCTGGCATGTCTAACTTATTCACTGTGTGTGAGTGACTTTTTGGTCCATGTGTCAGTGAACCAACCAACCAACCCGTTAGAGCCTTTTCTAACTCACCAAGCTACAAAGTTAAATACTACATCTTGCTTTAGTGAGTCTACATCAGTTAGCCTGATCCAACTTTATGTTTTTTAATATATATATATAATTTTTTCAAATTTATTTATTGGCTGTGCTGCGTCTTCGTTGCTGTAAGGACTTTTCTCTGGTTGTGGCAAGTGGGGCCTACTCTCCAGTTGCATTGTTCAGGCTTCTCATGGCAGTGTCTTCTCTCATTGCTGAGACAGGCTCTAGGGTACTCAGGCTTCAAAAGTTTCGACTGAGGGCTCAGTACCTGCAGTTCCCCAGCTCTAGAGCACAGGCTCAATAATTGTGGCTCTCAGGCTTAGTCACTTGCAGTATGTGGGCTCTTCCCAGTCCAGGGATCAAACTGGTGTCTCCTACACTGGCAGGCATATTCTTTATCACTAAACCACCAGTGCATGGATGTGCGTGCTTAGTCACTCAGTCATGTCCAACTCTCTGAGACCCCATGAACCATGACCTGCCAGGCTCCTTTGTCCATGGGATTCTCCAGGCAAGAATGCTGGAGTGGGTTGCCATTTCCTTCTCCAAAACCACCAGGGAAGCTCCAACTTTATGTTTCTTCTGTCACTATCCCACACACCTTCAACATCCATTCCCATACATATTCCCTGGACTTCCATCTGTAAAAATTAGAAAATTCAAGTAGTTCTTTTGGAGTGTAGTGCACTTCCTCATGGGTCACACTTTATACCTCATCTTGAGTGGCTTATGGATTTTAATCTAGTTACAGGTCTACAAACAAAGAGAGTGGGAGTGATTTCTGAGGAAGCAACAGCATCTTGCTTGGTACAGCTGCCTTAGGGGAGGTCACTGTAGTTTTGTCAGGCAATACAGGGTTAATCCTCTCAGACAGGTGTGGAGCAGTCATTATCACTGATGTTGGGTAAAGAGGCAGCTTCTCTGGCAAAGAAAACTCATCATTATTTAGAGCTTTCAATATTCTAAGCTTTAAAAACGTCTTTGCATACATCCCCAGTCCAGTTTTCCAGATCCCAGTCCTTTTCAATGTTCTCACTCTAACATGAGCCACCTAGTGACACTGGGAGCTCAACTTGTACTGCAATTCAGCAAATCAGAGAATGAGTTTCTTGGTTTACGTTTCATCAGTTAGTTGGCGCTACAGTTCCTTGATAAATGAAAAATGAAATTACCATATGATCCAGCAATTCTACTCCTGAGTATACAAAGAATTGACAGCAGGCACTTAAACAGATATTTGTACTTCTTTGTTCATAGCAACATTATTCACGGTGGCAGAGAAGTGGAAGCAACTCATGTGCCTAAAATATGATATATACATACAATGGAATATTATTTAGCTTTAAAATGAAAAAAATTCCAACAAATGCTACAACAGAGATGAACTCTGAAGACACGCTAAACAAAATAAATCAGGCACAAAAGGACAAAGACTTTATAGAGTAGGCAAATTCATAGAGACAGAAAAAAAATTGGTTGTTGCTAGGGCTTGGGGGAAAAGGGGAAAGGGTAGTTATTGTTTAATGGGTCAGAGTTTCTGTTTGGGGTGATGAAACATCATGCCAGGCTTCCCTGTCCATCACTATCGCCTGGAGTTTGTTCAAACTCTTGTCCACTGAGTTAATAATACCACCCAACCATCTCATCCTCTGTTGTCCCCTTCTCCTCTTGTCCTCAATCTTTCCCAGCATCAGGGTCTTTTCCAATGAGTTGGCTCATCACATCAGGTGGCCAGAGCATTGGCACTTCAGCTTCAGCATCAGTCCCTCCACTGAATATTCAGGGTTCATTTTATGGTTACATAACATTATAACTGTATTTAATGCCAATGAATTGTACAATTAAAAATAGGTAAAATCACAAATTTTGTTATGTATATTTTATCAGAATAAAAATTTAAAAATAGGTTAACTAATTGTTTCAAATAAAAATAATTGGAAAGTAATAGAAATTAAGTTTAGAATACCTATAGAAGTATGATATAAATATCACATAGGCCAGGAGAGGGAAAAAAGTAGAATATTGCTGTAAAGTTTATACACTGCTCAAAACTGGTGTGTATAACACTATGAACCCCAAAGCAACCCATGAAAAGTAAAAGTATAGCTAGTAAACCAATAAAGGAAATAAAGTGGAATCATAAAATATATTCACTGTAAAAGAAGTCAGAAATAATAAAAGGAAACAAACAAAAAACATAGGACAAACAAAACAAATAGCGAGATGGTAAATTTAAACTGTTAGCCATGTTGATAATTGTATTAAATATAAATGGTCTAAACATCCAATTAAAAGGCAGAAATTGTCAGGGTGGATAAAAAAAGAAACTCATTTATATGATTCTTGTAAGAAATCTATAAATTATTTATTTTTGGATGTGCTGGGTCTTCATTGCTCTCAGGCTTTCTCTAATTGTGGCAAGTGGGGGCTTCTCTCTAGTTATGGCACACTGCTTTCCATTGCAGTGGCTTCTCTTGTTGCAGAGCACAGGCTCTCAGAGCATTTCAGTAGTTGTAGTACACCCAGTAGTTGTGGCTCACGGGCTTAGTTGCCCTGAGGCACATCGGACCTACTGGGACCACGGACTGAACCCATGTCCCCTGCATTGATTGGCAGGTGGATTCCTACACACTGTACCAGCGTGAAAGTCTAAGAAATCTATTTTAAATATAGTAAGCCAAATATATTTAAAGTAAAAGAATAGAAGAAGGGAAAGAAGGACTTCTTGGAGGTCCAGGTAGAAAACTCCATGCTTCTACTGCAGGGGGCCATGAGTTCGATCCCTGGTTAGGGAAATAAGATCCAACATGCTGCACAAGGTGACCAAAAGAAAGAAAGTAAAAAGGGAAAGGATGGTAATACTCATTAAAGGAAAGCTACAGTGGCTATAACAAACAAAGTAAGTTACAGAGAAAAGTACAGTGTGGTTTAGTCACTAAGTCATGTCTGACACTTGAGACCCCAAGGACTGTAGCCTGCCAGGCTCCTCTGTCCATGGGATTTCCCAGGCAAGGATACTGGAGTGAGTTGCCATTTCCTTCTCCAGGGGATCTTCCCAACCCAGGAACTGAACCCCGGTCTCCTGAAGGCAGATTCTTTACCAACTGAGCTACAAGGAAAGCCTGAAAAGTATATTACTAGAGATAAATAGGATCATTCCATGATAGTAAAGTAGCCAATTCATTGAGAAAACATAACAATTCTAAATATTTAGTCACCTAATAATAGAGATTTAAAGTACATGAGGGAAATTTGATAGACTATCATAAGAACTAGAAAATTGCACAGTTATAGCCAAACATTTCTATACCCCTCTTTCAATAAGTGATAAAGTTGAGAAAAAAAAAAAAACAGAAGACTTGAACAGTACTGTCAATTGATTTGAGGTAATTGTTATTTATATTCAATAACAGGATGAAAATTGTATTCAGTGGCATACATAACATTTACTAATATAGACCATATTCTGAGCCATAAAACAAAGTTCAAGAAATTCACTAGGTTTCAGATTATATCAGATAAGGTCTCTGACCCCAGTGAAATTGAATTTGAAATAAATAAGAGCAAAAGTCTCCAAATATTTGGAAACTAAATAACACTCTTCTAGGTAACACATGGGTCAAAGAAAAAATTAAAAATGAAATTATATATAAAACTGAATAAAAATGAAAACACAGCATTTTCATTTGCAGAGGGGGAAATATATGGAACAAAACACTAAAAATGTTAATAAGCAGAAACAACTAGAACCTGTGCTCTGCAGTAAGAGAAGTCACTGCACTGAGAAGCCCGTGCACTGCAGTGAAGAGTAGTTCCTGCTTGCTGCAACTAGAGGAAGCCCTGGCACAGCAACGAAGACCCAGCACAATTAAAAACAAAACAAAATAAAACAAATGTTATCAAACCAGTGACCTCAGCTTGTCCTTAAAGAAACTAGAAAAAAAAGAAGAGCAAATTATATGCGAAGCAAATAGTTTTATTCCAAAAGCATAAGGTTGGCTCAACTTTCACTACTGAGGAAAATTAAACCTAAATAAATGGAGAGATATGCTATGATCAGGGATCAGAAGAGTCAATATTGTTAAGATTTCAATTCTCCCCACTTGATATACAAATTCAATACATTCCCAGTCAAAACACCAGTAGACATATTTCCCCCAACAGAATTTGACAGATTGATTCTAAACTTTCTATGGAAAAGCAAAGGATAAAGTACTGTGAACAAAGACAATTTTTCTCTATGTATTGAGAGAAATGCCCAAGAGGATAGAGTTAAAAGGCAGATGTGAGAGAAGTTGGGAAGAACTGAAAAACTACGAAGTTGAGGAACTAAAACTATATGATTTCAAGAATTATGAAACTTCAGTAATCAAGACACTGTAGTAGCGGCATAAAGATACTTACATAGTCAAGAGAACAGACTAGACACTCTGTTAACTCACACATATATATGGTCAATTGATTTTCAATAATGATGCAAATGCAACTTGATGGAGAAAGAGTAGTCTTTTCAACAAACAGAGCTGGAATAATTGTTTTTAAAAAAGAACCTCAATCCGTATCTGATATGATATGCAAAGATTAAGACAAAATGGATCATAGACCTAAATGTAAAATCTGAAAGTATAAAACTCCTAGAAAAACACATGAGAAAAAATGTACTGTCTTTGGATTTCTCTTGGCCAATAAACCCCTCTTCTATGAAGTGTTCAGGGGAAAGAAAAGGAGCTAGGAGTCAATCACATTTCTTCTTGTTAATAACTATTTGATAAAAGCTCAGTAGACAACAAATGAAAGCTATTGACTAAAATTAGATATCAATATTAGCTATAGACTAATTTTTCTATCACAATCACTCAATAACACGTGATTCATTTCTTAAAAAGCTTGATTAACTCTGATATGAAACTGAAAGTGCTTAATATAGAATTGGAGCTTGTGGGGACTTCCCAGGTGATACAGTGGACAAGAATCCACCTGCCAATGCAAGGGACACGGGTTTGATCCCTGGTCTGGGAGATTCCACATGCTGCAGAGCAACTAAACCCATGTGCCACAATCACTGAGCCTGAGTTCTAGAGCCCATGACCTGCAACTAATGTTCCCTTGTGCCATAGTTACTGAAACTTTGTGCTGCACCTAGAGCCTGAGCTCTGCAACAGAGAGGCAACCACAATGAGAAGCCTGCGCACCAAAATGAAGAGTAGCCCCCTCTCGCTTCAACTAGAGAGAGAGCTTGCATGCAGAAATGAAGACCAAGGCAAGACCAAATATAATGAATAAATAAATCATTAAAAAAAAAAAAAGAATGGGAGCTTGTTATCCAGATCTGGTTCTAGGTGAGTGATCACACCATTGTGATTATCTGGGTCATGAAGATTTTTTTGTATAGTTCTTCTGTGTATTCTTGCCACCTCTTCTTAATATCTTCTGCTTCTGTTAGGTCCATACCATTTCTGTCCTTTATTGGGCCCATCTTGGCATGAAATGTTCCCTCGGTATCTCTAATTTTCTTGAAGAGATCTCTAGTCTTTCCCATTCTGTTGTTTTCCTCTATTTCTTTGCATTGATCGCTGAGGAAGTCTTTCTTTCTTTCTTTCTTTTTTTTTGTTTATAGATGTATTTATGGAGTTTATTTTAATAAAATATCTCTATTTTTCCTTGACATGATTGGGAAATGCAGTGGAAAGCAGGCTCAAAGAAGAAAACTATCAAAAGTAATTTGATATTAAAGGAAATAGTAAGTAGTGGAAATGCTGCTTTTCAGGAGACATATTAGACTATACTGTATTTTTGTAGGTTTATTATTGATGGGGTGTCATTTGTCTGAAGGCTTTCTTATCTCTCCTTGCAGTTCTTTGGAATCTGCATTCAAATGGGTATATCTTTCCTCTTCTCTATCGGCTTTTCGCTTCTCTTCTTTTCACAGCTATTTGTAAGGCCTCCTCAGACAGCCATTTTGCCTTTTTGCATTTCTTTTTCTTGGGAATGGTCGTGATCCCTGTCTCCTGTACAATGTTACTAACTTCCGTCCGTAGTTCATCAGGCACTCTGTCTATCAGATCCAGTCCCTTAAATCTATTTCTCACTTCTACTGTATAATCATAAGGAATTTGATTTAGGTCATACCTGAATGGTCTAGTGGTTTTCCCCACTTTTTTCAATTTCAGACTGAATTTGGCAATAAGGAGTTCATGATCTGAGCCACAGTCAGCTCCCGGTCTTGTTTTTGCTGACCGTATAGAGCTTCTCCATCTTTGGCTGCAAAGAATATACTCCATCTGATTTCAGTGCTGACCATCTGGTGATGTCTGTGTGTAGTCTTCTCTTGTGTTGTTGGAAGAGAGTGCTTGCTATGACCAGTGTGTTCTCTTGGCAAAACTCTATTAGCCTTTGCCCTGCTTCATTCTGTACTCAAAGACCAAATTTGCCTGTTACTCCAGGTATTTCTTGACTTCCTACTTTTGCATCCCAGTCCTCTATAATGAAAAGTGCCCCCTCACTTGGATGACAAGGTCATGAGACTGAGAAGGAAACTGCAAATTGGATTTTCCTTCAGGGCATCCCAAGGCAAGGCCCCTCCTGGTATTTTTGTTGGGAAGTTCTGTTTATGCTCTGAACATTAGCTCATCTCAGTAGGTCAGTCCCAGTTAGAAATAATTCATCCTGAGATAATTCCCTCAGACCTTATTTCCCCCAGGGGATTGGGGAAAGCAGATTCCCTTCCCTGGGGACAAAGGAGGAATAAGGGACAATTAAATAGATTACTACACCTCCTACTCCTTACTAGGGAGTTTACCAAGAGTTCTCTGGGGATCATGGCAAGGCCACCTCCAGAAGGCCTCATACTTGGGTCACCTTTCCACATCCCACTCTCCCGACCACTCCACAGAGGAGGCTCCCTTCCTTGAAGAAACCAGGCTGGAATGGGACTTAGGAATGCTCATAACTGTGGCCAGCAGAGTTAGAGACATTGATTGCTTTAGGATAATGTAGACATAGGAATTCATTATAGTAGCTATAAGGTTAATAGGGTTTTATTGCTAAAGCAGTGCTGCTAGACTGTCTTAGTCCTCTTTCCTCTCTCCAAACTCTCTTTGTCCTCTTTCCTCTTTCCTCATAAGAACCGAAATAGGTTAATAGAATAAAACAGTTTCAAGCTTAAGCCCTTCTCTCTAGCTTCTACATAGTTGCACCTAATAAGAGAAATGTAACCTTTCTACTTAGATTGATGTACTTATCCAAAGTATGCTGGAGACATTCAAATGGTAAACATACTAATGTTAAATCTGATTACACAGAAAGATGAGCTTAATGTTAAAGTTGATGGTAGGCAGAAAACAAGATTGTATAGAATAATATGTGATGTAATGGGTGTGTTTCTTGGGTATAAAAACTGTAAACCAACAACAATAAAGAAAGAGACTGCTCCATCACCACATAGACTCAGCTCACTTCTTTGCTGACACCACTCATCCCTCAAGATCCCCGGACCTGCCAAGGCTGGACCCCGGCAGAAAAGGACATCTTTTTTGGATGTTAGTTCTAAAAGGTCTTGTAGGTCTTCATAGAACCATTCAACTTCAGCTTCTTCAGCGTTACTGGTCGGGGAATAGACTTGAATTACCATGATATTGAATGGTTTGCCTTGGAAACAAACAGAGATCATTCTGTCGTTTTTGAGATTGCATCCAAGTACTGCATTTCGGACTCTTTTGTTGACCATGACGGCTACTCCATTTCTTCTAAGGGATTCCTGCCCACAGTAGTAGATATAATGGTCATCTGAGTTAAATTCACACATTCCAGTCCATCTTAGTTCGCTGTTTCCTAGAATGTTGACATTCATTCTTGCCATCTCCTGTTTGACCACTTCCAACTTTCTTGATTCATGGACCTAACATTCCAGGTTCCTATGCAATATTGCTCTTTACAGCTTTGGACCTTGCTTCTATCATCAGTCACATCCACAGCTGGGTGTTGCTTTTGCTTTGGCTCCGTCCCTTCATTCTTTCTGGAGTTACTTCTTCACTGATCTCCAGTAGTGTATTGGGCACCTACCAACCTGGGAAGTTCATCTTTCAGTGTCCTATCTTTTAGCCTTTTCATGCTGTTCATGCGGTTCTCAAGACAAGACTACTGAAGTGGTTTGCCATTCCCTTCTCCAGATCTTCATGATCCAGATAATCACGATGGCGCGATCACTCACCTAGAGCCAGACATCATGGATTGTGAAGTCAAGTTGGCCTTAGGAAGTATCACTGTGAACAAAGCTAGTGGAGATGATGGAATTCCAGTTGAGCCATTTCAAATCCTAAAAGATGATGTTGTGAAAGTACTGCATTCAATATGTCAGCAAATTTGGAAAACTCAGCAATGGCCACAGGACTGAAAAAGTTCAGTTTTCATTCCAATCCCAAAGAAAGGTAATGCCAAAGAATGCTCAAACTACCACACAATTGCCCTCATCTCACACACTAGTAAAGTGATGCTCAAAATTCTCCAAGCCAGGCTTGAGCAATACATGAACCGTGAACTTCCAGATGTTCAAGCTGGTTTTAGAAAAGGCAGAGGAACCAGAGATCTAATTGCCAACATTCACTGGATCATCCGAAAATCAAGAGAGTTCCAGAACAACATCTATTTCTGTTTTATTGACTATGCCAAAGCCTTTGACTGTGTGGATCACAATAAACTGTGGAAAATTCTGAAAGAGATGGGAATACCTGACCACCTGACCTGCCTCTTGAGAAATCTGTATGCAGGGCAGGAAGCAACAGTTAGAACTGGACGTGGAACAACAGACTGGTTCCAAATAGGAAAAGGAGTAGGTCAAGGCTGTAGAGTGTCACCCTGCTTATTTAACTTATATCCAGAGTACATCATGAGAAACGCTGGGCTGGAGGAAGCACAAGCTGGAATCAAGGTTGCCGGGAGAAATATCAATAACCTCAGATATGCAGATGGCACCACCCTTATGGCAGAAAGTGAAGAAGAACTAAAGAGCCTCTTGATGAAAGAGGAGAGTGAAAAAGTTGGCTTAAAACTTAACATTCAGAAAACTAAGATCATGGCATCTGGTCCCATCACTTCATGGCAAATAGATGGGGAAACAGTGGCTGACACTATTTTGGGGGGCTCCAAAATCACTGCAGGTGGTGACTGCAGCCATGAAATTAAAAGATGCTTACTCTTTGGAAGGAAAGTTATGACCAACCTAGACAGCATATTAAAAAGTAGAGACATCAGTGTGTCAACAAAGGTCCATCTAGTCAAGGCTATGGTTTTTCCAGTAGTCATGTATGGATATAAGAGTTGGACTCTAAAGAAAGCTGAGCAGCAAAGAATTGATGCTTTTGAACTGTGGTGTTGGAGAAGACTCTTGAGAGTCCCCTGGACTGCAATTAGGTCCAACCAGTCCATCCTAAAGGAGATCAGTCCTGGGTGTTTATTGGAAGGACTTATGTTGAAGCTGAAACTCCAATATTTTGGCCACTTGATGCGAAGAGCTGACTCATTTGTGAAGACCCTGATGTTGGGAAAGATTGAAGGCAGAAGGAGAAGGGGATGACAGAGGATTAGATGGTTAGATGGCATCACCAACTCAATGGACATGACTTTGGGTATACTCCAGGAGTTTGTGATGGACAGGGAGGCCTGGTGTGCTAGAGTTCATGGGGTCGCAGAGTCGGACAGGACTGAGCAACTGAACTGAACTGACTGATCCAGAGTCAGAGGAAATTGTCAGTTGAAACCAGTTACCTCAGTCAAATATCATGTAAGCAATGTGAGTTTTTGAAAAAAAAAAAAAAAAACAATAAAGTAGCTTCTCATGGAAAGTTTAAAAAGAAAGTTGCAATCTATAAACTTTTCATTTGCTACCTACCTCTCTGGCTCGCTGGAGCTGTGCTTGCTCAATCCTATTGATGACATCTTGAGCTGCAAATGGAATCTCAAGCTTAGGAACCTCTGAGTTTTCTCGGACAGCTTTGTACATTGTGCTGAAATCCAAATCTTCTTCATATTTGTCTTTTGTCTCAGTTGACATTTTGATAAACGTTTTTGAAAGTTGAGCGATTTTCTTTTATTTGTTCGTTTTTTTTACAAAATATTGGCAAACACTTTTAAGCCATCCACAAGGAAGCTAGAAGAGGCTTTTCTTGCTCCCAGAGATTGTGGAGTACCCTGATCCTACCCATGGTGTTCCAGTCCTGGTGATGTCATAATAGACCCATTGTGACATTATCATTGACACAAATACTTAAAGAGTGCTTACTGTATGCAGAGAATTAGGCATTCTAGATGCTGTGATGGTAGTGGGTGAAGGGGGGAGGGTGGGTAGGAAAGAATAGACCACAGGAACTATAAAAAAAATAGATGATATAGCCTTGCTTAAATGAGCTTAAAATCTAGGTGTTAGAATTCAAGATCCAGTATATCAATTTTAACTCCTGGTTCTTCTCTCTTCCTGAGGTTTTGCTTAAGAATGTTTAAGCTTGTAATGGAATAATTGCATTACAACTTTCTCAACTGCCCCTCAACTTTTCCTAGACTTGTAGTAACTTGGAAGATTTTGTATTTGGATGAAGATCACATTCTTTGCACTCCTAGTGCCTAGGAGCTTGTCTGAAGAAGGCTTTGAAGTTCCATAGTTGGCTGAGAAATTGAAGGGTACGCTTAGAGGCTGCTTTCTAACTGAAAAAATCACTTTGGGCAGCTCCTTTGTAGCGGAGGTGAAAAGATTTTGGATACCAGAGCAATTAAAGGACAAATGGTTTTGTTGGCTGTGTAGATTATTTTTGAATTTAAAAAAGTGCAAAAAAGTACAGAAACTAATATAACAAATAGCCATGTGCCTATCACCTAGAATGAACAGATATTAACATTTTGTCATATTTGCTTCAGATATTTTTTAATAAAGCATTAGAGATAAAGTTTGTTATTCTCCCCAGATTCCTTCCTTCCCCTTTGTCCATTTTCAGAGGGCCATAACAAGCATAAATCTGATGTATTTATGTCTAGTCTATGTTTATATAGTTTTACTGCAGGTGTTTGTGTTCATTAACTATGTAATATCATTTTGTAGGTTTTAGATTTTATACAAATTGTAGATGTATACCAATTACTCTATGAGAACTATGAGTACTTTATGAGTGCTGGTTGAAAAACTTGTAAATTTAAACAATTTGTTTTAGTTCTTTGGAGAAAGGGATACAGGGGATCATGATGTGATTGTCTTTTAAAAGTATCAAGCAATATATAATTATTTTCCCTTCTCTTTAAGACTCTGTTGCCTAAGTTATCCCTCCCCTATGGTTCCAAATCATCTTGTAAACTTTGAATTATAGTACTTATTGAAGTGTAACTATTTATTATTTGTTTCTGTCCACTAGTTGTTGAACTTCTCAAAACCAGATGCTGTACTCTAGGTTTCTTTTTTTTCCATTTTTGGCTGTGCTAGCTCTTCTATGCAGCATGCAGACTTCTCTTGTTGCAGAACACTGGTCTAGTGCACACGGGCTTCCACAGTTGCAGCCTACGGGCTTAGTTGCCCTGTGCCATGTGGGATCCTATTTCCAACCAGGGATGGAACTTGTGTCCCCTGCATTGGAAGGCAGATTCTTAAGCACTGGACCACCAGGGAAGTCCCTATACTTTCGGTTTATCTAACGTTTGGCATACTCTTTTTCAGTACTTCCATGGAAACTGTCTAAAATATTTGGACATTCATCATAGTTTAGAACTCTTCTCCTCCTTCCCTGTTGGTCCAGTAGCTGAGACTCCGTCCTCCCAATGCAGGGAGCTTGGGTTAGACCCTGGTCAGGGAACTAGATCCCACATGCTGCTACTAACAGTTTGCATGCCTCCACTAAGACCGAGTGCAACCAAATAAGTAAGTAAGTAGATAAATCAATATTAAAACTCTGTTCCTTGTGGAAACTTCTCTAAGTCCGGAACACTTTCTTTTATTGTTAAGATTATACCCTCCTCTCCCTCCCCATAAAATATCACTCCCTCCTTTCCTATAAATCACAATTAAGTGTATTTATTCAAGGGAGTTCATAATGTTTTCTGAAATGGCCACAATTAAGGAGAATTATTTGTTTTGAGAAATGTGAGGTTTCATTAAAACATCCATCATTACCCAATATTCCTTGACATCAATTAATCTATTAAATTACTTTGTTGATAATACTATTAGATTATGAGGTCCTTTAATAACTTGATTCCTTTACATTGCTTACCCCGGTAGGCATTCATAAAGCAGCCTACATACTGGTCAACTGAACTAAGTCAGTATTATTGTGCTTTCTCTCTCCCTTATATTTTTTATGCAGTATGGAATTCATCAGCAACTGGCAATGAAGGCTTTTTAAAACAAATTTTTAAAAATCTCTTCAATTTGATGAGCATTTCTTGAGACACTACTATGTGGCTACCATTATCCTAGATTGTGAAGAATATATGATAGGGTACCTTTGAAGAAACTGAAAAACAACAAAAAAAGAAAAAATAATTTAAGTTACAATATAATATTCAAGTGCTAAACAAGGGACATGAAGAAGAGATTTGTGAGGAGCGGAGTCTTTGGGAAAACCTTATGGAGAGAGAAGGTTGATTGACAAATGAAGGCATTCCAGAGAGGGAAGACACCCTGAGCCATGGCTTTGGAGGTGAGTGCTGAGTTTGTATTTCAGGGGGAAAGTAACTGGTTTAATTGAAGTGAAGTAATCTTGAATTTAGACTTCCCTGGTGGTTAAGACTGTAAAGAATCTGCCTGCAATGCAGGAGACCAGGATTCGCTCTTTGTGTTGGGAAGATCCCCTGGAGAAAAAATGGCAACCCACTCCAGTATTCTTGCCTGGAAAATCCAATGGATAGAGGAACCTGGCGGGATATGGTCCACAGGGTCACACAGAGGCCAACACAACTGAAACGACTTAGCATGCACACACACACAAGGTAGATTACATGGGATATAATAGCAGTTTGGTGAAAATGAAGTCTTCAATTTAGAAAGATTTTTTGAAATAACAGAAAACATTTATTGAAAATCAAGACATGATTATTTCAAACGACAAATGTCTGAGTTAAGATATAGAAGTGGGACTGTTAAGGGAGGGATAAATCCTAGTAAGTGTGGCTAAAGATGATAAAGAAGTTGGATCATCTAACATAATTATAAAGATTACTTTTAAAAATTTGTTTTTATTGCATTTCATTTGAATTGATGGCAGGACATCAATGAAGAGGTTATCCAGACTAAGTATTACTATTACCAAATAACATACTGAGCAAAGATGTGGGTACCTGATTCAAGAGGACGTGGGGCAAAGTTGTTTGAATGTGTCTTAGGAAAACCCGCCCTCCCAGTAAGTGTTAGCTGCTCAGTCTTGCCCGACTCTTTGCAACCCCATGGACTGTAGCCCACCAGGCTCCACTGTCCATGAGATTTTCCAGGCAAGGATACTGGAGTGGGTTGCCATTTCCTTCTCCAGGGGATCTTCCCAACCCAGGGATTGAACCCAGGTCTCCTGCACTGCAGGCAACCTAACAAACTAAGCTACAAGGGAAGCCCCAGAGGGCTCCTTCAACAGTAAAAATTGGGATAACAGTATTACTGCGTTGAACTGTTTAGATTAATTCACGTATAATAGTTAGAATAGCGCCAGGCCTTTAATGTGAACGGGTTGCTGTTAATACGTTTACCATTATTGCTGCTTTTTTCCCCTTCTCTCCTTTTTTTCTGCTAGTCACCGCCTTTTCGGTAGGGCCGGGCGTTTTTCAGTACACTTTGCACAGTCTCGGCTTTTTATCAGATCTAGGTCTTGGGCCATGAGAAACTGCGGAGCTGTTATGACCATGGTAACTCTCCGAAGGGCCAGGGATAAAATGCGCCCTTAAAATTTTTCCACACCCCTGTGGCAGAGAATGGTGCCTTCCTCTGATAGAGTCCATCCCCCCCTACCCCCAGGTCAGATGATAGTACAGTCCAAACTGCGGCTGGAAAAGGTAGTGCAAAAGTTGAGCGCGCCGAGGATTTTCTCTTCTCCCGGAAGCAATTGTTCTCTAGAGCCGGAAACAGTTGCTGTTTCAAGGGAGGTGGGACAGGGCGGGTCAGGGCGCAGCGGCTGACGGCGGGGGAGGAGCCGGGTCCGCTGCCGGGTGGAGGGGCCAGGCGAGTGTCCTTATCCCAGCGGTTGGGGCTCGGGCCTGTAAGCCAGTTGGAGTCGCGTCGGCGAGAACGATTGGGCCGAGCGGAGGAAGACATGTTGCTCTTCGTGGAGGTGAGTGGACTTGGGGACCTCATCGTGCTCTGAGGAGAGCTGGAGTGTGGAGGCGCCGGCCGGTCCCAGCGCCATGTGACTTTCCAGGCCGTACACGGCGCGGAGCCGGCAGACAGGCTGACACAGCACCTGGGCCGTGCAGGCCCGCGGCTCCGCGCCGCGCGCCCGCCGCACTTCAGGAGGCTGTGGCGGGGCGGGTGCCTTGGTGGGGGAGAACCGGAGGTGGAGAATCGAAGCTTGTCTGGTGCGGCGTGAGGCTCGGAGGCCGGGGAAAGCGTCCCATATGGACCTCCTGAAGGAGGCGAGCTGGGGTGGGGGGGCGGAGGGCGGAGTCTGGGGAGCGGGGTGATCAGGTGGGCGCGTTCCGGCGAAGCGAGGCCTCGCGCGGCCCTCTGGGAGCAGGCGAGCAACATGTGGGGCCGCCGCGGCAGGAAGGTGAAATTCCGCCCGAGTGTGTGGAAAAGAAAGTTGAAAGCCTCTTTCTAGCAGCCCCCACCGAATTTTGTTCGGTCCCCATCCCTCGTCTCTGGAACGTTCTGTGGGTGGAAAGCGAGTTACTGTGAACGGAGGAGAAAGCCAGGAGGATTTGGAAGCCTTGAAAGGCACCGCGTTGACCTTTTGTAAAAGTTTCTCAGGCAGCGACTCCGTGATGAGGGGCCGGTTTTATGAACGGATAAGAGCCTTTTTCAGGGAAAATACCAAGAACGAGCGAAAGCTAGTTCGGGCAAAGCCTTTTTTTTTTTTTTGTATTAACAATTTGTTGTTCAGTCGCAAAGTCGTGTCGGACTTTTTGCGACCCCATGGACTGCAGCACTTCTATTACCCGAACCGGAACATCCGTTGTTGGCCTGTTTTAGTTTTAAAGGTAGTGAATACCTGTTTTACATAAATACAAGGTTCGGTCTCTCTTATTTCTGTCTTTCTCTTGTGTGCAGTGAGCGTCAGCTGACTGCCTGGCTAATGCTTTGAGTAGATTCCAGATTGTATTGTTCTTGCATTCTGAAAACGTCAAACCAGCAAAGCTGCAACTTCGCAACTTGGCACTTGTTAACTATGCCCATAAAAAGAATCATTTCAACGAGAGAAGGAATTTACAGGTTGTATAATGGGTTGGGAACCAGGGCCAGTCTACGGCGGGTTTCTTTCAGACGAAGGGAGGAATGTTAGTCCGTAATATTCCGAAATAAATACGTGCTTCCACAGCGTTTTTTTAAATCGATTGTGTAGCTGATAACTGGATTTTAAAGAGACAGCTACCTTTTAGACTATTTCAACATTGATAATAAACATGCACTGGAACATTCCAAGTACATTATGAAGAGATTTTAAGTTATTGAGTCTGTTTTGTTTTTCTAAGCCTCATTGATTTCCTTGGGCAGAATAAGAAATCAGATATGATTTTAAACAGCGCCAGTTTGTATTAGGAATGTTACGCCAAGCAAATGCTGCAGGTTTTAAGTGTATGTGTTTTACCCGGCAAAAGACTGTGAAGTTTCAGTTGTATCAAGATGAATTCCAAAACAAACTTTTGAGTTCCAAATTGATTGCTTTGGCTTTGTTAAAACATGAACCTTAATAATAGCTCCATTTATTGACAGCTTAAGCTGAACCTCTCTTATTTCTAAAACAACATTGCAGTGTTCTACAGATGAGAAAACTGAGGTGAGAGGTTAGATAACTTAGTAAACCTAAAATAGTGGAACTGAGATTTTAGATACAGGTCATTCTGATGCCAAATCATGACTTTCACTTAATGTTATATATAACTAATATTTCCATTAATCATTTTTTTTGTAAATCAGTATCTAGCTTTTGTTGTTGTTTTGTTTTTACATACAATGAGTTTTCCTGAAAATTAACAATGGCACTAAATATTTGGGTCTAATTACATGGCATTAAAATCAGTAAAATATAGCACACTGGTCTTTTGGCGTTTTGTTAACTAATATTCAGTCCCTGTAACCTCATGATGTAGGAATTATTCTAAATGAGGGAACTAAAGCAACGAAGTTTGATGTCCAAGGTCATTCAGGTGTAAATAATGTGAGGACTAAAGTCTGAAAGTCTGACTTCTAGAACGCAAGTCACTGATTCCAAAACTTATTTTTGCACTTATTTTCCAGTGACCCAAGGGTTCCTAATCTGGGTCTAAACACAGAAGTTGGTTGAGGGAAGAACAATAATTACCTATTTGTTTTCACTAGCTACTAATTGAAATCTAGGATTGAAAAGAATTAAAAATTATTGACATTTCAAATGGATGCATCGAGAGAAATGCTTTCATACTATATTACAGTTTTTGCCGATATCATGAAATATTTTTATGTGTATTGCTCCTTGTTAAATGTAAGAAAGTCTTGTTTAATTCATTAGTGAAGAAGCACATTTCTTACTAAAGTAGATATTTTAAACTATTTTGGTAACTATATTTTGTGGTTCTGCATATTTCATATACTTAAAAATATTCTGAGAAGAGATTCATAGGATAATTGGACTACTTAAAAGGTCCAAGGAGGTTAATAACCACTTGACTACAAACTAAGTTGCTTTGAATAGGAGTTCTCTAATACAGGATTGATGAGTCCTCTGCAGTTGTGTTCAAAATCTTTTATTTGCATGCATTTTTCTGGAGAGACCCCAGTTTAATTATTTTATAACTGGAATCAGTGGGATAGAGGATTGTAATGATAATACTACAATAATAGTAGTGTACACAAATTGTACTTACTGTGTGTCAGGCCTCTTAAGTCTTGCTGCATGTATACATTTATATACATCAACTCAAACCTACCTGTGAGGTAGATAACATTATTATTTCCATTTTAGAGATAAACTAAGTCACAGAAAATTAAAGAAACTTGCCCAAGATCATGCAGCTAGTGAGTATTGAAGCTGGAGTTAGAACTCTGAATTGCAGTATGTGCTGTGCTCAGTCATGTCCAACTCTGCGATGCTATGAACTGTGGCCTGCCAGGCTCTTCTGGGATTCTCTAGGCAAGAATACTGGAGTGGGTTGCCATGGCCTCTTCAAATTGCAGTTTACTGAAATAGAAATCTATAGGCAGACAAGGAATCCTATTTTAAATAATACTTAAGATGTAACTTTTAAAAAACTTGATCTTGCAGACAGAGGGCTATACAGACTTCAGTGGTTTATTGTTTTTATCTCACCTCTGTTCTGAAGGAGACACATACAGTGTCTGTCTTTGGATAGAGGTAAAAACTTTTGGATAATATACCAAATTGTCAAACATGCTCCAACATTCTTGGTTACAAAAATTCCAAAAGTTTGAAACAGCAGTGTGCTGTGTTCTTCTGGTGATTATTGAGTTATTTTAAGTTTCTGAGCACTGAGGAGATGGTTTGCTGCTGCTGCTACTGCTAAGTCGCTTCAGTCCTGTCTGACTCTTTGCAACCCCATAGATGGTAGCCCACCAGGCTCCTCCATCTCTGGGATTCTCCAGGCAAGAATACTGGAGTGGGTTGCTATTTCCTTCTCCAATGCATGCATGCATGCTAAGTCACTTCAGTCATGTCTGACTCTGTACGACCGGATGGACAGCAGCCCACCAGGCTCCTCTGTCCACAGGATTCTCCAGGCAAGAATATGGGAGACAGTTAGCAGTTATCTTCATATTTTTATGATTTGCTAATGTTTTATTCACTTTTCAGATCATTTCCCCCCTCCAATATTTCCAGCCAGTTATGTCTGCTCTAGTTGTTTGGCAATATTTTAATTGAATTCCTGTCTCTGTTTGAGTTTTTCCCTAAAAATGAATACTCAAGGATGTTTGATACTCACATAATTTTTAAAAAATAATTTTTAATTATGGAAAGTACACATAAAATGTATCATCTTAACCATTTTTAATATACAGTTCAGTAGTATTAAGTACTTAAAAGTATTTACATTGTTGTGCAACTACTACCACCATCCCTATCCAGAAGCTTCGTCTTGCAAGACTGAAACTCTGTACACATTAAGCAGTAAATCCCTGTTCTCCCTTCCCCCAGATCTTACACAATTTTTAGAAGTATTTTATGTATTTATTTCTGCGTCTTCATTGCTGTGCAGGCTTTCTGTAGTCGTGGCGAGTGTGAGTTACTCTCTAGTTGCAGTGCGGGGACTTATTGTGGTGTTTTTTCGTTGAGCATGGGCTGTAGAGCTCACAGGCTCAGTAGTTGTGACTCACAGGCTCAGTAGTTGTGGCACACTGGCTTAGTTGCTCCGCAGTATGTGAAATCTTCCTGCACCCGTGATTGAACCTGTGTCCCCTATATTGATTGGCAGGCAGATTCTTAACCACTGGACCACCAGGGAATGTCCCTTACACAATTATAAAAATAAGTTATCTGACTTGTAAATTTTTCTGCTTTTTTAGGTGATAACATTTTAAATTTTAAATTAGCCTTAGAATCTGAAATAAGTGACATATTTGCCTTGATAATAAAAATTGATATTAATTTTATATTGCAGGAATTATGAATAGTTTTGTGTCTTTAACCCTCAGTACAGTACTCATTTTCCCCATTAGCTTAAATAGGTTTTTTTTTATAAAAAGTTATTAGATATCACCGACTGAAAATGTTTTTTCAAAAATGACTGAAAAGAAAATGTCTACAAATTGTGAACCGATTGCCAGGGAGAATTATAAATGTAGCTGACAAGTTTTTGAACAATTTGATTTTGGAATATTTATTGGAAAATTCTAGATGTAGAATTTTAAAATGGATAGACTTTTTCAAAGAAATGCTTTCAGATGTAATGGATTGAAAATGAAGTAGGAATTATTTTCTATTTTCATAGTGTGAAAAGTGGAATAGCGTGCTCAGAAGTGAATATAAAGATGTAGAAATACCTCGAGGTGCTTCAAATTACATGTGAAAAACTAGAAATTAGGAATATTGGTATTCAGCTGTCTGATTGGATTTGTTCAGGCTGTCTCCCTGCTCCATCTTACTTTCCAGCTGATGGAAATGATCCTAAGTACTAGACATGAATATTTTAAATCTGTAATTTTGGTCTTTGCATGTGTGCGTGTGTGCTCAATTGCTCAGTTGTGTCTGACTCTCTGCAACCCCATGGACTGTATAGCTCACCAGGTTCCTCTTTTCAGGCAGGAATACTGGAGTGGATTGCCATTTCCTCCTCCAGAGGATTATTCTGACCCAAGGAAAGAACTTGTGTCTCCTGCATTGACAGGCAGATTCTTTATCACTGTGTCATACCTAGGAGCTTAAAAAAAAAAAGATTTTGACCCTGTGGTTAGAGATGGGGTCTGTGACTGTGTTGCAGAGGAGCAAAAAGTAGAGGAAATGGAGAAACTAATGCAGCTGTCATTGTGAAGGATTGTGAAAATCTTAAAAAGGATTTTTTAACTTCCACTTCGAGTATTCTTAAGTGAGAATGAAAAATAACTCTAGCTCTGATAGTGCTTATAGCATTTTAATTTGTCATTCCTATATTCTGTGTTTTGCTTAAGTTGTGCTTTCTTTAAAGTTCCTTCTTGAGGGAGGTTTCTAGTTTCTGTTGTAAACTTTTGCACTATGATTTTTTGTTTTGGTTTGGAATCCTAGGATCAAATGTTAGCTATGACCTGAGGCAAGTTACAACTTTTTTTGCGCAACTTCCTATCTGTAGGAAGAGTGATTCTTCTGCCATTTAGGTTTTGTTTATATGATATAGTAAACCTTGTTTGCAGTGCAGTCTAGGTAAAGTCTTGACAGACATCATTTGATCATCACAGCAAGTGTGTCGTTGTGTAAATTGTCCAAGATATGGCCTTCCAAATGACTGAAATTAGTACTTTTATATATTAGATATTTCTGGGAAATTTATTGAAACTACGTGATAGTAGTGCTGTTCATCGCAAAAACCACAGTGTGATAGCACTGATTTAAGAGACATATATCTTTGGGTTCTACCTAATCCTAGGCTTGTTACTAATTTGCTCTGATTCTCAGTAAGCCAAAGCAATTAATTACCTTAAAGTTTTTACACTTTGGGTATACTATTAATTGGGCAAATAAAACTTTAAAAATGAGGATGAAGACTGCAGTCTGCTAAAATACAGACTCATTTATGTGCAAGATTTAAAAGAAATACAATTGATAAGGTGCAAATAGACACTTTATATTTGCTCTTTTGGGGAAAAAATAGTTTTCCCAATGTATAGTGTATTAGTCGGTCATTGGTGTCCAACTCTTTATGACCCCATGGACTGCAGCCCGCCGGGCTCCTCTGTCCATGCAATTCTCCAGGCAGGAATACTGGATTGGATTGCCATTCCCTTCTCCAGGGGATCTTCCTGACCTAGGGATTGAACTCAGGTCTCCTGCAGTGCAGGCAGATTCTTTACCATCTGAGCCACCAGGGAAACCCTTCTAATGTGTAAGTAATGTAAGGAAAAGAAATGTGAATATCACAAACTCATGCTTCCTCTCTTGTCTATTGACTAGTCAAAACATTTGAACCACTTTTTAGTTTAGAAAATCTCTCTATATATTAATGACTGGCTCTAAATTAAAGACAGAGGAATACTTTAGATGAATATTTCTGGGAGTATGGTATGAGCATAGACAGAGAGCCAAGGATGTGGAATTAAATTTTGTTTGGTTTATATATTATTGAGGAAAGAGAAGAGCATTTTCTGTGTCAGGACGGAAAAGTCAGAAGTAATCCAGGGTTTATATAGTGTAGAGTTGGGCAGTATTTCATACCACTGGATACTACAAACTACAAAACAAGTAAAATTGGCCATACCTCCCGTTTTGACCTGAACAGTCATAATGTACACCTGTTTTCTGGAACAGCTGTCCCATTTTATTCTCAAAAATATCCTAGTTGTATGATAATTTTTTTCAGAAGAGATTAGAGGCTCACTGTATGCCGCTTGTCAAGTTTTTTTCCCCATATCATTAAAAAGGCAAGACAGTGTACTGAGTTGGTATCAAAGTATTATTGAAAGCATTAAGAATTACAGTTGAGCTAGCTAAGGGAAATAAGGTTATTCTATTCTTTTGAGTTGGAGGAAGGAAAAAAATAAGGCAGTGACTGAGTAATAATGATAAGATACAGTTATATGAAAGATTGCATAAAAGAATGGTTAAGAACATGGACTCTGGAGCCAGGCTGCCTGCTCAGGTTAGGCAATTTTCTCGTGTGACCTTGTGCAGATTGTTTAACACATGTTTCTCAGTTTCCTTATCTGTAAATTCAGGATAATGTTAAAGTATGAGGTAATATTGTACTTAGATTATCTATCTCAAAGAGTTGTTCAGAGGAGTGACAGTCAGTGTAAAGCACTTAGTGTCTGGTACACAGTATGTGAGTTTTCTCTCACATATTACTTATGAAAGATAAGTCTCGTTTCAGTTTCCATAACAAATGGTTTGCTGACTTGACTATACACACTAGAAATTAAAAGTTTTCCTTTTTTGAAAAGGATTATTTTGGTATTTGAGTATTGAGGGTTTTTTGAGCTCATTTGTATAATTAGCTGTTGGCTTTATCAGATGACCAATTTGATGTTCAGTGACTTGGTATTTTCTTGTTCAGTTGCTCAGTCATGTCTGATTCTTTGCAAACCCATGTACTGCAGCTCGCCAGGCTTCCCCGTCCATCATCTCCTGGAACTTGCTCAAACTCATGTCCATTGAGTTGGTGATGCCATCCAATCATCTGTCTTCTGTTATCTCTCCCTTCTCCTCCTGCCTTCTATCTTTCCCAGCATCACAGTCTTTTCTAGTGAGTCAGCTCTTCACATCAGGTGGCCAAAATATTGGAGTTTCAGCTTCAGCATCAGTCCTTCCAATGAATGTTTGGGACTGATTTCCTTTAGGATTGACTGGTTTGATCTTGCAGTCCAAGGGACTCTCAAGTCTTCTCCAGCACCACAGTTCAAAGGCATCAATTCTTTGGCGCCAGCCTTCTTTATGGTCCAACTCTCACATCCGTACATTACTACTGGAAAAACCATAGCTTTGACTGACGTTATTGATATTTCTCCTGGCAGTCTTGATTCCAGCCTGTGCTTCTTCCAGCCCAGCATTTCTCATGATGTACTCTGCATATAAGTTATATAAGCAGAGTGACAGTGTACAGCCTTGCGTACTCCTTTCCAAATTTGGAACCAGTCCATTGTTCCATGTCCAGTTCTAACTGTTGCTTCTTGACCTGCATACAGGTTTCTCAGGAGACAGGTAAGGTGGTCTAGTATTCCCATTTCTTGAAGAATTTTCCACAGTTTGTTGTGATCCACACAATCAAAGGCTTTAGTGTAGTCATGAAAGCAGAAGTAGATGTTTTTTCTGGAATTCTTTTGTTTTTTCTGTGATCCAGAGGATGTTGGCAATTTGATCTCTGGTTTCTCTGCCTTTCCTACATCTAGCTTGAAGATCTAGAAGTTCTTGGTTCACGTACTGTTGAAACCTTGCTTGGAGACTTTTGAGCATTACTTTGCTAGCATGTGAGATGAGTGCAATTGTGTGGTAGTTTGAACATTCTTTGGCATTCCCTTCCTTATTTTGATGACTATTTAAATGCTATCATAAAATAGTTCCTAGCATAAAATGGGTCAGTGATGAAGACTGCTTTTGACTTATTCAGTGACATGTATTGCTTAGAAATAGAGATGTTGATCTGTTAGTTTTACAAACTGACAATTTGAATATTTTTCTGGTGGTTTGTATGTGTGTGCTTATGTGCTACATATGTGTATGTTGGCAGATAGTTTCAGCATGCACTTAGACAATTTACTTCCTTTAATAGATGTTTTATATAACTGTGTAGCCTCACGGGCTTATTTCTAGTTCTGTGGGAGAGATAAGGATTTTTATGGAGTTCTTTATTAAACCTTAGTCAAAAGATGAGTCAAAGGTGGTTATCTAGAATTTAAATGGAAAAATAAGTCTTTGTTCTTGTTAAATTGACTTGTTGGATTCATTATTGTGTCATTTTAAAGACTATTTGTTATAAAAAAGACACATCAACTTGTTTTTTGATGGACATTGTCAGTTTCCAAATTTTCTTTAAAGAACATTCTTGTGTGTAAAGCTCTTAGATTAACATTGACTGTGGTAACTCATATGGTGAATGTTTTTCACATCAGTATTAACAGATTGCTTTACATAGGTGTTGCAGATTTTTTTTTTCTAACTGTGATACGTGGCATGCAGGATCTTAGTTCCCCAACCAGGGATCAAACCCACACCCCTGCAGTGGAAGCACACAACCAATGGACCACCAGGGAATTCTCTAAAATTTACATTTTGTAATTGATTATTCCTGCTTGTTTTAGTACATCTTCCGTGTTTGGCAGATCTTTTACTGGTTTGCAGTTCTGTTGTTAATAGTATCCAGACCTTTTCTGTTTTTACATACCAATATACTTATCTGTACAATGATTTTATGTGTTTGTTGATATAAATTAAAAAATGCTTTTTTGCAGCTTGAATTTTTTCATGGAACAATATGCCTTGAAGCACTTTTCACATTGGTGTATGTAGACCTGTCTTTTTTTTTTTTGCTTATAGTATTCTGGGTTATGACATATACTGCATTTTATTTAACCATTTGTCAATAGATGGACATTTAGGTGGTTTTCAGTCTTTCACTAATGGGATCAGTGTTGCAATATACATTCTTATATATGTCTTCTTGTGTACATTAATGGCTTTTTGAGTGTGCTGTTAAACTAGGCTGGTGAAAAATATAAATATCCCCAGATGTACTGCTGTCTATATGCCATAGACCTCACACTTTCGTTATTCTTGGCACCATTAGCAAGGGAGACATCAGATTTATGGGTAGTATATTGCTGAAAGGCATCTAGTTAATTATTTTGAGTGATTATTAAATGCTCAATGAAATAGTATATCCCATCAGTAAGTAAAAGGTAAGTTTTTAAAATCATAGTTCCCCAATATTGTATATTTATTTATAAATAAGTATATATGGGACAATATATTAATATCTTGTATGTTAAATATTAGTCAGTCTCTCTGTCATATTTGGGGTCTCCCATTTCTTGAGTAGCTTTGTGTATTTGCAGAATTGCCAGTGTAATGAGTTAGGCCTCTCCAGTGAACGTACTAGTCAAAATTCAAATTCCAAGATTCCCTTATACCTAGATGGATGCAGGCATGTTACTAAGAGCTGCCAGTCAGACCACACTTACAGGTGTCTTCTACTTGAAAATATACACAGTGTAGGGAAATGAGGGTTCTATTCTTAACTCCATTTTGTAGTCAGGAGTGGTAGTAGAGGTGGTCAGCTTCAAGTAGAGTTAATAGTTGCAAGGTTGAGTTCCTGATGGAGAAGTAACATTGATATTAGTAATAATAAAAGTTGTAATGAAGTTGACTTTTGGCATTTACCACTTGATGGATAATGATTTCCTCATGGATAGTGATTTCCTCATCAAGCCACTTCAGCAACATTATTTTGAGTGAGATTACCTTTACATCTAATTTTCCAGCCTTTCCAATGACAGTGACACTATCTTTTATTTACTTTGCTGTCTAATTTATTATCCAGAGTGGATTCTGAATACTAATAAGCTTGCACTGTTCACATTCTGCATAGGGGCAAATGTAAAGGTGACTTGCTGTCTAAAATTGCTACCTAAAAAAAAAAAAAAATTACTACCTAGAGGTGTTTTTTGTGTTTGTTTTTGTTTTTTGCCACACCATTCAACTGGTGAGATCTCAGTTCCCTGACTAGGGGTTGAACCCATGCCCCTTGCAGGGGAAGCAGAGTTCCAACTACTGGACTACCAGGGAATTAGAGATTTTGTTTCTTTGTTTTGGCCTTGCTGCAGGGCATGTGCGATCTTAGTTCCTGGGCCAGAGATTGAAACTATACTGCCTGCTGTGGAAGAAGTCTGTAGTCTTAACTGTCAGGAAGGTTTCATGGAGTTATTTTTAATATAGTTTTTGGTTTTGTTTATTTGTTTACTAATTTATTTATGGCTGTGCTGGATCTTTGTTGCTGCCAGGACTTTTGTCTAGTTGCGGTAAGGGGAGGCTGTTCTCTAGTTGCGGTGCATTTGCATCTCCTTGCGGTGGCTCCTCTTGTTGCAGAGCGTAGACTCCAGGGCACTCAGACTTCAGTAGCTGTGGCATGTGGGCTCAGTGGTTGTGCCTTTCCAAGTTGCGGCACATAGGCTTAGTTGCTCTGTGACATGTGGGATCTTCCTGGATCAGGGATCGAACCAGTGTCTCCTGTGTTGGTAGCCACCAATGCTCCCATTACCACTGAGCCACCAGGGAAGCCCTCCATAGAAGTTTTAAAAATTACCTGTGTGCCTGTCCTGTTGGGGCTAGCTGGTGGTACTATAAGGAAATTGATTGTTCTTTTCCCTGAGCTCATTATGGTATGGAACAGTTGTCAGTTAACATCTCTAAGCTAAGATGTTGCTTTGGTTATTTATCTTCGGTGCTACATCAAAGATGCTTTTGCTCCCTTGCTAGGTTTGACTTTTTGTTATTGGTTTTGATGTTTATTGTGGAAACCCTTGGCAGCCCTGAAATTGTAAGCCAAGAAGCACTCCAATAAAAGACTTCTATTTTAAACAGGCATATAAAAAAAGGAAGATTGTATCAACTCTGATTTTCTGTCACATCAGAAGGGTAAATACAGTATCTAAACATCAATTTCTTTTTTTGCATCTATGCCTCTACTATTCCATTCAAATAGACAGTTGAAGGTCTACTCTCAGCTATTATTTTAATAGCTGAAATAGTAGAGGATGACCCAGCTTCTACCTTTTTTGATTGAGTCCACTGCCTTGTAAAGAACACTTAATCAACTATTACAGTGGTAACAAATTAGAAGTATGTACAAATAACAAGAGGGAAACAAATAGTGACCAAGACAAAAAGTTAGATGTCCAAGGTTTGTAAAAACTATGAGGAGTTTTGGTAGAACAGCCATTACGTTTTTTAAAACAAGGAAGCTGAGATCAATGACTGCATAATTACTAGGTAGCAGAGTAAATTTTTGTCTGTTATACCATTTTCAGTTCAATTCAGTTCAGTTCACTCAGTCGTGTCTGACTCTTTGCGACCCCGTGAATCATAGCACGCCAGGCCTCCCTGTCTATCACCAACTCCCAGAGTTTACCCAAACTCACGTCCATCGAGTCGGTGATGCCATCCAGCCAGTTGCCTTTTAATTGTTGGAATTCCTCTTCAATTTAGCTTTAAAGTACCAATGCTAGTACTTTCTTCTTCTCTCTCTCTCTCTCCTTTTAGATTTATTTATTTTTGGCTGTTCTGAGTCTTTGTTGCTATACACAGGCTTTCTCTAGTTGCGGTGAATGGGGCCTGTTATTCGTTATGGTGCGAGGGCTTCTCATCGCAGTGGCTTTGGCAATTGTGGCTCACAGGCTCTACGGAACATGGGCTCAGTAGTTGTGGGGCATGGGTTTAGTTGCCCCTTGGCATGTGGGATCTTCCTGGAGTAGGGAATGAACCTGAAATTTCTTGAGTCTCCTGCCTTGGCAAATGGATTCTTTACCACTAGCGCCACTTGGGAAGCCCTGAAACTTCAAACTTAATTATATCTGACCCTATCTACCTCAAGCCTGCAGGCATGGTTGTTACGCTGATGTACATGATCAGTTGTGTCTGACTCTGCAACCCCATGGACTGTGTAGCCCACCAGGCTCTTCTGTGGAATTCTCCAGGCAAGAATACTGGAGTGGGTTGCCATTTCCAGTTTGTTTGACTGCGTTGGGTCTTACCTGCGCCACACAGGATCTTTCACTGCAGCACACAGCACACTAAGGCAAAACAACAAGCTTTATCAGAGGAAAAGAAAACTGGTCAGCTTTAGTCTTGGCTCTGGGTTGGTGTAAAGAGGGAAGTCTTACAGTAACCACAAATCCTCTTTGATGCAAGGTAGGGCTGAAATTCCCACTGCTTGTTCTCCAAAAACCCATATTGAAAACTTTAAGTCATGGGAACTCCCCCCGTGGTCCAGTGGCTAAGACTCCATAATCCCAATACAGGGGTCCTGGGTTTGATCCCTGATCAGGTGACTAGTTTCTACTTGGTGCAACTAAGACCCAGCAAAGCCAGACAGATAGATTTTAAAGAAAAATTTAAGTGGTACCAGATTGATAGTGTTACTGTGTAGTCATCCAATGAAAACAAATCCTCTCCTGAAGAGCACATTTTAAACAACCTTTAAAATTCCCACAAATCAAGCTTCAAGGAAAATGAGTGTGCAGAATAAAATCATAAAACATGTAAGTCTTAATGAACATGGTTTAGCATAAAAAAAAACAGATCTCAGCAGAAACTCAAACCCTTTGATTTTGGGTATTACACATACTGAAATTATCAGATACAGACTATATAATTAGAATGTTTAAAAGAAGGAAGCTACTGGAAATTCCCTGGTGGTCCAGTGATTAGGACTCTGAGCTTTCACTGCAACAGGCCTGGGTTCAGTCTGGTTGTAATGGTATGGCCAAAAAAAGAAGGACGGTACTGAAAGGATTAGAGGAGAAAGTGGCCATCCACTCCATTATTCTTGCCTGGAAAATTCCGTGGACAGAGGAGATAGCTACAGTCCTTGGGATTGCAAAGAATTGGACACAATTGAGCAACTGAGTGCGCGCACACACTGAAAGGATGATCAAAAAACAAAACATTGATCGGATAGATTTGAGGAAAGAACCACAAGGAACTTCTGAAATGAAAATGTAGAAAGAACTTACTATACAAGTTGAATGCATCTTAGAAACAGCTGAAGACAGAATTGATGAACTGGAAGAAAGATCTCAAATTGCTCAGAATATAATTTCTTAGGAAGACAAAGATGTGGAAAATAAGAAAGAAAGAGAGATTGATACAAAGAGAGGTGGAATACAGGATTAGAAGGTATAGAATATTTTATTGGCATTCCAGAGGAAGTAATAGAGAAGTTGGTGGAAAGCAGATTTGAATAGGTAAATGACTGAACATTTTACAGAGTTGATGAAAGATGCATCAGATTTCAAAGAGTTCAGTGAACTCCAAGTAGAATAATAAAGAATTCCACACTTAAGCTTATGACTGCAAAACACCATTGACAAGGGTTAAGCACCAGAGTTGAAAGAGAGATTAGGAATGACAGCTAGACTAGTGTCTGAATGCTGATCAGCAGTAGTACAAAACAGAAGGCAGTGGGGCAGTGGCTAAGACTCCATGCTCCCAATACAAGGGCCCTGGGTTCAATCCCTGATCTTTAATGTGCTGAAGAGGAATTATGTGCTTAGAGAGATTTCTGTGTATAGCAAAAGTAGAGGATAGAAATAAAGGTATTTTTTGAGAAACCACAATTGGAGAGTTTACTAAAAAAAAAAAATGTTCTCAATGATGTTCCTGGGGAAGAAGGAAAATGATCCAGAAGAAACATCTGAAATGCAAAAAAAGAATGATGATCAAAGATAACTGGTCAAAATTTATAGAAATTTAAATAAACATTGGGTATATATTACATATATGCAGGCACAAAGGGCACAAAATTATCTTTGATGATAATGTACTAGCAGGGAATTTCCCACTGACATTTATGCTCTGATTTGAAAAATCCTTAATGGATGTAACAAACTTTTCTAAGTTTCATATTTATGACTTAGACTTAAGGCAGCATTTTCTAAAAATTTAATTTTTAATTAAAGGATAATTGCTTTACAGAATTTTGTTGGTTGCTGTCAGACATCAACAAGGCTACATTTTAATGAATGCTTTGATTTTTTTAAAATAAATTTATTATTTATTTGCTCCAGGTCTTAGTTGAGGCACTTGGGATCTTTGATCCTCATTGCAGCATGTGGGGTCTTTAGTTGTGGCGTGTAGAACCTAGCTCCCCAATCAGGAATTGAACTCAGGCCCCTGCACTAGGAGTGCAGAGTCTTAACCACCAGAGAAGTTCCATGAATGATTTATTAATGAAATGCTTTATAGAGGAAAAATACCCCGATCTAGTTATTGTAGCAGATTATGTTTCCTCCTAGCCCATGTCCACGTTTATGTGATTTTTTACAATTGTAATAATCTGTGAGTTGTAATCATTGTAGGTTAATACAGACTCCATACTCTGTATATCTTTAGTTGGATATGTTATTTCTCATATAATAGGATAACATGTAAGAGGGAAATACTAGTACTTACGGATTGTCTTAAGAAGTCAGTGAGTTCATAGATGTGTTCAGTATAGCACCTAGCCCAGAGAATTGCTTAACATGTTTGCTTTTGTTATTGTGGTGGTGGTGATTTTTTCTATTCCATTGTGTGAAATCACTTTCCATTGTGATATTTTTCACAATTCATCAATATTTGACGTGTCATGGTTTAATAGCATCTTTTTGTGATGTATTAATACCCCCCTTTAGATTTAATAAATGTGGTAGTGTATCTTTACAGCTTTGTTGAGGTGTTTCTTTTTTATTTATTTATTATTTTTCATTTATTTTATTTATTTTTGGCTGTTCTTGAGTTTTCATTGTTGCACAGACTTTAGTTGTGGTAAGAGGGAGGTAGTCTCTAGTTGCAGTGTCCTGGCTTTGCATTGCAGTGCTTGTCTTGTTGCAGAGCACCAGCTTGAGGGCTGGTGGGCTCAGTAGTTGCAGCTCCCGTGCTCGGGAGCACAGGCTCAGTAGTTGTGGCACTCGGGCTTAGTTGCGCCTCAGCGTGGGATCTTCCCAGATCAGGGGTTGAACCTGTGTCTCCTGCCTTGGCAGGCAGATTCTTTACCACTGAACCACCAGGGAAGCTCTGTGGGGTTTTTTTTTTGATCACTCCACATGGCTTGGGGGATGTCAGTTCCCTGACTAGGGATTGAACCTGGGCCCTGACAGTGAATGAAACGTGTCAAGTCCTAACCGATAGACTGCCAGGGGATTCCCTCTTTATAGCTTTGAGTGGTTGTGTAACTCAGTTTATCTAGTGAGTGTGTTTTAATTTCCTGTTTTGCTCCTTTGTTTGACTTTGAGTTATTTCCATTTCTTGGCTCTTATAAATAATACTAGAATGTGGGAAACTAAGTTGTACCATTTTATAGTCTTCAGTAAAATAATGAGTTTAGAAATTTTATGTCAAGGTGGGAATTATTTTTAAGTCCTTTGCTAATCTAATAAGCATAAAATGGTACTTTATTTTCCTATTTGTGTGCATTTGTGAGTTTTTTTTAGAATTTTATTTTCTTGGTCTTTATTTTCAGTTTTTTTGTTGTTGTTGTTGCAGTTTTGTATTATCCTGTAGTCAACCACTCTCCTTGTGATTTGTATTTGCTTTTAAAGCTAATTTTCTATGACATAATAGTTTACATTTAATTTTGAACATACCTCGCAGTTATTTTGATTAATACATTAGTGTTTGCATAGTACACATACATTGTTTTGAGGGTGAGACAGCCAAATTACTTTTATTCAAAATCAACATGCTTTGTAAAAAAGAATATGGAGTATTTATACTTATCAGTTGCTTTTTATTGTTAATATTTAGTTCTTAAAATAAGGAATTCTTACAGACCACCTTGGACTTCTTTGTTTGTTTGGCTGCATTGGGTCTTAGCTGCACCACGCAAGATCTTTCACTGCAGCACTCAGACTCTCTAGTTGCAGCTTGTGGGCTCTCAAGTTGTGGCCTGAGGCTTAGTTGCCCCATGGCATATGGGATCCTAGTTCCCCCATCAAGGATCGAACTTCTGTTCCCTGCATTGCATGGTGACTTCTTAACCATTGGACCACCAGGGAAGTCTCTAAGGAATTCTAAGCTCAATTTATGGTTGAGAAAATTGAGTTAAATTTCCCCTCAATGACAAAATTGTTAATGTTAGAGCTGGGTTTTGAATATGTGATTCTAGAACCTCAACTTTTGCATGTAGTTATCTATACTTGTTACCTATTTTGCTTTACTAAGGCCACAGCCATTCTGTTAGTTAAGGGTATTTCTAGTAGATACATGGCTTCTCTACTGTATATTTTTCATGTACAGGTTTTATTCATGAAATGAATTTTTTACTCTTTTATTGTAATTTATCAAGATTTAGGAGTTTGATTTTTCTGAGAACCATAGTCTTTATTATTTGCCATTTTGGAGGGTAGGGACATAATTGGTATTTTCAGAATTGAATAAAAGGAGATAGGGTAAGTATGTATTAATAAGTTTTCTTCTGTCAGAATGCTTAACGCGAAATTGAGTGTTGTCCTCGCGGCGGGAAGGCTGGACTGTCATACACTCATCACAGTTCTCTTCTGCCGTCAGTCAGAGATGAGGTTACACTTAGAATTCCCAGATCACATTCAGTCCCCTCCACTCTGTAGAGAATTTTAAAATAATAATAAAATTGACTAAAAGCCAAATGTTTATATACAGTTCTAAGTAGCGTTAGTGGTAAATTAATGTCCACTAACACCACCATTTCAAGGCCCAGCCCTGTTTCCAAGATACAAATGAACTTTGACATGGAAAAGGGCATTGTGTCTAGGCATTCTCCTTTTTTCCAGATTGGATTTCAGTTGATACGTGAAAGGAATCCAAAGATACATGCAAGCTGTGGAGTATAATTAAACAATGCTTCATTGGTTCATACATTCAAGTTCTGTTAGCCATGTTCGTTGCAAAGTATGGAAACTCACTTGAAGTGAAAAATCAGTTTATTAGATTCAAGGGTACACGGGAATTTCATGGTCCATAATTGTAGGAAGTGCAGTTAGGCCTGTCAGAAACTGAGTCTTCTCAGCAACTCTCTCTGAGGCTCTTCAATTCTTCCTACCCAGAGTTCTGCTTTGGTTGGTTATATTTTGGTGTTGATGATACTTAAAGGCTGTTTTCCCGCCTCTCCCTAAACCCCATGAGTCAAGGTCAGTTGTAATAGTAGACAGAATTTATGACAATGTCTTGATAAATGGCTCAGTGTGTGCCAATTATTTTTTTATGAAAATCAAATCCTGGGTATCTGCAGGTCATAAAGCTTCCTTGCTGTACCTTCTGGTACTTGCCATCCAGGAGAGGGGCCTACAGTTGAGAAGACAAAAGTAACTTTCTGGAGGATCTATGGATCCTCTATGGAGGATCATTAGTGTGCTTGAGAAGGATCGGCCCTGTTGTTAGATTGAATGCGATGAGAGAAATGTATTTGTGCATCCTGCTTCCTCTCTTTCCACCTTTTGAATACTGTTCTCTCATCCCACACCCCATGATCCATTTCTGCTTTGTGTGTGTATGTGAGAGAGGTTAGGTGATGTATGCAAATGATCACTTTAGATGGTAATATGTTAAATAATTGTTTTAGACATTAAGAATATACACTTTAAGGACAGATGGAATAGTGCATTCTAATGTAAAGCAGAATGCTGGTTTTGACTTGGAAAAAAGTTTCCACTTACAGAATCATTCAGACTTGAAGGTCTCTGTCACAAGTTAGATGGCAATAAAAATTTACTTTGAAAAATTGCTCTTGATAATGCAAATGGCCAAAATAATGTTCATATTTTTAACTATAATATTTGCAAATCGGTTGGGGTAAAGCAGTATATTTATATTAATAGTATTTTATGGAAATATTTTTATTGTATAGGTAGCTAAATTTTACATATAAACATTTCAAGTTCATCAGCTTAAAAGATTTATAGTTCAAGTTAAGCCAAAAACTTTAAAATATTGTCTATTTAATCTAAATTTGTAATTTTAATACACTAACTTTTAAAATTTACAAATGAATCCTATCATTATTTAGCAGGTGACATCTAAAGGAACTGGTTTAAATCCTAATGCCAAAGTATGGCAAGAAATACCTCCGGGAAATACTGATGCTCATGGAACTGAAAGCTCTTGGCATGAAACAGCAGCTACATCAGGGTCTCTTCCTGAGGGTAAGCTCTAAATATTTCATCAGAATGCATCATAGTTTGGTTAAACATTTGACCAACCAGTTTATAGAACTTTAGGGTACATCCTTTGATTATTTGATAAGATATATTTATAAATGTTTAACATGTAGTTTGTATACCATTCTCATTTATATCCAGTATGAATAGATTGTCACTAATTCAGAGAGCAGCTGTATCTTTGGGTTCAGTGTTTAACCCATGTATAATATGGTATTTTTAAGTTAATTTTGATCTCCCATCATTGACAGTGCCGTTTACTCACTATTTGATCTTGGGCAAATGATTTAACCTTTACATGCCTGTTGCCTTCATCTGTAAAACATTGGCAATAATAGTTTGGCATTGGATTTTCTGAGAAGAAAATAATGTATGTGAAGCTGTCATATACATAGATAGTACTGTGTAAGTTTGGTCTGTTTTTTTAAGTTTATTTTTTTGTGTGGCTGCATGTGGGCTCTAGAGTGGGCAGGTTTCAGTAGTTAAGGTGATTGGGGTGTGGGATCTTTGTGGACCAGGGATTGAACCCAAGTGCCCTGCATTGGCAGGCAGATTCTTAACCACTGGACCACCAGGGAAGTCCTTAAGCTATTTTTAATCCTTTTTTTTTTTTTTAAATCTATTTGGCTGCAGTGGGTCTTAGTTGCCACATATGGGATCTTTAGTTTCAGCATGTGGGCCCAAGGATTGAACCTGGGCCCCTTGCATTGGGAGTGCAGAGTATTAACCACTGGACCACCAGGGAAGCCTCAGTTGTTAATCATTTTAGCTTATTTGTAATGGTCAAGCTTATGTCCTGTCAAAGACAGTTCTTACTTAAAACCATATAGACATTTTCCCAGTTGATAAATTTCTTTGAAACCTTGTTATAGAAGGCAAGTGCCCAGAGTACCTAAAGATAGGATTTTAAAGAATTACTATTTACTTTCAGTTTGTTTTCTTTAATACAGGTAATAGAGAACTTGCAGATGATATGTGTAAGGAATATGAAGTAATGTATTCATCTTGTGAAACTGCAAGAAATACTACAGGCATTGAAGAATCAACTGATGGAATGATTTTGGGGCCAGAAGATCTGAATTATCAAATATATGATGTTTCTGGTAAATTTTATGATTTTATTGGTAAAATGAGAGTGCAATGTGCTAATCTTTTCTCCCTTCCAGTCTCTATCATTGTTCTAGTAAATAGTAGCATTGATCAGTCTATTTTATTATTTCAAAAGAAGTTTATATTAGTGGAATATTAGGCAATTTTTATTGATAAAATGGTCAAACATGAATATTGTACTTTTAAAAATATGTTTATTTTAAAGATCTTATTAAAAGAAAGTGAAGTTAACGATGAACGGAAAAAACAGTCAACATAGTTAAAAGAGACCTAAATTACAATCTTTCAGAGAGTCCAAGTTTCTTGGTCTGTTAGTGGGACTTGACAGAACTTGTCAGTGCAAGCTCTGTCAGTTTTCCCATTACTTTTGTCAAGGTGAAATGCATTTCAAATGGGATTAATTTGAGATTATATATGTGTGTTGTTTGTGTATGTGTATGGGATTAATTTTGAGAAAAGGATTGTGTTAAGTCATAGTTCTGTTGTAGTTCAACTTGTGAGATAATGGATTTTTTTTCCCCTTCACATGCATTTGTTGCCATAGGTTAGTAGTTGCTTGAATTTAAAATGGATGATATTTAAAGGAAACTAAGAATAGACCATAGACCCTGATTACCTAACTTTGTTTTTCTAATTTCCAAACAGTCTCTTTGGAAAATAAGTGAAATAGGGAGTAGGCATTTCTATTACTGCTGAATTGCTGACTTTCAGTCCAGTTGCTCAGTCATGTCCCACTCTTTGTGACCCCATGGACTGCAGCATGCCAGGGTTCCCTGTCTATCATAACTCCTGGAGCCTGCTCAGACTCATGTCCATTGAGTCAATATGCCATCCAACCATCTCATCCTTTGTTGTCCCCTTCCCCTCCTGCCTTCAGTCTTGCCCAGCATCAGGGTCTTTTCAAATGAGTCAGTTCTTCACATTAGGTGGCCAAAGTATTGGAGCTTCAACTTCAGCATCAGTCCTTCCAGTGAACATTCAGGACTGATTTCCTTTACTGATTTGCTAACATTAGTCAGCAAATTTGGAAAACTCAGCAGTGGCCACAGGTCTGGAAAAGGTTAATTTTCATTCCAATCCCAAAGAAAGGCAATGCCAAAGAATGCTCAAACTATCCCACAATTGCACTCATCTCACACACTAGCAAAGTAATGCTCAAAATTCTCCAAGCCAGGCTTCAACAGTGCATGAATCGTGAACTTCAGATGTCCAAGCTGGATTTAGAAAAGACAGAGGAGCCAGATATCAAACTGCCAACATCATTGGATCATCAAAAAAGCAAGAGAGTGCCAGAAAAACATCTACTTCTGCTTTATTGACTATGCCAAAACAGTGTGTGGATCACAACAAAACTGTGGAAAATTCTTTAAGAGGTGGAAATACCAGACCACCTGACCTACCTCCTGAGAAATCTGTATGCAGATCAAGCAGCAACAGTTAGAACTGGCCATGGAGCAACAGACTGGTTCCAAATAGGAAAAGGAGTACATCAAGGCTGTATATTGTCACCCTGCTTTTTAACTTATATGTAGAGTACATCATGAGAAAGGCTGGGCTGGAAGAAGCACAAGCTGGAATCAAGGTTGCTGGGAGAAATATCAATAACCTCAGATATGCAGATGACACCACCCTATGGCAGAAAGTGAAGAAGAAGTAAAGGTCCTCTTGATCAAAGTGAAAGAGCAGAGTGAAAAAGTTGGCTTAAAGCTCAACATTCAGAAAACTGAGATCATGGCATCCGGTCCCATCACTTCATGGCAAATAGATGGGGAAACAGTGGAAACAGTGACAGACTTTATCTTTTTGGGCTCCAAAGTCACTGCAAATCGTGACTGCGGCCATGGAATTAAAAGATGCTTACTCCTTGGAAGGAAAGTCGTGACCAACCTAGATAGCATCTTAAAAAGCAGAGACATTACTTTGCCGACAGAGGTCCATCTAGTCAATGCTATGGTTTTTTCAGTAGTCATGGAATGATGTGATAGTTGGGATTATAAAGAAAGCTGAGCACCGAAGAATTGATGCTTTTGAACTGTGGTGTTGGAAAAGACTCTTGAGAGTTCCTTAGACAGCAAGGGGATCCAACAAGTTCATCCTAAAGGAAATCAGTCCTGAATAGTCATTGGAAGGACTGATGCTTTGGCTGAAGCTCTAATACTTTGGCCACCTGATGCGAAGAACTGACTCATTTGAAAAGACCCTGATGCTGGGAAATATTGAAGGCAGGGAGGATAAGGGGATGCCAGAGGATAAGATGGTTGGATGGCATCACCGACTCCGTGGACCTAAGTTTGAGGAGACTCTGGGAGTTGGTGATGGACAGGGAACCCTGGTGTTCTGCAGTCCATGGAGTCACAAAGAGTCGGACATGACTGAGCGACTGAACTGAACATTAGTCAAGATCTATAAACCTTTGTCCTCAGTTTGTTATAAATGCCAGAATTAGATTTCTCAGGTCAGACAGCTTGAAAGTTGATTCTTCAAGTGAAATGGGATGGTATTTCCATATAATAATGAAAGGTTGATTAGGTTTTACTCCCTCAAGTTGTAAAATACCTAACCACTGGCTACATTTTGAACATAGAGTTGGTTTCAGTGAAGTGGCAAGTAGTAGTAGTTTTAAAGGTTTGCTATAATGACACTGAAAGCTTAAGCGTTTTGGTGGATGAATTTTGTATTAGAAGGGTTGCATATATTACATATAAATAGAATGCTTTTTATTTTTAATGAAATTAATATCTAAATAACACTTTGAGTCTTGCATAGAAGACAAAGTAGTGGTAAAATCATGCATAAAATGTGTGTTTACATATATCCTATTATCTGTGTATTTAAAGGAAATTAGCATACTTAATCATTAATTAAGAAGAGGACATACCATATGATTTTAGCTGGTGGTTTTTTGTGTAAGAATCTAATAAGAACTTATGGTTTTCCAGGCTTTAGTCCTGAAAAATCATGTTCTGGGTTTAAATTATAGAAAGCGTAGAGGGCTGTTAGAGAGTTGGTCCAATCCTTTGGACATTTGAATGCTTTAAATATTCCTCGGAAGATACAGTGCTCTAAATTAAGCAATGAAAAAAGTATAAAAAGATAAAAGTAGGGTTTTTTTCTTTTTTCTTAAAGTTGGTTTACAGTGTTACTAATTTCTGCTGTACAGCAAAATACATACATAATGTTCTTTTTTATATTCTTTTCCATTATGTTTAATCAGAGAATATTGAATATAATTCCCTCTGCTGTACGGTAGAACCTTGTTTATCCATTCTTTATATAATAGTTGGCATCTACTAACCGCAAACTCCCAATCCATCTGCCCTCCCCACACACATACACCTTGGGTACCACAAGTCTACTGAGAGAGAAATTTAAGGAGTGTGACTCACATCAGGTTTACTACCTGTAATACAAATGTGGAGCCATATATGTATATATCCCACTTTGTGTAGTTCCTGTCTTCAAATTTAGATTACTGTTACTTTAGTTCTTTGAGTTTTCATTAAAGGAATAAGTAATTATCACATTTTTAACTATTGATGACTGTGTTTTACAAAATGGTATTCAGGTGCTTTCAGTATTACTAATGATTTGTTAATTGCTTGATAAAGTATATAATTTTAAAACTGACATCAAGTATGTCTAAACAAACAAGAATAGATAAATTGAAAGAATTTATTGGACCACGTGTATCTGAATTCTGAAAAAGAGTAAAAAACAGTTTTCTGGTGATTTCAATTTGTGCATGCTTTGTGGCTTATTCTTAAAACAAGAATATGTAGAGTTTACTACCTGGGGTAATTAGTAGGTGTTAACTTTTTCTCTCTTGTTTTCTACCATCAGGAGAAAGCAACTCAGCAATTTCTACAGAAGAACTAAAAGAGTGTTTAAAGAAACAATTAGAATTCTGTTTCTCACGGTACACTATCATTTTTTAATTGACATTCTCCTCTTTTGAATTGTTTAATATATGTAAAATACCAATGAAATATTAGACTGGTACAGACGTAATTGGTGATGTCAGACCATGAATTTTAAATCATTATAACAAGACTCAAACACATCTTTATTAATCAAAATAGAAACCATTACAATCAACATGTTTTTGCCAACGAGAAATAAGTTCCTTTATTCCTGTAGTGTAAAAATTTGTGCTTTGGGATTTGACAAACTCTTGGAAAGCATCTTCTGCTTCCTGCTGGTTGTGGAAGTATTTTAACTGCAAAAAATTGTCTAAATGCTTGAAGAAGTGGTAGTGGGTTGGCAAGAATCAGGTGAATATGATGGATGAGGCAAAACTTTGTAGCCCACTTCATTCACTTTTTTAAGGGTTGGTTGTGCAATGTGCAGTCAGGTGTTGTGGAAAAGAATTGGGCCCTTTCTGTTGACTAGTGCCGGCTGCAGGAGTTTTGCAGTTTTGGTTCATCCCAAAGATTTACTGAGCATATTTCTCAGATGTAATGGTTTCGCCAGGGCTCAGAAAGCTGTAGTGGATCAGACTGGCAGCAGACAACCAAACAGTGATCATGACTTTTTTAGTGCAAGTTTGGTGCTGCTTCTTGGTCCAGCCACTGAGCTGGTGATCGCCAGTTGTCATATAAAATCCACTTTTCATCACATGTCACAATCTGATCGAGAAATGATTCATTGTTGCCTACAGTAGGAGAAGATAAGCCTTCAAAATGACGATTATTTTGATTTTTGGTAAGCTCATGAGGCACCCACTTACTGAGATTTTTCACCTTTCCAATTTGCTTCAAGTGCTGAACGACTGTAGAATGGTCAGTGTTGAGTTCTTTGGTAACTTCTTGTGTAGTTGTAGAAGGATCAGCTTTGATGATTGCTGTCAGTTGGTCATTGTCAACTCCAGATGGCCGGCCATTGCCCTCCTTGTCTTCAAGGCTCTCTTCATTGCAAAACTTCATGAGCCACCACTGCACTATATGTTCATCAGCAATTCCTAGGCCAAATGTGTTGATGTTGCGAGTCTCCGCTGCTTTACAACCCATTTTGAACCCAAGAAAATCTCTCGAGTTTGCATTTTGTCTAACATAAGTTTCCATAGTATAAAATAAATATAAAATACATGGCAAATAACAAGTCCTTAAGCGAGAAATGTGCATTAAAATGATGTATAACATAACCACATTTAAGAATGTATTCCAATATCAAATGGCAAAGTTCAACAGTGTAAAACCACAATTACTTGTGCACCAACCTAATAGAATGGAAAAATGGTTTTTTAAATTTCCTTCGGTAATGTACTTTGGTATCATTCTTCAGTATATTTCTTAACTAGATTTAAAGATGTAGTCTCCAATTGGATATGTAAAGGATCTATTCTCAGTAGAAAAATAATGAAATTTCAGTTGGATATTTTTCCTATAATCATATTCATTTTTAGGGTTCTTAAGTTATCTCTTAATTATATAGTTGTAGTAGTTTGCTCTTATAATTTTGATCATGGAGTTCTTTTTTAATAAGATGACTTAATAAGATTATTTGATAAGATGGGTATAGAATTTTTCTCTTTTTGTCTTTTATTTATAGGGGTATAGAATTTATATTACCAATTATTTCTTAGAAAAGGCAAACGTTTTAAGATGTCTTATTTACAGATAAGAATTCAGAATTATGTAGGTATATTTATAGCTTAGATGTATAAAATTAGAACTTCCCCTTCCAGAAGAGATAAAAGTTGGATATGCTTGCAGTGTAATGTCTTGTTTTTCAGAGAACTAGTAAACCAATTTTTTTAAGCTAGCAACCTGGATTTTGTTAGACTTGTTTATTTCTTTATATATAATACATATTGACTTGGGTTTAATTGATTCTTCATCTTGAATATCTCCCTTTTCTTCTCCTTTTTATTCTTTGCCCTCGTTTTATAAAAGACCTGTGGCTTTTCTCTATTCATTTGTGCCTGTGATGCAATTCATTTTGTGTAACATACTTACTGTAGTTATTTTAAAATCTTTGCCTACTAACTGGGTCATTTGTTTGTTTGCCTATATTTCTTGAGTTTTTTTCCTCTTAATTCTCTTTCCATAGCTTCTGTCTTTTTGCATGTCTTATGCATTTTGATTATAATTTGGACACTACATATGCTGGCCACACCATATAAAAAGAAACTAGAAGCTGCAAGTGCCATAATTTTTCTCTCTAGACAAGATTTGAGCTTTCTGGTTGGCAGTAGCAGGTTGATTTCTTCAATCTAGTCAGGAATTGAGCTGAGTCAGGGCTGAGCAGCCATTTTAAATAAAATCTATCTACTTCTGATTTATCTCTGTTCTTTTGGCATGACCCTCTTAGGCTTTTAATTTGGAAATGCAATTTTCTGTTAGCTCAGTCCTGAAACACCAAGGGAGATTTAGTTCTGTTGTTCAGAGGTTTGAGATGAGCTCTTTAGCCTCTTACTCTGTACAGCTTCAAAATCTGGCAGATGTCTGATTTATCAAGAAGACCTATCTTAGGTTTGATGAAAAGTTCCTTCTTCCACTGGGACTGCCACAGGACCACAAAGATTCTACTCTTTTTCAGCCTGGCTCCCAGCCTCCTATCTTCCTCCTTAGAACTCAGTAAATGTCATATGAAGGAAAATTAGCTGTGTGTTGGAGGCTCCTAACCCTAACCCTGTGCAAATGCCTGAGATAAAGCTCTGCTAGTTTCCTTCTGGTCCAGGATCTGCGCATATTCTTGGAAAAGAAAGATCATCTTCCTGGAATTTCATTTTGTCCTTGTAGTCTCCACAGCTCTCCTTTATCACCAAAAACACGACTTTTTGGTAATCTATCCAAGCTTTTTTAGTTGTTGCAGCACGCGCTGTAGCTTATCATGGTCTGCCACATGCTACTCAGAACTATGAAACAGTTCAAACTGGCTGGGCATTTGAGATTTGTAGCTCATCAAACTTGCCACTGAGACATATTAGATTTAGTCATGAACATATTAGGTATTAGGTCCTATCTTTTTGTGGCAAATAGTTGGGGGAAAAGTGGAAACAGTGTCAGATTTCATTTTCTTGGACTCCAAAATCAATGCAGACGGTGACTGCCGCCATGAAATTAGAAGATGCTTGTTCCTTGGAAGAAAAGCTGTCACAAATCCAGATAGTGTATTAAAAAGCAGAGACATCACTTTGCCGACAGCTGTCTGAAAAAGCTATGGTTTTCCCAGTAGTTGTGTATGTATGTGAGAGTTGGACCATAAAGAAGGCTGAGCAGTGAAGAATTGATGCTTTCCAACTGGTGCTGAAGAAGACTCTTGAGATTCCCTTGGACAGCAAGGAGGTCAAACCGGTCAATCCTAAAAGAAACAACACTGAACATTCATTGGAAGGACTAGTGCTGAAGCTCCAATACTTTGGCCACCTGATCTGAAGAGCTAACTCACTGGTAAAGATGCTGATGCTGGGAAAGATTGAGGGCAAGAGGAGAAGGGGGTGACAGACGATGAGATGGTTGGATGGCTTCGCTGGTGGCCCTGATGGTAAAGAATTCGCCTGCAATGTGGAAGACATGGGTTTGATCCCTGGATTGGGAAGATCCCCTGGAGAAGGGAAAGGCTACTCACTCCAGTATGCTGGCCTGGAGAATCCACATAGACAGGGGAGCCTGGCAGGCTCCAGTCCATGGGGGCACAAAGAATCAGACACGAATGAGCGATTAAGCACAGCACAAGGCTTTGTAACCCATACTGGATGACAGAGATACTTTGTGGAACCTGTATTCTGACTAGGGAGACAAAACAAATGTAATAAGCAGCTTAGAAGTGTGTTGGATGATAAGTGCAGTGGATAAAAGCAGAGCTGAGTAAGCAAAGGAGGAGCTGAAACAGGAGTGCTTGGGTGGTTTTAGTTTTAAATAGGGTGGTCATTGAGATGATTTTTAAGCAAAGATTTCTAGCTATCTATAACCATACTGTTTCAAAGGTTTGATTTGATTCTCCTTCAGTTTGTTGTTAAATAGGACTTTATGTGTAGGATAGAGTGTATCTTCCTTTTTAAAAAATGTATGAGACAGAATCTTTTGTCTTAATTAAAAATGATTTAAATTTGTTATTTTAGCTTTATTTAAATTTAGAAGTCAACGTACCTATTAAAAATGAAAAACATCAAAATCTCTTATGATCCAACTCATGGCTTACACTGTATTCTCCATGTACATGTTCTAACATCAGTGATAAAGTATGATGGAACAAAACTGTATGCAATATTTTGTGATACACTTTAAGCCTTTTTCCATATCAGTGTAATTTGATAAACTCTCTTGTTCAAAACTGTTGGACCCAGTATATTTAGGGATCCAGAAACATGCCAGAAGTTGTTAAAATGTATCTGTTGCATATTATGTATTTTCATAGTTTACCTTGTTATTTCTGATAGCATAATTTTGTTTTCCTAGATTTAGTGATAAAAGTAAATAAGACATCTCTTTTCTTTTGGTGCATTTTAAAGTTTATTTGTTTTATAGGACTGTATTTCTCTTATTCCTTTCAGAGAAAATTTGTCAAAGGATCTTTACCTGATATCTCAAATGGACAGTGATCAGTTCATCCCAATTTGGACAGTTGCTAACATGGAAGAAATTAAAAAACTGACCACAGACCCTGACCTAATTCTCGAAGTTTTGAGATGTATGTAAATCATACCTTTTACTTTAGTTTTAAAATCAAAGATTAAATATTTTGATTTCTGATCATATAGGAAATTGTTTTTAACTCCATATTTTTTGCTATTCTGTGCTAATAATTTTTATATTTTTATTGACTGATACGTATCTATATCAATTCTGTACCTCAGTTCATCTTGATACCCATTTACTCAAGTATAGGCAATTGAGCCTCAGTTTTGGCTGTTAAAACGCTTTATGTATTGTTATCCCACCCTCTAAAGCAGTGTGTTTCTTGAACAACAGTAAGAAATAAACTTCATGGCGCAACCTAATACACACACTACTTACACAGACTGAAATGTTAATTATGTACATTAGTACTGAATGTTTGAAATGAGTTCATTTCTTTTATTCCGAATTTGTTTTCACAACCTGTTAGAGAGTTGCGACCTGCAGTTTAACAAACGCTGCTCTAAAATTTGGTAAAGAATTTATATTTTTAGATTGAGGTTAAAGAATTTTTGGTGGTAATTGTGTCTTACATCAGCATTTCTTGGTAACCTCTCTTGTGGGTTTTGTTAACTACTTGAGTAAAGACAGATCTTCACTTTTATATGAAATTTGTTTGAGATGTTTAAAAATTAAATACAGAAAGTCCAATAATAGTTTTACATAGAAGTAGGGATTTCTGTTCTCAGAGGAATAAAGATACTTACTAAATCTCTGGTCATTTGGAAGATAATTTCTTAAAAATACCCAGTCTTGTCAACATTTAAAGAATTGGCCAAGAGACAGAATCTCCTACCTCCAAGGGCTGAAACCTAGAATTTATAAACAAGCCTTCTTCGTTAACAACTGCTTTTATTCTGTTTGCCTATGCAGGGAGATGTGGAGTATTATCCTTTGAAGGTACTAGAAATAAAAGTTTTGGCTTGTGCTACTACCTTTATTCAGTATTACTCAAAAGCAGCATCTAAAAGATGGCTTCTCTGTAGTACTAAATAAGAGTAAATATGTTAAAATCACAGGAAGTTTGTAATGATTTCTATATAATTCTTAGGTGCTTCTCAGGCTTGAAGAAGAATTTCTTCACATGTCAAAGCTTGTTACACTTACCAGAGTAGTGTTTGGCTAGTACATTGATTTTACTTGAATTCAATAATTGTATATAGGGAAATACCTTATGAGAAATAATTACTGAATACTCTATGAAGGCTTCTTTTCAACTCCAACTCTGTGCCAAGTGACAGAGTAAGTACTGTGAATATTTATTCAGTGAATAACATTGGACGGTGTTCTTTGCATATCAGTCTCAAGGTATTTTATTGTAACTGAAATCTTTGAATCTACCACTTATTTTTTTTTAAGATGTTAGCCTCTGCTGATTTATTTAGTTGGAAATTGAATAGTTTTTTAATGGAACTATAACATCACTATTTTTCACTTCTGAATGAAAATTTTTTTTTAATTTCAGCTTCTCCCATGGTACAAGTTGATGAGAAGGGTGAGAAAGTGAGACCAAGTCATAAGCGTTGTATTGTGATTCTTAGAGAGATTCCTGAAACAACACCAATAGAGGTAAATCATGGGCATTGTGTGAGCTAAATAGTCTTTCTTATTTAAATTGGAGGAGGTGAACAAGCAAGGTTTGTCACTGCTGTCAGGTCAAGTACTTTGAACAGGGTAAACATTGGTTTGCTTTGTAAATTCTAAAATACTGAAAGAATGGCACACAAGGAGGAAAAAGATACAATTCTGTATTCTGAGAAGGGTAAATTTGACTATTTCAGTGGTACTGTTTCTCTATTAATTTAATTGAATGCCAATTAAAATATAAATAGGCTCTTTTGGAGCTTGATGATTAAACTGAAAGGATTAATTTAGGAATGAAACATTTGAGTAAGGATTAATGATTTAGGACTGGTTAGCAAAATAATTAGAGAAGGCAATGGTACTCCACTCCAGTACTCTTGCCTAGAAAATCCCATGGACGGAGGAGCCTGGTAGGCTGCAGTCCATGGGGTCTCTAAGAATCTCTTATGACTGAGCGACTTCACTTTCACTTTTCATTTTCATGCATTGGAGAAGGAAATGGCAACTCACTCCAGTGTTCTTACCTGGAGAATCCCAGGGATGGAGGAGCCTGGTGGGCTGCCGTCTATGGGGTCGCACAGAGTCGGACACGACTGAAGCAGCAGCAGCAGCAACAAAATAGTAAAGCTGCAATCATAAAGATAGTATGGTACAGATAGAAGGGTAAAATAATATTTTAATGAGACAATAAATCCAGAAATGGGGAGTTCCCTGGTGGCCTCGTGGTTAGCATTTAGGGCTTTCATTGCTGTGACTTGGGTTCAATCTCTGGTTAGCGAACTGAGGTCCCACAAGCCGTGTAGTTCGACATAATAAAATGAATTGAAATAAAATTTAAAAAGTATTCAGTAGGTGTTCTATTTTTAAAAATCCAGAAATAGATCCTTTTATGTAATAATATAGTATAGTAACATTTATTTAATAATCAGATTCTACCAACTCTCATGTAGTATAGGTATATAAAGTCTAAGTTTTTTTTTTGTTTTAATTTACAAATAAAGTAACAGCCTTGGAATGGTTAAATAACACATGGACTGTTTTAAGTTACAGAGTCTGGATTCAAACTTAATCTTCCTGTTTCCAAAACCCATGGTTTTTAAGCCATGGAGCTTCACACTGAGTTGTCATGTTAAGGATAAGTTAGTGATGAGGAGGGTTAGTCAGTAACTGATATGGTAATTGATTAACCATTTTAAAAAGAATTTTTAGACCCTTGTCACCTATTTGACACATAAGTAGTTAATCTTTTTGCCTGGAGTCATTCAGTATTAAATTTCCAAAATGATGATTTCCTAAACTTAGAAGCAGTGAGAGAAATTAGAAAAGAAACTGTCACTAGATAGATCTTGGATTTTAAATTATGAATTATATGTCAGAAGTAACAAATTGAATGGAAAATTGTAGAAAGGAAGAATATTTGGAGTATTAAAAAATTTCAAGTGTATGAGCCAGAAACTGCCCGGCTTTGAGTTCCAGCATTTTTATTTGCTAGTTCTGTGACCTGGGATAAGTTATTTAATCTCTTTTTGTGTTTGCCAGAGCTTTCTCATCTATTAAATGGGATAATGCATGAGTGCTATGTCACTTCAGTCCTGTCAAACTCTTTGCCACTCTATGGACTGTAGCCTGCCAGGCTCCTCTGTCCATGGTATTCTTCAGGAAAGAATGCTGGAGTGGGTAGCCATTCCCTTCTCTAGGGGATCTTCTGTCTCCTGCGTTGGCCGGCACATTCTTTACCACTAGTGCCACCTGGGAAGCCCAAATGGGATAATTTGTTGTTGTATAGTCGCTCAGTTATGGCTGACTCTTTGCTACCCCATGGACAGCAAGCAGCATACCAGGATTCCCTGTCCTTGACCATCTCCCAGAGCTTGCTCAGATTCATGTCTATTGAGTTTGTGATGCCATGCAACCATCTTGTCCTCTATCATCCCCTTTTCCTCCTCCTGTCAGTCTTTCTTAGCATCAGAGTCTTTTCCAATGAGTCGGCTCTTTGCATAAGCTGGCCACAGTATTAAAGCTTCAGCATCAGTCCTTCCAATGAATAGTCAGGACTGATTTCCATTAGGATTGACTGGTTTGATCTTGCATTCCAAGGGACTCTCAAGAGTCTTCTCCAACACCATAGTTCAAAAGCATCAATTGTTCGGCGCTCGGTTTTCTTTATGGTCCACTTCTCATATCCGTACATGACTACTGGAAAACAATAGCTTTGACTGTATGGACCTTTGTTGGCAAAGTAATGTCTCTGCTTTTTAATACACTGTCACAGTTTTTCTTCCAAGGAGCAAACGCCTTTTAATTTCATGGCTGCAGTCATCATCTGCAGTAATTTTGGAGCTCATGAAAATAAAGTCTGTCACTGTTTCCACATCTATTTTCCATGAAGTGATGGGACCGGATGTCATGATCTTTGTTTTCCATTGAATGTTGAGTTTTAAGCCAACTTTTTCACTCTCCTCTTTCACTTTCATCAAGAGGCTCTTTAGGTCTTCGCTTTCTGCCATAAGGGTGATGTTATCTGCATATCTGAAGTTATTGATGTTTCTCTTGGCAGTCTTGATTCCAGCTTGTGCTTCATCCAGCCAGACATTTCACATAATGTACTCTGTATGTAAATTAAATAATCAGGGTGACATTATATAGCCTTGATGTACTCCTTTCCCAATTTGGAACCAATCCATTGTTCCATGTCCAGTTCTAACTGTTGCTTCTTGTCCTGCAGACAGGTTTCTCAGAAGGCAGGTAAGGTGGTCTGGAATTCCCAGCTCTTTAAGAATTTTGCAGTTTGTTGTGATCCACACAGTCAAAGGCTTTAGTGTAGTCATTGAAACAGAAGTAGATGTTTTTCTTGAATTTTCTTGCTTTTTCTATGATCCAGTGAATGTTGGCAATTTGATCTCTGGTTCCTCTGCCTTTTCTAAATCCAGCTTGTACATCTGGAAGTTCTTAGTTCACATACTGTTGAAGCCTAGCTTGAAGGATTTTGAGCGTTACCTTTCTAGCATGTAAAATGAGTGCAGTTATGCAGTGGTTTGAACATTCTTTGGCATTGCTGTTCTTTGGGATTGGAATGAAAAGTGACCTTTTGCAATCATATGGTCATTGCTGAGATTTCAAATTTGCTGACATATTGAGTGCAGCACTTTCACAGCATCATCTTTTAGGATTTGAAATAGCTCAACTGGAATTCCATCACCTCCACTAGCTTTGTTCTTAGTGATGCTTCCTCAGGCCCAAACTTCACACTCCAGCATGTCTGGCTGTAGGTGAGTGATCACATCATCAGGGTTATCTGGGTCATTAAGAACTTTTTTGTATAGTTCTGTATGTTCTTGTCACCTCTTAATATCTTCTGCTTCTGTTAGGTCCATACCATTTCTGTCCTTTATTGTGCCCATCTTTGCAGGAAATATTCCCGTGGTATCTCTCATTTTCTTAGAAATCTCTAGTCTATCCCATTCTGTTGTTTTCCTCTACTTTTCATTGTTCACTTAGGAAGGCTTTCTTATCTCTCTTTGCTATTCTTGGAAACACTGCATTCAGAGTTCCAATTGGGATAATAGTAACTAATGAAATTGTGAGTGTTGAGCAATACTTGATACAGTAGCCATTGTTACTGTTTCTGTAGTTATTATAATTCATATTCTGCATGCATAGATGAAAAACAGCAGTTAAAAGAAAGAAAGCAACACACTATTCATTTAAAGAAAAAGTAAAGGAAGCACAGATGACTAGAATAGTCAGAGAGGGTTGATCTTGGCAATAGTCCCTAAAATTCAAATTCAGTCGAGGAGATTTGGATGGTGATCTGAAGGACTTCTGTCAGATAGAATAAATTTTGATTCCTTTATATCCAGACTTCTTATACTTACAAATGTAAATCTAGGAACATTATTCTTTCTAAAGAATGATAAAAGGATAAAAATAGATTATATTAAGATTTAACTAAATTCATTGTACTATATCTGAAATATCTGAAGAATATTGATAGATTTTTGAAGATAGAAATCAATGGGTGGCGGTCTAGTCTGTCACTGCTTTGACTTTTTCTCCATCTGTTTGCCATGAAGTGATGGGACTGGATGCCATTATCTTAGTTTTTTGAATGTTGAGTTTTAAGCCAGCTTTTTCACTATCCTCTTTCACCTTCATCAACAGGATCTTTATTTCCTCTTTACTTTCTTCCAGTAGAGTGGTATCATCTTCATATCTGAAGTTGTTGATAATTCTCCTGGCAATCTTGCATTCAAAGGCTTTAGCGTAGTCAGTGAAACAAAAGTAGATGTTTTTCTGGAATTCCCTTGCTTTCTCTATGATCCGGTGTATGTTGTCAGTTTGATGGGGTTCCTCTTCCTTTTCTAAATCCAGCTTGTACATCTGGAAGTTCTCAGTTCACATATGCTGAAGCCTAGCTTAAAGGATTTTGAGTATAAACGTTACTTGAATGCGAAATGCGCACAATTGTATGGTAGTTTGTACATACTTTGACACTGACCTTCTTTGAGGTTGGAATGAAAACTGACCTTTTCCAGTCCTGTGGCCACTGCTGACTTTTCCAAATTCGTTGACTTACTGAGTGCAGCACTTTAGCAGCAACATCTTTTAGGATTTGAAATAGCTCAGCTTGAATCCCAGCACCTTCTCTAACCTTATTTGTAGTAATGCCCACTTAACTTCACACCCCAGGATGTCAGACTGTAGGTGAATGACCAGACAATTATGGTTATCATCTTCATTAAGACCTTTGTTGTATAGTTCTTCTGTGTATTCTTGTCACCTCTTTTTAATCTCTTCTACTTCTGTTAGATCCTTACCATTTCTGTCCTTTATCATGCTCATCCTTTCATGAAATGTTCTTGTATATCTCTAGTTTTCTTGAAGAGATCTCTAGATCTTTCCCATTCTATTGTTTTCCTCTATTTCTTTGCATTGATTGCTAAGGAAGGCTTTCTTATCTCTCCTTGCTATTAAATTGATGCTTTCGAAATGTGGTGTTGGAGAAGACTCTTGAGAGTCCCTAGGACTGCAAGGAGATCCAACCAGTCCATCCTAAAGGAAATCAGTCTCGAATATTCATTGGAAGAACTGATGCTTTGGCTGAAACTCCAATACTTTGGCCACCTGATGCGAAGAACTGACTCATTTGAAAAGACCCTGATGCTGGGAAGGATTGAAGGCAGGAGGATAAGGGGATGCCAGAGGATAAGATGGTTGGATGGCATCACCAACTCAATGGACGTGAGTTTGAGCAAACTCCAGGAGTTGGTAATGGACAGGGAGGCCTGGCGTGCTACAGTCTATGGGCTTGCAAGGAGTCGGATACAACTGAACTGAACTGTAACTATGTGTAAATGTGTAAAGCCTCCTCAGACAGCCATTTTCCCTTCTTGCATTTTTTTTTTCTTGGGGGTGGTTTTGGTTACTGCCTCCTGTACGGTGTTACAAACCTCTGTCCCTAGTTCTTTAGGCATTCTTGTCACCCAGATCTAATCCCTTGGATCCATTTGTCACCTCCACTGTATGATCATAAAGTATTTGATTTATGTCATACCTAAATGGCCTAGTGGTTTTCTGTACTTTTTTCAATTTAAGCCTGATTTTTGCAATAGGGAGCTGATGATCTGAGTCACAGTCAGGTCCAGGTCTTGTTGCTGACTATATACATTTGCTCCATCTTTGGCTGTGAAGAATGTAATCAGTCTGATTTCAATACTGACCATTTGGTAATGTTCATGTGTAGTTGTCTCTTAGGTTGTTGGAAAAGAACGTTTATTATAACCAGCACGTTTTCTTGACAAAACTCTGTGTTTGCCTTGCCCTGCTTCATTTTGTGCTCCAAGGCCAAACTTGCCTGGAGAAATACATGAACACCTAGAAAATGCTAATCTATGCCCTTCTCCCTCCCCTATCCTTTCCTCCCCCTTCACATTTTTTAGGTAATGATAGGACTTCAGAGATTTTTCTTTGAAGATTTAGCTTGCCATTCAGTTCAGTTCAGTCGCTCAGTCGTGTCCTACTCTTTGCGACCCCATGAATTGCAGCATGCCAGGCCTCCCTGTCCATCACCAACTCCATTAGGACGGAAATAATTTTTCAGTTTTGCTGATTATAACTTTCCTTCCCAAAATCATACACACAGTTTACACTACGACTGTGCATATTCTTCTTTTAGAGCATAATTCTACTCAACAGAAAAATAGGCAGAAGATATAAACAGTTACTAAGTAAAGAAATAGAAAGGACCAAAAGACACAGAGAGAAAACTGCCTATTATTGATATATTTTTAAGGTTAACTGAAGATTTTTGTTTTTAGGAAGTAAAAGCTTTGTTTAAAAATGAAAACTGCCCCAAGGTGATAAGTTGTGAGTTTGCGCACAATAGCAACTGGTATATCACTTTCCAGTCAGACACAGATGCACAACAGGTGAGAAGAAAGCTTTTCTTTTGATTCGAATTGCTGATGGTAAAAGAGATAGTGTATATTTTAATTGAGAAAAATGTGTACTTACAGTAATGTTTATCAAGACTTTGGAGAACTTTGTTCACATTTTTGGTTTTGCTTTCTAATTGGTTTCCTTTTTAATGATCTTCCTAAAGCTTTGTTTCAACATAAGAACCATTTCCTATCAATAAAAAATTAGCACAGAGTTTTCAAATTAACATGTATTCAGTAGTTAGTATTTCTGTTACATAGTAGGCTGCAATATATATAACTTATGCTTCTTAGAATTTTGACTTAATGATATTACTCTTAATTGTAACCATGTTTTATATAAAGATAAGTTAAATTACTTTGAAACAAAAATTTATACAATAACATTTTTAAGTCACTCACAGATTTGTCTTAATACTTCATATTAGAAGGCTCTCTTAACCTATTCTAAAATTGATATGTAGTGATATTTTGGGTCTTTTCTGAATTTTGTGCATTTTATCTGTAGTGATCCATAGTAGTTATTACATAATAAATGTTAACTGTAGCCGAGGTCTTACATTTCTGCTTTTTCATTTTGTATTATCTGCATAATGGGGTCACCTTCAGAATTTTTTTATAGTTTAGAGATAGTTTTATAGTTTAAAGATAAATTTTATAGTATTAAACCTCTCAATAGAATAATGATTGCTTTACTGAAATATTTGAATGCTAATGAAAGTTCCTTTTTGCTTTGTAACAGGCTTTTAAATACTTAAGAGAAGAAGTTAAGACATTTCAGGGCAAGCCAATCATGGTAAGAAACATTTGTAAGTAGTCCAGTTTCAGACAAAGTATAACTTCAGACAGCATGAAGTTTTTGTTAGATGCTGATTGACAATGTGTAAGATAATTGTAGATCTCAAAAGTCAGGAGCAGGAATGAGTTTTTAGCAACTAAGATGGGAAACATTCCCCATTTCCAACCTCATTTCAGTTAACTGCATCCATGCTAATACGCAGCTATTTGAGAACCTGGAAATTGTCATTGACGATACTTGGCTCACTGTCTACATGTCTATAATCTATTCTTACAAAATCCACTTCAAAACTTCTTTCAGTCATTATTGCCATTGTTTAGGCTTGAGACATTAGGATAGCCTTTTAACTATTATGCCTTCAGCTTTCCCCTCCTTACAGCCCATCCTCCACATTATTACCAAACCTACCATCTAAGATAGAATCCTAAACATGCACTTACTTTGACAAGCTCCACGTTCCCTGTGTAATATGTAATTATTGTTTGTAAATGTGATGTTCTTACTCTTACTGAGTTCTTACCTGTATATCAGTGTCTATTCTAAGCATGGTGTGTGTATAGACTCATTTAATGTTTACAAGAACCTAGCAAGGTTTTCTTGTAAAACCTTGTTTTTCTTCATTTTACTGGTAAAGAAAGTGAGGCATGAGAGTTCCACATACCCAGTTCCACATAACTAGTAAGTTAAAGAACCAGATTGAGAGAAGCTTACATTTATTAAGAGATTGTATCTCAGATACTGTTCTAAAAACATGACGTATTTAAATCTGACTACTGCTGTATTATTACTTTCATGGTGGTATTACTTTCCATATTACGAATGAAAGGATCTGCCAGTTATCATTCTAGTTCCTCTGCCTGTAACACTCTTCTCCTTATTTCCTTTCCCTACTTGAGGCTGTTAGGATATTCCCCGAGGTCTTCTAACAACTTCAGAGTTTTCTGTGTCAGACTTAGGTCTTGATACATCTGGAATTAACTTCATAGATAGTATAAGACAGGGATCTAGTTTCATTTTCCCCCCATTTATAGAGGGCGGCTGTGTTAGCACCTACTGAGTGGTCTGTCCTTCCACACGCTGTGCATCATGTTGCATCTATCCTATGTATCTCTAGTTGTTTTAATTACCATAGATCTCTAATATCCTTTTCTCCTTGTACAGTCTTCCTCCTTGTGCTTTTTTAGAATTGCCTTGAGTGTTACTTTTCCATATGAATTTTAGAATGTTTGTCTAATAGTAACAACCAACCAAACAAAAACCTTATTGGAATTAAAGGCATTACATTTAATTATTTGATTAAATTGGGGACATTTGGCAGTTTTACCCTGAATTATTCATTATTGTTGTAACTTTAATATTATGATATATTTTCTCTATTCAAGTCTGTTTTTCTTATTTCCTTAAAGTAATTTTTACTGCTTTTTTCCCTCTCCTTGGTAACTTAGTGATTTTTTCCAAAAATGTTTTCGTTTGTAGCAGTCTTGCTGAACTCCTTTCTTAGATCTATTAGTTTGTTGGGCATTTTGTATTTCTTGCTTGATAGATCTTACCAATAAATAATCACTATTTTGATTATTCCTTATACCTCCTGTTTCTTATAGCTTATTTGCTGTTGCTGAGATCTCAGGTTTAGTGGTAAATTTGTCCCTTTGGTCCTTCCTTTCTTTCATTGTAAATAGTTTTCTTCTTTCTCTGCCATTTTGGTTTTCATCTATGGTTCTTTTGATTATCCATCACATAGTGCATAGGGTTGCAAAGAGTCAGACATGACTGAGCAACTGAATAACAACAACAGAGCAGTATTTTTGCTAGGAGATTCACATTAATTTTTATATCATTCATTAAAACCAGATGACCTTGCACCCAGAAATACACGTGCAGGAGCAAGAAATTGTATGTTCCAGGCCTTGAAGCTATTTTCGGCTATACATCCTTTGATCTGGGCATGTCATTTACCCCTAAGGTCTTGGTTTGTTTCTTTGAAGTGTGCGTGCTTTTCATTTCTGAAGTTCTCTGGTTCAAAAGCAGTAATCTTGGAGGACAAAGGGATTAAGTAAACAATGCTTGCCTCTCCTATGGCTATGGATAATTTCATTAAGAGGCAGTACTTCCTGTTTTAATTGAGTTTTTATGATTGAGAATATTAAGTTTTATTTGGATTTCATATAAATTATGTATATTATAGAATATATGTATATAGCATATATGTCTACTTCTGTATATATTTCTGTTGTATATTTACTATTTCAGAATTTTTAACTGTGAAAGTAATACCTGTATGTGGTAAGGTCAAGTGATTCATAGTAAATTAATTAATTAAATCTCCCTCTCAGATTCCTCCAGTCATTTTTCCCTATAGGTAATATGAGAACAGTTTTTTCTGCATGCATTTAGAAATCTTTTTTGTGTCTATCTTTATGGGAATAGAAATGTACAGTGTATATACTTCTGTTGTTTTCTCATAGTAGATCTTCAGGATCTTTTCATTCACCATTGTTTCTGTTATACATACAGTATTGTTCGTGTGTATCATGGTTTAATCATTTCTCTCCATGGAAAAACATTAAGCATGTCCATAAAAATGCTATACCCATGAATCAATAACTTCCCGTTCTTCCCAGCTGCTGGTGACTTCCCTTCTAGTCTGTCTTTCTGAATTTACCTATTTTAGGTGCCACATACAAATGAAATTATGCGCTATTTGTTCTTTTGTGTCTGGCTGATTTCACTTAGGATAATGTTTTCAAGCTTCATCTATATGGAGCATGTATCAGAACTTCATTACTTTTTTTTTTCCGTGTTTTATAATCCATTTCTCTTTTTAAAATTTTTTTTCCAAAAAATTTATTTTTGATTGAAGGATAATTGCTTTATAATACTGTGTTGGTTTCTGCCAAACAACAGCATGAATCAGCCATAGGTATAGAACTTCATTATTTTTTATTTGATGAATAATATTCCACTGTGTGTATATACCACATTTCTTATATCCATTATCTATTGAAAGATGCTTGGGTTGCTTCCATCTTTGGATTATTGTAAGCAATGCTGCACAACTATTTGAGTTCCAGTAGATACTGGGAATTACTGGGTAACGTGATAATTACATGTTTAACATGTTGAGGAGTCCATAACTATTTTCCAAAGAAACTGTATCCTTTTACATTTCCACCAGCAATAGAGGAGGATTCAAATTTTGCTACATCTTGGCCAACACTTATTTTTTGATAAAGCCGATGAGTAAAAGTGGTATCTCATGGTTTTTCGATTTCATTTTCCTAGTAACAAGATATTGGGCATCTTTTCATGGACTTCTTTGCCATTTTTATGTCATTTTTGAAGAAATGTGTATTCAGGTCCTTTGACCATTTTTTTAAAATTTTATTTTCTAAAAATATTTTTAAATTTATGACTGTATTGGGTCTTAATTGCAGCATGTGAAATCTTTGTTGCAATACTTCTCTCTAGTTGTGGTGTGAGGGTAGGTTTAGTTGCCTGGCAGCATGTAGGATCTTAGTTTTCCAGTTAGGGATGGAGTCTGCATCTCCTGCACTGGGAGGCAGATTCTTAACCAGTAGACCACCAGGGAGGTCCCTGACCATGTTTTATATTGGGTTATTTGTTTTTTTGTTGATTTGTACCAGATCTTTATATATTCTGAATATTAACTTCTTGTCAGATATATGATCTGCAAGTATTTTTTCCCATTTTGTAGTTTACCTTTTGACTCTCTTTAAGTGTCCTTTGAGACACAAAAGTTTTCAAATTTTATGAAGTTCGATTAATTTTTTTGTTGTATGTGCTTTTGGTGCCATACATCAAAAATCATCGCCAAATCCAAGATCATGAAATGTTAACCCTATGTTTTTTAACAAGAGTTTTTTATAATTTAGCCTTTTCTATTTTTTAATTTTTATTTTTGGCTGCACTGGGTCTTAGTTGCGGCACGCAGGCTTCCACTGTCATGAACGGGGGCTACTCTCTAGTTGCAGTAATCGGTCTTCTCACCGCAGTGGCTTCTCTTGTTCAAGACACTCAATCTAGGGTGTGGGGGCTTCAGCAGTTGTAGCATGCAGGCTGGAGAGCACAGGCTCCGTGGTTGTTGCGCATGAGCTTAGTTGCCCTGTAGCATGTGGAATCTTCCCAGACCAAAGACTGAACCTGTATCCCCGGCAACTGGCAGGTGGATTCTTAACCACTGGACCAACAGAGAAGTCTCTAGAACTTTTACAATTGGAGTCAGTCTTCTCAAGCTTTGCCACCACTTTAACAACTAAGTTTATATAATATTTAAATCCTTTCTTATCATTTCAACAGTCTTCCACCTCTTCATCAGAAGTAGATTCCATCTCAAGAAACCACTTTATTTCCTCATTCATAAGAAGCAACTCCTTTTGTTCAAGTTTTATCATGAGATTGGAACAATCTAGTTCCATCTTCAGCTGTATTTCTAATTCTAGTTCTCTTGCTATTTTGACCACGTCCACAGTTAACTGCCAATAAACTTGAGTCTTGAACTCCTCAGTTTACATGAAAGTTGGAATTAACTTCTTCTAAATTCCTGTTCATGTTGGTATTTTGCCTTTTGATGAATAATCTTAATGGCATCTAGAATGATGAATCCTTTCTGGAAGATTCTTAATTGATTTTGCCTGTCTCCATCAAAGAAATCATTATCTCTGGCAACTACTCTATAGCCTTATGAAATGTATAGTAAAACTTCTATAATTAAGTCTTTTTCAAGACAAAATTTCTCCTTGATCCATGGGCTACAGAATGGATGTTGTGTTAGGAGGCATGAAAACAACATAAACCCCATCATATATCTTCCTTAGAGCTCTTGGGTGACCAGGTGCATTGTCAGTGAGTAGTAATATTTTGGAAGGAATCTTTTTACTGAGCAGTAGAACTCAGCAGTAAGCCTAAAATATTTAGTAAATCATGTTGTTAACAGTTGTGCTGTCATCTAAGCTTTGTTGTTTCATTGATAGAATATAGGCATATTCAGTCACTCAGTCGTGTCCAACTCTTTGTGACTTGATGGACTGCAGCACACCAGCCCTCCCTGTCCATCACCAACTCCTGGAGCCTCCTCAAACTCAGGTCCATCACATTGGTGATGCCCTCCAACCACCTCATCCTCTTTTGTTCCCTTCTCTTCTCGCCTTCAATCTTTCCTAGAATCAGGGTCTTTTCAAATGAGTCAGTTCCTCGCATCAGGTGGTCAAAGTATTGGAGTTTCAGCTAAAGCATCAGTCCTTCCAAGGATTATTCGGGACTGATTTCCTTTGGAATGGACTGGTTGGATCTCCTTGCTGTCCAAGGAACTCTCAAGAGACTTCTCCAACACCGCAGTTCAGAAGCATCAATTCTTTGGTGCTCAGCTTTCTTTGTAGTCCCAACTCTCACATCCATACATGACTACTGGAAAAACATAGCTTTGACTAGATGGACCTTTGTTGGCAAAGGTGTGTATATTAATGTGTATATATGTGTAAATGTGTATACGTTAATCCCAAATTCTGCTTTTAAATGTGTTTCTGTTTTTAAATATGCTATCTAGGTTGGTCATAGCTCTTCTTCCAAGGGACAGCAAGCGTCTTTTAATTTCATGGCTGCAGTCACCATCTGCAGTGATTTTGGAGGCCAAAAAAAATAAAATCTGTCACTATTTCCATTGTTTCCCCATCTATTTGCCATGAAGTGATGGGACCAGATGCCATGATCTTCGTTTTCTGAATGTTGAGTTTTAAGCCAACTTTTTCATTCTCTTCTTTCACTTTCATCAAGAGCCTCTTTAGTTCTTTGCAGTAGTGGGTTTAGCATAATTTTGAAGGGTCAAAGGATTTTTGGAATGGTTTAATGTTCGTTGGCTTCAATTTAGTCACTGAGTACATTAGCCCCTACCAAGAGAGTTGGCCTGTCCTTCTAAACTTTGAAATCTTGAAGCCAGGCATTGACTTATCTGCTCTAGCTATGAAAGTCCTAAGGTATTTGAAAGTCTTTATTACTTATTTTAGCTAGATATTCTGGACAACTTGGTGCAGCTTCTACATCAGCCCTTGATCCTTCACCTCGCACTTCGACATTATAGAGATGGCTTCTTTCATTGACCTCACGAACCAGTCTCTGCTATCTCCAACCTTTTCTTTTGTAGCTTCCTCATCTTTCTTAGCTTTCACATAATTGAAGAGAATTAGAGTCTTGCTCTGGATTTGGCTTTTGCTTGAAGGAATGTTGTGATTGGTTTGATCTTCTCTCCATATCACTAAAACTTTTCCACATCAGCAATAAGGCTGTTTGGCTGTCTTATCATTTGTGTGTTCACTGGAGTAGTTCTCATTTCTTTGAAGAACTTACTTTGCATGCACAACTTAATTGTTTGGCACAAGAAGCCTAGCTTTCAGCCTTTCTTGGCTTTCAACATGCCTTCCTCACTAAACTTGTTTCTAAGGACTTCCCTGAAGGTCCAGTGGCTAAGACTTTATGCTCCCAGTGCAGGGGCCCAGGTTCTATCCCTGATCAGAAAACTAAATACTACATGCCACACCTAAGAGTTTGCATACCATAAGTAAGACCAGAACCAACCAAATAAATAATTTAAAAAACATTTCTAGTTTTTTATTTAAAATAAGAGAACTGTGACTCTTCCTTTCACTTGAATATTTAGAGGCTACTTTAGGATTATTGACTGACTTAGTTTCAATATTGTTGGATCTCAGGAAATAGGGTGATCCAGGAAGAGATTGAGAACGGGAAAACTGTCCATTGGTAGAGTAGTCAGAACACACACATTTATTAAGTTTGTTGCCTTATATTAGCATGGTTTGTGGGCTTTCTCTAGCTACAGTGAACGGAGGCTACTCTTCATTGTGGTGCATGAGCTTCTGATTGCTGTGGCTTCGCTTGTTGCAGAGCACAGGCTCTAGGCACACAGACTTCAGTATTTGACCGCATGTAGGCTCAGTAGTTGTGGCGCACAAGCTTTTAATTGCTCCATGGCATGTGGTATCTTCCCAGACCAGGGATCCAACCTGTGTATCCTGCTTTGGCAGGCAGATTCTTTACCACTGTACCACCCAGGAAGTTAGCTCTGTGTGTGTGTGTGTACATATAGTGTTAAAATGCATATAAAATTTACCATCTTAACTATTTTAACTTCATTTAATAGTTCAGTAATAGTAAACACATTGTCTTTGTTGTACAGCCATCACCACCATCCATTCTCATAACTCTTTTCTTCTTGTAAAACTGAGACGTTGTGCCTATTAATAACCCCTGTCTTCCCCTCCTCCAGCCCCTGACAACCACCTCAGCCTATATTATATTTGATCACTTACCTCATATAAATAAATCATACAGTATTTGTCTCCTTGTGATTGGCTTATTTATTGTGTCTTCAAGGTTCAGCCATGTAGCATATTGAAAACTTTCCTCCTTTCTAAGGTTGTTACATATTCCAGTGTATTTATGTAACAGAATTTGCTTATCCATTCATCTGTTGATGGACACTTGGGTTTGCTTCCATATTTTAGTTCGTGTGAATAATACTGTTATGAATCATGGGTGTACAAATACCTTTTCAAGACTCTGCTTTGAGTTCTTTTGTATATATACCCAAAAGTGAAATTGCTGGATCATATGGTAATTCTACTTTCAACTTTTTGAGGACTCTCCATTCTGTTTTCCACAGTAGCCGTATCATTTTATACTCCTACCAGCAGTGCACAGGGTTCCAGTTGCTCCATATCCTCTCCAACACTTCACTGTTTTCTGTTTCTTGTTAGTAGCCATCTTAGTGGATGTGATGTGGTGTTGCTTTGTGGTTTCAGTTTGTGTTCCTTCAGGAATTAGTGATGTTGAGCATCTTTTCATGTGCTTATTGTCCATTTGTATATCTCTAGAGAAATGTGTATTCAAGTAGTCAGCCCACTTTTTAGTTGGCTAGTTATATTTTTAAGCATAGTTTTAACGCAGTCTTTGTCCTCTCTATTTCATGCAAACTGATAGCTAGATCTAGAGGCTTAATCAGAATTGGACTTGATTTTGGAGCAGCAGAGAGAACAAAAACACATAGTATATGTCATTGTGTGTCTCTCCTGTACTAGCTGTTGCTGATCATTGACTAGATACATTAATTCATTAAAGGTTGCTATCTGTTGCTATTTCTAGTTTATGTTTTTTCCATTTGTTAGTCAAAATACTTTCCCTCGTATTCATTACCCTTAGGTATAGGTTATATGCCTGGTTCTAGCTTTTATTACCAGTTTTCAAAATAACGTTGGTTCCCTTGTTGTTATTTAGTCACTAAGTCCTGTCAAACTCTTTTGCAACCCCATGGACTGTAGCCTGCCAGGCTCCTCTGTCCTGGGATTTCCCAGGCAAGAATACTAGAGTGGGTTGCCATTTCCTTCTCCAGGGAATCTTCCCGACCCAGGAATTGAACCTGAGTCTCCTGCATTGCGGGCAGTTTCTTTACTGTCTGCACCACCAGGGAATCCCCTTCAAAATGATCTTCAAAAACGACAGTTCAGATTATTTTTTTTGTTAATATTTAAACATATTTGGTGTGTTTATTGTCCTTAATGATGAAGTGTGGCCTCTTTGAGTCCTTTTGTTAGGGTAGTTTTCAATGTTCCTTGCTTTCTAATGGGACAAGATGTTCCAGGCTCTTACACATTTTCTGTCAAAAGGCTCTAGAGTCACCAGGTTACTTTTATTTATTTACCTTTTTAAGGGTTGTACTGTTTTGAACGCCCATCATCAGTGTATCAGAGTATGTGTTTTGCCATAGCTTTTTCAGTAGATTATGTTGTTAGATTTTTAGGCTTTTGCCAATTTTATAAGTGAGAAATAATTCCATCCTGATTGCATTTCTCTGTGAGCAAGGTCTAGCATCTTTTCATGTAAGAGCCACTTGCCTTTTTTCCCCTTGTTTTGATAAGTTGCAGTTAGTTTTAATATTTTGACTTTTATGATTTTACTTTATTGTATTAATTGTATTTTCTGTGTAAAAGTTTTTAAAAGTAAAATGTGTTTAAAATGTAAATTAAATATATTTGTGAAAGTATACACTTAATCCTTTGTGATTATGTATTCTTTGTGTTCTTCTTGATTTTAGGCAAGGATAAAAGCCATCAATACATTTTTTGCTAAGAATGGTTATCGATTAATGGATTCTAGTATGTATAGTCAGGCCATTCAAACTCAAGCACAGTATGCCTCACCGGTCTTTATGCAGCCTGTATATAATCCTCACCAACAGTACTCTGTCTATAGTATTGTGCCTCAGTCTTGGTCTCCAAATCCTGCACCTTACTTTGAAACACCGCTGGTAAGTGAGATCCTTAGAGAATATATGATTTTTCACTGAAACTGAAATTTGAAGAAATCAGAGTTAGAGTTCTTGTATTATTTTGTTTTGTGTTGATGGTGGTTACAGAAAGGCTTTAAATGGTGACAAGTGTATTTAATACCCCAAATCAATTTAAACATTAAAATCTTCTTTTAGGCTCCCTTTCCCAATGGTAGTTTTGTGAATGGCTTTAATTCACCAGGATCTTATAAAACAAATGCTGCTGCTGCCGCTGCCGCTGCCGCCGCCGCTGCTACTGTAAATATGGGTCGACCATTCCAAAAAAATCGGTAAGCTCAAATATGATAGCTGGAATTTATTGTACACAATTCCCAATAGTTCTTATAGTCACTATGTTAATAGCAACGCTTATTTTCTAACACAATAAAAAGGGTGCCCTCCCCTCCCCAAAAAAAGTAGGTTAACAATTAATAAACACACTTTTACCTCAGAGTTGATAATGCATATAAAAAGGATTTGGGACTGAGATTATACACCAGTATATATATTGACCTTTTTTTTTTTTAATAATAAAGAGAATAGAAAAAATTTTGTGGTAACAATGTTAAATCTGGTTTCTAGGTACCATTTATTATGTTAAATAACATTTAGGAGAATGAGTTTTTTTGATGGTAGAAATGTTTACTGATTTGAATAAGTGAGTTATTTATTGTTTTTAAGAATTGACTTGATTTCCACGAACTATGCTGTGCTGAGTCACTCAGTCACGTCTGACTCCTTGTGACCCCAAGGACTGTAGCCCATCAGGCTCCTCTATCCATGGGGATTCTCCAGGCAAGAATACTGGAGTGGGTTGCTATGCCCTCCTCCAGGGGATCTTCCTGACCCAAGGATCGAACCCAGGTCTTCTACATTGTGGGTGGATTCTTTACCGTCTGAGCAGACATGGAAGCCCTTTCTTTACTGAGTCATGTCTAAAGTTCTGTTTTAAGGCCTTGGCTTATTATATCACTGTTAATTTTCATAACCCTGTAGATACAGTATTGTGTCTATTTAAAAGAAGAAATTTGAGAAATAAAATATTATATATCATGTCTAAAAGCATGTTGCCAGTAGCTTGCAGAGCCAAGATTTGAGTCCAGGCAGTTTGATTCCAAAGCCTACACTTAAACCATAGTATTCTGAATAAATTATTAAGAACTCCAGAATCTCAGTTGAGATTATCAGCTGATAATCTCAGTAATTTGGTATATAGTATGACTTTGCTGGAGTGTAAGTAACCAAAGAAGAAGGGGCTTAGATTTATTTAGTTGTTTAGATTTATTTAGTAGTCCACATCTATTATTTTTTTGCCTTATTTTGTGAGCCTCCTATGTTGTTTTTTGTTTTTAATTATTTCTGTTCAGTAATTTTTTTTTCTTGCCAGCATGAGAATTCTCTTACTCAGTTCTTTTTGGCAAGGAGATCACATGTGGGGTATGTTTTTCCAAAATAGCTTTTGGGAACTTAATTATTTTTTATAAGACTTTTCTGAAACATGCTTCACTAAAGAAACAAGCCTTCCAGTATTAAAAAAAATACTCTTCTCAGTAGATTCTAGAAGCATTCATATGTACTACTCTCTAATAGTCACAGATTTTGTACTCACTTTTAACTGACGCATTGGTTTAAACATTTGAACATCTTTGTTGTTTGCTCCAGGAAGCTTGTAGAATCTTAGTTCCCCAATCAGGTATTGAACCTGGGCCCATAGCACTGGTAATGTCAAGTCCTAACCCCTGGACCACCAGAGAATTCCCTGAAGGTCACTTTTAAGTATTTGGAAATTTTTACTATATATACACATTCATAATTGTTTTATGAAGTTTCAAATGAGAACTCTTCATATTGTAAGAATGAAGGATTCTTTAGAAACAGAAGATTACTTATGCTCTTATAAATGACTGTTGGTTTGATACAGTAATAAGAACAAAATTCAAGTAATTGCTTGGACATATGTGTAGAAGTTCACTGAGCCTTAAAACCCACACCATCCTCTAACCTCCATCCTGGTAAAAAAAAAAAAAATTAATTACCATATGCACATAGAGACAGTGATGTTTAAGTCTGGAAAGACCTTTGTTATAGTGCAGTTTTATTCATTTTACAGAGGAAGAAACTGAAAATTGAGGGGAATGGTTATCTTACTAGGGTTACATGGCTTTTTATTAATTAGCAAACCTGAGATTAGTATATTTCTTTTTCTTCTACTATAGCTAGTAAAGTTTTTTTTTCTTGAAAATAATTCCATTAATACAAATGACAGTTTATACTTCCCTTATGAGGAGATACAGATTTCTTACGATTAGAAGTAATAACTTTGTAGAAATATGTATCTGTTGATTTCACTTTTCTTTGAAGGGGTGAATTTGGCTTTAAGCAGTTAAGTGAAATAGATACATCTTGGTTATATGATAGACTAAAAACAATTTTCAGTGACAACAAAAAGTATTGGTGTTTGTAGATGTTTACCTTAAAAATATGTAAGTTTATGGTTGTTGTCACTTGATGTTTTTATCTGCTTTGCTTTCTTGGCAAAAGAGGTAAAATTGCAAAAAGAAAGTCAAGAATGACAGTCAGGTCACTCTTGCTTACAAGGAGATGTATCTGTAGTTTTGGAAATATAGATTTAGTGTGATTTTCCTTGTTACTCAAATCTATTTGTGTGTAATTTTATCCATGAATTTGACCAGTGTAGATTGTTACTAATTTTTAGTCACAGAAGTAATACACAGATACTTTCTTATAAAAATGTAGATATTGCAGATGAACTAGAGCCTTTTGACTGCAAACCCAAATCTTAATTTCCATCTTATTTCTAAGAAATGACCACTGCCAGGCCTTTATTTTTATATATTTAAGTCATTGATCAAGGAGCAGTTTATAATACTAACCTTGTAACAGGCCAGTGATGATCATAGGACTAACTTAGAAGTCTGAACAGTTTTCTTCCTTTAATACTTTATCTTTCTGTTGCTTTCCGTCTTGTCTTTTATCACATTTCTTTCATCATCCTTTTTTCTTTTGCCTGAATTTCGATTGTAAGTCCCTCTCTGTGAAGGGAAAGATTATGAGATCTGAGGGCTGTTTAAACCTAGTAACTTTTCTCATTGGATGTAGCAGTGAGAAGATTTTGGTGATAGTTTCTGAGCAGATACATAAACAGTGTATGTACCTCCTGAGGTCATTTTCAGATCTGATGGATAATATAAATGTTTTGAAAATTAGTTTGTGTTAATTGACACTGTGAATTCCATTGCTATTCAGAATCTATTTTGTATCATATAAGTAATTTTCTGGAAAGTATCATATATGAGACTTAGCTTAAATTTATAGCCTGATGTTTTATGTTTGTTTTAGTAGTAGTACTTTCACAGTAGAAAGTAGTAGAATTTTCTTGGCATAGTCAATAAAGCAGAAATAGATGTTTTTCTGGAACTGTCTTGCTTTTACGATGGTCCAGCGAATGTTGGCAATTTGATCTTTGGTTCCTCTGCCTTTTCTAAAACCAGCTTGAACATCTGGAATTTCACGGTCCACGTATTGCTGAAGCCTAGCTTGGAGAATTTTGAACATGACTTTACTAGTGTGTGAGATGAGTGCAATTGTGCGGTAGTTTGAGCATTCTTTGGCATTCTGCAGGAAAGGGGCTAAATAAAAAGCTAGTATTTCCTTTTTTTAATTTGCTGTAGAGCCAAGATCTCAGTTACTTGAGCTTACTTGAAATACTCCCACTTTTTAAAAAAAGTTTAAAGTTTATTTATTAATTTTAATTTTTGACCGTACTAGGTCCTTCTTGTGGCCCCAAGCTTTATCTAGTTGTGGCACATGTGGCCTGCAGGCTCTGGAGCACGTGGGCTACATCGTTGCAGTGGCTTTTAGGCTTAGTTGCCCCATAGCTTCCAGCATCTTAGTTCCCCAGCCAGGGATTGAACCCCTGTCACCTGCATTGGAAGGTGGATTTTTTTTTCTAATTTTATTTTTAATTGGAGGATAATTACTTTACAATATTGTGGTTTCTGCCATATATCAACATGAATCACACATACACACACCCATATATCAACATGAACCACACACACAGTTTCTGCCATGTAACAACATAAATCTCTCTCTCTCTCTCTCACACACACACACACACACACACACACACACGACCACCCGGAAAGTCCTAAATGTTTTCAATGTTAACTAAACTTCATCCTCTTTCACTTTTTCTACCCTAGTTTCATCTGCTTATAGTTGTTAGAGAGTTGTGTACTTAAACCTATTATCCAGGGTAAAAGCTACATTTGTTAGAAGTAGGTGGTTTTTGTGTTTTGTTTGGTTTTGGTTTGGTTTTTTTGTTTCTTATCAGATTTCTCACCTTAATTCATGAAGTTGTGCCAGGCTATTAGTTGCATTATATTTTCCTAGTCTTTTGGTCCCACAGTTCTGTTGGATCTTCGAACAACTGTTTGCATTTGGAGAGGGATGCTTAGTAAGAAGCTTTTAATTTTAATATATTTCACTATTCCTCGCTGTTTGTTTTTTTTTTTAATTTTCAGTCCCCTAAAGAGCCTTTTTAGACTTTTTCCCCAATTCCCCCATATGATAAGTTAATGCTAGAGATTATTGTATGTCTATTTATTGCAATTCTTACTCCCTTTGGGGGTTTTATTGCCCCATTGAGAATATATGGCATAGATTCAATACGCTCCAGTCTGGCTGATTTAGATATGTCAAAACTGTATTTTGTGCTAAAGAAGTTAGCTGAAATCCTAGTTATATCCTGAATTTTGATGTAGAAGTAGCTTAATCTTGAAGAACTTTGGATCATCCCCAGATCTCTCCCAACAACTTTTTTAATGTAAAAATTCTTTGACTTTTAAAAATAATACATCTGAGACATTAAAGAGGTTATATTTTTACAGTATAATGCTTCTGTGTCCAACGTAGTTTATGGAAAATGAGAATACAGCAGAAGGCGGTTTTTAACTTGGCCACAGTCCATGGGGTCACAAAGAGTCGGACACAACTGAGCAGCTTCACTAATAAGAATTTCTGCCATTTAAAAGAAGGATTTTTCTGTCTTTATTTATTATTTCGTGTATATGGCCTTATGTTTCTTACAGTGTGAAGCCTCATTTTAGGTCGGGTGGTTCAGAACATTCAACAGAGGGCTCTGTGTCGTTGGGAGATGGACCATTGACCAGATCTGGTTCAAGGAACTTTGCAACTGAACGACATAATCCTGCAGTAACAGGGCATCAGGAACAAAGCTATCTTCCAAAAGAGACTCCCACTTTGCAGATGGAACAGAATGGGGACTATGGCAGGGGCAGGTAAGTAAATGTGGTAATAAATATGGAAATCATGTTTATGAAAATTTTTTCATCATAATATGAACATTAGAAGTCCATGATCTAGTGATTTTTTTAATTTAATTATTGGTATATAGTTATGCTAAAAAAATTTTTTTGTTCATGTAATATGGGTTACTAGTTTTTCATAATTAAGAAATTTAGAATTCCTATAGAGAATATAACTCTAGAGTCAGAGGTTTATAAAAGTTATTCTGAAGTTCTTTACAGTTCACTAAGGAAAGATTTCTACCTTAGAAAGATCTTATGCCACCATAGTTTTAAATTCTAGCAACATGTGAACTGTTATTAGGTTATGTATTGTCTACCCTTCCTAAACAAAAAAACTGAACCCTAATATGCTTCTGATGTGGAGGGAGCACTGCTAATAAAAATAGGACCAGTTTACTTAGTGATGGTGGTGGTGGTAGTAGGTGAAGTTTTCTGTAGATCAGCTCAGGATCCCTTCAGAAGAATATATGTCTTTTAATAATAAAGGAGATTTAGGAAGTATAGATACATAAAATAGAAATTTACCCATCTTTGATAGAACATACACATTTGAAGAAACTTAATGAGTTCTCCTTCCTCCCCCACCCCTCACCCCTTTTTTATCATTGTTAAAAGGAGAACTCTTTTCAGAGGTCGAAGACGTCGGGAAGATGAAAGGATCCCAGTAAGTGTTGTTTTTTTTTAAACTTAATTACATGTGTTGAAGTTTTGTTTGGTTTTTTTTTTAACTTGTGTGATTTAGTATGGCATTGACTTTTGGTATGTCTTTCCTCAATTTTGTTTTATTGATTATAATATTCAGCAAAGATAATTACAGCCTGTTTTTGACCCTGAAATATCCACCATCATCACCACTCATCACCCTTAAAGCACACATGTGGTTAGAGATTTAACCTGTATTGCTCACTTTTTTTTTAATTGCTTGAGTACCTAACCTATTCACACAGTTTAAACTAAAATCCATGAAAATATTCCATGTAAAGTTTAATTATTGCTTTATTAATGGAGATTTAAGGAATTTCAATGTTTTAATCTTACAGTGCTGTTACAAACAGTGCAGTGATAACCTCATATAACCATCACTTCCTGTCTATGCAATAGTATCTGAAGGTGAGATTTCTGAGTCACAGTTCAGTAGCTTACTGCCTGATGGCTTTGTGTAGGGTTTGTGCCAATTTTCACTCAGTCTAGAAAGTTCCTATTTGTCCATAGCCTTACAAACTATACGATTTTTTGCAAATCTAATATAATATGTGATTCACTTTTAAAGCTCTGATGAGTGGTGTTAGAAATTGTTACACTATTTATTAATTGTTTCTTAGGGGCAATTCTCTGCCTATTGCTGATTTTTATATTTCCCACTTAAGATTTTTAAAAATAAATTTTTATAGTTCTAAGCAGGTTTTTGAATCCTCACTTCAAATTATTCCTATTTTTATGTTTTGAAGTTTGTTCATGGTGAATGTTTGCCATCTCCTAACTGGTCAAAAGAAGTTGAGGAACAAAAATAGTGTAGGAAAATAATCAAGGTTTCAAGAAAACACTAGACTTTACATTTATATATGTGTGGAATATAATGCTTTACATGCATAATAGTAAATTAATATACATAGATAATAGTGTACTATATAGTGTTTGTGTAATACACCTAAAAATATACAGATACCACATGTTTAAGCAGTGAAAAGGGATCAACTTGCAAAGAAAAATAATTGCATTTTAACACAAAGAATAGTTCTTGGGGCAAACTGTGAACCCTTTAAAAAGTGTGGTTGTTTGCATTTACAGCTTTCTATACCACGGACAGTCTTGAGGTGGTAAGGCAAGCTTTTTAAGATATCAGACCATGTGAATCTTTAAGTAGCCCTGAACAGTTGAGAGGAGAGTTAGGTTTGAGGTCTGTTTGATGTGTTGAAAACATCTGGATTGAGGATTGAAGATTAGGGTAAAGAAAAGTAGGCAAACATGCTTTTTTCTAGAAAGGGCAGGGTGAGGGTGCCATTGTGCAGTGAGATCTTAGCTCGATGTGATATTTAGAATTTATAGGCTTACTTGTAGTAATTACAGTTATAAGAATAGATAAGATCATGCAGAGGACTCTGTGTAGACTGAGTTTTAAAACAGCAAGAATGGAGCCTTGAGGATCATGGTAGCTTTGGGATTGAAAAATGAATTATTTCATTTTGTTTGAAGTATCCAAGAGAAATCCAAGTGGAGATGGCTAATAGGCAAGTGGATATCTGGGTTTGGGGCAAAGATCTGGTCTGAAAATATTTTAAAGTGTACAACCTAGTGATTTTTGGTAAATTTTTAGAGTTGTTTGCACGTAGGTAGTGGTTGAAGCCATGGATAATGGATATCACACAGGGAGAATTTGTAAAGGCAGTAAGAGTAGTAATCATATAGAAATCAAAAATCTTCCAAAGAAGTTGACAGGGAGAAATGAGCACATGCTTGTCAGACCCGAGAATGAAAGTAGCAGAAGCTAAAGGAAGACTGAGCTTCCATAGGAAAGAATATTTGCTTGTGAGGTCAGTGGAGAAAACCTCATATTTTGTATTGTGTAAGGTATTGGTGACTTGTCAAAGCAGTTTTAATGATGTGGTAAATGCAGAGGTGAGAGAGTAGAGGAGAAAATATAACAAGTGAGAGGTCTCTCTGAGAATATGGAGAATGATAGATAAGATTCTTAAGGAAGGATATTGTTTTCTCTTGAGAATATGGAAGGAGAAAAGATGCTGGCAAATCTAGATAGTGTCGAGTTTTTTGTTGTTGTTGTTACAGGAGAGGGTATAGCAAGTTTAGAAAGCAAAGAATAGTGGAGATTGATTAGAATGTTTAAGGAAGGGAGCAAAATTTGCAAAGGAACCAAGAGAAGAAGCTGACTAAGGATAAACTGGACCATTAAATTGCTAATGAGCTCAACTGAGATGAGAATCCAAGAATTTAGGAACAGTTCTGTTCATTAGGGTGCAGTTTTGTTTCTACAGCTTTCACTTTCTGTGGTACAGGGTTAAGGAATGAAATAGACATGTCACCTGTTTTTTGACTTGTGTCTTTTAGAGACCCCAACCTTCAACAGCTGAAGCAAAGGTTCCCACACCAAAGTTTGATTTACTAGCCTCAAATTTTCCTCCTTTACCTGGAAGTTCATCAAGAACCCCAGGTGAAGTTGTTTTGGAGAGCAGGATGTCTGATGTTGTTAAGGGTGTCTGCAAAGAAAAGGTAAACACTGAAGCATTGATCTATATATTATGGGACCAATTTTTGCCTTTGTTTTCAGGGTTATAATTTTTTAGAATATTATTTACGCTCAGTGCTTACTTCTACCAGAGTTTTTAATTCATGAGGTTTTCAGCATAATTCGAGTATTATGAAAAGATTTGTGTTAAAGCTATGCAAGGTCAATAAAATGTTTCTTCATATTTGCATGTCTTTGTATCAGTCAACCCAGCTTGGTAGAACTAATTAATGCAAGCTGTATGGAAAGTGTTGTTTCAGCTTGTGTTGTTTCCAACTAACTGATAATGCGAGTGAATTCTAAGCTACTTTGGTAAATTCAGTCTTTCAAATAAATGGAGAGTTGATGTCAAAAGCTTGGGATAACCCATCCTACAATATTTTTGAGTGTAGACCTCTATATGCTAAATCTTCATGCCACACAAATTTTTCTCATTTTCTACCTTTTGTTTCTAACTCAATTTTATTTTTAAAAGTATATGTACATATTATATCTGGGCTTATAAAGAAAAATACTGTCCCTAGAATCCACTTTCAACTCTAGCTTTTTCTCCTCACATTTATCCTTGTATTTCTAGTTTAACATGTTTATACTGCTACTTCTTGACTATTCAGTTTTAGATGTTGTCAATTAACTTTACACTCTAGAAGCTAAGGGTTTAACTCTCTTAAACCGATGCACTTTATCCTCCCAGTATATTATATTTCATCATATCTATGATGTCATCAGTTAAAGGATGCTCCATTATTTTGGTATGACTAAGAAAGTAGAAAGACACTGCCAGTTAAAGTAGGTCATGCCGTCATTTATGAATCGTATCTCAATATTGCGTCTTTTTTTTTTTTTCCCATAACTTAGCCTCATAGGATACTGTTATTATGTCTCCTTCCTTATACTCTGCATAGCTGTGTTCCTGGGACTTCACCATCATCCTAAGAATTCTCTTTGGTGAATCCCTTCTTCTTACTCTTGTTTGACTTTCCCATTTTATGGTGGGTCAGATCCTCCTAGGCTTCCTTTAGAAGAGGATTTTAGTATAATTTTTTTGAGATCTTGCATTCTAAAAATGTTTTTCAGTTCTCACGCTTGACTGGTAGCTTTTTTCTGTAGAATTCTTTATTAGAAATTGTTTTTCCTCAGAATTTTTAAGGTATTTTACAGTCTTTTTTTTAATTATGTAATTCTGTTATTTTGTAGTTGTTTAAATGGTTAAGAATCTGCCTGCAATGCAGGAGACCCAGGTTTGATCCCTGTAGAAGGAAATGGCAACCCACTTCCAATGTTCTTGCCTGGAGAATTCCATGGACAGGAGAGCCTGGTGGGCTACAGTCCATGGGGTCCCAAAGAGTCAAATACAGCTGAGGAACTAACACTTTGACTTGGACTCACTGATTCTCAGATAGATTTTTTTTTTTAATGTTTTCACTTTTGAAAATCATGCTGTCTTACAATTAAAATCTATGTAATTTTAGTGGCAGTGTTTTTTCTTAGTAGTATATAAACTCATCGGTATGTTTTATAGTTTGATGGCTTCTCAAATATGATGAGGTATAATACATAGAGGTGTTGGTTCTGTGGTGGTGCTAATGGTAAAGAGCCTGCCTGCCAGTGCAGGAGACATAAGAGACTCGGGTTTGATCCCTGTGTTGGGAAGATCCCCTGGAGAAGGAAATGACAACCTGCTCCAGTATTCTTGCCTGGAGAATCCCAGGCCCGGGGGAGCCTGGTGGGCTGCCATCTATGGGGTCGCACAGAGTCGGACACGACTGAAGCAACTTAGCAGCAGCAGCATGGTAACTCTATATGTAACTTTTTGAGAAGTTGCCAGACTGTTTTAACAAAGCAGCTGCATATTTTACATTTCCATCCTCAATGTTTGAGAATCCCAATATCTACATACCACCACTAACATTTGTTACTGTCTGTCTTACTGATTACAGCTATCCTAGTGAATGTGAAGTGGTTTTTCATTGTAGTTTTGATTTGCATTTCCGTATTGGGTAATTATGTCAAGCTTTTCATGCATGTTCTTATCGGCCATGTTTATCATCTTTGGAGAAGTATCTATATAAATTCAATTTTGAAATATGTTTCCACTTTAAGGATAATGAAGAGTTCAGAGTTAGCTGCCCAGTGCCTGCAGAGGATGGACAGACAGACTGCACCTCTGCCCAGCAACTCAGTATGAGCCCCAGTCCCCCATGTACAGCTGAGCTTTCTGCATTAAGGTACAAATTTGAATGTAGATGATCTTTCACATTAAGATTATTTTTGCATCTTGTCATTTTTCTCAGCTGTTTCTTTGTGCTATATTCTAACCCTAATGTCAAGTTCTTTTTTTGATAGCACAACTCAGCCTGAAAAGGATCTAGTAGAGGATTCCACTGTTCAGAAGGATGTTCCCAGCCAGCCAGCAGAACCAGTTTCTTCCCCGAGTACTGCAAAGCCATCGAGAACAAACACTGCTTCACCATGTAATAGTAACATAAGTGCAGCTGTAGCTGTGGCCCTGCAGGTAACTTGATAAATTTAATTTATGTGAGAATAAAGCAATAGGTTACATAATGAGAATTTTTATTTTTCATAGAAATCTACTAGAGCAGAGTCATCTGGAAATAGCCCAACCTGGGGCTGGTTGCCTGCATCAAAAAAGAGTTTAAAGTCGGTCTGAAGAAAAGGGAAATTTTAGCCTTGTTGAGGGAGTGAAGAAATTACTGTCATTATTTCCAATCATTATGGTTAAATGAAGCTTACTTTTCTTGGTAACTATGTCTTTTTTGGCTTTGAGCCTCTTGAAATTCTTTCTATATAATGCTTAACAAATCTATGAAACCCTTGAGGGGCCACTGCCATCTTAATATTAAGTTTCCAGAATCATTTTTATTAATTTGAAAAATACAGAAATGGGGGGAGGAACCCACAGAATTTAGCCGTCTTTCATTTATTAATAAAACTATCCATTTTTGGTACAGCTCTTTCTTTTTTCTAGGTTAAGAACATTTTACCTTGTCATTTAATAACAAAAGTAATAGTAATAATAGAATAGCAGCTGCCAATTTTTAGGTGCATTCTTTATGCTAGGACCAGGACTACAGTCTTTTTGCATGCTTTGACCCATTCTCACGGCATCTCTGTTCTCCTTTTCAGATGAGGTCGTTAAGACTTTCTCATTATTGGTTTCCAGATGCTCTACTGAGATTTTTATGGTCTCTCTCTCAGGATTCTTAGCCAGGGAAGAGAAAATGGAACCATTATATTTCATCATCATTATTAATTTAATTTGTTTTTCCTTGTTAGACACTTAGGTTTCCAGTTTTTTAGATCACTGTAAACAGTGCTGACTTACACATCCCTCAAATAAATATCTCAAGTAAAATTATGCTATCATATATAAATTGCTAGGACTTTTATATTCAAAAATGTTTTTTAATTGTACGAATACACTTTAATAGCAATTTGTATGAGATTGCCTGCTGCCCTTTCCTTACTGATTTCTTGTGGTTGACACTGTTTTTGTACTTTTATCACTTAGTATATATACCATAAACGTTTTTGTTTCTCTACTTCAAAGGAACCTCGAAAGCTCAGTTATGCTGAAGTGTGCCAGAAGCCCCCTAAAGAGCCAGCTCCAGCTCTAGCGCAGCCACTGAGAGAACTGCGCTCCAATGCAGTATCTCCCACCAAAAATGAAGAGAATGGAACTCCTGAGAAGTCCTTTGAGAAACAACATGAGAAGCCAGAAGCAAGGGCTAGTAAGGATTACTCTGGCTTCCGAGGCAATGCCATTCCCAGGGGAGCAGCTGGAAAAATCAGGGAACAGAGACGCCAGTTTGGCCATAGGGCTATACCTCAGGGAGTGACTCGACGTAATGGCAAAGAGCAATATGTGCCACCCAGATCACCAAAGTAAAACACAAAACAAACTTCAAAACCTTCTCTCTCTTCCCATTAAACTTGAGCCGTGGCTGTACTGAACTGTTTTGGAGGGGAGGGGGGCCAGGAAGGAAGCAAGAAAAAGTACATCCTTAAATCATTACGGATTTTGGAGTTGTGAGCAGTAGAATCCCCAAATTCATCTCTAAAGTGAATTTAAAATGCTGGAGGATTCCAATCAGTATAAATATATATATATGTATACATATATAAAAATATAATTTTTCTATTTTTGTTTTTGATTTTAATTTGCAGAGATCTTCTGCTTGGAATCAGTTTTGAGGGTTCAGATTTAGCTTGGGAGAAAAACATATTACACATCCTTCAGTAGGAGACGGGGGAGTGAGAGAAAATATTTTTTGAAGAAGCATTTCTGTAAAATTAGAAATTAATTTTTTTAATCTATTTAAAGTTTGGCTTGAAGAATGCCATTTCTGCCTATATGGCCTTGTGTTGCAAAACAGATCAGTGGCTGGGGTGCCTGTTGTGGTGTGAGTGTGTGCAAGTGTGATTGAAGCCAAATCTGTTGTCATGTTAGTAAATGATTTGAAAACTGAATGTAATACTTGAGTAGATTTTTTTTCCAGTTTTAAATTTAGTCTGTCTTTTCAACCTTACTAATATTTCATTCAACAAGCTGTTAAACTCTGATTGTACTTAGAGATACTACTACCAATCAGTTTGAAATTCAAGGAAAGAATGGGGGCTATTCAAAAAATTGCAATTTTGTGGTAGATCTGAGTGGGTGGGTCAAATGGAGTTCAGAGGTTTTAAGCAGCCCTGTGATTCTCCCCAGGCCCCTAAAATAGGAAACAGTTTTCTTTGGTTACTTCATTTGTTAAACAACTCTCAGTTCTTTGACTACCCACCCCCAAAAGCAAAATAACCAACCAACTACAGAATTGTATGTTTCTAACTGCCTTGATCAGTCTAGTCAAATCATAACTGTTCTAAATTTCTGACTTGAACTTTGAAGTATTTTACTCTTCTTGTCATGTATTTAGAACTTAGAGCCCAGAATGGTAGGGCAGACTGACCCTACAATAATTTATTTATTAGTGTTAAAGCTGAAACATTGTAGCCAACTCTTAAAGTGTTAAATAGTGTAGACATTAAAAGAAATTTCTTTTTAAAGGATAATTTGGGGATAACTTTTTTCTGTTTACAGTGTATTTATCACCTCCTTTCTTTCTCTTCCTCAAAAAAAAAAAAAAAAGACAAGTTTGGAATTCACAGAAACAGAGCCAGCAAGTCACAAAATTTGTGGGTTAACCAGTTAGAAAGATAATTAAAATTAACATAATTTCTCAGTGAATAAAGTTGTAAGTCTCATATGAAATAGGCAAGTTCACATGCTGGTGTTTAGAAAATGGCTAAAAAATCAAAAACCATGTTGCATTAATCTGTTTTAAGTCATACCGTTTTCAGAGTTCTGTGTTTTCTCTTTAGGGATAGTTTGTGATAGTAATAACTGTCCCTTATGTTAGTGAATTACATTTGTACAAACTGAAACTGTAAATTGTGAACACTGGAAAGCACCATTGTGACATAGAATAAACATCTTAGTAATATATTAAAATGAATGTAAATGGAGGTTAAAATTACATTACTGTGAAATTCATCTTCCAACTCTAAGTTAAGCTTTGGAGATTTGTATTAGTAGGTAGTTGTTCAGAGCTTTGAAAACACTGCACATTTCTGTACAATCCAGAATTATCACTTCTTTGTAACTTATTATTCAGCTTGGCAATTGCTTTTGATTTGGTGGATTGATAACATGATATATATTTAAGCAGTTCGAAGCTATTCATTTCTACACACTATTTTCTACTAAATGAAACATACGATAAAACTACCTGTGTTGAAATTTGGGGGAAGTTTAGGTCCTTTAAAAAAAAAAGTATTAATAATCATTGACTACATCTATGATAAAAGTGCTTATTTTGGTTTACTTAGATAATGCTGCAGCTGGTGGAATGATAAGCATTTAAAGTGTTAACACTCTGTGAATGCATTGGATTTAAGAGAATAAACATTTTATAAAAATCACTTGGTAAGGATTATAAACTTAATTATTGCACTTAGATGAAACTTTTTTTTTACAGTGTGTCACAGAAATAGGCCTTTATTATTTGTATCCTTGTGTGTCTTACTGTTAGTCTACCTAACTTCTAAAAGCTAAATACTTTAATTGATACACAAGACAAAAGAGTTCTTCTTTAAGAAAGCAAGTGTGTTCTTGCTTTTTCCAAGAATGTTGTTGAAAGTAGAAATTTAAAAACATGACCATTTTAAAATTTCTTATTAAATGCAGTGTTTTAATTTGCCTCATTACAGCTAATAGTTTCCATTTTGATGGGATGTATAGGGAAGAATTATGTATGTGTGTGTATATGTGTGTGTGTATATATAATATATATATTCACAGTATGTATTTAGCATTTATTTTATTACATCAGATTAAGGTCTATATCAAAATGATGCCTGTGAGTTGTGTGAAACTGATGGTTTTTTGTCCAGCATTACTCTGTAAACTGATGAGGGTTGGGCATCCATTGTAGTTTAACTATTTATTTGGTTCTTTAGAAGGCAGAATTTAAATGTCTAGAGTTTCTCTTCATTCTTATGACTTAACACTTCTTTGGGTTGTTGGAGGGTAAAAGTAGACACGGATGATAATTGAGTGTGTGGTACAGTGATCTGCTATATATAGTTCTTAAGGTATGAGGAGAAGAGTCACACGAGTTCATCACCTTGCACTTCATAGAGAAGCTTTATAGAGATACGGCAAAATCTGCCTCCTTTTCTTATCCAGATAATTAAGATTTTCATGTTATCTAGGCCTGTCTTTGATCTGAGTAATTTCATTTTTGCAAATAACACTGGCATTTAAAGGAATGATCCATCTAAATTTTTTTCAACTGGATTTTAGAAGAAGTTACAATCTTTCAGTGATATGGTTTTATTGTTGTCATCGTATATGTTCAGTTTGCATGTGATCAAATGACATGCAGATTTATTTATTTTGGGTTCCTAAAAATTAAGGTAATTTGAATATTGTTTTACATTCCTTTTTCTTTTTTAAATAACCAGAATGGATTTGGAGAAGGCTTCAAGATGGAGTATTAGCATCTGCTGGAGCAGGGAATAGTATTTAAAAGTCACTGAACACTTTCTAAAGTTTAATTAGTTGTGACATTAATATGTAATCTTTTGGCTTAAGTGTCCACTGGTTTTTTACTTTGACACCGTTAAACAGTACTGGGGTTAAGTCTCTGATATATATGTTGGCCATGTATATTAACCATATTTTAAAAGTACTGTTTTTGTTTTTACAGAAAAGGTAAAATGCAAAAGTATGTTCCTTTTGAGGGATTTTTATAAATTCTTAGCTACAATTTATGGAGTTCTTTCATAACTCTTTACATTTCCTTACAATTTGGTGGCCATTAATTTAACCTAGGGCTTTTTGGTGTATGCTAATTTAGCTAGTCTGAGATTTCAAGAAGAAACATAGACATTTCAGTCCTCATTAAATGAGAACATTTTAAGAAGTTGAGAGAGAATTTGTTTTCAAGTTGAGAGTGTATTTTCTTTTAAAATCCACCTGATTGTTAAATAGTTTCCATTTTATTTTTAAAAGCTGCAAGTTGTTGAGTTAGACGTTCTTAAAAGTACAAGTGAGATATCAACAAGGCTGTGTATAAAATGGTTTTATTTTCAGTTATGCAGCACAAAACACTGATTAGTATAAGAAACAATCTGCATCATTATTGGGTTTTGTTTTTTTGGTTTTTGCCTGATTGAGCTGTCCTTTGAGTGACATCTCGTAAATGTTTGGTCTTAGGAGTCAGAACCAGTTATCTGGCTTCTCCTGTTCATTGCTTAGGTTTGTTCTTGTTGTCCAAACTGCCCCCCCATGCCCCCCGACATGTGACACATGCCCATGCATATTATGTTAAAATGAGTACATCCTTGTATTGTATTTTTGTTTTCAACATTGCCAAGGTGCTATCAGAAATTAAAGTAACACAAAATTAGAAAAAATAAAATTATTAAAAAGCAGGACTGGTTTCCTTTTCTCCAGGTGGCTTATATGTAATGACTGCTTGTATTTACTTTCTGATTACTTTTTATGTTGCCCACTCTGTAGTTCTATTCTGATTTCAGCTGTTGATTTTTTTGTGTGTGGAGGGGATGGGATGGGCTTGGAGTGGATTGTGTGATACTTCATCTGCAAAGTGAGAGAGTAAAAAGCTAGAAGATTCAGCTCTGTGATTCTGGAGTTTTATTCTTTTAGTGTCAGAAGTAGTTATTGAAGGGGAGGAAAATCATAAGGCAATATATATCTTTAGAGTTTTGCCTTCATGGGTCAGATAATGGCCTGACTTGAGTATATAAGCTCTGGACCTTTAAACTTCTATTTTGAAGGGAAAGCCTTGGTTACATTTTCTTTTTCAACCACCTCTTTGCTTTGAGTACAAACAGTATGAGTCTTAATTTTTTTTTTAATCTATGATCATGGCAAAAATGGGAAAACTGAGTAACCTGTGGCTTTTTCAAATAGGTGATATCTGTAAATTAATGTGATAGCTCAACTTTTATTTAATATAGTATTGCTATAAAGACTTTAAGTGTTTCATAGCTTTTATGCCACAGTTTTTGAATTGTCTAGCTATAATGAACTTTTTAATAGTAGAAATCAAGGTCTTTTTTAAGTATAGGCTAATTTCAAATTAAATATTCTAATCCTCATATATTCAGAAATTGTTATTCAACCAAGTTATGTGTTGTATGTTTATAAATATACATAATAAGTGAACATTCACTTTGGTAGTTCCTTAGCTCAGTAATATTGTCCTTGCAACAGTTAAAACCTTTATTTTGCTAATGAACATTAATCTTAATGAAGTTAGCTGTTATCAGTGAGCAAAATCATCCCAATAATAACAGATTTACAGGGGTAACATGCTAACAAAGCATTAGGGCCTTCCTGTCAGGTGTTAACTGAGTTTATTTGGCTAAGAGAAGAGATGCATAACTTAAATTTCTTCTTTATCATATCAGGAACACAGTATAATTGTGTATTATTTTTGGTGAACTAATGCCTGATTGATAAACTTATGTAGGCTTTTCAGTTGTTTTAAAAGTGGCTTTGTCGAAAGATTCTCATCACTGAGATAACCTTATATATGCCTTGTTAGAAAATGTTAACAGAGTATTGTATGTCTCCCAAGTTTAAGCTTCAGTTTTATGCCTAGAAGTTTTTATAAAACCTACTAAAGGGTTGTGAGTTTCCTTTAAAATCTGGAATGAAAACTATCACGGGTGTCTTTACTTGGTATGAGGGTTTAAAGGAATTGAGATGTTTTCACTTTCTTCGTAATGCTCCTAAATATGGACCTTCATTATCATCTAGTGTTGTAGGAAGGAATAAGCTTCCTAAAAGTTTTCTTTTAAATTCATTTTGGTAGTGGTTGTGCAGATCTTTGAAGCCCCTATGCTTCTCTTCTGTTTCGTTGCCATTTCCTACTCCAGGGAATCTTCCTGACCCAGGAATCAAACCTGTGTCTCTTGTGTCTTATGCCATACCACCTCGGAAGCCCTCAAAAGATACGTGTGAAGGTTATTTTATTCTTTCAGTTTGTGTACTCATCAGAAAAAATTAGGGGGGTAATAGCAAATACTCATGAAGTTTCCAGATTAACTTAGACTAAACTAAAAAAAAATTATTGTATCTTACTTCTACCTTATTTTCTTGTGGATATATGGCTATTTATGTAGCATGCCGTAATTCATCAGTATTCAAATCTTGAGAAAATACACAGTAACTCCATGACCTTAATTGTTCCATTTATGGCCGTTCTGATCTTACATATCTATTATAAGCCAAGATACTAGGTGCACAGGATGCTAAAATTCTACCCTTAGTAAATTCAGATGCAAGCATTATAAGCCAAAATATTGCTAAAAAAATATTATGAATGTTTTAGTGATATTAGGTATACACCAAGACAACAGTGGTCAACCCTCCTGGTGGAGGAAGACATTAACTTTCAGATGGAGTCTTGATCAATATGTGATGGCTAGGTAGGTGAAGGAAGAATGGGCAGCAAACTGGCAAAGAGTGCAAATAAAGGCAAAGAGGCATGACCATGTACAAATTCAGTATAATAGTTTGGAGTGGGTGGAGTGCAGGTTTTAGTAGAGTACTAGAGAAAAGCTGGTAGGATTTGTTTTACAATCAAATCATGACCAACTGTACGCGAAAGAAATGACTTCACTTGATTCTGTAGGAAATGAAGAGCCACTGAAAGTCTTAAGCAGAGGGTTATGGTTAGATTGGAAAATGAGAACACAAATCTGGTGGCTTTGTAAATAGTTTGGGAACTGGCCAAGTGAGAAAGATGTTTGGAATTAAGGGAGCCGCAGTTAAAAACTGTGAGAGGATGAATAAAGATGTCCACATCCTAATCCCCAGAACCTGTGAAAGTTACTTATAAAGCAAAGGGGATTTTGCAAATATGATTCAAGATTTTGAAATGAGGTGGGTCATGAATTATCCAGGTGGGCCCAATATAAACACAAGAATGCAGGGATTCGACAGTGGGAAGTATGACAATGGAAGATAAAAGTGATGTGTTTATGTGCCAAGAAATGCCAGCGGCCTCTGGAAGTTGGAAGGGGCAGGGGAAAGATTATTTTCTGGATCCTCCAGAAGGAGACAGCCCAGGCAACACCTTGATTATGAGATTCGTTTCAGGCGTCTGACCTCTAGAACTGTAGAAGAGTAAATGTGAAGTGTTCTGAAACACTAAGCTTGTGATAATTTGCTGTAGCAGCAATGGGAAACTAAAGTGCAGGTAGGTGTATATGATTTTAAGGAAGTTAAGTGGGTAGGAACTGGTATCTGACCAGAAGTGAGAATGAGGGGAAGATTTTAGGATGCCTGTGAGACATGTCTGGTCAGTAACTTGAGAAGTCATGAGTGAATAAGATTAGAAATTGATTACAGAAGATAGGAGGGATAAGTACAGAAGCCTAGAAATGTCAGGCTTTTAGGTGCGGGAAGAAGATATATCAGTACAGTTGGTCCTTTGTATCCTTGGGTTCTGTATCTGCATCTGTAATCTAAAATACTCAGGGGAAAAAATGTTCCAGAAAATTTCAAGAGGCAAAACTTGAATTTGCAGCGCACTAGCAACTATTTACATAGGATTTATATTGTATAAGGTTTTATATGAAATTTAGAAATTAAGTGTATGGGAGAAAAAAGTATACAGGAGGGTATGCAAAGCTTATGAACTTCCCTGGTGGCTCAGATGGTAAAGGATCCACCTGCAATGTGGGAGACCTGGATTCAACCCCTGGGTTAGAACCCCTGGAGAAGGGCATGGCAACCCACTCCAGTATTCTTCCCTGGAGAGTCCCCTTGGCAGGCTACAGTTTATGGGGTGGCAAAGTTGGACACGACAGAGCAACTAAGCACAGCAGAGCATGCATAGCTTATATGCGAACACTATCGTTTTGGCAAGGATGGGATGAAGCAAAAGTTCTTATTTACTGCTATGGGAGTATAAATTGATGAGATCGTCTTTTGGAGAGCAATTTGCTGTATTTAGAGACTGATGAGCACACCTTGCAAATTTGTAATTCTACTAGGTTACATATCCTGGGACTTGATTCATGGAAGCTAAAAGAATATTGCAGGGTTTTTTTTTTTTTAACAATAAGATGAAAACAATGTCCATCAAAAAATAATTATAGTAAGTTTTGTGATGGAATACTATATATCACTTAAAGTGAATGAACTGGAACAGCTCTTACATGTCAAAAGTTTTAAAGAGCAAGTTAGATTGACATGTTTGATACTTTTTACTTATAGTTTTAATATGACTATATATTGCTTATGGATACACTTAGTAAAAGTATAAAAATGTACTATTACACTTGGAAATGATACCAGCTGCAAGATAGTGGATACATTTTAAATAACCGTTTTTGGGGAAGGAGGAAGAGAGGTAAATAACAAGGGATGTATGTAGAGGGTCTCCCAATATATCTGTGTCTTTAAAGTTCTGAAGCAGAAATAGGTGGTTAGATAGGTACATAGGTATAATTCTCTATACTTGGGAATATTTTCAAATAAACAATTTTTGAAAATATAAAAAAAGGTTAAGGAAAAGGAGTTCCCAAACAATACTGGCATTAAATGTCCTGACAAAAGCAAGAGAAAGATATGGGAGATTTCAAGATGTGAAGTATAAATGCCACGTAATTGAGATGACTGAAAAAGCCATTGAATATGACAGTTGGACATTTTACTGGTAACCATTACCAAACTGATTTAGTAGACTAGGAGTGGAAGCCTGATGACAGCAGGTTGAGAAAAGGTTAGGAAGGAAGCAGAGGGAAGCCAGTAGCTTATTAAAATGTCCAGTGACGGAGCTGAATCCAAGTGCATAATTAGTATTATTCTAACCCCTGCCTTTCTCGTTCCCTCTCACCCTTTTCCCACACACCTTTCCCTCCCGTGCCCCGTCTGCTAGCTATGTGTTGCCTTCTTCCTCAGTTGTGTTCTCTGTGTGACAGGAAAGATTGGTCAGTATCAGTTACAGGTTTAACTGGTGCTTGCAGCTAACGAAAGAGTTCTCTTCGCAGTGTGCATATGACAAATCTTTCACATAACAAGACAGATGATCCTCAAGAGTTTAGGGCTTTGATGATCCTGTAGCTTATGGTCCTCAGTCATCAAGGAATGGGATACACCCAGTATCTATTTATCATTTAGGTTCCTCTTATTTGTTATTGCTAAAGTTGCAGCTCCTTGATTTCTGAAAAGTTTTCAAAAGTTCGTTAGTCATTTTTTAAATGTTACTTGTTTTTTTCCATTAGGTTATCATTTTTTTGTTGTTTACTGGTAGGGCTCTTTTTATGATCTGGATATTTCATTGTCTATTAAATGTACTAAAAGTATATTATCATAGCTTCTAAAATTTTCAACTTGTATATGGTTTCTTGCATTTTTAATTGTTTTGAGGGCCATATCTATCAAAATTTACCTGTGCGACTCTCGTTCCTTCTAATATCTTAATAATTTTTTCTCTAAATTATAACTTTTAAATACATTTCTTTTCTTTTGGTGCATTATGAAGTATTTATCTTATTTCTTCTAAACAGTGAAAAACAGTTTTTTTTTTTACTTTCCTTGAACATTCAAGAAGCCCAGGTGGCTCAGTGGTAAAGAACCTGCCTGCCAATGCAGGAGATGCAGACGACTCAGGTTCAATTCCTGGGTCAGGAAGATCCCCTGGATGAGGAAATGACAACCCACTCTAGTATTCTTGCCTGGAAAATCCCATGGATATAGGATCCTGGCAGGCTACAGCCCGTAAGGTCACAAAAGAGTCAGACACAACCTAACAACTGAGAACATCCAATCTTCATTTAAACTTTAGAATCAGTCAAGATTTAGAAAATTACAAAGATTGCATTAACCTTTCTGAATTAATTTTTGGAGTATTGATATTAAGTCTTCTCATCTGGGAATAAGCAACTTATTTATGATTTCAGTTTCTTCATATAAATCTTACATGTTTCTTGTTAGGTTTATTTCTACTTATGTTTTGCTGTAACAGAATGGCTTTTTCTTTAACTATTGCTATAAGACAAGAGAGACCTTTCTCACACGCTGTATTAGACAGTGCCTTTCACGTTACATTAACTCTGTGTTTGAATGAATGAATGAGTGAATGATAGTATTTTAGTTGATTTTCTTGGGTTTCTGGGTAGACAATGTTTCCAAGTTTTTAACTGCTGTAATTATAAGACTTTTTAGCAATTTAAAAAAAATTGCTTTGTAGGTTCCTATTTTAAAGTATTCTTTCTCTTGCATACATATTAGATAAATGTTTATTAGATTTATTTATTAGATAATAGTATTAGATAAACTAGAAAAAGACAAAATTACAAAGCTATGATCTTCTGCAGAAATAAGAAATATTTCTCTATACTTAAAAAATGTTTGATTATGGAAATTTTAAAGTATGTACAAAAGTAGACTCAAGCTGCATATTCCCATCACCCAACTCCTGTTATGACCTCAGCTAATATTATTTCAGATATACCTCTACCTTCTTCCTACCCCACCCTCCTGGGTTATTATGAAGCAAATTTCAGGCGTACCATTTCATCCCTAAGTATTTGAGTGTGTTTTCCCTTTAAAATGTACTATTTTAGGGACTTCCTTGGTGGTCCATTGGCTAAGACTCTGGGGTCCCAATGAAGGGTGCCCAGGTTCAATCCCTAGAGAACTAGGGACTAGGTCCCGAATGCTGCACCTAAGGCTCTGTGCAGCCAAATAAATTAATTAATAAGGAACATATATATTTTTTAAAGTATTAAAGTTCTATATGGGAGTTCCCTGGCATTCCAGTGCAGGGGGCACTGATTCGATCATAACCAAAGTAAAACCAAAAAAAAAAACAATCTATAGACCAAAGATAATTGTAATACATTTTACCATAAGGAAGATTCATTTTTTAAGATTCTATTAAACAATTAGAAGAATATAATCCCAAGGAGGAGAAGAAAAAGGGCAAGCTTGTAAAGTGCAGTACACTGACATGGGAACCTAAGAGTTAATAATAAAGTCTCATTATTTGAAAGAAATATAAATTCTCTCATAAAAGAAGATATCATTTCCTATTAACCTTACTGATAACATTTCAGTGTGTGAAATGTGCTGTGTGCTCATATCAAGTACAGTAAAATGCAGACTACTGGGAATTCTCTTAGATTTCTGGTGGGAGTATTAGGTCTTTGGAAAGTCATTTGGCAATATGTAATACAGAAGGTGAGATGGTTGGATGGTATCACTGACTCAATGGACATGGGTTTGGGTGGACTCCAGGAGTTGGTGATAGGGAGGCCTGGCGTGCTGTGGTTCACGGGGTCACAAAGAGTCGGACACAGCTGAGTGACTGAACTGAACTAAATGCAAGTAAAGGTGGTCCAACTTAACAACTCAAATATATACAGATATTCTCACATATGTACTCAAGAAGATGTATAGAAGACTTTTGTGAAACTCTGTAATAGCAAAAATCAAAACCCAAAACCAAACCCCTAATACTAAATGTTTAATAGAGATAAATTATAACATGGTCTTGGGGCTTCCCAGGTGGCTCAGTGGTAAAGAATCTGCCTCCAATACAGGTGACATGGGTTCAATCCCTGGGTCGGGAAGATCCCCTGGAGTAGGAAATGGCAACCCCTTCCAGTATTGTTGGCTGGGAAATCCCATGGACAGAATATTCTGGAGAGCTACAGTTGATGGGGTTGTGAAAGAGTTGACATGACTCAGCAACTAAACAACTACAACAATATCAATAAGCAGTCAAGATGAATTATCTAGAACCACGTATATACATACATACAGAAGGAGATATACAATATGATATTATGCCCACAAACTTCATAAATATGCAGAAGATAGTGTACATTTGTATAGCTGTATTATTCACTTCTTGTTTTTGCTGACTGTATAGAGCTTCTCCATCTTTAGCTGAAAAGAATATAATCCATCTGATTTCAGTGTTGACCATCTGGTGATGTCCATGTGTAGAGTCTTCTCTTGTGTTGTTGGAAGAGGGTGTTTGTTATGATCAGTGAGTTCTCTTGGCAAAACTCCATGAGTCTTTGTCCTGCTTCATTGTGTACTCCAAGGCCAAATTTGCCTGTTAATCCAGGTGTTTCTTGACTTCCTACTTTTGCATTCCAGTCCCCTATAATGAAAAGGATATCTTTTTTGGGTGTTAGTCTAAAAGGTCTTGTAGGTCTTCATAGAACTCTTCAACTTCAGCTTCTTCAGCATTACCGGTCAGGGCATAGACTTGGATTACTGTGACACTGAATGGTTTGCCTTGGAAATGAACAGAGATAATTCTGGCATATTTGAGATTGCATCCAAGTACTGCATTTTGGATTCTTTTGTTGACTATGATGGCTACTGCATTTCTTCTAAGGGATTCCTGCCCACAGTAGTAAATATGATGGTCATCTGAGTTAAATTCACACATTCCAGTCTATTTTAGTTCGCTGATTCCTAAAATATCAACATTCACTCTTGCCATCTCCTGTTTGACCACTTCCAATTTGCCTTGATTCATGGAACTAACATTCCAGGTTCCTGTGCAATATTGCTCTTTATAGCATTGGACCTTGCTTCCATCACCAGTCACATCCACAGCTGGGTGTTGTTTTTGCTTTGGCTCTGTCTCTTCATTCTTTCTGGAGTTATTTCTCCATGATCTCCATTAGCATGTTGGGCACCTACCAATCAGGGGAGTTCATCTTTCAGTGGCCTATTTTTTTGCCTTTTCATACTGTTCATGTAGACATTTTCCAGTAGACATTACTTTGCCAACAAAGGTCCCTCTAGTCAATGCTATGGTTTTCCAGTAATCATGTATGGATGTGAGAGTTGGACTATAAAGAAAGGTGAGCACCCAAGAATTGATGCTTTTGAACTGTGGTGTTGGAAAAGACTTTTGAGAATCCCTTGGACTGCAAGGAGATCCAACCAGTTCGTCCTAAAGGAGATCAGTCCTGAGTGTTCATTGGAAGGACTGATGTTGAAGCTGAATCTCCAATACTTTGGCCACCTGATGCGAAGAGCTGACTCATTTGAAAAGACCATGATGCTGGGAAAGATTGAAGGTGGGAGGAGAAGGGGATGACAGAGGATGAGATGGTTAGATGGCATCACCAACTCAATGGACATGAGTTTGGGTGAACTCTGGGAGCTGGACAGGGAGGCCTGGCATGCTGCAGTCCATGAGGTCTCAAAGAGTTGGACATGACTGAGCAACTGAACTGAACTGAAGTGATTATTCACTTCATAAACATGTAAAAAAGAAAAATCTTAGAAAGGATGAAAGGGTTCACGGGGGCTTAAACTCTATAAAATTTTCCTTGTAAAGAATAAGATAGGGTAAATGTTTATATTTCTGAAAGCAGTGTATTAGGTAATTGTGTTATATTACTTTTTATACTTTATGTTAGAAATATTTTAAAATCCCCCATGGTCCTACTTTATCGTAAATAAACCTTTTAGAATAGTTTTCAATTGGCTGAGAAGTTGCCAAGATAGTATAGACTTTCCTGTCTACCCTGCATCTTATTTCCAACACTGTTAACATATTACATTATTAATACTATGGTACAGGTTTTAAAACTGAGGAGCCAGCACTGATGCATACTGTTAGCTGAAGTCCATGGTTTATTGAGATTTCTATTGTCCTTTTACTGTTCCAGGATCCCATCAGATACCACATTACTTATAATCATGTCTCCTTATGCTCTTCTGGTCTGTGACAGTTTCTCAGACTTTTTTGTTTTTGATGACCTTGAACGTTTTGAGAAATATTGGTCAGGTGTTTTGTAGAATGTCTCTCAATCTGTTCCCCCCCCCCCCCGGTTAGACTGGAGCTATGGATTCTGGGGAGAAATACAACAGAAGTGAAACACCATTTTCATCCCATAGGTTCAAGATTCATACTCTTAACAAGACTGATAGTGCTAATTTGTATCAGCTAGCTAGGGTGGTGTTTGCCAGGTTTTTCCACTGGAAAGTTACTTATTGTTTCCTCTTTCCATACTGTATTCTTTGCAGTCAAGTTACCAAATATAGCCTACATTTAAGTGATGAGAAGTTAAACTTGACCTCATAGAAGGGAGGAATAGTTCCCCAAGTTACCTGGAATTCTGCATATGGAAATTTTGTCTCTTATAGTTTTTATTTATTCATTTTTGAATTTCATATAATTTTCTTTTTTCTTTTTCTTATTGGAGTATATTTGCTTTACTGCTATGTCAGTTTCTGCTGTACAACAAAGTGAATCAGCCGCATGTATACATATATCCCCTCTGCTTTGAATTTCCTTCCCGTTTAGGTCACCACAGAGCACTGAGTTCCCTGTACTATATAGTAGGTTCTCATTAATTCTCTATTTTATACATAGTAGTGTATATACATGTCCTTCCCAATCTCCCAATTCAACCTCCTTCTCTCTTGGTATTCCATGTGTTTGTTCTCCATCTCTGTGCCTATATTTCAGCGTTGCAAATTAAGATACTATACCACTTTTCTAGATCCCACATATGCATTGACATATGATAGTTGTTTTTCCCTTTCTGACTTACTTCACTCTGTGTGACAGTCTCTATTCCATCCACATTTCTGCAAATGACACAATTTTATTACTCTTTCGGGCTGAGTAATATTCCATTGTATATACTTACAACGTCTTCCTTCTCCATTTCAATGCTGATGGACATTTATGTTGCTTCTATGTCCTGGCTATTGTAAATAGTGCTGAAATGAACATTGGGGTTCATGCATCTTTTTGAATTATGGTTTTCTCTGGATATATGCCCAGGAGCGGGATTGGTGCTTCCCTGTAATTTCTTTTTAAATTAATGTTCTACATAACTCTGTACAGGTTGTTATTTGCTTTCCTTCCTACAGATGTAACCCCCCAAACAGAAGTTTTGTTTGCTTGTTTGTTTTTACCCATTGTTATACATTCATTCCATAGTGGAATGAAACAGAAATAGTAAATGGACTGATTTCACCTCTAACCATATTATAATCTTTTTATGTCTAAGTCTATAGCTATGGTTGAAGCAGCTATGATCATAATGGTGATTGGATGGTGCAAATTGATTGAATATTAGCATTTAAAGGGTTCCACTAGTTTATTCTATTTTTCTACTGCCTGCCAGCATTTCACTTATGCTCATAGTGAGAAAAGATGCCTTTCCTTTTAAAGTGCACCTCAACCTCTCCTGGTAATATGTCACAACACATTCAGGAGGAGATCCTTCTTTCTAATACTTTCCTGAGCCATGCCAAATTGAAGAGAGCCTATTGTAGCTTCCTTCTTTTTCTCCCATGGTTTCAGATGAACTTAACATAAAAATCTCCACACTAATCCTAAGATGTTGGTTTATGTCACAAAAGCATTTTACTTTATGGAATGTCTTCCAGTTTATACAGGGCTTTCTTACATAGTTTCAATTGTAAGTAGGTTTTCTGTAACCTTGATTTTTGTAATACTCAGTTTAGGGTCACAAGGGAGAGCCTGTTAACACGAATGCAACCAATTTTGTCACTTCTGCCTACCGGTGAGAGATTCTCTGACAACATCCTTCTCCTGTTCTTCATCCAGCTCAGACACCTTCTGGGTATTCCTAGGAGGTAGATCACAAGTAATCCCAGGCTGCCGCTTTCTGCCACCACCTTCAGAACTCTGACTGTCCCTATGTTCCAAGCTTTTGTTTGCCAGCCTTGCTGCCTCCACTGTTCTCTGAGGGTAAAATCCAAGAGCCCCAGCAGAGTTCTCAGGATTCTCCTTATATGTCCCCCTTATCAGGGAGGAATAGCTTTCCCAGAATTCCACCTCCACACTTCCTCCTCCTCAGTGGCATTCCCTTCGGGTACCCTGGTGGGAATGGGGCGCTATGCTAGTGCCTGGGTGGCAAGTGAGGCTGAGTACCTGGCATTTTTAGCCTCTATGGTGGTAGATGGGCTTTCTAGACAAAGTATAAAGGAGATAAATGGGCTTTGGATAGATAGTTCATGGCCTCTGCCAAGGCCCACTCAACTGCAACAAACTTTTCTTCCATTATAAACAATCAAAAATGTGTAGAATTCATTGACAGGGCTTCCCAAGTGGTGACAGTGGTAAAGAATCTTTGCTTGCCAGTGCAGGAGATGCAAGAGACACGGGTTCAATCCCTGGGTTGGGAAGATCACGGCTACCCACTCCTGCATTCTTGCTTGGAAAGTTCTGTGGACTGGTGGACTACAGTCCAGGATATCGCAGAGAGTCAGACACAACTGAACACACACACACACACACACACACACACACACACACACACACACACACGCACAGGGAACTCATTTACATGAAATCCCATCTATCTCTCAGAGGAAGACAACCCCAAGATTATGCAGCTCTGTCCTCCAGCTCCAAGTCCAGGACCTCTGGGACTATGCAGCCTTCTCTTTCAGAAATGATTCCCCGTGGACCAGAAATCTGGAGTTTCAAGGCAAGTTAACTGTCTCCAACACATCCAACAGACCAATGTTTCACAAAGTGCAGTTCTTACACCAGCAACAGCAGTGTCACCAACAGAACTCGTTGGATGTGAAAACTACTGACTGGGACACCTCCCAAAGCTATGAAATCAGAAAACCTGGGTTACATCTGCGGAATTGCTGGTACAATGTAATTTTAAAGGTTTGGGGACTCAAACTACAGGGAAAGCTGTCTTCTCTTCTGTGTTATTCCTTTCCTAAGCAAAAAAAGAAAGAAGAAAAGGATAGTGGTTCCTGAGAAATAAGTGCTCACTTTAGAACTCTGTATGTTAAGCAGCCTGTTCTTTCTCAGTAGCAGTACAATAAAATGGTTAGAAACTTGGGGTTTGATTTTCGAGTTCCTCGATTTCTATCTTACTGCTACCACACATTAGCTATGGGACCTTAGGCAAGTTACAATCTGCATGCCTCATTTTCATCACCAGCAAAAGTAGAAACTAACAGTATAGTCCCTTAAAGGGATTGTGTGAAAATTGATTTAATGTGTTTAGTGTTTAGAACTGTACTGGCCCTTTGTTTAAAAGTGACAGCAATATGTAATATTTAAATAAATATAATATTTACCTTATATCCCCTATTGGTAAGTCTGTTGATGTTAAGAATGAAATAAGTTCGTTTTTAAAAAATCTCCTCCAGCATCTAGCAGGGTGAAACAAATGCTAGATATTCAGAAAATGACAATGTGAGACATAGTGTGCATGTACAAAAAAAAAGGAATTTAAGTTAAAATGTAAATGCAATTAATTTAAATAAAAAGACCTCTTGGTGCAAAAAAAAAAAAAAGAAAAAGAAACTCTGGGTTGGATCTACCACTTTGTATTTACTAAACTTTTCCTGTGACTCTGATGCATACTGAAGTTTGAGAATCACTGCAAAAGACAAAACCAGAAAAGGAAGTGTAAGTACAATAATACTTCCATTCAGGAAAGGAAATATGGGACTTCCCTGGTGGTCCAGTGGTTGAGAATCCGCTTTCTAACGCAGGAGACGTGGGTTCTATCACTGGTTAAGGAACTAAAATCCTACAGGCCAAGGGCAACTCAGCCCACATGCTACAGCTAGAGAGGCCTGTGTGCCCCCACCACCAGGATACAGTGCAGCCAAAATACATGAGTAAAATTTAAAAATACAGATATGAATATAGAAAATACACATGTAGGAATCTTGCTCTCTCCTGTAAAAAAAAGAAAAAGATGAGAATATGCAGTAGACACTCCTCCTAAGCACATATCATACCCCATTTTTCTTAGTTTCTTAGTGTTGTGTAACAAGACAGTGACACACAGTGGCACCCATCTGTTGTTCATGTGCTTTGGCCACGTGCGCTGGGCTCATTGGGGCTCACCTGTGGCCTTATGATCAACGGGCAGGCCACGGCCTCATGTACACCTTGCAGTTGGTTGGGTTTTTCCAGGAGCGATGAGGGTAGCTGGGCCATATCTCTCCTCATCTAGTAGTCCAGCTCCCACTCAATCACAAGACAGCGGTCTCAGTTCAGTTCAGTCGCTCAGTCATGTCCGACTCTTTGCGACCCCATGAACTGCAGCACACCAGGCCTCCCTGTCCATCACCAACTCCCGGAGTCTACCCAAACCCATGTCCTTCGAGTTGGTGATGCCATCCAGCCATCTCATCCTCTGTCATCCCCTTCTCTTCCTGCCCCCAATCCTTCCCAGCATCATGGTCTTTTCCAGTGAGTCAATTCTTCGCATGAGGTAGCCAAAGTATTGAAGTTTCAGCTTCAACATCAGTCCTTCCAATGAACACCCAGGACTGATCTCCTTTAGGATGGACTGGTTGGATCTTCTTGCAGTCCAAGGGACTCTCAAGAGTCTTCTCCAACACCACAGTTCAAAAGCATCAATTCTTCAGTGCTCAGCTTTCTTCACATCCAACTCTCACATCCATACATGACTACTGGGAAAACCATAGCCTTGACTAGACGGATCTTTGTTGGCAAAGTAATGTCTCTGCTTTTAACTATGCTATCTAGGTTGGTCATAACTTTCCTTCCAAGGAGTAAGCGTCTTTTAATTTCATGGCTGCAATCACCATCTGCAGTGATTTTGGAGCCCCCTACAATAAAATCTGACACTGTTTCCACTGTTTCCCCATCTATTTGCCATGAAGTGATGGGACCAGATGCCATGATCTTAGTTTTCTGAATGTTGGTTGACCTTTAAGCCAACTTTTTCACTCTCCTCTTTCACTTTCATCACGAGGCTTTTTAGTTCCTCTTCACTTTCTGCCATAAGGGTGGTGTCGTCTGCATATCTGAGGTTATTGATATTTCTTCCGGCAATCTTGATTCCATCTTGCGTTTCCTCCAGCCGAGCATTTCTCATAATGTACTCTGCATATAAGTTAAATAAGCAGGGTGACAATATACAGCCTTGATGTACTCCTTTTCCTATTTGGAACCAGTCTGTTGTTCCATGTCCAGTTCTAACTGTTGCTTCCTGCCCTGCATACAGGTTTCTCAAGAGGCAGGTCAGATGGTTTGGTATTCCCATCTCTTTCAGAATTTTCCAGTTTATTGTGATCCACACAGTCAAAGGCTTTGGCATAGTCAATAAATCAGAAGTAGATGTTTTGCTGGAACTCTCTTGCTTTTTCGATAATCCAGCAGATGTTGGCAATTTGATCTCTGGTTCTTCTGCCTTTTCTAAAACCAGCTTGAACATCATCTGGAAGTTCACGATTCACGTATTGCTCAAGCCTGGCTTGGAGAATTTTGAGCATTATTTTACCAGCGTGTGAGATGAGTGCGACTGTGCAGTAGTTTGAGCATTCTTTGGCATTGTCTTTCTTTGGGATAGGAATGAAAACTGACCTTTTCCAGTCCTGCAGCCACTGCTGAGTTTTCCAGATTTGCTGGCATATTGAATGCAGCACTTTCACAGCATCATCTTTTAGGATTTGGAATTCCATCACCTCCACTAGCTTTGTTTGTATTGATGCTTCCTAAGGCCCACTTGACTTCACATTCCAGGATGTCTGGCTCTAGGTGAGTGATCACACCATCGTGATTATTTGAGTCATGAAGATCTTTTTTGTACAGTTCTTCTGTGTATTCTTGCCACCTCTTCTTAATATTTTCTGCTTCTGTTAGGTCCATACCATTTCTGTCCTTTATTGGGCCCATCTTTGCATGAAATGTTCCCTTGGTATCTCTAATTTTCTTGAAGAAATCTCTAGTCTTTGCCATTCTGTTGTTTTCCTCTTTCTTTGCATTGATTGCTGAGGAAGGCTTTCTTATCTTTCCTTGCTATTCTTTGGAATTCTGCATTCAAATGGGAATATCCTTCCCTTTCTCCTTTGCTTTTCGCTTCTCTTCTTTTCACAGCTATTTGTAAGGCCTCCTCAGACAGCCATTTTGTTTTTTTGCATTTCTTTTCCATGGGGATGGTCTTAATCCTTATCTCCTGTACAATGTCATGAACCTCTGTCCATAGTTCATCAGGCACTCTGTCTATCAGATCCAGTCCCTTAAATCTATTTCTCACTTCCACTATATAATCATAATGGATTTGATTTAGGTCATACCTGAATGGTCTAGTGGTTTTCCCTACTTTCTTCAATTTAAGTCTGAATTTGGCAATAAAGAGTTCATGATCTGAGCCACAGTCAGCTCCCAGTCTTGTTTTTGCTGACTGTATAGAGCTTCTCCATCTTTGGCTGCAAAGAATATAATCAATCTGATTTCAGTGTTGACCACCAAAAGCAGAAAGAAAAAGGATAAGCAACAAGCACTTTCCAAATCTCTGTGCCATGTTCACTATTGTCTCATTAGTCAAAGCAACCACATAGTCATGTGTAGGAGGGGGGTCTACACAAGGGTCATGAATACTTGGGGTGGCGGGTGCACATTTTTGCAGCCATTTCTGCAAACAATTCACCATACTGCCTGACAGGATTAGTGAGGGTGCCCTACCTTGGCAAATGGAGTAAGTTTGTTAGTCTGGCAGCCTCTGATTCTGATCTCCAGGAATACCATGGTTATTCGTTGTCCTTCACTGGCATACTTTGCCATGCTACTGTGTATGGGCTTTAGTTATATACCTTTCTTGGTGGCTGCACGGTTTGTTTCTGTTTTGCTTATTGGTGGGAGTTGCAAGTTAGAGATTAAGTGTTGAACAGCTAGAAGCAGTTACAGCCGGATCTGGAGTGTCTTTGGCAGTACATCAGCTGCAAAAACTTAGTGGGCTTCTGGACTATTCAATCCAGTGAATTCCACTGGATAAATTCCACTGCCGATAAAGCAGGTAAAAATTGTGTCTAGACCTGTGCTCTCCAATGCAGTAGCCACTAGCCAGAATTAGTCATTGAACACTTGAAATGTAGCTAGTTTTGAGATGTGCTATTTCTTCAAACTTTCTGATATAACTACTAGAATATTACCATTACACCTCTGGTCACACTGTATTTCCATTGGTCAGCAGTTAATTTGTCTTGAAGCCCGAGAATTTTGACCTCGTATTAATCATTCTTTCCAGTAAATAACACTTTCTCTTTTAGCTTAAATGTGTGTTCCTTGAAACAATTAAAAAATATATACATATATTTATTTATTGGGCTGTTTTGGGTCTTAGCTGCGGCATGTGGGATCCAGTTCTCTGACCAGGGATGGAACCTGGGCCCCTGGATTGGGAGCAAAGGAGTCTTAGCCACTGGACCACCAGGAAATTCCCTCTTGAAACAATTTGAAAGTCGTTCTCTGGAGAGGGAGAATTCTGAGAGAACAAGGATAAGCTGCCTGTCTTTCTAGGATCTAACCTTGGAAGTCACACAGTGCCATTTGTACCATACTCTACTGGTCAAAGCAATCAGAAGCCCAGCCAGATCCAGGGAAGGGAACATGGACCTCAGTTTTTATTTTTGGTTACACTGGGTCTTCACTGCTGCACAAGGCCTTTCTGTCATTGTGGCGGCAGGGTTTCTATAGTTTCGGGCAACTAGTTTCTAGTTGCAGCGTGGGACTTACTGTGGTGGCTTCTCTTTTCGTGGAGCATGGGTTCTAGGGAGGTGGGCTTAGATGCATTAGTTGCCTCTCAGCATGTGGTATTTACCCAGACCAGGGATCGAACCCATGTCCCCTACATTGGCAGGTGGATTTTTTTTTCTTTTTCTTTTTTGTATTTATTCTTTTTTTAAAAAATAATTATTAAAGATTATAACTGTACAACATTGAGAAGTAAAGAACAAAATACAATATTGGAGGACAACTGCTCTACAATATTGTGTTGGCCTCTGCCACACATCAACACAAATCAGCCACACCTATACATATGTTCTCTCCCTCCTGAACACCCCATCCCATCTCCCTCCCCACCCCATCCCTCTAGGTTGTCACAGAACACTGGGTTGGTCTCCCTGTTTTACACAGCAAATTCTCATTTACTATTTATTTTACATACAGTAATGTATATGTTTCCATGCTATTCTCTCAATTTGTCCTACTCTTTCCTTCCCCTGCTGTGTCCACAAATCTGTTTTCTATGTCTGGCAGGTGGATTGTTAACCACTGGACCACCAGGGAAGCCCTGGACCTCACTTTTTTGATGGGAGGAATGTCAACAAATTTGCCACCTTAAAAAAAAAAAAAGCTGCCACAGTCCTCATCCTAAACCAGAGGACATACATACTTACATTCCCACAGATTCTTCTTACACTGTTGCAGTTAAAAGGAAATTTCAAACTCTACTACCCAATCAGGCATGATGTTACATTCCTTTTTTCAACCTGAAATTTTTTTCTCAGCCTAAAAAAAATTTTTTTCCCCTTCCAGTCCATGAAGTACAGAATAGATGCTGAGGCCTTAACTCTCAAAGCACCAATTTTGGATCAGCATGGAAGAGGAAGAAAAATACTGGAATTCTCTCAAACTGTATGGGGGAGATTTGGCATTTACATAAAAGAGACAATACTATTAAAGAATGGTAATTTAAGGCAACTGTCCCAGTAGTTTCTGATAAAAATACACACAGGTCTGGACTTCCCTGGTGGTACAGTGAACTTGAATCGGCCTGCCAATGCAGGGAGTATGGGTTCAAGCCCTGGGCTGGGAAGATGTTTACATAACATGGGCAACTAAAGCCCACCGGCCCCAGCTGGTAAGTCTGTGCTCTAAAGCCCACCAGCCCCAACTACTGAGGCCCACGTGCTGCAGCTGCTGAAGCCCAAGTGCCTAGAGCCTGCGCTCCGCAACAAGAGAAGCCACTTCAATGAGAAGCCTGTGCAAGGCAATGAAGAGTAGCCCCATTTCAGCCAACTAGAGAAAGCCAGCACACAGCAAGAAAGACAGAGCAACCAAGAATTTAAAAATAAATGCATAAGTAGTAAAAAATACATACAGGTCTGGATCCTTAAGTTGAATTAAAATACTAATACTTTTGGAATACCTATTAATAATACATCGAGGATGATAAAAAGATAAAGAAGAGGAAGTTCTCCTCTGGGAAGAGGTCAGACGTCTAGGCGGGAGAACGCAGATTCTCCTCCTTCTGTCTTAAATGCTAGAACTGAAATAGAAACATAGCTTGCCAGGCTCTATTGTCCATGATATTCTCCAGGCAAGAATATTGGAGTGGGTTGCCATGCCCTCCTCCAGGGGATCTTCTGGACCTAGGTATTGGAACCCGAGTCTCTTACATGTCTTACTTTGGCAGGCGGGTTCTTTACCAATTAGCGCCACCTGGGAAGCCCCTTAGAAACAAAGAGCTCCTGGTAAATGTGACCAGGAAGCCCCAGTGAAAAGAACTGCCTGCGTTCAAGTCATTAGGAATGGGAGGTGTCAAATAGTCCGGGAAACGAAGCAAGGGACAAGACAAGAGCATACACTATTAAGTCCAGACAACTGGAAAAAGCAAGGCCTGGGGCCCCTGAAAACTCCTTCCTCGCGAGTTCGTAAAAGGTAAACGTCCGGGTCCACAGCAACACAGTGAGCCCATTTCGCTGGAGAGAAATCGCGGCAGCGGGCTTGGACTCGTAGTTTCCAGAATCTCCCAGGAGAGGGCGCCATCCGCCCGGGAGTGTGCAGCGGCTCGCCTGCGGAGGCGGCGCGTCCAGGGTCCGGGGGCGGGGCCGCCGAGCTCACGTGACCCTGGCTCATGGCGGCGGCGGCGGCGGCGCGGCTGGCGGAGCTCGGCGGCCGGAGCCGGATCCTGTAGCCGGGGTGTGGGCCCGCGTCAGTCCGTCCCTCCTTCGGCCCCCTCGTTTGTCTTCCGGAGTGTGGCTGGTAGAGCCGGGATGGCGGAGCGAGGCCTGGAGCCCTCGCCGGCTGCGGTGGCGGCGTTGCCGCCCGAAGTGCGGGCGCAGCTGGCGGAGCTGGAGCTGGAGCTCTCGGAGGGTAGGAGCCGGGCCGGGGAGCGGGCCCCCGGGCGCCGCCGCGGCTCGCGGCCAGCGGAGACCGCGTCCCCGCCGCGCGCTGGTGGCCGTGCGGGCCGGGGAGGAGGGTGCCGGAAATCTGGCCTGGGCTTCACGTGAAGGGTCGCTCTCCCCCTCTCCTACCCCGGAAAGCGGCTTTCCGCGCGGGTCATTGTGTTCTCTGGGAGCGGGGGAGCGGGGCTGGGGGAGAGGTCTTCCTCGGGCTCGGGCTGCTTCTGCGATCCCTGCCCCCCGAAACCCCAGACAAAGCTGCGTCCGCCCGCCTCAGGCTTCTGCCCTGGCGCCGGGGCGCGGTGGGGGCGGGGAGGCTGACAGCTTGCTCCTGCGCTCCCGTACTCTCTTCCAGGGAAGGGCCCCACGCCTGTTTCAGCTCCCCTTCCCCCCTTCAGAAAAAGAGAGACACAGGGGAAATCCGCCAGTATTTCTTCTTCCTTGTTGAACAATGCGAGATGCCTCCCCAGTGACAGGAATGAGACAGAAGCGGGGTGGGCCGTTGAGGGTCCTGAGGAGGCCAGGAGCAGTGGCATTGGCCCAGAGAGAGACACACGGGGCGCCTTTTAGACCACCTTTGTCCAAGGGGTTTGTTTTTTATTTCCCCCCGGTGCCTGTAATCAGGCTGAATTTTCCGCATCTGATCACCTTTTGGAATCTTAGAAGAGGAAAGGAGAGAGGTGGCTACCGGGTACATGCGAATCCTGGCCGGCACGGTCTTTCTTTTTACAATGGGTTGTTGCGAGGACGCTTGGATTGGTTTTGAGAATTAAAAGAATGGAATAAATCGAGCCACTATTATTCGAGAAGTCCCTGGACAACAATGAGAGAGACGTTGCTCTGTTGTGGGCATGTGATCAGGCTTCTTGTGCAGTTGTGATCCGTTCTCCATAAAGTTCCTGTTTTTGTCACAGGCTGCCTCTGAGACAAAAGCAGCATTTTCTCCAAGCTTGATGTCAGTACTGTGGTGGTGCACCCAGAGTTGCATATTCTTCTTGAGTTCTTAGCCAAAGGCCCTCTCCACTAGCATTTTTCAAGTGGATTAAAAACTGCTGATTGAAAAAGAAGAATGTGACCAGTTCCCAGGAGAGTTTTGACTTTTTGTTTACTTATCAAGGCATTCTCTGTACACACCCCCTCCCCCCATCCTTTACAGTAAAAAAAACCAGAAGTAGATTTGAGTGTTATAAAGTCACTTGGGCATGGAGGGAAATAATTATTTTTAATAACCCTGTTAGGGTTTCCCAATGTATAGGGAGGTGCCCTTTTCATTTGCACTCAATTAGCAACGTATTATTTTTCAGTTAATCAGTTGGGAAGTTACTCTTTGGCCAGTCCCCAGTATCAGTTGTGGTGGATGAGTCTGTTTCTGTGAAATGTTTAGGGCATTGCTATCTTGATTCAACCTCTTAAAATACCTCATTCTTCTAGACTAAGGCATTGTCATTCAATCCATGATGACTTTCATTCAACTCTGACTTTTAAAGCAAGTTAGAGTAACACATCAGCTATCTTTGATTAGCTAGAAGGAGAGAAGTTTGGCTGGATGTTTGCGTCAGAAAGAGATTAAAAATAGGAGTTAATTGCTTATACTTGGAGAGAGAAATCCTGGAAGCTCCTTATTCTTGGTATATCTGCTTCCAGCTGATTATTGTTTACTTCTCTGGTTGTTTCTAGAGATGATTCCAAGGAACTGTTTCTAGGACTCATACTGGCTAGCTCACCTTTCTCTCCTTGAAGAAGGTGTAAAACTCCTACAGACTGTAAGGCTAAGGCTTCAGCATTTTTCAGGACAAGTGCATGGTTTGTTTCCTGTTGCAGGATTGTTTTGGTTTGGCATGTGACTGAGATTTGAAATGGTTTCTTAAAGATTTATACTACATTATCTGGTATTTCATCTCTTTTAGCAATGGAAAACTGGAAAAAATACAGTTGAAAAACCTCAGGCCTGCAGTGTCAGCATCTTGACCATCTGTTTGTCTCTCTTGCTTAAAGTACAGAGAATGGTTGACTGGAGAAGTAGGTAGACATTTTTAGGAGTTCAAGCGAAGTTGAAACCACCACTAGCAACCCCCAAATCTATAGCACAGTGTTATTTGTGATGTCTGTTAGCATACTTTGAAGGGACCTTTGTTTTACGTTTTCTCTAGTTACTGCTCTGACAAAAGTACTTTTTTCTTTTGGAAAAAAGTGTGTGTGGTTGGCTTTGGTGCTCTCATGCCTTGATTTTATTCATTTTTCTCAGTTCAGGCTGTAGTGGGTTTTCATTATAGCAGTTGCCTGAGTTGTATGCCATTAAAGAATTTTCTTTGTGCTTGCTTGTGTTTTCAGCTGCAGGCTTGGGTCACGGGTGAGCCAGCTCTGCGCTGGAACGCAGGTTGTACCTCCCTGGGCCGTTTGCCGCTGAGCTCGTTGCAGAGCCCAGTGCTGTGGCTGGTGCTCTGTTAAGGCAGGTCACTGTGGACTTGGTACTTCAAGCTGCCTGCTTTTGCAGCAGAAACAACAGGCCAGCACTGTCCGGAGAATCATTGAAAATTGAACTGACACCTAGTCACAAGCTTTTCTGTAGACTAATTGAATAGGTAGGAGGTTTCTATAAGTATTCTCATAACTGAAATTTTTTCACGACCTACATGTACTATTTTGGCAATGAGCTCTGTTGTCTGAACTTAAATCGTATGTTTTAGTCAAGTGTATGCACATAAAATAACACTAATGATGGGAATTTGTTTAAATTTGTCTGATAATACGTTGTATTTGTATTATGATTTTATATGTTATGTCATTTGAGCCTCACTTTTTTTTTTTTAACAGAAGGGGAAACCAAGACTCAGAAAGGTTAAGTGTTTTGTCAGTGAGTATTAGTTACTCACTAATTAGTGCCAGTATCTTAAGCTGCCATGTTATTATGGCATCTGTTACCACTGAGTGACTTAAATATCTGTGTAGGTATTGCACAAGCTATTAAGTCTAATTTTTACTCTAAGGAAATGCTGCAAAACAGTTGTTATGCCGGGACTTCCCTGGTGGTCCAGTGGCTGGAACCCCAGGCTCCTAGTGCAGGGACCCGGGGTCGATCCGAGAGCAGGGAACTAGATCCTGCGTACTACAGCTAAGACCTCGTGCAGCCAAATAAATATTAAGAAAAAAAAAGCTTTTACTTAAAAAAATGTTGTATGCCATAATTCTAATGAGCTTTATTGATTGTCTTTCCGAAATCTCTTTTAAAATCTATCATTCAGTTGTTTGAGTAGACACTTATTTTCTGCTTACTGTGTGCTCAGGACACAGAGGTTAGCAGGGTACTGTGTTAGCTTTCAAAGAGCTCTGAGTCCGAAAGGGAAGTCACTCAAAAATGCCAACAAAACAGTTCATGAGACCAAAGGGTACATAAGAATTTGTACAGAGAAACCGCCTTCTAAGAAAAGAGGAAACTGCTTTATCGCTGTGAAAAAGAAACAGCAGAGAACCATTAGTACAGAACTGGACGCTGGTAGAGAGGGCTGTGATTAGCTTGGTGCAGCTCAGTCCTGAGTGCGAAGGCAGGAAGGCTGGCTGGCTGTGGTATATCGAGGAGGGTTTAGGGGTGGAAGTCTTTCTGCCTGAGAACAGTCCCAGGGTGACAACTGGAAAGGTATTTAAGATAAAATAACACTTACAGGAAGGGATCCTCCCCTTTCTTGTTTGAACACTTCTCTGAGCACAAACACAACACACCCAGACACATCCTCCCTTTCTCCTGTCTGTTTCGTCACATAACTCAGGGTCCTCAAAGCGTGGTACAGGTTGGCCTTGAAGGTGGAGGGTTAAGGCACGGCCGCTTCCTAGGAGTTGAAGTGCACCCCCCTTTAGGAGTTGGGCAGAGGAGCTGAAGAGGAAAGGGGAGAGATGCTGAATTGAGATTGTGTTGCAGTCTCCAAACTGGGAGTTTCGAATTAAACCACCAGAGAACTGGTAAATCCTTCTTGCTTTACTTATCATGGAAAAGTGTGGCCGCCACTCCTCAAATCTGTAGCATAGTCATGAATTCATAAGAAACACCTTTATCAGAAAGTGACATCTAAGCAGTTATCTTTCCTAGTGTTAGAAGTACTGAGGAAAGCAGGTGTATGCGTTTTTTGAATAACCCAAACCGGGCATTAGCTAAGTGGTTTATTCTCTGGAACTTGCATATCTCTTTTTTTGGTGGGGTATACTCGGCTTACATTGGAACGCATCTTCAGGAATTGCTCGTCAGAGCCTGTGACACAGAGAGCTCTGCAAACCCTGATGGTGGCAGTTTTTAATTCTTTGAGGGTAGAGTTTAATTTTATAGGTCACTCGGTGTCAAGTAGAGAAAAGCTGGTGAGTGTTCTCTTGGAGTCTAAACTAGCTGTGAATGACAAAATTTAGAGTGATTATAAATGGGTTTTATTTATGACCGTCAAAAAACTAGAATGGTGGTAAACTGGTTTTGAGGGCAGTTCCAGAAAGTAGTGACAGACAAAGTCATTGAAAGGATGATTCACTTTACTGTAAAGGATGGCCCCTGTTTAGACATTCTAGTTCTATGTACTGACATTTTGAAAAATTTATCTCGTTGTTTGACAGTCCCATAACATTGAGGGGAATTTTTGAACAAGAGAAATCTCTAATCCTTCCCTCTCAGCCCAGCTCCTGATGGCAGCTTTCTTTCCTGGCCTCTGTGCGGATTAGCGCCTCAGGGTTGAAAGTTCAGATGATTGGCTAAAAAGGGCCTTCACATGTGTTTGTATGGTAATAGTTACAGTCCTTCATGGTTCTCATGATTAATCAGGAATGCTCTTTAAAACACTCCTTCCTGCTCCTCTGCACCATTTCTCACAGTTCCTTAAGAATTAGTTGAAGTTCTACCTTTTTTCTAAACCTGCCCCTGACCACTGTGAGCTCTCTTGCTCCAAACCTTACACCATTTACCTTTTTGCCAGTCATAGGTTTTTTAAATTATTTAAGTTGTTTTTCATTTCACCTCAGTGTAAACTCCTGCAGAGGTCATTCTTTAAGTCCTTTAAGCAACTGCTGACCAATTTCTTCCTTGTAGTAAGAGTGCAATAAATTTTTGCTCACCTCATTTAGATGTGAATTGAAACATAAAGTCTCTGTCTTGGGGATTTGATCTTGGCACGAGGCAGGGTTGTATGATCATTTGAGGAGTGTGGGCTTTGGCATCTGGTGGGCTAGCATCCAAGTCCTGGCTGCCACTGAGCTCTCTGACCTTGGACGGACTGCCTAACCTCCCCTGTTTTAGTTTCTTCTATTCTTAAAAAAAGGAACGGCAACCGTATTAGAGTTGTAAGGCGGTTTAAAAAGAGATCCTAGGAAAACAGCTGAGTGTGGTGTGTGCGTGCAGTCGGTGCTCTGAACGTGTAATCGTTATTGTTTCTGATAGTGAGTAGATGCACAGTTGACTTGGCTGTTTTTAGTATCTTCTGTTACTTAGCAGAATACGGTTATGTATGAAGTGATGAATGGAATCAATTTGTGTAATTCTTTTCTGTAAGACTTGACTCCTGCATCAGTTGCTCCTGTCGGCACCCTCTCCGCTTGTTCAGCACGTGTCGGGTCACGGCAGGCAGTTGACTCGAGCAGCAAAGAGTAGCTGGTTTGTTTCACTCAGGCATCTGGCGTGTGTGCATTTCCAAGCCTGTAGGTGCCGGCAAATGGCTCTGACATTTAAGCATAGTTTCTTAGACGCAGGCATCTCCAAGCCATGAGGAGGCACATGTGGATACTCAGCCTTCACTTGCGTTTTGATTCTTCTTTTTCCTCCATTTGTCCTTAGTGAACAAATCCTTTCAATTCCTCCTTCAAAACTTTCCTTGCATCCACTTTTCCTTTGAGTTGCATTTATCTCCAGCCATGCTCAGTCCTTTGTCTTTAGACCTAAGAGTCAGCTCTAGATTGATCTTTCATCTTTTAAAAATACTACTTTGATCTAAAACCGTTGGTAAATCCAAGGCCCTGTAACTCATTGTCTTTAAATTCTGAGATTTTGTGAAAGCAGAGCTGGTCTTCTGTATCCTTTATGCCTAGAGTCTAACTGAGAGCTTTTATGCACATCAAATAGTCCATCTTTTTTGTTAACTAAGTATGTCATAGATGTTTAAGTTAAAGTTTTTCATGTATTTGTGGGTTTTTGCTTTTTTTTTTTAGTATTTATTTATTTGGCTGCACTGGGTCTTAATTGTGGCATACAGGTTCTTTGGTTGTGGCATGCAAACTGTTAGTTGAGTTTGATCTAGTTCCCTGACCAGGGGTCCAACCCAGGCCCCCTACTTTGACAGCACGGAGTCTTAGCCACTGGACCGCCAGGGAGGGTCCTCATATACTTGTGTTTATAGTGAATAAGTTGCCTTCCCTTGTGGACGCTCTTCTGTGAACAGAATATCTTCTGAAAGGCCATTTCTTTGGAATTCTATAGCATCACAGCTGACAGGATCTTTGGATACGTGGGTTGGCTTTAGTGGACCTGGAAACGCTGAAGTCATGTGTAGACTTTTGAGTGTGCTTATGTGCCTTTTTGGGGAGCAGAGTCTCCAGCTTTCATCAGTTTCTTAAAGAGGACTGTGAAGCAAAGAACCAAATCTGTGGACTTCCCTGGAGGTCTAGTGGTTAAGAACCTGCCTACTAACTCAGGGTACACGGACGGGTTTGAACTCTTGTCTGGGAAACTAAGATCCCACATGCCATGGGGCAACTAAGCCCATGTGTAGAGCCCGCTCTCTGCCACAAGAGAAGCCACTGCAGCGAGACCCCTGCACCGCAGTGAGAGTAGGCCCTGCTTGGCGCAACTCGAGAAAGCCCGCACATAGCAGTGAAGACCCAGCACAGCCGCTAAATAAGTAAATAATATTTGGGGGGAAAAAAGAAGGCAGCAAAGGAGAATGGCTGCTAACTTAACCCCTCCTTTCCACTGTGCTTTAGAAAAAAAAGAACCAAATCTCTATGACCAGTTTTCACTGTTACTAGTTAGTAAGGAGGGCCAGACTCCCTGAGCCTCTCTCTTCAGCACTCACGAACTTCTCTCTTTCAGGTCCCACGTTATCCCCTTTCCTTCTGTTCTCAGAGGAAGAGCTGTCACCTCCCGTTTGCCGCTCGCCCCTCTGACTGGCTCTCTGTCCGTCCCTTCTCTTCTGGGATCCTGGGATCTTTACTGACCGCTCTGTTCATTTGCAGTCTTCTGTCTTTATCGTTTCCTCTCATCTTTAGCCTCTCACTTAACGCTTGACTCTTGGCTCCTTCCTTCCCTTCAGCCTATGAAAGTACTGAAGTTCCTCTCATCTTGAGAAAAGTATCTTCCCGCAGTCCTTTGTTGGAACCTGTTTGCTGTTGCATGCTAGTGTTCTCCCCTCTCATAGATCCTTTATTTCTTACTTTTGTTCACTCTTCAGTCCATTGCTTTTTCCTCATCAAGCCTCTGAAACAGCTGTTTCCAAGGCCACTAGTGACTTCTGATTTCAGACTGAAAAGTACAGCATCTTTCTCTGCAGCACTGGATACCATGCTCCATATCTTTACGAAACTTCTTCTTCCTTAGCTTTTTGGCGTCATTTCCTTCCAAATCCCAACTGTTCCTCCTTCAGCTCTCCCTTGGGCTTCTTTTTCTCTCTTTCTCCCAGTGTGGGTGTTCCTGTATCAGTCTTTAGTCTTCCTCACACTTCACATACACTTGCTGAATGATTGCACCTATGCCCAGGGCTTCAGCTATCTCGGTTGGGAGATGGCTTTCTAGTCTGTATCTTTAGTCCTGACTCCCGTCTGCTCCCTTGCTTCCTATTGATTCCCCCTAGACGGCTGTAACTTAGTAGATCCAAAACTGTACTCCTTGTTTCACTCTGCTCCACAAATACTTGGGGGTCATCCTTAACTTCTAATGAGTCAGTAAGTCCTGTTGATTCTGCTTCCTCCTCTCCATTCACATTGTTTCTGCCTTTGTTTAGGCTCTTATCATCTTTTACTGAGACTATTGCAGTAGTCTCCTAATTTGTCTGCCTGTCTTCAGTCTCTTTTCCCTCCAATTCATCCTTCTCTATTCTGTGATGGAACGATCATCCTGAAACACAGATCTTTTTTGTTTTTTTAATTTTTTTAAAATTTCTATTTATTTTTTTTATTTTACAATATTGTAGTGGTTTTGTCATACATTGACATGAATCCACCATGAGTGTACATGTGTTCCCCTTCCAGAACCCCCCTCCCAGTCCCCTCCCTATCCCATCCCTCTGGGTCATCCTGGTGCACCAGCCCTGAGCACCCTGTATCATGCATCGAACCTGGACTGGCGATTCGTTTCACTTATGATATGTTTCAGTGCTGTTCTCCCATATGATCCTGCCCTCGCCCTCTCCCACAGAATCCAAAAGACTGTTCTATACATCTCCTGAAACAAGATCTAATTGTGTTCTTTTGCCTGAAAATTTTTCATTGGCTTCTTCTATCCACAGGGTAAAAGCCAGGCATCTTTTGTGTATCAAGACCTTTTTTAACCCTCTTTCCTGTGCCTTCCACAGTTTTGCTCTTGTCTTTAGCCATGCCGAACGACTTGTCCTTCCCTGAATGCGTGGTGCTTTTTCACTTCCATGCCATTGTATTGTATGGGGCTTCTCAGGTGGCTTAGTGGTAGAGAATCCACCTGCTGACATATGAAACACAGGAGATTCGAGTTTGATCCCTGGGGCAGGAAGATCCCCTGGAGTAGAAAACGGCAACCTATTCCAGCCTTCTTGCCTGGAAAATTCTATGGACAGAGGAGACTGGAGGGCTGCCATCTGGGGGGGATCACAAAGAGTCAGAGGTGACTGAGAGACTGAGCATGCACGCCACTGTATTGTGCACGTTGCCTTTCTCTGAGAAATGCCCACTCTGACATGTTCTTCCCTTTTTTCTGCCTGGTGGACGACTTCTCCACTCGATTTCCTATAAGATGCCAGCCTTTCTTAAACTCTGTTAAGAAGTTAAGGTCTCTTTATAAGTAGCCATCAATTATTGAGTGCTTATTATGTAACAGGGTTTATAAACTGTGTATATCCTGCCCAGCCAGGTAAGTAGGTGCTGAATAAATCGCTCCTATTATGATGATGAGGGAACTGAGCTAGCAAGAAGCACCCGAAGCTTGAGAGGCGTGCAGGGTGTGCCAGAGCCTGTTACACACGACCTGGTCTTTCCCTTTCCCCCTACCAGGAACAAATAATGTGAATGGCAAAGGAGAGAGAACACAGCTAGGTTCAAGTCCTGCCTCCCCTGCTTACTGTGGGACCTCGGACAAGTCTTTGAAGTATGCTTCTAATCCTAACAGCTCCTAAAGATGGTGTGTTGTTTCCATTCTGTAGAGACTTATTAAGGAACGGGAAGTCTGGAAGTACAGTGTGCTGGGGTTGGAACCCAGGTCGGCTTGGCTCCAAAACCCACGGTATTTCCATACTGGCTCCATCTCCCTGAATCACGTTGTTTCAAGTAATTTCAGCAGAATTCTCTTCCATCTTAACTCTTGGGCCCCCTTTTCTTAGGATACAATTTCTGTCTTTGTTGTTTGGGGGTAGGGCTCCCTGAAGAGAAAAGCATGGAAATGTTCCATCCTATTCTAGGAGAAATAGATAGGAATAGGAGTGCGGTTCTTCTTGACCTTGCTTTGCCAGAAGCCTGGGGAGTTAGCACTCTAAACTGTGTTTGGTGAATTTCCATCAGCCTAATTTCTGGCAAGGTGTAACTGCTTTATTTCTTCAAAGAGCTAAAGATGCTGGGTAAAATCCTTTTAAGGTTGTGTATCTGTAAAGTAAGAGATAATTTTATGTACTTATATTTTCATGTGAAGTTAATTTTTCTTCCTTGAATTGAGATGGGGATGATGAGAAGCTGAAAAGGGGAAATCCAAAAAGAAGATATTTTGAATGCTATACAGGTCAGCCCTAAGTGAAGGCCCGCAGGGTGGCTTTGGAAGGTCCTTGTGTCCTGGACTTGTTTTTTTCTGATCGTCAGGTTGAGTATTGTGGTTCTGTTCTGCTTCAGAAAGAATTTTTAGTTTAGTTTTATTTTTTTTCTTAGGATGTTTATGTTTAATTTAAAAATTAATGTTTATTGATTTTTGGGGAGTTACTTCTCTTTTTCATGAAGGAATAGTGCTCTAATATTTTTTTTTTTTTAGAGGATTTTTGCTTTTAGGGATAAATTAAAGCAGCTGTAGGATTTTTTTTCTTTCTTTCTTTCTTTCTTCTTAAGGACCTTGAGTTCTGTTGTCTCAATTTATTCATAGGCTGGAACCTTGTGGGTTTTAACTCAGATCAGGCATGAGTACATTATGGTGCTGGCCAGTCTTGTCATTGAATCTCCTTTTTAAAGATGAATCCAGCAGGAATTGTTAGGAGAAGCTTCTGACAGTTTCTTGTTTAGTAGATCTGTGACTTTTTTTTTAATTGAGGTATAATTGACATACAACATTATATTTATTAATTTCTGGAGTATGACATAATGATTCGATATTTCTATATGTTAAGAAATGATCACCTTAGTAAATCTCATGAATATCTATCACCATACAGGGTTGCAATTTTCTTTCTTGTCTTAAAACTGTGAAGAGTTGTCATTCTTACTTTATTGGACTTCCTTTCTGATTTGGAGAAACTTTCATTTTTAGATTGAAAAAGTGCTGGTGAGTTTTCCTCCTGTGGTTCTTTGCTCACTGTTTTCAAGGAGACCAAGGGAAGTCCTAGAAGAGAACTTCCTGTTAAAAAAAAAAGTCAGCTTCCTCATTTGTTGGTTCTCTCAACTCTTAACTTCTAATGTTACTCATATATTATGGCTATTTTTCAGATGATCTTAAAGTTACTGTATGATGATTTGCATAAGTACTGTCATCTCCTTTGTAAGGTGCTTGAGGACAGCCCATGGTATCCTTCACCATAAGTGTTTTTCAGTACCTATTCCGCCAGTGAATGAATCTAGACTCTGTCATCAACCTCCCAATCTAGTCTTATTTCCTCACTCTTCTATTACAGTTAGACTTGTTTCCTCACCCTGTTCCTCAAACACCTCATTCCTACCTCTGTGCCATTGCAGAGATTATTTTCTTTGTCAGGGCTGCCTTTTCTCCTACTGAAATTTACCGGTGGTTTCATGGCCTGATTGATGGTCTTTTCCTCATGAAACTGACTACTTTAGTCCTTATTAATTTCTTCTGTTTTAGGCTATTGTATTTAGTAACAGATTGTATTCAGTAACAGTTTAACACTTAACTGACAGCTTTATTTGTTTTGTTTATGTTGTTTTTGCCTCCATAGTTAGACTTTATTTTTTAAAAATTAATTATTATTTTTTTGCTGTGCCAGCTTTTCTCTGGTTGCGGCTAGCAGGGTCTGCTCTCTAGTCTCGTGCAGTGCGTGGGGTTGTTATTTTGGTGGCTTCTCTAATGCAGCCTGGGCTCTGAGGTACACAGGCTTCAGTAGTTGTGGCTCCTGGGCTTAGTTGCTCTGAGGCATGTGGTATCTTCCTGTATCAGGGATTGAACCCAGTCTCCTGCATTGGCTGGCAGATTCTTTACCACTGAGCCACCAGGGAACCCCCTACAGTTAGACTTTAGATTTTGTGAGTGTAATGACAAGGTTTTCTACCTTTTGGAACTTGTAAGGTGCTGAACATATCATTATATCAATAAAGATGTAATGAGCACATTTATTTACAAGATCTAGTGAGAGATGCATAAAAGGCAGGTTCCTGGCTTTCAAGGAGCTTTCAATCTAGTAGCTTCTCTTAGAAGTATTAATTTAAAGTAATTGTCTTTTGAGTGAGCGCTTACAAACTTTTTTTTTTTTTTTTTACACTTGAGTGGTAAGATAGCCTTTAAACAACTCCATTTGAAGTCATTTTGGGAAAGTGGTAGCTTGAGCACATCACTGCTGCCCTCTTTTTTTTTTTTTTTTTTTATTAGTTTTGTCATACAATGACATGATATCACCATGGGTTTACATATGCTCCCCCTCCAGAACCCCCCTCCCTCCTCCCTCTCCCCGGGAAATCTCGATGCACCAGCCCCGAGCATCAATCCTGGGCTGGCGATTGATTAGACATCTGATAACACTGCTGTCCTCTTTTTAAAATTCAGTTCAAGTGAAATAACAGTGTCAAAGCTTAGAACAAAAATACTAAGAATTGGAATGGAAACTCATAAAAGTGGGAGGACTTGAAGGATAGATCCAGGAAGCCAAAAGTGCAGATAATAAGAATTTTAGGGGAAATAACTAGTAGAAGAAAAATTCCCTGAGACAAAAAAGACTACAGATTGGAAAAGATCACAGATTGAATGAGTTCACTGTCTTCTAGGCAAGATGGATGAGAAAAGGCACAAATCTAGGCATATTCTGATAATATTCCTGAATTCAGTGATGAAGGACAAAAAATCCTACAAACTCAAAAGATGATAAAGATACAAAAAAAAGTTTAAAATAAAATCGGTTATTCTCATTTGCAATCCTGTAGTGATGGTGTACGGAGAAGGCAATGGCACCCCACTCCAGTGTTCTTGCCTGGAGAATCCCAGGGACGGGGGAGCCTGGTGGGCTGCCGTCTATGGGATCGCACAGAGTCAGACACGACTGAGGCGACTTAGCAGCAACAGCAGCAGCAGTGATGGTGTAAGAAGCAAACTAGTTAGAGAAAAGGTCTACACTACCAAAATCTTACATGCAGTCTAGATACTGTTCACCTTTCAGGAAAAGAAAGCTCTATGTGGGTGTGCAAAAATTGACATTATATCACCCATAGACTTGAATCTGAGCAATATACTCTAATCAAACATAATTATTTCCTTTCATCAAAACAGTGAAGGACAACGGACTATGAAATATGTATATATGTCATGTGCTATACTAATATGCTATTGTTACTGTAAGTTATGTACTACTATATGTATGTATATAAAATTATATACATTAAGAGTAACAAGAAATGTGTAATATAAATGCTAAGTAAGTATCTTTGAAATTGAAAAGACATTGAAAGAGAAAACCTTGTTCTTTGAATGAAATATTCTGAATGATTACAGCAAAACTCAGACATCAAGGAACAGGGTGGTATGGGGGTGAGAGGGAACTCAAAGCATTCTTTGGCATCTTTAGAATGTTGGCAGAGGAAGCATGGTAATGAACTGCCTTAATGAGAAGAATACTTCTTTTATGATGGTGTTAAAAAATTATAAAATGCTTAATGGAAAGTATCACAAGAAAGGTACAGGGTCTGTGTGAAGAAAATTGTTAAGTGTTAAGGATGATCTGAAAGAAGTGGAAATGCATACCATGTTCCTGGATGGGAAGACTAAATATATACAAATTTAATGGAAATTAATTACAACTCCAATGGAGAGTTCTTCTGAAGGTAGGCAATGAGGTAAAATAGTCTGTGTTCATTTGGAAGAGTAAATGTTTTACAATAGCCAAGAAAATTTAGACAGAATAGTGAGATGGTCCTTGCTTTGCCAAGTATTGAAACAGATTCTAAAATTATTAGTATCATACTCGAAGCAGTATGGTGTTGGTATTTGAATAAGGGATGAACAAACACAATAAGGTGTCCCGATCCTTGTATATGTAAGAGAAATAATTATGAAAATATGAAAGTTTAGTTGAAAAGATTTTTCTTTAAATTACAAATAGTGCTTTTTATTATACAACTTCTTACCATACTCACATTACAGAAAACAGAACCTGACAAATTCGTGTTGTTGTCTAGACGCTAAGTCATGTTTGACTCTTTTGCAGCTCCATGGACTGTAGCCTGCCAGGCCCCTCTGTCCATGGGATTTCCCAGGCAAGAATACTGGAGTGGGTTACCATTTCTTCCTCCATAGTATCTTAAAATAAGTTAACCAGGGCTCCATAGGATATCAGAAATACTAGTACTGTATTTATCTTTGATACTCTATTTATCCTGCCAAAAGGAGCACATTGGAAACAGAAAGAAAAGTCTATTCCTCATGCAGTGTCTTTCCAGTGCCTCTACAGACAAAGCTTAACATTGTGGCATCTGGCATAGGAAAGATGTTTAAAGGGTTCATCTTAATTTTCACAGTAGTCAGTGAAGGGGAGATTTGGGTCTGAGAGGCACTAAGTTGGTAACTGACACATTCTTGATTCCTCTCTTTTCTTCAGTATATCAGTCCATATCTAGTCCATCAATAAGTCTTTTGGGTGCTACCCTTGCATCTGCTTCCCTCTGTCTGTGGTCACTGATGATCACTGCCTCACCTCTGTCACCTCATCTCTAGCTTCCCGAGCGCCTCACCTAGTGTCCCCTGCTTTGTTTAATCTGTTTCCACATGACAGCCACAGTCAGCTCTGTAAACTAAAATTAGATACTCTTGCTTCCCTGCCTTACAACCCTTCAACAGATTCTGTCTTTTAAATGAAATTTTAAATGAAATTCCAGCATCTGTTTCACACAGCGTCTCCTTCACACTCCGGTTCCTGCATCCACGGTGCTTCAGCCACGCTGGCTGACTCTTCTTTCTCTCCTTCCACTTTTCCTCTCTCTCCTTTCCTCCCTCCTTCCCGTTCTCTTTTTCTTTCCTTTTTATTTATTCAGCTACTATTATTGAGTGCCCACTCTGTGCCACATAAGTACAGGCAGCACAGCAGTGGTTAAAATAACAAAAACCTCTGCCCTGGGACTTCCCTGGTGGTCCACTGGCTAAGACTCTGTGCTCCCAAGGCAGGGGGTCTGGGTTCCATCCCTGATCAGGGAGCTAGATCCTGAATGCTGCAACTTAATATCCCTGCGTGCCCCAATTTAGACCCGATGCAGCTAAATAAATAAACATAAAAAAAAAAACCCCTGCCCTAAGGAGTTTGCATTCTGTAGGAATAGATAGAAATTAATAAGTAGTTCATATTGCCTGTCAGATGGTAAAAGTTTCAGTGGAGAGAAATTGCAAAGAGGAATAGAGAATCCTGGGACCGGTCTGTGGATAGTTTAAAATAGAGTCGAGGATGACTTAATTCGAAAATGACACTGGAACCTGACAGTGGTGAGACTCTCTCCTTTGAATTCGTCATGCCTGTTCTGCCTGCAGGCCTCATTGCTTGCTTTTCCTCTGCTGGGAACACTCTGCCCCAAAGAGCTGTGCTTGGCTGACAACTTTGCCTCCTTTCTGTTTCAACTCAAAAGTGACCTTCTCAGAGATGTCTTCCCTGACCCCTGAGTTTAAATGAGCAACTCCTCCCACCTTGTTCCATCTCATCTTTTTTTTCCCCCCTGCTCCCCCCATCTCATCTTTTTCTTTTTCCTGTTTAAAATTTTCAACTTAATGCCGCCATTTAAAATGATCTTGTGTATTTATTAATTATCTGGTTCTCCTCCAGTAAAATGGGAGTTCCCTGAGAGCAGAGACTATGCTGTCTTGCTGCCTGCTGGATGCCCAGGGCCTAGAATAGAAGACATTCAGTCAACACTTGTTTGAGAACAGATGGGCTTTGCAGAGAGAAGATTCCAACAGGATTCCTTAAATGGTGACAGCTTTACTGAGTAAAGAAGTGTGAGCTCTGTCCCAGGACCTCTTCTAGGAAGGGATAGGGACCCCTGTGGAAGCTGGCCAGGGCTGGAACTCAGGGGCCCATGATGTTTCCTGACACTGGGTTGGTTTCTCACATTTGTTTTTTCTTTGTTTCCCTCACCTGTTTATCTGCGTGCTCTGATTTTCCATATGCCTTTTACAGTTGGGTGGTATGTGACAACTTTCCGTTTCATTAGTCTACCTGGTATTTATTATGCATAAATGTATAGAAGACGCAGTGCCAAGCCTAGAAGAGCCCTTATATGAGAGCCAGGAGCTGGAGCTGGGCCAGAGTGTGTCTGCTCCCTGTGTGGGGGAACGTCCACTTCTGTGTTGCCTTGTACTTGCTTGTATGTCGATTCCCTTTTCCTCTGCCTTGACCAGCCGTATTACTCACAGGAACTAATCTGAGGTGTAAGCTCATTGGGTATGTTTTTCTTTAGAATAATTTAACAACCTTCATTTTGATGTAACTGGTCAGTATTGCTTGGAAAAAACTAAACATTAACCGTGTTTGGTTTTCCAACACCTTTTCTTGATTGCATTAAATCTTTTGCAAAACTGTTGGAAAACCAGGGAAGTGAAATATTTAGCCATATGGTATATATTTGATTTGTTGACCTAAGTCAGACTTTTGGGTAATTTATCCTAGTTTATGCAAATTGTATGGGCCAGCTAGACTTGTGAAGGCCACGCATATTACGTCTACTTGTGTGCACATTAACACTGTTTTCTTAGGTTCTAATGTTTTCTCTCAAGGGCTTCTTTGAGTTCCTATGTCCAAGATAGTATTCAAATATTAAATTTATTGTAATTTTATACATAGGATAAATATAAAAATTTCAGATATTCTATTTATTTATTATTCTGTCATCAACTTGAAGTGTATCTGTGGCTGAGAAGCAGAGCTTCTGAAACATTTTAATTAAATTATCCTATTTCAATAAAGACAAATAAATATGACTTAGATGATTATCATGTTGAAAATAAGAAGAAAGTGATTATTATATGTTTACCAACCAAAGATCACCACTGTCAGGAGTAGTAAGTTGCTCAGAATTCTGAATTTGATTTGATTATCATCTGACTTTTCCTTTCGATTGTAGAAAAAAGAGTTTTTCATTAGAGGTGGAGATTCTTTCCCCTTCTGCCCTTGCTAGTTTTAGTTTTCTGTTTCCTTCCCTATAAAATATGGATAAAAAAGCTATCTCATAGGATTGATATGATAACTAAATGAGTCAATGCATAAACATACAGTGATTAGAGCAGTGCCCAGTCAGTGATAAGCACTGTCAATCTTTCTTATGCTGCTGTGCTATTTTAAATTTCCACAACTTCATCCATGCAGAAAGTGTGGTTAGTGAGTAAGATATATGAACCCAGATTAGGTTTCCTGCTCTATCTGAAACAGGATGATAGGTAAAGCCATGAGAATACATGAGTTCACCCAGGAGAGGGGCTTGGGGTGAGAAGAGAGAAGTATTTCAGGCAGACCCCTAGGTACGCTAACATGCGCAGAGAAAAGGAAAACCTGCAAAGATGGCCAGGAAGAAGTGGAGATTTAGCGAGAAAGCTAGAGAGGGAAGATCAGGAGAGTTAGGGGATCAGAAAGACAAAAGAGGGAATGATCAAATGTTGCTGCAAGTCCAAGAATGGTAAGGATTGGATGGAGTCAGTGTATTTAGCCACTAGGTGATTTTTGAATTTAGTGAGAGTAGTTTTAATGCAGTGGTCCCAGGTGACTCAGTGCCTGCCAGTGCAGGAGATGAAAGAGGTATGGGTTCAATCCCTGGGTTGGGAAGATCCCCTGGAGGAGGAAATAAATGGCAACCCTCTCTTGCCTGGGAAATCCCATGGACAGAGGAACCTGGTGGGCAACAGTCCATGGGATTGCAAAGAGTTGGACAGGACTGAGCGACTGAGCATGCATGCCCACATGGGAATTAGGAGTTAAAGGAGTGAATGGGAGAAAATAGATACATTTCAAAAACAAAACAACTTTTAGTAAATTTGACAGTAGTTAGGAGCGGCAGGACTCAACAGTATTTTTGTAGTTATTTGCAGAGATTAGATATTGCAAACCATATCTTTATTACATAATAAATGCCATAAAGAAGACATGTACAAATATGGAGGAATCTCAGGCAAAGGGCATTTGTGTACCTCTGGTGTTTCTAAGGAGGATTCCTCAAAGGAGTATCACTCAGGCTCAGAGTCGTCAGTTGAGTAGGAGTTTGATGGGAAAACTGAGCAGGGAGGAGGGTACTTTAGTCTTGGAGGAAGGCATGGGTTTTTGAATCATTGGAATACGCTCAAGGAGTTAGGGTGATGAGTAGTCTCACTGCTAGAGCATAAGGAGTAAGCTCAATAGGTCCAATAAGCCTGACAGGTGGCAGGGGTAGGTCTTAGAATCTTACATTTTATCTTGTTGGTTCTTGCTTCTCAGTAGGAAATGGGCCAGGGGTACTTGAAACTGTAGGATAAACATGGTATCCTTCTTGGGGAATCCAGTTGAAGTTTGTGAAAATTACTGCTATGTTGAAACATGAGTATATTATAATACAGTATCTAAAATCCAAGATAAAATATAATTTTGAATTAAAAAACCTTTTTTCCATAATGGTTGACTTCTTCAGGCTGTGCCTCTTCTTACCCTCTACCTCCCAATCACTTTCTTCAGGTGAAAGTTTAAAGAGCACCCATCTGGCTCATAGGGGATCATTAAGGAACTGTAAGCAGGAGTGGATGACATCTGTATTTGGTGGAGCTCAGCATAGAGGAGAATGGTTTGAGGCTCCTGTGTCACATGGTCAGGGGGCACCGTTCCTACGGAATACAATGTCAAATGTCTAACGTAGATATAGATAGGATAAGAGGGCAAGACAGGAAAGGGAGACTGACAAGGTGGCTTCTGAAATGAGCTGGTGGCCTCTGTGGTGAGACTGGGGAAGAGGGAATGAAAAGAGGTATTTAAAGAGATAGAATCAATGAGACCAGTGTGGAGAAGAGGAGGGCTTGCGATGTGTAGGAAGAACATTAAGTTGACGCCTAAGAAACCTAAGTTTCTGGCTTAGCATCTTGAGGGAAAGAGGGCATCATTACCTAGTACAGAGAATAGGGGGAAAGCAATTTGGAGTATGGGAGGAGATAAATTTGGTGTTCCTTAGTTGGAGAGATCTTTGGGCCCTGTGGGTAGAGATCTCTCGTGGACAGTGGGCTGTGTGTGTGTGGAGCTCTTGAGAAAGGCCTGGCCTCTTGACACACTTTCAGTGTTCCTAAGTGGCTATCACTGGCAGTGGGACCCACGGGCATGACCGAGGTGGTCTGAGGGGAACACAGGGACTGAGGGGAGCTAAACACAGAGCTCCAGAGGTGCTGCCGTGTAACGGGGAGGCGGAGGAAAAAGAACCTGAGAGATGGTCGGAGGCATGGGTGGAGAACACCCTTGAGAATCCCTTCGACAGCAAGGAGATCAGCAGTCATGCCTACAGGAAATCAACTCTGAACATTCACTGGAAGGACTGATACTGAAGCTCTGATACTTTTAAAATATTAAAAAGGAAAAGAAAGAGTCATACCTGGTATCCTGAAGTCACTCCAGAGGGCCTTGGAATCTCAAACTTCGATGACTGATACAAAGAGCTGACTCTTTGGAAAAGACCCTGAGGCTGGGAAAGACTGAGGGCAGGAGGAGAAGGGAGTGGCAGAGGATGAGATGGTCGGATGGCATCACTGACTCAGTGGACGTGAGTTTGAGCTAAACCCTGGGAGTTAGTGAAGGACAGGGAGGCCTGGTGTGCTGCAGTCCATGGGGTCGCAGAGTCCGATACAACGGAGCGACTGAACAGTGCGTGGCTGAAGGGGGAGGAGAAGCAAAGAGCAGCAGAGAATTTCAGGAAGTGCCTGTTGCTGCAGAGTTGAGAGGGGACTGGTCACTGCTGGTGACCTTTCCCTGAGCTGTTTCTGTGGTGTTAGAAGTGTGGACTACAAACCTGTCCAGAGAGGGTGAGGCAAAGGAAGTGGAGGCAGGCAACTTGTGCTGCTTTTGCAAGCCTGACTGTGTGAAGCGAAGGAGGGAACAGTAGCCGGGATGTTCATACGTTCACCTCCTCTTTCTCTCCCACTGGAGGGTAAGTTGCATGAGGGCAGAAATTTCATTTTATTCACTGCTGTGTCTCTAGGGTAGAAAAGGGCACCTAGTAGGTGCTCAATAAATATTTGATGGCAGAATTAATGAGTTATGTGAAGAAGGGAGCATGTTTGTGTGGTGAAGGGTAAGAAGTCTTGGAGAGGAGGGTTTGAAGGTCTAGAAAGGATGTGATGGAACATGAGCTCCATGAGTCAGGAAATTTGAGATTTCAAGTCCCTCTGGACCATCTAGGATACCAGGAATGACTCCTTTCCTTTCTTTCTTTCTTTTTTTTTTTCTTAAAGAATATTTATTTGGCTGTGTCAGGTCTTAGTCGAGGCATGTGGGGTCTAGTTCCCTGACCAGGGATTGAACCTGGCCCCCTGCATTGAGAGTGTGGAGTCTCAGCCACTGGACCACTAGGAACCCAGAGTAATTCCTTTTCTGCTGAAATTGAAGGAATGGAGGAACGGATGGGAGCAGAGGCAGATATTTACAGGTGGTAGAGGAGGAAATTGAGAAAGTTCTCTCCTGATGGTCTTATGGGCATTCTCTGAGTTAAAAATAAATTAAGGATGATTATCATATGTGTATCCTTGGAAGACATTTCATGAAGACATTAAAAAAAAAAGCACCCCTATTTAAGCAGTTAGGCTTGTGGGGAGAGTCATAGCCAGGTAATTGTAGGCACACACAAGGTTGTGGTCAGTGACATAAAGGGTAGATGAGGTAAGGATGCGCCCAGGGGATGAGTAAGTAGGTGAGACAAGAGGTCTCTAGTCTCGGGCAGGAATGCAGGGAGTGGCTGAGAGCTGGGTGGAGCGATCCACACACCCTGTGCACAGCCATTTCATCCTGCCCCAGGGGCCTTCTGCCTGCAGGAGAGTGTCCTTGGATCTTGGGAAAGTGGAAGGGGAGAGGCATTGAGTGCAAGGGGCTCCGTCTTTCCTCTTTGAGATAAAATGAACAGAAACCTGAGCCTTGAGTGAAGTAGGGTCACTCATTAGCAGCTCTTCTGGTTCTAACCAGGCTGGTTTTCCAGTGATTTACCTCTGATTCATTTGACAGGAAACTGCTTTCCCAACTTTTGACAAACCTGTTATCTGAAAGGATTTGTCTGTTTAGAAGTGGAGGTAGTGGAGAGAAAGGATGTGACGGTATGGCATAAGGCAAAGAGCACAACCTGACCATATTCATTTACCTCATCAGTCTTTAGTTAGAATTGATTTATTAAAGAATATTAAAGTATCCACTTTGTTTACACTAGCAGTTGTTTAGTGATAAGGTTGAACCTGTTCAGAATTCTTTATTTCAGTCTGAGGTCAAGACTACTTATTTCTCAGAAACTTTCTGAAAGAGAAACTAGAGTAGTAAGGATGGGTCTTCTAATTTTCCAGATATTCATTGAAATTAAATAACCCAGCGAAGCTAATTTTGTTTTTATCTTTTGCTGTTATATTGGCCATTATTACCAATCATTTTCTGACAGTTAAGTCAGAGTTGGACTTGAGTTCTGGTTATTTGTTTTTGCATTTCTCACCTGTTAAAACATGTTCCCTATAAAATGACCGGAGGCTCATATTCTCAGAGTTAAAGGGGTTTTGTTTAGAACAAGTTGCACATTCTAATCCCTTATTTAAGAGCCCTATCAGGAAAGGCAGATTTATAGTGTGAAAAGCACCTGTCAGGTTTTGGAGATGGAGAGAAGTACTTTTTTTTCTTGCTAGAAGGTGAAATCAGAGGTTGACCAAGACATGATAATTAGAACTTGGTATAGTCTCAGTTGGCTCAGTACTTAGAATTCACTTCTTAGAACTCATCCCACTTCTGAATGCGGAGTTGGATAACCCTATGTGTCTCAACCTCATTCCCCTCAGTTTTAAGGTTTTAGCCTTTAGTTTGAATAGTTAGAACTCCAGTTGGGGCGTTATTTGAGGGAAGAAAAATGACTTTATCCGCATTTGGGAGAGAACCTAGGGAACAAGAGAGTCTTAAAGTCAGGTTGGCGTCAACAATCTGAGTACCTGTTTCTCATTTTTACTTTCACTTCACTATGTTATAGCCAGATCCCTATTTTCCTAGAACTTGTGTGTGTGTGTCTAACAGACCATGTTGGCGACTTCGAAAAAGACCTGATGTCTGGAGCCTCTTTACAAGTTCTCATTTCTGTTGCCTTTTATGGGAATCAACTGGGGAAAGCATTTTGAGATGAGTATGTCAGAGGCAGTGTGTGAGGTAATAGGGAAAAGATCACCGAGTTCAGGTCCCTGATCTGCTGTTTACAAGCTCTGTGACCTCAGGCAAATCCTCTAACCTCTCCTAGCCTCTGGGAGATGAAGTGGGTAGGTGAGGGAATCTAGTTCTTTCCAGCTCTTAGTTCCCGGGGTGACCTGCAAATAAGCTTTAGGGAAATGTTTGAAAAGGAAATCCACCACACACGGGCACACACACGTGTGCAGATGCGCGCGCGTACACACACACACGCAGCATGTGGGATCTTAGTTCCCTGACCAGGGACCAGATCTGTGCCTCCTGCAGTGGAAGTGCAGAGTTTTAACCACTGGACCCGCCAGGGAATGAATTCTTGAGGAAATTCTATTTTAAATTTATTAGGACAGTTATTATTTAAAGAAAATGTATAGTGAGTTACAAATAAATTAGCTTAATCATCAGTTGCCCAATTTATATTCATTCCATCAAAACTTGTATGTTGAATTTTCCTAAAGCGAGGTATACATTCAATTATTCAGGATGTGTGCTGTTTTGGCCTAGTGAGGCTTATGGGATGGAGCTCTCTTTCTCTCTGACTCAGAACTGACAGCTTACCGAATTCTCCTCTTTCCTTTGTCCTTCTTCCCCCCGACCCTGCTCCCAACCTCAGCATCTTGTGCATTTATCTATGGTAATGCCTGTATTCCTTTATCGGACTTTCCAGGTGGCACTGTGGTAAAGGACCCACCTGCAAATGCAGGAGACGTAAGAGATGCAGTTTTGATCCCTGGGTCGGTCAGGAGGATCCGGTGGAGAAGAGCATGGCAACCCATTCCAGCCTTCATGGCTGGAGAATCTCATGGACAGAGGAGCCTGGTGGGCCACGGTCTACAGGGTTTCGAAGAGTTGAACATGGCTGAAGTGACTTAGCACGCATGCACTCGCATGCACATATTTCCTTATAGGGCTTACTTGGTGGCTCAGTGGTAAAGAATCCATCTGCTATGTAGGAGATGCAGGTTGAATCCCTAGGTCGGGAAGATACCCTGCAGGAGGAAATGGCAATGCACTCCAGTATTCTTGCCCCAGAAAATTCCACGGTCAGAGGAGCCTCTGGGGCCCCAGTCCATGGGGTCACAAAGACTGGGGTCATACAGGACTGCGTGAGCACTCATACACGTATTCCCTTAAATTTTTGTTTATCCTTCCCAGAGGCTGGAAATTATGTCTTACTCATCTTTACTTTTCTTGTGTAAAACACTGAAGGGAAGATAATATGTGAGGATGTAGACAACAGCAGAGCAAAGATGGCCCAGATTTTAACTGGGGTAAGGGGAGAATGTTGGTGTGGTATATAGAAATATCTGAAGTGCTGGTTTGGGGAGATGATGAAGACACTTTTGGACACGATGGAATCTGTGACATTGGCAGGACATTCAGGTAGACTGTTCAGTAGGCAGTTAGAAATGGTGAATTATATCCTGGAGTGGTCGGAGGATTTGCTCTGAAGAGGTCAGAAGCTCTTCATGAGGTTCATCAGAATGAATCAAGTCTTTGAAAAGGAAAGTGAAAAATGAAGCTCATGGGGAATGCCTGTGTTTAGGAAGCTAGACAAGAAAGAAAAGTCATCTAGGCTGCCAGAGGTAATCACTTGGGTAGGAGGTGCATAGTGAGCGGCTTTTATGGAGATTAATGCTCAACTGTGTTAAAGCTGCAGAAGGGTTAGGAGAATTAGATGAGGAAATACAGATGATTGGATTAGCCAATTTCAGTCCTGCTGAATCAGAGGCTGCATTAAAAAGTGATGAGGACTCAAACAATGAGTCTGTAGGCTTCTTATTGTGAAGGTGGGGGGAAAAAAGAATGAAAGAACAAGGGCAGATTCAAAGGAGTGCTTATTTCTTTTACTTTATTATTATTTTTTAATAATAGAGGTTACTGAGAAATGTTTATAGTCCTAGGGAGGCTGAGAAAGGAGGCTAAGAAAAGATTTTGTTGGCTAGGGAGATCTGGACACAGATTGGATCCCTGGAGGGGAGATAAGGGTGAATTAGAGATCAGGATGGTGGGGCTGGTTGGAGAGGAGGGAGGAGCCTTCTCTGAGACTGGGAGAATGGCTTGGTTGGGGAAAAAGAAATGATTCCCGGAGAGGAAATTGGTGTGGGATTAAAGGGAAAAGAATAGAAAGATGGAAGCATGGGGTTTTGAGACATGTGAAAAGAATTAGAGCAGAAGCTGCAGGGGAGCTTGAGAGGAATTAATGACCCAAGAAAGCTATGCTCGTGCTCTAGAGACCAGACTGAGTATGGTCGACATGAGTCTGGAGGGGACACAAGTGTGATGCTTGTGTCCAGGTGTGAGATCAGGGTGTCATATGGGTTGTCAATGTGAGTAACGCCAACCCCGAGGACAGCGACTGGACTTGGGGGTCGGGGCCAGGGGTGGGGGGAAGCAAAAGAAGCCAGTCATTAAGTTGGAACATGCTCTGAGGCTTCAGGGGCTCGGTACCCTAGCCTGGCTTCACAGTTTAAGCTGGCAGCATTGCTGAGTCCCTTCATGGGTATGTTTAGGAAAGAGGAAGAAAGATGGTCTTCTTTAAGGGTTATTGAGGTGGAAATGAAGTGTGAGAATAGTTGTAAGAATACTAATTAAGAAAAAATGGCATGGAAAAACATTGTTGAAAAACTCCATGAAATGGGAAAATAGGCTCCTCTTTCCCCACCCCAACCCAGTCTCACTTTCCAAGCTGTAACCACTTTTAATATCACTTCAGAACCCAGAAGTGCTATTGGAGAAGGAAGTACAAGGTTTTGCTGCCTCCAAGAGAATGGTGCAAATAACAGGGTTGATTGGATCCTCTTTAATTTCTTCTATGCTTTCTTTGTTCCTTTTCAGTCTTACTTAGTTGCAGTTGTTTCTCATATTTTAAGTTGTCATTTTTCTTGTATTCTTCTTAAAATTTGGAGTAGTTGTTTTTTAAGATGAGGTGCATAAGAGTTAAGCCTCAAGTCCTTGCCTTTCAGAAATGTCTTTATCTCATTTGATTGTCATTTCTTTGAATGTATCTTATTTTCATACTCTGGACACTTTGAGGGTTTGCTTTTTGTCTTTGGAGCGCTGACGTTTTCAACGGCGTGTGTCTAGGAGCTTGTCTTCTCCGTCATCCTGTTTGGCAGTTAGTAGACTTTTTTTTTTAATGTAGCAAAGTTAGTATATTTATTTTTTTAAGGACAAATAAAACAATTTTAATAAACAGAAATACATGCATAAGATTTTTAAGGAAAACATTTAAAACAAAAATATTGTCAACGGATTTTCAAAAGAAAGATTTGGGATTACAGAAGAAAGTAGTTAAATGAAGTTAGCCATTTCTTAAAATGGCATCTATCTATCATCACTAGTCATTTCTCTTAAGCTCTGTTTATTCATTGTGTATAGGTTTTTTTTTTCTTAATTTTTCCTTTTATTTATTTATTTTTTAACTTTATAATATTGTATTGGTTTTGCCACACATTGACATGAATCCGCCATGGGTATACATGTGTTCCCCTTCCAGAACCCCCCTCCCCCCTCCCTCCCGATTCCATCCCTCTGGGTCATCCCGGTGCACCAGCCCCGAGCACCCTGTATCAAGCATCAAACCTGGGCTGGCGATTGATTTCACATATGATAATTTACATGTTTCAATGCCATTCTCCTATATCATCCTGCCCTCGCCCTCTCCCATAGAGTCCAAAAGACTGTTCTATACATCTGCATCTCTTTTGCTGTCTCACATATAGGGTTATCCTTACCATCTTTCTAAATTCCATATATATGTGTTAGTATACTGTATTGGTGTTTTGCTTTCTGGCTTACTTCACTCTATATAATAGGCTCCAGTTTTAGTAGACTTTAAATATTGGCTGTCCTTCTGGAGCTCAGGGACAATTTTGTTTTATTATTTCTTCCCTTTCATGAGCTGTGTTTTTAAATCTATATTTGTTCCCTCTCTCTTTTATTTGCCCTTTTTTAAAATAGCTGTTCATTCTTAATTTTTATAGACATGATATCCTCTTGAATCTCTCTGAGCATGCTAATTCCTGAAATAGCACATATTTCCTTTGGGGCATGTTTTACCAGAAGTCCATCTTGGCCTGCTTTTTTTGTTTTGTTGGGTTTCCTCAGATGTCATTTGTGGTTGTTCACAGCTAACATGAGTGACTAGGTTCGGTGTGAATAGTTACTAGGTTACTAGGTGAGTAGTACCTAGTAACTAGGTGAGTGACTAGATTATCTAGACTAGGTAGTTGGTGTATTTATCTTCTGGAGTTGAATAGGTCTTACTAGGTGTTTACATTTTTATTATGGAATATCCATAAAAAAGAGTATATATTATGTGTGTACAAAGTTTAAGGAAGAATAGTAAATAGTCCATGATCTAGTTTAAGAACTCAAACCTTAACCATATCTCTGAAGGCCTGGTGGGTCTGTCCTGTTACTTTCACCTCACCCTTATATGTAACTATCATCCTGAATTTCCTTAGGCATTCCCTATTTTTACTTTATCGTTTGTATATATCCCAAGCAAAATAGTATTTAGTTCTTTAGGTTTCTGAACTTTAGTAGTAGAGTCATCCTATATATATTCTTTTTCAACTTGCTTTTTTTTTTCCTACTTAGCATTGTTCACGAGGTTATTCTTGCTGATGCAGGTTATTGTAGTTCTCTTTTTGTTTCCTGCTGCTCTAGCATTCCATTGCATGAATTCATCTCAGTTTATTCGTTAATTCACCAGTTGGCATGTATTTTAGTTGTTTCTAGTTTTTTCAATTGCAAATGTCATTGTTATGAATATGCCTCCATATGTCTTCTACATTTAAATATACATATATTTTTTAAACCTGTAGTCATGGATTTTCAGGTCATAGATAAAAGTCTAGAATGAAACAGAGCAAAATCTCTGGATAGGAAACTGTGAATGATTAAAAACTTTTATAAACTTGGTATTTTCCATAGTTTCTTAAATGGCCTTAATTTTATGTTATGGAATTTTAAAAAAAAGCAATTTGACATACATGGCTATTTTTCTTTGAATAATGCAGAAAAGAGTAAGAACTAATAAAAAATTTGCATTAATAAATGTGGAAAGAATCAGTGCAACTTTGATGTGTTAACTATGATTTTTTTGCAGGCTTAATGATTTTGTAGAATCATTAACAATACCATCAAGTAAGTCTACTTGTAAGTACGTCTAGGCTTGAATTATAGTTTTTCTGTCAAGTTTGTATCTGTTAAACTTCTCTGTTATTTTCCTTTGTATATACTATCAGTAACTCATGTTTCCTTTGTTAGCATCATGTAGGATAAAGGAGACCCACCAAAAACTTTTGCTGCCTAAGGACAAAGAATACTTTTAAAGCATTGAAATAATCTAAGAGATTTATTGTAGGTTAATTGAACTTTTGCATTGTTAATTTTGGGGGGTTTTGTTTTGGTTTCAGTGCTAAGGTTTCTCAGATTAAGACATGCCAGGCTTTGATAGGGGTTTTGGGCACTGACTAAATGACGGAGATAGGATAACAGTTTTCCTATATGGCGTCACTGACTCAGAGCAAATCGAGGCATTCAAAACAGCTGACCACAGAGCTTGGGAAATTTGTATTCAATTTTCATTGATTGGCAACAGAACTGATAAACTTGGCCTCAGACATAATGAGAAATCCATTTAAATTAATTAATGTGGTTGAAGTATAGTTGATTTACGATGTTGTGCCAATCTCTGCTGTACAGCAGAGTGACTCAGTTATATACATACATACATTCTTTTTTAATTCTTTTCTACTGTGATTAATCACAGGATATTGAGTATGATTCCCTCTGCTATATATGAGGACTTTGTTGTTTGTCCATTCTAAATGTAATAGTTTGCATCTACCAAACTCCCAGCCCATCCCTCTCCTTGGCAACTACAAATCTGTTTTCTTTCTGTTTTGTAGATAGGTTCATTTATGCGGTATTTTAGATTCCACATATAAGTAATATCATGTGGTATTCGTCCTTCAAGGAGAAATCTGTTTCAGATACCTCTGAACTTTGTAGAACAGTTTTGTTTGACTTTCGTTTAATGATGCATCCCTCTCTGACAAATGTCACTCACAGGCCTCTGGAGTTTTCTGTCTAAGGCAACTATCATTCTCTGAGCGTTTCCTGAAGTTCAAAACGTGGTAATACATCCATTTATTATGGGAGTTGGTTGTGAATTTCTGATGATCACTGTGGTATTAAATTTGGATAATGGAATTTGCTTGATGTAAGCAGTTTTCCACAGTTGATTTATGAAAGAACCTAAACCTCACTTTTGGAGGAATCCCAGACGTCACTTGGACCACCTCTTTGCAGCAACATGTATTGTACAAACTTGAGAAAAATTGGCTGTAATGCCATTTTTATTTCAGGAAGGCCAATCTTCAGAGCTGAGGTGGATGAAGAAAGTTTCTTGATAATAGCTCAGTCTGTGTATGGTTTAGGAGATGAGAAAGTAGAAATTGGGGTTGTCGCAGCAGCCCACTTAATGTCCATGTTAACCTCGAAAATGTGAGCGCTGTATCTGTTACATTATCTCCTTCTCATATTTCGCCAAACAGAATAGTCATGATCTTTCTGTGCCCTCCCATGGCAAAGCCTTTTAGAGATTTTATTTTGGTCTTGGTGAGTGTATTCTTGCCGAGAAAATCCTGTGGACAGACGAGCCTGGCAGGCTGTATAGCCTGTGGAGTCACAAAGAGTCAGGCACGACTGAATGACAGCGCACAAGTGTTTATAGAGCAGTGTTAGTTTCCCCATACAGAATGTTATGCTCTTATTTATTGATTAGTCCCATCTCACTAAGATTTTAGAGAGTCCGGAGGAAAAGGTGGGAGAAAATGACCCAAATATCGTATTCAACATTTTTGTTATTTTTAGGATAAGTTAGTAAGTGAAAGGGATCCACATGTACTTGGTTTACATGAGAATCAAAATCCCTGAAAGTGCTTAGGGTGTTAAAAATAGTTGTAATTCCGGTTTGAAATTTGCATCATTGCAGTATAAAAGCTGAACTGATGTACTTACAGTTGGTGGGGAATTTTTTTTGTTGTTGTTCCGAGGTCACAGACAACTTCTGTTTGGAGAACAGAGGAAGGCAAACTAAGAGAAATACAAATAGAAAATATTTAATCCTGTATTGTCGCTTACTGTAGTATTTCTTGTTCCCTTAACTTTTGGACTAGACTTTTACCAGAATTCTATGAACTTGAGTAGTATGCCTGATTGCCAGCTCTGTGACCTTTTTAGATTTTGAACTTTCTGGAATTCTTTGTACTGTCTATAATATGTAATGTGGGAAGGTAACACACACACACAATTAGGGCAAGCTAGAAAATATCATAAATGGTAAAAGCTCCAGTTGTTTTGGGATTCATAAATGTGTTTAAAAAGTTCATTTTTTTCATCTTTACAGATGTGTATTTCAGTAACAGGTTTTCATCTCTTCATTTTCCTTCATAAAAGAAAAAGTTTTGATATTCCTGAGTTACCACTCACCTAAAGTCTACTGTTTTGCTCTGATCTGTGCTGTGTTTAGAATGTTATGTTCCTGCCCACGTCTGATGTGAAAGGAGAGACAGACAGCACAGTGGTGACTGACTCAGAGAGATGTAAATGATCTTATTATACTTGAGCTACAGCCACACCTAGAAACCTTGACAATAACAGGGCCTGTGTTGATATACCTTACTTGTTAAATCCTGTCCGGATTTTAGTATGTCACATGTGTGTGGTTCATCAGCAAAGTTGAATGATGCTAGAACAATTACACAGCTTTAATCAGACTCATGATTACCCTGTTTCTCACTTGGGCCATACAAAGAAAACGAAACACATGACCAAGACACGTTTCTGGTTGTTTCTGGTATTGTTGTTTCTAGTTCAGTGGTTTGAGTGGTACAGATCCTACACCAAGAGAGATTTTCATAGGTAAATTCATTAAGGTTAACATAATCTCAGTGTCTGTGGCAAGCTGTTAGTTTTTTTTTTTTTTATTCTCTGAATCATTTATTTTTGGGTCTGTTTTTTTCTTTTTTTCTGATTTTATCTGCTTCCTTGGTTTATTTATTTTTTCCCCTTATTTATTATTATTTTTTTACTTTACAATATTGTATTGGTTTTGCCATACATTGACATGAATCCGCCATGGGTGTACATGTGTTCCCCATCCAGAAGCCCCTCCTACCTCCCTCCCCGTGTTAATGTTTTTTTTAAAAAAACTTTTCCCTCATTATATAAATAATACATGCTTAATTTTAAAAAAAGGAAACTAAAGAAAATGAATATTTTCTTTTAAACGTACTATCTGAATATAAACAGTAGTACTATTTAAATTTCCTTCCTGTCACTTTTCTATTTAGGTATCTTTTTAAAAAATTGAGGTAACATAAAAAAACAAAAAAATTGAGGTAACATAGTAAATTCAATTTAATCAACTTAAGAAAAACTATTTTGAACATTTCCTATTTCATCATTCTTTAAAGCCATGACTGAGTAATAGTCCATGGGTTTGGATATACCATAATATTTGAATATCTACCTACTGTTAGAGTTATAGGTAACTTTCAGTTTTTCTACAGTAAACAGCTTTTAAAGTAAACTTTAAAATTGAATTATAAGAAGAATTTCCTTGGTGGTTCAGTGGTTAAGACTTCGGGCTTTCATAATAAATGATAATGCATTATTTGAGATAATAAAGGACTATTTTAATTAGGAAAAATAAAAGACTGTGCTTCCAATGCAGGGGGCGCAGTTTTGATCTCTAGTCAGAGAACTAAGATCCCATATGCATAGCGCCCCTTGATCTTAGTTCTGAATCTTATGCCAGAACCAAGATCCCATAGCACAGTGTGGCTAAAAGATTAAAAAAAAAAAAAAAAGAATTGTAGCAAATACAAAAAAGGAGTCCAAATAATAAGCATGTGGGGCTTCCCAGGTGGATCCATGGTAAAGAAACTGCCTACCAATGCGGGAGATAGAGGTTGCATTCCTGGCTCAAGAAAATTCACCTGGAGGAGGAAAGGGCAACCAGCTCCAGTATTCTTGCCTGTGAAGTCCCATGGATAGAGGAGTCCGGAGGGCTACAGTCCATGGGGTTACAAAGAGTCAGACACAGCTGAGCCCTCTGAGCCCAGAGGGAGCACAGAATAAACCTAGAGCTTAGAGAATTTGTAGCGAATGTTAATTACCAGCATCCAGAAGTTGTGCCCCTTCCTGATTGTTACCTCCCCAGAGTTAACCACTACTTGTTATCATTGGTTGGTTTTGCCTGTTGTGAGTTTTACACAAACGGAGTCGTGTATGTTCTCCTTAGCACCTGGCTTCTGTTGTGCAGCACTGTGTCTGTGCATTTCGTCCATGTTGTTACTTACATAGCAGTAGCTGATTTTTTTTAAAGACTCTTTTTTTGATGTTTGGTTATACTGGGTCTTCGTTGCTGTGTGGGCTCTTCTCGTTGTGGAGTGGCGGCTGCTGTCTAGTTGCTTGCCGTGTGCAGGCTTCTCACTGTGTGGCCTCTCTTACAGAGTGCAGGCTGTGGGGTGTGCAGGCCTCGGTGGCTGTGGCTTTTGGGCTCTGGAGCACAGGCTCAGGGGTTGTGGAGCACAGGCTTAGTTGCTCCAGGGCATGTGGGATCTTCTTGGATCAGGGCTGTCTTCTGCATTGGCAGGTGAATTCTACTGTTTGTGGACATTTGGTTTGTTTCCAGTTTTGGCTCCTACAGATGTTCATCTATATGTCTTTTGGTGCCATATACTAAATATATACCTGACAGTGGAAATGCTTGGTCATAGAGTTCACATGTTCAGTTTTCATAGATATTATCTGACGATTTCCCAAAGTGATTATACCAAATTCCCATCAGCAACGTATGAGAGTTCCATTTGCTCCTATACTTATCAGCCCTTGGTATGGTTAGCTTTCTTATTTTTTTAACCATTCTACTAGATACATATTAGTAGTATTCCCTAGTGGTTTCCATTTACATTTCCTCCAGGCCTAATGATAGTGAGCACCTTTCCTAAAAGGCTTTTTGAATATGCTCTTCTGTGAAGTGCTTGTTTATATGTTTTGGAAGTTTTAAAATTGTGTTTACCTTCTTATTGATTTGTAGGCATTCTTTATATATGCTGAGGATGAGTTCTTTGTTGCACACACTGCAAATGTCTTCTCACTGTGCCTTGATGTGTTTTACTCTCTTAATGGTCTCTCTTGATTACACAGTAAACTTTTAAAAATTGACAGTGTTATTTTGGTAAAAATGTAGGCACATGGTGTCTTGCCGTAGGTCACTTACTTGGCGGACAGTGCATAAACAGAAAGCAAACTTAGAAGTTCTGTTATTGTTAGCTTTGTCCAGCATAATGGCCATGGTTTGCCTTTCCAGCAACGCCAGTTCTCTTACAGATAAATATGGGCCCTTCATTGCAGGAGGGAACCAGCTGAGCCTATAAATTTCTCTCTAACTCTGGGAGACCACTAAAAGCTCAATCCCTGGTGATACTAGCTTAGTAGGATGATGTATTTATACTAAGTATTGTACATACAAGTTAATGCTTAAATTGAACAGAGTGGCATAAGATCTTGATATGTTTTAATCTATGTGTTTAAAAAGTAGGGTGTGCATAAAAGAGTAAAAGTTGACTTTGCTTTTCTCCGGAGTTAGAAGAAAATAAGAGCTGCAAACCAAAAGTTAAAAACAGGTACTGAGGACAAAAAGACAGGAAGTATTATTATTTATTTGGTTAAGAACTCAGGTTGGATTTCTAGCTCTTCTGTTAACTAGTTTTGACATGTTATTTAGTGTCCTCAACTTTAGTTTCCTCTTATTTGAAATGCAGGTAATAGTGAATCCACCTGATAAGGTTTTTGTGAAAATTAATGATATAATTTATGGCAGGTGTCTGTGGTTCATAGTGAGAGTTCAGTAAATGTTTATTTACTATTATTAGGAAGTAAAGGCTAAAAAATAAGGTTCAAAACATCTGTTTATTTGTAAGGACAAACTGAGTTTACAGATGCTTTTGGCAAACCAGAATTTTTAAGAAAGCTAGAATAAAAAAAGATACAAGTAATCCTAAAGTTTTATAAATTCACATATTCAAAAATTGTTTTATTCCACTTCTCTACTTTTGAGTTTAGAGTCATATATGAATTTGAAACTGCCTCTCCTGTTTAAGCTTTTGTCCTCTGCAGGTAACTCTTCTAATAGCATTTGGCTGTAGACACCAGAAGTTCAGTTTATATAGCTTATTAACCACTTCACTTAAAAAAAATCAATTTTTAAAAAACATGTTGCATTGTTTTTTTAAAGTTTTTCTTTGCTAAAAAATTAATTTCCCTCTAAAAATACAGCCATAATTTTCTGTAAATGTCCTCTGATTCCTTTGGAGGACAATATCCTAGAATTATCTTCTTTAAGATACAGGTGGGGACTCCACTGGTGGCCCAGTAGTTTTGCCTTCCAACGCAGGGGGTGCAGGTTTGATCTCTGGTCACGAAGCTAAGATCCGACATAGTGAAAGTGTTAGTTGCCCAGTGGTGTCCAGCTCTTTGTGACCCCACGGACTATATCTTGCCAGGCTCCTCTGTCCATGGAATTCTCCAGGCAAGAATGCTGGAGTGGGTTGCCAGTGGCTAAAAAACCAAAAACGTAAAACTAGCAACACTGTGACAAATTTAATAAAAGACTTTTTAAAAAAACAACAGAACAGCCTTAAAAAAAAAAAAGAGAGACATATTCATTGTCTCCTAGTTAGGAATTCATTCTGTCCTTTCTGTGATTCGAGGTTCCACAAAGAAAACAAGATATATCTATAATATCGTATAAAAACAAGGTAATTGGAGACTAGGTAAATTTTAAAATATTTTTTTCTGCTGTGAATTTCTAAATGAACAAAAAGAAGAAACTTTATGAATATTATTCTCTGTTGTTATAGACTGTCCAGGTTAGTGCTTCATAAAAATTTTTTTATTATGGAATGTTTCATTTACCAGAGTAGAGTCTAGAATAACAAATCCCTATGTACCTATCACCCACCAAGTTTAACAATGATCAGTTTATGATCAGTCTATTTCATTTATAATCCTCTTGTCTTTCCCCTCCCCATACTATTTTAAATCCTAGCTGTATCATTTTGTTCATAAATATTTTAGTACATATCTCTAGGGAAAAAACCTTAGAAAAATAAACAGACTCTTAACAAAACCAAAAAAAGAAAACCAAACCCATTATGCTATGTTCACCTAAAAAAATAATCTTAGTTTTCCTAAGTATTCAAATATGTGTTCAGAATTTCCCCAGTTGGGCCATTGATTTTTCTTTGTCTGTTTTAAACTGTTTGAATTGGGTAATCAGTGGTTTTCACTGCGGGGCCTCATTCATGTTCTCAGTGTGCTATATTTGGACATTGTATTTCAGGTGTGGATATTTTATAATGCTCGGATTTGGAGGTAGGGGACTAGCGCAAGTATAAGAATCTTAACACCAATAATATGAGTTACTGGACTGGTCCTGGTTCTCATTATTTGAACATGAGGAAAGTAATCGGCAAATTGGCCAGTAGACAGCTGAATTCTTCCTTATATTTCACAAAGGAGTCTCTACATTTGCTGTTGCCACTCCATCCTCCCTATTGTGCCTTCTCCCTCCCTCCTTCCCTGGTTGTGTTCAATCTAAATCTAAAATATTTTATGCTTTCCAGTTTTAAACTTTATCCTTACCTGTATTTGCGTCGTTGCCTCATTGTATTATAATTAACTTTCTACTTGCTTTTCCTCTGTATCTGAATGTAAGCCCCTTGAGGGCAGGTACTTCCTTGTTTACAGTTAACAATTCCAGTACCTAGCACAACTTAGAGTTAGTGCTTAGTAAATTTTGTGGAACTATAATTAGGTTTTCCTTATTAATATTAATTGTTATAATTTATTGCAAGATTTCAGATATATTATAATATTTACCTCTTTGTATTAAAATAAGTCATGATGACTGAAAATGTTGGCCATTGCTGTTGGCCTTTTACATGAATTTTCTCTAATCCTTATAGTAACTAATGGATGGAGAGAATCCCCATTTTATATTTGAGGAAACTGAAGCTCAAGAGGTTTATTTGTTTTCTGAAGGCTGTACCTGTCCATGCCTCAGGCTATTAAGCCAGTGCTTTTTCCATTATATCACATCCCCTAAAAGGGTTGATGTGTCTGTGTTGGGGAGAGACTGATACGAAACTTAGGATACTGCCTTTGCCTCCTGAAATAGTATTCAAAAAGAGTAGGCAGGACCAAGTCAGAGGTCAGTTATCAAGAAGGCTATGTATACAGTTTCCATGAAGGGACTAGGGAGATAGGATATAGACCAGGAAATAAATTGGGAGAGTCAGAGCAGGAAAAGCTGCTTAGTTAGACTTCAGGCTGGAAGGGCTGAAGTAAATAGGCTGGAGAGGCAAAGAGAGAGAACAGAGAAGGCACAGGGTACAGGCACATCACTGTCTGGTTTGAGCCAAATCTCACAAACATGGAGTTCCGTTAGCACAAGCCCCCTTAAAGCACAGTTCTTGTTGGGCTCAGGGTGGGTCCTCTTAGAAACACCAACTGAACAAAGCTTAGGAGCCAGGAACCAGGGAAGCCTAATTAATATTCTAAGCTAATTTTATGGTGCCTGACATGTACTTAATACAGGCCTTTGAATCAGTGATGAATTTATTTTTGATCTTTTAGAGTTGCTGACATGGAAGAGATGCTGAGAATACTGTCATTTTGTAAAAATGCATTTTATGTTCAACCGGCAGTGTTCAAAAGGGAAAAAATAGCTCAGTTTGATACTTGGGGTAGAAGATTGGGAGAAATACTGAGAAAGGGGAGGGAAGTCCTGTCATATTTGGGACTAAAAAGAAAGAAGGGGCAAGGTAAAGTTAATGAAGTTAATGGCGTGGTACTTGGTTGTCAATATAATTAAATTCAATAAATCCCTTTTGAACACCTATTAATGTGCCAAGATGGGCTTCCCATGTTACGCTAGTGGTAAAGAACCTGCTTGCTAATGCAGGAGACATAAGAACCGTGGGTTCGGTCCCTGGGTCAGGAAGATTCCCTGGATGAGGGCATGGCAACCAGTACTCTTGCCTGACAGTCCTATGGATGCAGGAGCCTACAGTCCATAGGGTCGCAAAGAGCCAGACACGATTGAAGTGACGTAGCACGCACACAGCGTGCCAAGACAGTGTGCCAGATACTGTGCAAGGCTAGGGGTAAATTAGATTAGCTCCCTCTTTGGGAACTCCCAGTCTCAACTAGAAGACACAGACAGCGGTTGACAACCCCTATCAAATGACAGCCCTCAGAAATGGTGCTGTTGTGAGAAATACCAGGGAAGTTCTGTATTAGTTAGAGTTAGGTTCAGCTGAGATAGACAGGAAGCCCAAATTAACAGTGACTTGATGTGAGATAGAAGTTTGCTTCCCTCTCAGGTAACTGCTTGCTTAGGTGGCCTGGGGCTTGTGTGGTGTTCCGTGGTGTTAGAGCATCCGTGTTAGTGTTCCAGCATGTGTGTGCCCAGCTTCTTGGTCTGAGATGGAGCCTCTTCTTTCAGGCAGTGGGATGGGGAAAGGAATGAAGAAGAGGAGGCATGGCGCTATCTCATAAAGAAGGTCCATGGATACTTGGGCTTACATTACATCAGTGAGAGCTTCATTATGTAACCCCTGTAGTTAGCTAAAAACAGGGGTCCTACCCATGTGCTTGGCTAAAAATGAGAGTTCCCTAACTTAGAGGAGGAGGGTGAATTATGCAGAATAACTAACAGGCTATGTCCCTGGAACCAAATTTTACCTTTTGGAGAAAACGATGCTCAACCTGAGACTTGAAGATAATGGGGGTTAGCCAGGTGGACAAGATGAAGGAAGGCAGAAGGAGGCTTGGGGACAGAAGAGACATTGGCCATTCATGGAACTTCAGGTCTTAGGTTTGAGTCAGCATCAGGTAGGTAAAGGGGAGTGGCCTTAGATGAGCCTGAAGAATCAATAATATTGAGTTTGTATTTCATTTTGTAGTAGGTGAGAGCCACTGAAGAATTTTAAGCAAAGGAGCGACTTGTTGAAATTTCTATGTTAGAAGGGTAGCCCATGTTATTTAAAAGATAGCTTTTGGGTGTGGACTTAAGTTTGAGTAAACTCTGGGAGTCAGTGATGGAGAGGGAGGCTTGGTGTGCTGCAGTCCATGGGGTCACAAAGAGCGGGTCAGGACTAAGGGACTGAACTGAACTGGAGCTCCTTTTAGCTCCAAGACCACTTGCAGTGGTCTAGGGGAGAGTGGCTAGTGGTCTATTTTTAGTTCTTCAAGCCTGCCAAAATGTTTCTTCTTTCTCCTTCCCTCCATCCCTTCCTCTGTCCCTTTCTTTCTTTCTTTTTTTTAATTTTTTGTTCCTCAGTTTAAAAAAGCCCATGGACTGAGGAGCCTGACAGGGGTCACAAAAGAGTTGGATGTGACTTAGCGACTAAACACAGTCTGCTGCTGCTGCTAAGTCACTTCAGTCATGCCCGACTCTGTGCGACCCCACAGACGGCAGCCCATCGGGCTCCGCTGTCCCTGGGATTCTCCAGGCAAGAGCACTGGAGTGGGTTGCCATTTCCATCTCCAATGCATGAAAGCGAAGTCTCTCAGTCGTGTCCGACTCTTCGTGACCCCATGGACTGCAGCCTACCAGGCTCCTCCGTCCATGGGATTTTTCCAGGCAAGAGTACTGGAGTGGGGTGCCATTGCCTTCTCCGCTAAACACATGAGTTACCTACATGATTGTCTTGATTTTGCCTTTGGTCAGTAAAGCCTAAAATATTTCCTTTCTGACCGTTTAAGAAAAAGTTTGCTAACCTCTGTATTTATCATGCAAGATATATGTAATACTTTGCATGTCTTTCATACTAGAATAAGCTTCTTAAGGACAAGGACTGAATCTTGTTCATTTTTCTGTTCCTGTGGTCTAGGAAAATACTTGGTATATGAAATCCGCCTGCAATGTAGGAGACCTTGGTTTCGGTTCCTGGGTCAGAGAGATCCCCTGGAGAAGGGATTGGCTACCCACTCCAGTATTCTTGGGGTTCCCTTGTGACTCAACTGGTTAAGAATCCGCTTACAACGCGGGACACCTGCGTTCGATCCTTGGGTTGGGAAGATTCCCCTGAGGACGGGAAAGGCTACCTGCTCCAGTATTCTGGCCTAGAGAATTCCATGAATGGTATGGTCCATGGGGTTGCAAAGAGTCAGACATGACTGAGTGACTTCATGTGTGGTCTAGGAGAATACTTGTATATCGTTTAGGGGTTCAGTGAATGTTTTTTGGGTGGACAAATAGTGTGACAAAGTTATTTTAAAATTATAATATACTTTTGTAATATCTTGGCTTTTTTGCTTTATCTAGTTACATTTTGTATACAGATATGAATTATGTAAATTTCAGAATTTCTTTACACTTAAACGAATATACTTATGGAACACCTTATTAATAGAGAGAAAAATCAGAGTACAGATAAAGGAAGATTTATTGAGGAATTTATCAGGAAAAAAAGCAGGATCCCCCTCATGATTTTACAGTTCCTTCTATGGAAAAGATAAGAGTACAGTGGGACATAGTGGGCTGCTGTGTCTGTCAGCTTTGTTTCCACTCTGTACTGATTCCATTTACCCTGTCCTAGGCCAACCACATGTGCTTCCTGTCTCAAACAAGATGAAAACAGTTCATTGTGTATGCACATTTGTGCAAATAGGCACAGATATAGCAAAAATTAGTCCTGCCCTTCAGGAAATACCACGAATTAGTATTAAATGAGAGGCAGCATGGTTTACTGCAGGGTGACATACAGTCTTAGATGCTTACTCCTTCCTGTCAGTTGGAGGTACGTGTTGTGGAGAATTCTGAGATTGTGCCTAAGGTCCCTGAATAGATACATCTGCTTCTGTTGCAGGAAGAGGACATATATGTCACACGTTTACCTTCAGATATCTCCAGCCCTTATTTTTAGGCAAGTTATTTTGTTCTTCAGGAGTCTCAGTTTTCTTATTTGGAAAAGGAGCTCAGTAATCCATACTTCTTAGGATTAAATAGGGTAATGCATGTAAAGTGTCCCTCCAGTGTTTTGCAGATACTAGGTGCCTAACAAGTGTCACCTCTCAAATAGGGGTACTTCAGAACCAAGAATGATCCCATCTTGGCCCTGTGTGTGAGTTTTCAGGGGCTAATGTAACAGGCAGTAGAGAAAGAATCTTTAAATGAGATGTTGCTTTTGAACTTACAACTGATTTTATGTATAAATAATTTAGATATGCGTTATTTACAAAACAGTTAAAAAGATGCCATTTCCTATTTGTCTTTATTCCCCACTTAACTGAAGCTGCTTATTCAAAAGTTAACAGTTTACCTTGGCTTGTTTTTACTCCTCTCCCCCACTGAGGTTCATGGCACTGTTAACCACACTTAGTTGAAGCCCTTTCATTCCTTGGCTGTAGTGAAAACACCACTTTCTAAACAGTTTCACTCCCTTTTTGGGGAGGAAGGGAGTGCCCTTTTTTATAGAAAGGACAAACTTGTATGTTTAACCATTGATTATTAATTTGTTTGGTAGTTAAAATTAAAGTTTGGCTCCGAAGATTGAAAGATATCTAGGAAGTAATAATTTCCCAGTGTAATTTAATGATGACTGTACAACACTAGACAAGAATCACTTAAGAATGCTTAATGGGAATATTAATTGGTACCATCTTTTTTAGAAGGTAATTTGGCAGTAGCTCAGAGCAACGTTAATATCATGTAACTTGGGGTCTAGCAGTTGCATATCTAGCAGTCTCTTGCACAAAAATAGCAACAAGGACAGTAAAAATATATTTTGTAAAATGTTAATCTAAGTATTAATATTACTTTTAAGAGCAAAAGTGGGAAACTAAATAGAAAAATAGTGAAATTGTGGCTCATCTTTATTCATTCTTTAAAAAAAATGAGATACAGGTACTGAGCTAAGAAATGTCTGATAAGTGAAAATAATCAGGCTGTGACACGTATGTATAACAGAATTTCATTTTTGTTTAAAAAGAGAGTGTACATATTAAATGTTTGTATAATAAATGTTTGTATAAGCATAGAAAGAACACTTTAATCTTAATGGTAATTTACTTTGGAATTGGGCTTAGAGAGACAGAGTAAGAAACTTCCTCTTCTTACTATGGTGGATAATTATGGATGACTTTTGCATTTTTTGTGTGTCCTTTCCAGTGATTTTCAAATAAAGCAACCTTTAGAAAAAAGAAAATTAATGGAGAACAGTAAGAGGGGGCACAGATGCAACTAGCTACTCATAAAAAAGATGCCCTTTAAAATTCTGTGTATCTATATTCATACTCCTGTATATATGTACATTAACGTATGCCAACAGCATCAGTACAGTTGGACATTAAATTAAGCTACAAGATGCTTTGTACCACGTGCATTTTGGAGTGGAAGACACAAAGTAGAGATTTTCAGACCTCACAGTGTTCAGGAATAGTTCTTCAGTTCTTTAAGAAGGGACTGGATTTGTTCTGGAAATGTGTAATTTTCTAGTGTGGCAGTAATATAGGTTCAGGTTTCCTCAATGCAAGTTACGGCTTGTTCATGTCTCTTAGTTAAAGTTTAAATTTTATGGTAATTAACCAACTGCATGATGACCTTTGAAACAGAGCAAAGAAAGTACTCCAGAGCAACAGAACCCTCAGTGCAGCCACTCCAGTTTGGACTGTAAATTGGAATTCTCTTCCACTGAGTGAGTCAGGGATAAGAGTGGGGGCTGTTAAAGAAGCTGTATGGTTAGTTGTTTATGATTTCCGATTTAAATTTATTTCATAATGAACTTTACATGTAGAAACATTGAGCCTATGTCTCTGTGCTCTTAATTTTGTTTCATTCTGAATAATTTTTCAAGAATTGAATCTTGTGACCTGTTCCTTTTTTAATATGGAAATTTAAGATCTGCATGTAACAAAGGAAAAGTCCTGTTCCGGATATAATAATCAAAATGCCTAGTTGTATCAGATTTGGGGATTTCCTTCCCTTCCCTTAAGTGTCACTGGCAATTTTAGATTTTTTTAGAGACTCTTCAGTTGCAGGTTATCAGGGCTTCTGTTTTCCTTCTTCAGTCCCCCGTCAGCCGTCTGAATAGCAGCCGTATACTGTGTTAGTTACTCTTTGCCTAGTGAAGGCAAAGGAGATGCCTAGAAACTGAATTTTGTTTGTTAGGCTTGACTAGTTTTGTGTATAATGGATAACATTAAGTTTTTAAAATTTTGATGAGCTCTCCTGGGTTTTAAATTTAGAATTAATAGCGGTGTACTTGTAGGACCAACTTTTTTTTTTAATTGGAATATAATTATTTTACAATGTGTTAGTTTCTGTTGTACAACATTATGAATCAGCCATGTGAATACATATATTCCCTCTCTCTCGAGCCTCCCTCTCATCCTCCTCTAGGTCATCACAGAGCACCAAGCTAAGCTTTCTCCAGCTCGCTTTTTGAGACTTGAAGTTTCTTGCAGATTTGGCCAGTTTCTTCATTGACTTTTTTTTTTTCTCCATTCGTCTTTTTCATGAGACTGTGACATTCACAAGTGAATCAAGAAATTGAACTACTCAGAATCTAAGTATGAATATTTCATGAGAGAAATCTAGTCAGAAAGAACAAATAACCTTTATAATTGTTACTCTATTACTAGGTCTGTAAAAGTTGACCATATTGTAGGATTTCTGAGGGGAATAGTCTGGATAACCTAACAGGTTTCTCCATCTCTCATGATTCATTTTACCCTAGTGAAAAATTGCCTTAAACATAAGGAAATGAATAGAATCTGGTAGAACCAGTTTTTGGCTGTGCTGGTTCTTCGTTGCTGCGTGGGCTTTTCTTTAGTTACTCCTGGTGGGGCTACTCTCTAGTTGTGGTGCACAGGCTTCTCGTTGCGGTGGCTTCTCTTGTTGCCGGGCACGAGCTCTAGGGTGCGTGGGCTTCTAGAATGCCTGGCCCAGGCTCTGGAGCACAGACTCAGTAGTTGTGGCTCATGGGCTTAAGTTGCTGTGCAGCATGTGAGATCTTTCCTCATCAGGGATTGAACCTGTGTCTCCCACGTCAGCCAGTGGATTCTCCACCACTGAGCTACCAGGGAATCCCCGAACCAGATTCTAAACCGTGCTGCTTCTGTGGGAAAGGAGTGACTTGTCAGTCAGCGCTTATCGTGACTGTTAATCTATAGGCAACACATGGGCCAAGTTTGTGCAGTTGGTAAACACTGCTGTAGGCCGGCCACAGGTGCTGGCTACACACATCTCAAAGCAAGTGGCAGATTGCTGTTTTTCTAGGGATTCCATTTAGCTACAGATTTAAGGTTTATCAGTAGTGTTTCCAAAACACAGTATTTTGAGGACTAGATTCTGTCATATCTTTGTTTTGAAGTCTGCAGTCAAAGCAACTTACATAATGCATATATTAACAATCACTTGTGTTTATCGAATACCTACCTGCTTTGTGCCAGACACGGTGCTGAGTGCCCTATTTATATTATTTCTGGGAAAACCGTGCAAGATAGGTATTGTTATTTTCATTTACACATGAGGATTAAACACTTGGACCTTTAGTCAAGCTTCCTTTTGGTCAACTTTTGTATTCTTTATCTCTCTCTCTTTTCATAACAGTGTTGGTGGTGGTTTAGTCGCTAAGTCGTGTCCGGCTCTTGCGACCCCATGGACAGTAGCCTGCCAGGCTTCTCTGACTGTGGGATTCTCTAGGCAAGAGTACTGGAGTGGGTTGCTATTTCCTTCTCCAGGGGATCGTCCCAATCCAGGAATCGAACCCAGGTCTTCTGCATTGCAGGCAGATTCTTTATCAACTGAGCTATAAGGGAAGCTCCCAATGTTATTGAGATACAATTTTGTTTTTATTGTTGTTTAGTCACTAAGTCATGTCCTACTCTTTGCAACCCCATTGACTGTAGCCTGCCAGGTTCCTCTGTCCATAGAATTTCCCAGGCAAGAATATTGGAGTGGGTTGCCATTTCCTTCTCCAGGAGATCTTCTTGACCCAGGGATTGAACTCACATCTCCTGCGTCTCCTGCCACTGGCAGACAGTTTCTTTACCACTGAGCCACCAGGGAAGCCCTGGTGATGTAACTTACATGGAGATGTAATTTACATACCCCCCAAATTCACACTTTTAAAGTAATTATACAATTAATTTAATGCTATTTGCTGTTTTTACAAAGGTGTGCAATCTTCTACCTTAAAATTAGACAGTGTTGTTTCAGCATTCCATAAAGAAACCCCAGACCATTAAAAATCATTTCCCATTTCCCTCTTGCCTTGCTCTAGGCAGTCACCAGACTTCTTTCTGTCTTTATGGATTTGCTTATTGTGGAATTTTCATATAAATGAAATAATAGTTTGTGGCCTTTTCTGACTTCTCTCATGCGTTTTTTCCCCAAAATATTAATGAATTTTTGGCCGTGCTGGGTCTTCGTTGCTGTGTGGACTTTTCTCTAGTTGAGGGGAGCAGTAGCTACTCTCTGGTTGTGGTGCCCAGGCTTTGCATTGCGGTGCTCCTCCTGTTGGGGAGCACAGGCTCTAGAGCGCTTGGGCTTCAGCAGTTTCAGCACAGGGCTTTGTTGCTCCTTCCTCTGCGACATGTGGGACCTTCCTGGGTCAGAGATTGAACCTGCATCTTCTGCACTGGCAGGCGGTTTCTTTACCACTGAGCCACCAGGGAAGCCCATACCTTCTCTTTTTAAGGTATCAAATATTACATCAGTCAGGGAGTTGATGCAAAAGAATAAAGCAATAATAATGTGGTAATAATCCTTTTATTATTATTGAGTAATGTGGTATTTTGAATGTGTATTAATAGATCTCCCAGATGACTGATACTTACCATAAGCACATTTTAAGAGCAGAATCTATTTAAATTTGAGTCATGGATGATGGCAGTCAACCTAAATTGCATGACATATTTCTCTAATTTCTTAAACATAGCATAATTTAACCTTTACTAATAACCTGGGGTTCCTTATTTTGAATGTCTCTTTCCCTGTTCTGTATATTACTGTGGTGTCCTTGGGCATTGGACGTGTGAAAGTCTCTGTACTGAATGACTTCTGATTGTTTTGCTTTTCTGCTACTTCTGTGTGAGATCAGTTCACTTACTTTAGATTTGAATTTGGTTAAATTTTTCCTGAAACTGAGCAATGCATACTCATTGGAAAAGTGAAAAATCACAGCTATGCAAAAACAAGATGAAAACTACCTATGTACGGTCCACAGAGCAAATTGTTGTTAGTATTTCGTTACATATCCCTAAAGTCACACACACATGCGCGCAGCCACACGTGCACATGTGCAGGGATATATTCGTGTATGTAAGGACTTAATATAGTTTTATATCTCTGTCTTTTTCTTTTTTTTTTTTTCTTTTTGACAAACGGAATCATACTCTTGTAATATGCTTAGGAGATACTTGTATAGGCAATCAGGGATGTGGAAATAAATTTACTAATAAATATAACACTGGGGTTTTTTGGGGGGAGGTGGGTGTGGGGCAGAGTGGTAAGTTCTGTTGAAAGGACACTTAATAATCTCTTTTTCAGAATCATTTTCAATAATTGCATGCTATTTCGTAGTATGCTTGTAACATGTTTAACCCATCCCCCATTCTTGGACACTTAGGCTGTTTTGGTTTTTTCAACTTTTAGAATCAGTTCCTGTGCCCTGCCTGCCTGCTTCTCTAGTCCTCTGTGGGTCCTGGAACAAGTTGTGTATCTTTGCATCTTTGTTCTTTGACACATTTCACTTCTTTTGCCATTCTTATCTCTTCTGTCAGAGTTCAGGTGACTCCTTCCCTTATCACTCCCTCCTGGGGCTGGGTTCTAGGTGTCTTTCATATGCCACCTCTTCTGCTCCTTTTCTCAACCCTCCTGTGGTGCTGTTTTGTGCTTGTCTGCCTCTTTCATTAGACTGTGAACTCTGGACTATGAGCTCATTGTGGGCAGCATTGGCATCTTCTGTCTATTGATATGTCTATTTGTGTTTTTATACAGGTGTTTTTCTCTGTCTTCATTTTAGGAATCAAATTCTACTTTGCCCATTCTAGTACAGCACTTACGCCTATAGGTCTAAAGCTTACCGTGTACTGCTTGGTCTTATGGTTGAGAGCCCAGTAAGTCTCCCCCCAAGCTTGTCAGTTCTTGGGCAGGAGTGCGGTCTCACTCATCTTTGTCACCCTCAAAGAACCTAGGGCAGTGCCTTGTAAACAGCCAGGAAAGTTTGTTTACAGTGAATTGATTCATATGCCCCAGAGGGCTTGTGTTATTCATTAGGCCTCTCCTCCACACAGCTTTTGTTAACCACTTATTTGCTTGTTTCCCACCTAAGCTTTTTGTGTGTATGCTAAAACCACATGTCATAAAATTTACCATTACCATCCTAACCATTTTTAAGCCTACATTTCTGTAGTGTGAGTAGATTGTATTGTTGTGAAACAAATCACTAGAACTTTTTCATCTTGCAAATCTGAAATTCTCTTCCCATCAAACAACTCCCTCTTTTCCTTCCTCCTGGTTACTAGTCACTGGTAACCTCCATTCTACTCTCTATTGCTATGGGTTTGACTACTTTAGGTACCTTATATAGGGGACTTCCCTGGTGGCTCAGATGGTAAACAATCTGCCTGTGAAGTTGGAAACCCGGGGGTTGATCCCTGGGTCGGGAAGATTGCCTGGAGACAGGATTGACTACCCACTCCAGTATTCTTGCCTGGAGAATTCCGTGGACAGAGGAGCCTTTATATAAGTAAAATCACTCAGTATTTCTCTTTTTGTGACAGGCTGCTTTCACTTTAGTATAATGTCCTCAGGGTTCATCCATGTTGTAGCATGTGTCACAGTTTCCTTCCTTTTTAAGTCTAAATAATATTTCATTTTAGTCATATATATTGCATGTCTTTTATTGATTCATCATTGGACATTTAGGTTGCTTCCGCAACTAGGCTATTGTGAATAACGCTGCAGTGAACATGGGTGTGCAAGTATCTCTTCTTTGAGACCTTGCTTTCTGTTCTTTTTGGTGTGTACCCAGAAGTGGGATTATTATATTATATAGTAGTTGTATATTTAATTCTTTGAGTAATCACCATACTGTTTTCCATAGCAGTTGTACTATTTTACGACTTCCATGAATAGTGTACAAGTGTTCCAATTTCTCCGCATCCTTGCCAGCACTTATTTTCCGTTTATTTTATATATAGTGGTGTATATTTGAATTCACTGTGATTTTGGTTTGCATTTCCCTGATAATTCGTGATGTTAAGCCTGTTTTCATATCCTTGTTGGCCATGTATTATTTCAAAAAATATTAATTTTGTTTTTGGCTTTGCCGGATCTTGGTTGCACTGTGTGGGCTCTAGATGTGTTGAGTGGGGACGACTCCTAGCCGTGGTGGGCAGGCTTCTTGTGGTGGTGGTTTTTCTTGTTGGGGAGCACAGGCTCTGGGACACTGCACTTCAGTAGTTGTAGCGTGTGGGCTAAGTCGTGGTGGTGCTCAGGCTTAGTTGCTTTGTGGCATGTGGGGTCTTCCCGGACCAGGGATTGAACCAGTGTCCCATGTATTGTGAGGTGGACTCTTCACCTCTGGGCCACCAGGGAAGGCCCCTTGTTGGCCATATTATCTTTAGGGAAATGTCTAATCAAGTCCTTTGCCCATTTTTTTGATCAGGTTATTTGATTTTTTAATTGTAGAGTTGTGGGAGTTCTTTATATAGTCTGAATATTAACTCCTTGTTAGATCTATGACTTTGTCAATGTTTTAAAAATTTTAGCTTTATAATTGACATACAAAACTGTAGGATATTTGATTGTAGTAATTATATGTAAAGCATATACGTTGTCAAAGGATTTGCCCCTCTGGTTAATTTGAATATATTTATCACTTTACACATGCATGTATGCATGTAATTAATTTTCCTGGTGAAAACATTTAAGTTCTCTTTTAGCTAATTTTGGTTATATAGTACAGTGTTATCGGTTGTAGTCACCAGGTTTTACATTAGATCCTCAGACCTTATACATCTTAGAGCTGGAAGTTTGTGTCATCTTACCATCCCCCCTATTTCCTCCACCTCACAGCCCCTGGCAACCACTTTTCTGCTGTTTGACTTTTTAAAATTCCACATATAGGTGATACTATGCAGTCATTTGTGTTTCTGTCTGACTTAGTTCACTTAGCAGAAGGCCTGCAAGGTCCATCCATGTAGTGGCAAAAGGAGATTTGTAAATATTTTCTCCCATTCTCTAAGGATCACCTTTGTCTAGCTACCTGGGGATTTCCTTTGCTTTTTGTGTTACAGACTCTGTTTTCTGGGTTCCATGTCTTCACTTTTTTTAGTTTTACTCCTTAACTTTGGTTGAGTGCATCTCTGAAAGGCATCTCTACATGCCCCTTGTTTTTCAATATGGGGCCTGTCCCCTTAGCTGTGCTGGTGTCCCTTATTCTAAAGATGCTCTGTGTTGCCTTCTAGATAATAAATCTGTAGTCCCTGGGTCACGAGGATCCCCTGGAGAAGGAAATGGCAACCCACTCCGGTATTCTTGCCTGGAAGATCCCACCAACAGAGGAGCCTGGTGGGCTGTATCCCCTGGGGTTGCAAAGAATTGGACATGACCGAGTGACTAACACACAGTCTTTTGCTAGGGTGAAGAAAGGGCATTCATTCTCTTGGCTTCGTGAAGGAAAGGAGAGGTCTGTGAGTCTAACTTTGCTTTAAACAAACCTTCAACAAATCTTCCTGTTTGTAACCTACTTTCACCCCCATTTTCAGAGGGAACTGATCCACCCGGTCCCTGAGCCTTTCAGACTTTCACACTTTAAGTCGCCTTGCTTACCCATTGCCACTTAGGATGCAGTTCGGGTCTGCTCAGTCACCTATCATTTATCCACCTGTTTTCCAAATGTAAAAATTTTGTTGCTGCTGCATCTTCAGTCCTTTTTTTTCTTTGTGAGTTAGAGTTTAATTTTTTTTTCTGTCACTGTCATGTAGTGAGATATGCAGGGGCCAGGCACCCCCATTCTGCTGTCTCTGACTGGAAGTTCCCTGAACTGTCCTTTATCTCAGCTTTTTTTCTTGTGCTGGTCTTTTTTCTGCTTGTCACCTTTGACTTGTAACTACCCTCGCTTGTTCCATTGCCAGTCTTCCTATTTTTTTTTTAAGCCTTCCTTTGATGTAGACCGTTTTAAAAGTCTTCATTGAGTTTGTTACAACATTGCTTCTGTTTTATGTTTTTTGGCTGCCAGTACATGGGATCTTAGTTCTCTGACCAGGGATCAAACCTCCTGCCTTGGAAGGTGAAGTCTTAACCATTGGATCACCAGGGAAGTCCCTCTGTCATCCTTAATATTTATTTTTTCCAGCTTATTTGACCTTTTATCTTTTGTTGTTTCCTTTACTCTATATTTCTTTGGCACCTCTTGTTCTCCTTCTTTTCTAGGTGCCTCCCACTAAGCAGAGAAACCCTTTTCTCCCTTTGCTTCTTGGCACTCTAAGCAGTATGTGTGCATGCGTGCCAAGTTGCGTTAGTCATGTCCAACTTTTTGTGACCCCATGGACTGTAGCCCGCCAGGCTCCTCTGTCCATGGGATTCTCCAAGCAAGAATACTGGAGTGGATTGCCATTTCCTCCTCTAGGGGATCTTCCCGACTCCGTGATCGAACCTGTGTCTCCTGCATTGCGGGCAGATTCTTTACCACTGAGCTGCCTGGGAAGCCCTCTCTCCAGTATACAGAAAGCTAATCAAAGCCTGGTTCTAGCTGCATTTAATTAACTGTTCAAGAAATTATTCTGAACAACAACAGTGACCACGCACACATCTTTAGAAATTAAATCTTTGTTGATTTAGCACATGTCCTGACTTTGCTCCTCTCTCATTCTTGGCACCTTTTATTCTGCTTCACATCTCTGACTTTCATCTTTATACTAACTACACATCTTTTGATATGTCTTCCTCACTGAAGGGTTTAGGCAGACTTACATAGAGTAAACATTATGAATAATAGAACTAACATTACGTTAGGAAGACTGAACTTATTGTCCCAATGATAATATATATTGTGAGACTTCCTGAGTTGCTAAGTCTTAGTTCTTTACTTATAAAATGGGAACAGTAATCTCATCCTTTATGGGTGAGATTTGGGACTTCATGGGACTTTGAGAGGCAAATGAGATGGTTTGAGCAAAAGTGTCTGGGAAGCTCTGAAATGTAATTTTTGTCCCCGTCTGGCCTCCTGCACGTGGTCCAGGTAGAGGCGCGGGAGCTGCTTTCTCAAGGGTCGTGGGTGGGTACCAGTGAGGCTTAGTAGATCCCTGGGGGGCATGGCTGTGGTTTGGGTGATATCTCTACTTTTGGGTGGAAGCCATTGCTGCTCTGTCCTCGTAGCCTGGCAGATGTGAAGCGTCAGTTATACCACTCTTGGTTGGGACACTGATGTTCTCACAGCAGTGGCAGGGCCTCCCTAGGCAGCAGACACTACGAGGAGTGCACGATGGTGGCTGTCTCCTGCTGAACTGTGGCGCCTTGGCTGCTCTAGAGGAGGAGGTCCCAGAGGGATCTGCTGGAACTCATGAAAGTCAAAAGCTAACGAAAATGTATTACCATTATTGTGACTGCTTTTATGTGTACTGTCTGCTTAGCCCTGGAAGAATATAGTTATGTAAACTTTGTGAATCTTAGTAAATGGAGTGTGGCGTTTTTGTTGCTTTTCCTAAGGTTGAACTTGCTTTTGGCTCTCTGCTGTATAATTGGCACACTGATTTGTTCAACTGTTTTTTTTTTTTTTAAGAAGAAAAACTAAGTACAAAAATTGTAATGTTATAGATAGTAAAGAGTGAGCATCAACACAATCCAAATATAAATTGTCATAGATTTCAAGATTTTATGAAATAAATTAACTCAGTCTAGTTCAAAAACTTTTGAAGATTGCATTGTTTTATTAATCTCCTTTCCCCTTAGAGACAACGCAAATAATAGAAAAAATTAAATAATTCTAATATGGCACACTGGCTAAGGACATCAAGATGATTTAAAGGCTTCTGTGCTTCCGCCAAGGGTGTAATTGAGAATTATACACTCCTAGGATTGAAAGGAACCTTAGAAATTCTCTGTTCTGACATTTTTTTATAGATGTGAAAATTGAGGTTCTGAGAGGTGGGGTAGTTTGCTTGAAGTCACTCAGTTGGCAGCTCTGTACTTGTTTTCTACCAATGAGGAGTATTTCAGGAACAGTTTGAAGAGCTTCCAGTCAGAAATGGTTAAATTAATATGCCTAACAACCTCTGCTCTTTATCACACTTCAATTAATGACAGTAGAGGGAAAAAAATTAAGCAGTAACTCAGGATAAAACAGAACTGTAGAAGAGATAACAGCAACAAAATTCTGAAATTTGGAAAGCAAGTGGGTAAGTGATCGCTGACTGAGCATCCCTGAGAAAGGTGAATCCTAAGTGGCAATGGGGAAACAGGGCGATTTCCACTGTGAAAATCCAAAAAGCTCAGGGATGAGTTGATCAGTTTTCTTCTGATGATGGGAGTAAAAGTAGGTTACAAACAGGCAGATACACTGAAAGTTTGCTTAAGAAAAGTTGAGACTCACATATCCTCTCCCTCCCTGCAGCCAAGAGAATTCTTCATCTTAGCAGAAGACTATAGATTTATTTTCTAAAGGGGGTAAAATAGAGGGTCTTTAGAATGGGGGACATTAGGCACAGTTGAGGGCAGAGGGCACACTGTGAAGGCACTTTCTACTCATGTATAATTTTTCTGCATACCCAGTATAATATACCAAAGTTGATTTAGTTCCAAATTTGTGGCACAGATAATTAGGTAACCCCTAACCCCTACCCTGGAAAAGGACAAACTTCTTATTAACTAGTCTCCCACTGAGTGAATCATTTAGGTTTTGGATAGCATTTCATTTTTCCTTTTCTTTCCTCTCCTGTAACTTAGAAGTTAATATTCACAGAAGAGAAGAGGATATAATGAACTATAAAAAGTTGAAGAGTAGATACTTTCTGGGCATACCAGTTTTGTCCTAACAATTGGATTAGTCAGCAGTTGATGCTTTAAAAAAATATTATTTTATTAATCCATAGATCTTGCAAGTCACCTTTCATGTTTTGGCCATGGAGGTGAGAGTGACGTACAAAGAAACCTAAGGTGTATTCTTTGCCCTTGTAGAAGGGATGAGATGGAGCGTACCACATTCAGTCTAGCTGTTGTGTAAAGTGTAAAACTGGGTAAAAAGTTAAAAAAAAGAGTCTTGTCCCCTACCCTAGGAGAATTTACAGTCTAAAATGGTCTTTCTGCCATTTATAGGAACATGGATGAACCTAGAGAATACCATACTTTGTGAAGTAAGTCAGATAGAGAAAGACAAATATTATATGATATCACTTTATAAGTGGGATGTAAAAAATAATACAAACGAATCTCTGCAAAACAGAAACAGACTCACAGACATAGAAAACAAACTTATGGTTAACCAAAGGAGAAATGGGGGAGGGGTAAATTAGGAGTATGGGATTAACAGGTACAAACTTATATACATAAAATAAAGCAATAAGGATTTACTGTATAGCACAGGGAACTATATTCAATATCTTGTAATAACCTGTAATGGAAAACAATTTGAAAAAATATATAAAACGGAATCATGTTGCTGTATACCTGAAATGAACACGATATAAGTCAGCTATTTTGTTGTTGTTTAGTTGCTAAGTCGTGTCCGACTCTTACGTGATTCCATGGACTATAGCCCACCAGACTCCTCTGTCCATGGGATTTCCCAGGCAAGAATACTAGAGTGGGTTGCCATTTCCTTCTCCAGGGAATTTACCCGACCCAGGGATCAAACCCGTGTCTCCTGCTTGGCAGGCAAATTCTTTACCATTGAGACTCAGTATAGATTGTTTTGAAAAATTAGACACTCAAGATCCTTTTCCTTCCTCTATTCAGCCAAAGCAATTAATACTGGTAAATATTTGAGATTTTATTTTTGTTGCTTCGTGAACTATGCTCTTGGCCATCATTTTGAATCAGAGACATTTCTAGTTTCTTAAAGAAAACTGATGAGTGTGTTTTTATATTTATATTATATATTCTACAGTTTGTCATTATATTTGCAGATAACATTACAAGGCATAAGACTCTCCTATGGATATTTTCTCATGCTTACACATGCAGATTTTTATTCCCACTCATCTCCAGTTGTGACTTTCACATAGTTAAATATTTTTGTTTAAAGAGAGCTATACCAAAAAAAAAAATAATAATAATAAAGAGAGCTATACCTCTGTTTTTATTGTTATTTTAAAGAGAGCTACCAGTAGCTTCTGTGGAGCTCTTCAGAGTAAGATAAGTTAAATTAGCATACCCATGGCCACATTGCATCTAAGATGGTCTGCTGTCTTATGTACCTTTGGCTTATAGAAGTAATATTCCTGAGAAGTCTGTAAAAGTAGTTTTGTGTTTATCTATTTGTCTTATCATATAATTGAGGAAATTAATTGATGGTAACATAATTCTGTTCAGTCTCTTCTGTAATATTGTTGTGTTTCCCTTTGAGGGATTCTTAATCTACTAGTAATTTACCATGTTTTTCATCTCTATATTGTGAGGGCCACTAAGTCCTTTTTGATTGAATTAAAGAGAATAAATAATATAATGTCATAATTCAGACACTTGGAATCACTTTCCAAAGTGACATGTGAATTGTTTTAGATTATCTCAAGTGACTTTGACTGTTGGATACAAGCTTTTGAGTAAAAAAGGGTGGTGGAGGAAGGGGAACTGTCTTGAGCTGTTCATCCAGATTTTGGATCTGGTCTTAAATAGTGGTTATACGTGATTCTAGAATGCAAAAACTAGAGGGCCTAGTTGTTGTTGTTGTTCAGTTGCTAAGTTGTGTCTGACACTTTGCAGCTCTGTGAGCTGAAGCACCCCAGGCTCCTCTGTCCTCCACTATCTTCCTAATCTGCTCACATTCATGTCCATTGAGTCAGTGATGCCATCTCACCGTCTCATCTTCTGCAACCCTCTTCTCCTTTTGCCTTCAGTCTTTCCCAGCATTAGGGTCTTTTCCAGTGAGTCAGCTCTTTGCATCAGGTGGCCAACGTATTGGAGCTTCACCAACAAGCTTTCGATGAGTATTCAGGGTTGATTTCCTTTAGGGCTGACTGATTTGATCTCCACGTGGACCAGGGAGTTCTCAAGAGTCTTCTCCAGCACTGCAATTAGAAAACATTAGTTCTTTGGTGCTTAGCCGCCTTTATGATCCAACTCTTGACATCTGTACATGACTAATGGAAAAACCATTGCTTTGACTCTAAGGACCTTTGTCAGTAAAGTGATGTCTCTGGTTTTAGTAGATTTGTCATAGCTTTCCTTCCAAAGAGCAAGTATCTTAATCTCATGGCTGCATAGTAAGGGCATAGTAAGGGAGTGTATGGTGGTAAGGACAGGAAGGAAGTTAGCATTTAGCTCTCTTCTGTATATATAGGGTTGGAGCAGATGCTTAAAAGCCTAACTTTCTGATCCATTCAGCAGTGCTATTTGTGTTGAAATTTATGAAGTTAATTTTTCTTTAACAATATCCTTAGATTATTTTATGGTCAGATTAATTTGTTACCTAAATGTAGTTCATTAGTATGACTTAATGGCCATTGGGTGACTGGCGGTGGAGTAGGGACAGACTGATTGTAGTAAATATGAAATATAAGCCAGATAAATACTTAGTCATGTTGGTTGTTGTTGTTTACTTGCTAGGTTGTGTCCGACTCTTTGTGACCCATGCGCTGTAGACCACCAGGCTTCTCTGTCCATGGGATTTTCCAGGCAAGGATGCTAGAATAGGTTGCTATTTTCTGCTGCAAGGGATCTTCCCCACCCAGAGATCGAACCTGCAGCTCTTACACTGGCAGGGCGATTCTATCACTGAGACACCAGAGATGAACTGTCAGATCCATTTTAACTACAATCAGTATCTCAGTTGACTTAGCTGCCACAAAGAAACCTATCACACTTTAATAAAATTAAGTGTAGAATAATCATTAAAATTTTTAAGGTTATAAAGCACTGTTTTATTTACTCATGGAACCAGAAGACCAGGGCACCAGTTTTTATTCAGTTCATTTGTTTGGGAGCTGCTGGTTGTTTGGTTTAAACATATGCTTAAGTCTTGTTGAGGTATAATTTCTTCAACTTTGTTTCCTTTCCTTTTTTTAAGCTCTCATTCTGTGTGCTTTCTTTGATCCTTAGCCTTGAAGCATTGGCATGACATGTGGCAAATTTATTTTTCAGTCTTTAGGTGGAGAGGATTGAGTTAATCATACATCTGAATTCATGACATACCATCAACACTGGTTTGTGCAAGTCTTCTCTCTTTGCTTTTAAAATTAATTAGAATTAATTTTCTTTTACCTCCACTTCTCATTTCTCCTCTCAGTCTCCCTTAGTTCACTGTTCTAATATATTTGATGTATTTTTATAAGTACATACTGGGATTGCTTTTGGTTGTGTATTGTTAAATTTACCTAAATGATGTGCTGTGGTCTTTGTTCTACTTCTTATCCCTCCAACTTCCCCTATCCTCATTTAGGGACTATTTTAAGACTATCTTTCTGTGTATACATCATGATTCTTTGTGTATAACTGCCGTCTATTGTCCGTAAATGACTTGTTCTCTCATTACCTTCAACTCTCCACTACCACAGACAATGGGATGAATAGCCATGTTCTTGTTCTCCTGTGGTCCTGTAGGAGAATTTTCTGGATATATGCAGAAGAGTGAATTGTTGCACGTAATTTGATTAAGCGCTACCTGATTTGGGCTCTTTTGTCAGTGTGCCCAGTGGATCCTATTTCTCCATCTTCCTGTCAGCACTTGGCTTTATCTGCTTTTCTAATTTTTGCCTATCTGATATGGGTAAAGTATCTTAATGTTGTTTTAATTTGCATTCTCCAGTTACTAATAAGTTGCAACATGTCATTGTATTCCATTAGGGCCATTTAAATGTCTCTTCAGTGAATTACCTGTTCATATCTTCCACCCATTTCTTTAATTAGAGTTCATATCTTTTCCTGGTTGATTTGTAGACATCTTTTATCTAGTTTAGAATATTAGTGTCATAGTGTGTTAATTTTGTCAGTGGTGCCTTTTGTTGAGCAGAAGCTAACGTTGTATAATTTTTTACCTTATGCTTTCTGGGTCTTGTTAAATATAATAAATAGAATAAAGATATTCTACATTTTAAATTATATACTTTAGAATTTAGTTTTTTACATTAAGTCTTTAATCTGAATCCATCATTATATATGGCTTAGAATATTAGCCTTTTCTGCTTGTGCTGAGATTGTTTTTCCAACCCCATGGACTACTTTGTGGTACCAAATCAGTTATACCTCTTCTGCATCATGTTTCTATATTTTCATGATTCTCTTTGAATAGTGTTTGTTTTATTAGGTATATTTGTTTTTTCTCACATTAGTACCAACCTTTATTGTGTGTTTTTTGTTTGTTTTTTCACTCTGCTTTGTGCTATCTTTAAAACTCTTAGGGTATGTAAGTTAAAAAGATGTAATTTCTTTCTCAAATTAATCTATAAATTCAGTGTAGTCCCTATTTTGTGTGTTAGTTGCTCAGTCGAGTCTTGACTCTTTGTGACCCCATGGATTGCAGCCCACCAGGATCCTCTGTCTGTGGGATTCTCTAGGCAAGAATACTGGAGTGGGTTACCATTTCCTTCTCCGGGGATCTTCCCAACTCGTAGTCTCAATTAAATTTCATCTATTTTTACCCTTCAGAAGTGGCAAACATTTACAAGTTTGAATGGAAAAATAAAGATTTTTTTCTTGATTGATTTATCACTTTCTGGCCCTCTTAATGCATTGTCTGTTTAAGTTCACAGTTTTTCTTGTGCCAACTTTGGCGTTTTATGTTTTTCTAGAAATTTATTTCATCACTTAAAAAAATTTTTTTTTTAATTTGTTTATTTGGCTGCACTGGGTCTTTGTTGCAGCTTATGAGATCTTTAGCTGTGGCATTCAGGATCTAGTTCCCTGGCCAAGGCTTGAATCTGGGCCCTCTACCTTGGGAATGGAGAGTCCCAGCCCCCTTGGACCACCAGGGAAGTCCTCTCTTTTTTTAAGAATAAAATTTTTATTTTAGGACAAGTTTAGGTTTACAGAAAAATTGTGGAGATAGTACAGAAAGTTCCTGTTGCTGCTGACAAATTCTTTTAGCCTTTCTTCATCTTTGTTTCACCTTCATTCCTGAAGGATATCTTTACTGAATTTAGAATTTTGGGTTGACACTCCTTTTCTCTTGTGTGTGTGCTCAATCTTGTCTGTCTCTTTACAACTCCATGGTCTGTAGACTGTCAGGCTCCTTTGTCCATGGTATTCTCCAGACAAGAATACTGGTGTGGGTTGCCATTTCGTCCTCCAGGCTTATCTCTTCGCACTTTAAAATTACTGTTCCACTGTCTTCTGGCTTCCATGGTTTCTGATGAAAAGTCTGCATTAATTTAAATTATTGTTCCCTGGTATGTAATATGACTTTTTTTTTTCCTGGATATTCTTTTAAGATTTTTTTTTTTCAGCAGTATGATTATGAGATGTTTGAATGTGATTTTCTTTAAGTTTTTTCTGCTTGATTTTCTTCAATCTGTAAATTTATGTCTTTCACCAAATTTGGGAAGTTTGCAGACATTATTTCTTCAGTTATTTTTTCTACATGAACCAGTTTCTTCTTTTCTTCTGTGATTCCAGTGACATGGATGATAGTGTTTCATAGTTCTCTGAGACTATGTTAAATTTTTTCAGTCTCTTTCTGGTCTTCATATTGAATCATAATATTCATCTGTCTTTATGGTTATTGAATTTTCCCCATTATCTTAGTTCTGCTCTCCAGCTTATCCTGTGATCTTTTTATTTGACATACTTTTCTGTTGTAAAATTTCCATTAGATTCTCTTAAAAACACTTTTATTTTGAAAAAGTTATGTATTTACAGGAAATTTTAAAGAAATGTGCAAGAAAGTACCTTGAACTTTTCCCAGGCTGTCTCAGTGTTAACATTTTGTGCAACTGTCGTGCATTATTAATGAAAACTTGTCATTGGTACAATCCATAGAGCTTAGTCAGACTTTTCCAGTTACATATGCAGTTGTGTGTGTATGTGCACAATCGTGTGTGTGGGTATGAAGGTGAAACTTGCTTAGTTGTGTCCAACTCTTTGTGACCCCATGGACTGTACACTACAGTCCATGGAATTCTCCAGGCCAGAATGTGGGAGTGGGTAGCCTTTCCCTGCTCCAGGGGATCATCCCAACCCAGGGATCGATCTAGGTCTCCCGCATTGCAGGCAAATTCTTTACCAGCTGAGCCACAAGGGAAGCCCATGTGTGAATATGATTTTATGCAGTTTTATCATGTGTTGTATCATGTAACTGCCCCGACAGTCAAACTACAGAACTGTTATCATCATCCATTTGGTGTTTTTTTCATTGTTTTTGCTTTTCTGTTGGGAACATCTGTTTTTTCAAGAGTGTTTACCTTTACCTCATGGAGCATAGTTATAATAACTGCTTTAAGTTATTTGATAATTGTAATATGTTTAATTTTGGTTTTCTCATTTTATTGTTTTTTCCCCAAAGAATTGATTGTATTTTCTTGATTCTTTGTCAAGTAGTTTTGGATTGTGTCAGGAACATATTGAGTATTATGTTGTGAAACTTTGGGTGCTATTAAAATTCTCTGGAGAATGTTGAAATTTTTTGTTTTAGCTGACGGTTGGTTTGGTTAGGTTCGGATCTTAAGTTTGATTTCACCTTCTGTGAGTGGTGGTTCCATTGTCATTTGAGTTCTCAGCATTTGTTAATGCTTTTTGGAACTACACCGCCCTTGGTAATTGGACTTGGGCAGTTTCTTATATTGTAGTTCAGGCTCAATGGCCTTTGCTGTCCGTCTTTGGATTCGTTCTACACATGCAAACTTGGAGAGCAGACAGACACGTAGAGGGAGGGCACAGGGGAGAAAGACTCAGCCTAAGATTTATATTTGTTTATATGTAGAATTGAGGGTCCTTTCTTTCCAGTTTTTTCTTATTTGGTGTATCCTCACATTCTTGGGCTTCCAGGAGCCCCTTTCCCATGAAGTTCTGTGGAGAAAGGAAAAAAAAAAAAGGAAAAAATTTACCTTGTACTCTGGCTTGCTTTGGCTCCTTCTTTTCCTGTGGCCAGAATGAGGAAGTTTCTCTCAGCATTTTTAGTGTGTGTGTCTGCTGTGCTATTTTGTGAATTGGGTCAAAGCTGGGCAGTAGAGTTTAAAAATAAAAAAGGGCAAGGAAACTCTCTGGTACTGTAAGTTTTCGAATTTTTACTTCCCTTACCTATTTGTCATTTACTTTTATCCTTCCTTGGGTAGTTTTCTTTTTGTACTCAGTTCAAGTTAGTTCAGTGGAAGTTGTTCAGTCGTGTCTGACTCTTTGCAACCCCATGGATATACAGTCCATGGAATTCTCCAGGCCAGAATACTGAGTAGGTAGCCTTTCCCTTCTCCAGGGAATCTTTCCAACCCAGGAATAGAACTGAGGTCTCCCGTGCAAGCAAATTCTTTACCAACTGAGTTATCAGGGAAGCTTACTCAGTTCTGAGTTTTTAGCTTTAATCAGTGGGAGAGAAATGGTGCATGGTAAAGAATCTGCCTGCCAGTGCAGGAGAGGCAAGAGATTCCTAGATATGGAAGATCCCTTGAAGTGCGAAATGGCAGCCTGCTTTAATATTCTTGCCCGGAAAATCCCATAGACAGAGGAGCCTGATGAGGTACAGTCCATGAGGTCGTAAACAGTCAACTGCATGACAGAGCACAGCACACAGTGTGAGAGAAAGTCTGCAGTGGGCTTACTCCATGTTGACATCTTTGGTAGGGTGTTATTTGATAAATTCAGGGGGAAAAAATTATAATAGAGAAACTAGTTAAGGGCATGGATTTGTGAAAGCAGAGAACTAGCAAGTACTGAATATTAGTTTTCTATGAAATTGCCTCTCAGTCTGGGAAGAGTGTTGAGCTGTTAGAATCCATCAGTGTGTTCAACTTTGTGGGGAATTTGAGTAGTGAGCCGGGGGAGCAGTTATGCCTCGTTCACTTTTTTGTACACCAAACATATTAGATTGAAGCATATGAAGTTAACAATACTTGATCATCTTTGACTTACATAAACAGCAGTTTCTCATGAATTTGACCTATATTGAACTCTCATTTCTGAAATCTGAAGAAAGAAAATGAAACCTCAAGCTTAAATATCAGCTGTATTAAGGTGAATGCTTGCTGCTTTCGCAGACAAATCCAAAATCTCAGATGCATGTGTGCTTGCTAAGTCGCTTCAGTTGTATCCCATTCTTTATGACCCTATGGACTATAGCTTGCTAGGCTCCTCTGTCCTTGGGATTCTGCAAACAAGAATACATGCCCTCCTACAGGGGATCTTCCTTACTGAGGGACTGAACCCTAGTCTCCTAGTCTCTCGCATTGGCAGGCGAGTTCTTTACCTCTAGCACCACCTGGGAAGCCCTCTCAGATGCATAACACAGTCCAAAATGGACATTCCTATTGTTGGACAAGGAATGGGGGAAACTGCTTGGTGAGATCATGGGAGGCCCAGGTTGATGAAGACTCATCCATGGTTCATACATAGCTTCTGGGTGGCCTGGGGGTTGATACCCAGCCAGGAGACTGGGAAAGGGAAGGGGTGACAAAATAGAGGATAACAAAAGCATACTCACTTCTTAACCTCAGTCCAGAATGGAGATTTTGGTTTGGTGAGATCCAACCAAGATGTAGGGGTGATGGGTAGGGTGGGGAGGCAGAAGATGTAGTCCGTGTTTGTCAGCTGCTTTCTGGCACCACTTGTGAAGGGAAACATAAATCTCTGGTGGGCAGCTAGCCATCTCTGCCACACTGTTTCTTGATCACATGGAGAATGTCTTTTTTATTTGTTTACGGCAGTACTGGGTCTTCCTGGCTGTGCAGCCTTTCCTCTAGTTGCAGTGAGCAGGGGCTTCTCTTCGTTGTACTGCGTGGGCTTCTCGTTGTGGTGGCTTCCCTTGTTGCAGAGCACAGGCTCTAGGGCATGTGGACTCGGCAGTAGTGGCTCCCAGGCTCCAGAGCACAGGCTCCGTAGTTGTGGGGCACAGGCTTAGTTGCTCTAAAGCATGTGGGATCTTCCGGGATCAGTGTCTCCTGCATTAGCAGATGGGTTCTTTACCACTGAGCCACCTGGGAAGCCAGGAGAACATCTTTTTGCTTTGCATATTAATTTGCTAGGGTTGCTGTAACAAGGACTAACACAGACTGGGTGGCTTAACCAATAGAAATGTATTTTCTCACAGTTTTGGAGGCTAGAAGTCCAAGGTCAGGCTGTCAGCAGTTCGGTTTTCTCTGAGGTCGCTCCCCGTGGCTTGCACGCCGTGCCTCCTCACTGTGTCCTCACGTGGTCTCTGTGTGCTCATCCCTTGTGTCTCTGTGTGTTCAAGCTTCCTCTTTTAATAAGAAACCAGTTCAGTTGGATTAGGGCCCATCCTAAGGGCCTCACTTTAACTTACCTCTTTAAAGGCTCTGTCTCTCGTTACGGTCCCATTCGGAGGTACTGGGTGTTAGGGCTTTAATTTTGAATTTTAAGGGGACAAAATTCAGCCCATAATATCACTGTACATTTATAATAAATGTGTATGTTTTTTACTGAAAGTAGTCATACTCCATTAAATAAAAGAATGTTAGATCTATGTTATAATTATGCTTTTAATGGATCTGTAATAAATTTTGAATTGTATATATTAATGAAGACTACCACTATCTCAGAAGCATTTTTCCTTATTTATTCATCAAGGAAACAGTTTAGCAGTGAAGATAGCTTAGTTTTTAGTGAATGTGACTATTGTTTTTCTCTCTTCCAGAGTTTGGAAGTGTTCTTTTCTTACTGTAGCTTATCCAAGGGATATGTTCATCAGTGAGATAGTAAAGAGAGTTACCAACCATGTCACCCATAAGGAAATCACCACTCTCTGCAATGTAAGAATAAATCTCTAGGTGTATATTGGGCTTTTTTTTTTTTTTTTTGACATCTGCTCTCCTACTTGTTGGGTCTTCCCTCATAGCTCAGTTAATAAAGAATCTGCCTGCAGTGCAGGAGACCCTCATTCGATTCCAGGTAAGGAATATCCACCGGAGAAGGGATAGGCTAACCACTCCAGTATTCTTGGGCTTCCCTTGTGGCTCAGCTAGTAAAAAATCTGCCTGTAATGTGGGATACCTGGGTTCCATCCCTGGGTTGGGAGGACCCCCTGGAGAATGGAAAGGCTACCCACCCCAGTATTCTGGCCTAGAGAATTCCATGGACTGTATAGTTCATGGATCTCAGAGTCGGACATGACTGAGCAACTTTCTCGTTCATCGAGAAAGTTATGCCTTGTAATTGACAGGGTGCCCCTCATTTGTGTCTGGAGGGGTTCCGGGGAAGAATGTAACCTGGGCTATGGTGTCAATGAGAGTGTCCCAGTGGATAGAGAAGGGAGCAGGTGATTGTCTCTCAGTGGAGGGACGAACTCAGGATGTCACTCTTTAAGACATCTGAGTGTGGGATCCCAGAGTCTGTGGTCAGGGCTGGAGCATTGTAAGAGGTGACAGTTTCATCCTTTGGGATGGGACTGAGGTCTCCTGAAGAGCTTGCAGCTCCTGAACTAAAGCTTTTAACTTGTGATCGGCTGTCCTGAGATGACGTTATCAGGGACCTTGATTTCTGCAGCTGCCAATACAGAGAGCCTGTCACTCATCTTGTATGGGACGCTGAGCTTCTTCCTTCTGTCTCTTTGAGCCTGGAGGGGCCTCTTCCTGTAAACAAAACTTGTAAACAGTTTCAGAGACCCCTATGAACCATTAGCACCCTTCTCCCTCTCGTTTTTGGTGACTTTTTCTAAAAAGCCTTGCATTTCTGTCTTGGTGTAGTTAGGTGTCTCTGTTTCTCATTCACAGTGACCTTTGTTGGACTTTTTGGTACAGTAGATATTAACGGGGAATGCCTGGGACAGAGGTTGTTTCTTCATCAACTCATATGCTGCTGCCTCCCATTCTTGGGGGTCCCAGTTGGCCATTGAGGAGTCGGGGTCCCCCTCCAACAGTGTACAATTAGCAAATATATTTGGGAAAGCTCCAGGCTCCAAGGATGTAGCCTTCACAACTTGGCATATGGATATGCCACTGTTCTCAGAGACATCCAAGTCATGGGGGCTTTATAAGCTTCTAGTAGTTTTGTAACCTCCTCTGGGGACTCAGGAGGGTCTGGTGCTTTGGGCACCACTTTCAGCAACATGTGATGCCCTTGCCTCATAGTGTTTGCCTCCAGGTGCCATGATGGCCAGGACTTTTTAGGAGATTTTGTTTTATTGGGACTTGTTAAATGACATTTTGTTTCTGAAAACCAAGGCCATGTTATGTGGTTGGTTGCCTGTGCAGCCTGCCAGACACTTGAAGGTGGAAGAAAATGTGCTTGTGAACTCCACCATCTGAGCTGTGGGACCCCTTCTCTTGGCCTGCTGTTTCATCACCGCTGGGTTAGAGGCAAAGGTCTAAGGGAAAAATGAGGCTCTTCACCACTTATACAGGTGGTGATTAAAGATTGTGTAGCCTCACTGACGAACGTCAGAACCTGTGTTTTTGACAGGTAATCCTCAGGATTACCTTTTACCAGAGAGTGGGGTGAAGTTTAGCTCTCGTTTATAAAACTATACTCCACCTTTACAGATTTCTTTTCTGGCCAGGCATGTGGCTTATAGAATCTTAGTTCCCCAATCAGGGATTGAACCTTGGGCCAGGTTCAATCAGTAAAAGGGCTGAGTCCTAACCACTGGATCACCAGGGAATTCCCTACTCCACCTTTAAATGAACTATAATTATTTTGAATATTATTATATACATATCAGGTAAATGTTGATATCTTTAGAGATTTTGCTTTTATGCTTGTTTTTGTAATTACTGTTTTAAAGTTATATTAATATCAGATGAATACTGGTTTTTAAAAGATTTCATTTTTACATGTTTTTATATTTATTATGAAACTAATAAGTTTAACAATCTACTAGCTTCCAAAAAGCAGTAACAACTCAGCTTCTGTGTTGACATCTGCTGCTAGCTGTTAAAGTGAGAAATCTTTTGCAGTTTGGTTGTAGAAACTTGTCACCTCTATGAATGAAGTTACCCAATTACTTTATGAGAGATTCTGTAGTCAGACCAGTTTTTTGCTGTGTCATAATCCTTCTATCATTTCTGAAAATCAACTCTTAAGATTTTCCAGGTCTTGCTTAAAAATGAGAAAGTTCTATAGTTTTTCTTTATTTGTTATTTAACATGTTCACTTCTTAAAAAACAAATCTAAGGAATTCTGTAGTATATGATATATGTATTTCTTTTCTCTGTGTCTCTCTCTTTCTCCCCTCTTTCCTCTCTCTCACTACTCTGGCCCAGGTGCGTGCTCACTCTCTCTCTCTCTCTATATATATATATGTGTGTATATATATATATATATATATATATATAGTTCAATATGTATTCCTTGGGTCAATAAATATTTGAGCACCTGTTAAGTTCATCTAGAGGGCTCAACATGCATTCCTTGGATCAATAAATATTTGAGCACCTACTAAGTTCAAACATTGTTCTCCATGAGACAATTGCTGACTGTATAAATGCATCAAGATAAAGGCAGACAATATGTGGATATATGAGGCTTAAACAGTTTTTTCAGTACCTTAGGTTACTTGAGGACTTCCTTTCAGTGAGCAGCCTTAAATATGTAAAACAAAAGTCTCAGAAGTTTTTATTTCATTCTTTCAACAGAAGTTTTATTAACTAACTGCTTTACCATCTGGTACATTCTGGGGAAAGCAAAGTGACTCTGACCCAGTTCCTGTCCACAAAGGGCTCACAGTCTAATCAGGAACTGATTTGTAATGGAAAGGAAGTTAAAGGTTGATTATATGCTGAGGTAAACGTTAATAGAGGTATGAAAAGAAAATGCCATGGCAACATAGGGGAGGGGTTGGGGAATGGGCTTACCAGGAAAAGCCTCACAGAGAATATATTATTGTTGGCAGCCCCTTGAACGACTTTGGCTCTGAGTAGATGGGAGTTCAAGTCTCTGTGACCCTATGAACCTAGGCCTTTTAATTATTCATAAATAACTTAAATATACATCTAGGACTGGGAGTTTATCTAAAAGATGCACCTGTGTTTCTAGTTTAACCTTTAGTTTAACTAGTCCTTTAGGAAAAGGCGTTTATGGATGCAGCTGTATGGCAGCGTTACAGATGTTTGCTCTTTAGAGTTCCTTACAGCACAGTTAAAGATGTACTGCTTTGCTTAGGTTGCCCTTTCCTTTTTAACACAAAATATTTCTCATTTATAGTATATGGCTCCTTTTAAAAAGAAATACACCTTTACAAAGGAGATTCTAGGTTTTTCATTTCTGTGTTTTGAAGTTAAGATACATTCCTTGGAAAAAAAATGTTTGCTGTAAGCGGAACTGAAAACATTTGCTAGGAGAGAGTTAAAGGTTGCTAAACTTGTGACATGCTGGATCGGTGGTGAGCTGAGAATGCTTTCACAACAATTTGATTCAGCAAACACTTACTGAGTGCTGTGGTCAAAGCACTGCTGCTAGACACTCTGATGGAAAAGAAAATGAACAAAACATAGGCTCTGTTTTAAAGGATCTTCCAATTTATTGCGCTGAGTCTCCTTTCTTCTCTTCTCCATTTTTGCCATTTCCCAGATAATGAAAAGTAGAGCTGTAATTTATTGATTCTGTAAGCTGAAAAGGGTATAAAATTAGTTTGCTTAAAATGTTGGGCTGGTTCTCCTTACTGGTGCCAGGATTTAAAATAACAGAAAATATTTGGTGCCTCCTTCCACAAATTAACATTTCCATGAGTGGCTGCTTTTAATGGAGCATCTTGAGCCAGCCTCTCTCGTGCTGTGAGTCTTCATTGACAGTATTAAATCAGATCTGAGCAGCTCTAGGAGACAGTTGGGAGTTTGAGAATATGCCCAGTGTCAGCATCTTGGCTAGAGAGTGCTGTTAAACAAAGAACACTCTTGGCACCCAACAACTGATTAGACATGTACCATTCAGTGTGTGAGCTCCAATAAATAAAGCCACGCAGGGCATTCAGTGCTTTCATTTGGGCAGAACTAAATGGTTAAGTGTCCGTTTAGGCTTCCCCCTAAGTCTGTTACAGGCAATCAGCACATAATCCAGAAGATGTAGCCACTTACCTTTACTGTGTAAAGCTCTGTGCTGGGTGCTTCAGGCTGTAAAAAGACAAGACTGAATACCAGTCAGGTAGTTTACAGATTGAGTGGCACCCTGCTCTGACTATTCTACCTGCCATCCCAGGTCCATTTCTTCCTGGCCTGCCCTGGTCTGCAGCCACCTACCACTTGGTGTTGACCCTGACTCATTCAGAATGGTTCTTCTAACACAATCTCTATAACCTTATACTGAATGTAGAGTGGATATTGGAAACAGGAGAAGAGATGGGCCTAGATCACTGGACAGTGTCTGCATTGACTGATGAAGCCCATGGTAGCACTAATCACTTGAGGTATTGCTTCAGGGCTGTTGTATTTTTGTGATCAGGTCTCATGAACAGGCAGAACCCACATAGGAAGCAGTCTTTAAAAGTGGTTAGCCCATTTTTGTTTACGTTTCCTTTTTCTACAGAGTGTGTATTTTCCTGTCCTCAGATTAAAAATGGCACAGAGTGGTATATAACAGTGTGAGGTTATTTTACATGAAATCACTCCATTTATTCAAGTAATTTATCTTTTCAGGTATTTTTTAAATGACCTGGGATAAATATTTATGAATTATATGTAAGTACTTGGAGAGTATTTGGAGATGTGTTTTTCTTATGCTATGAAATTATAGTAGAATTATGCTCTGATTTCCTTGACTGTGTTTGATGATACTAAGAGTTATTGAAAATTTGTTCCAAGTCTGAAAGTGGATGGAATGTTTGGGATTCATTTCAGCTGTAATTATGTCTTTTAATGTTGGTAGTTTCTCACCTGTTTCATATTATAACAAATGAGAAGCGCAACACACCATCAAACTGGTAAAGAAGCTTCCATCTAAAAGGAAAGAGAATTAACGTAACCATTTAAAAGTCTTACAATTATTTTACTGTGCATGTGTTAGTTGCTCAGTCATGTCTGACTCTTTGCGACCCCATGGACATAGCCCACCAGGCTCCTCTGGCCATCGGATTCTTCAGGCAAGGATATTGGAGTGGGTTGCCATTCCCTTCCCCAGGTGATCTTCCTGACCCAGGAATCAAACCCGGGTCTCCTGCATTGCAGGCAGATTCTTTATCACTTTGCCACCTGGGAGGCCCTTATTTTAGTAGGATTACATTAAATTAGATTAATTAGATTGTTAATTAATTAACTTTATCTAAAGTTACTTAAACTTGATGTTAGGATCTAAAAGGGAGGGGAGAGCAATAAATAGCACCTTTCTCTCCCACCCAAGTTTTGAATAGATTGGATAGAAACTAAAGGATTAGCAAATAGGGACTATAATACCACCTTTATTATTGATGAAGGCAAGGTAAAGGAAGCAGTTTAGTATTTAGCCAAATCAGCTTGTTAAGTTCCAGAATTAGGCAGACCTGCCCCTTGGTCACAGTACTGCTGGATTAGAGAAGGCATGTGTAGTAGACAAAGCTTCCACCCAGCGCAGCTTCCATCCAGTTCGCTCATAAGAGGAAGAAAGGCACAACTGGACCATTTATTTTCCCCACACTTGCCAGTCAGATCAGTTACTTCCCTTCCCAGGATAGAAGCATCTAAGTGGCAAAGAATTGTCAGGGATGTTACAACTGGTGGGGCTACATTCATGGAGCTGGACTTCAGCAGTGAGGAGTTAATGCTCCCCAATAGCATTTGGCTCCTTCCTGTGTGTGGTTTCCATGAAGAATGGGTTGGTACCAAGTAGGAAATGGTAGCATGACTAGGCTAGGAGCAAACTTCTGTTTTGGGGAAGAGATCTTATAACAAGTGACATCTTGGAAATTACAACAAACGTTTGTTTACCAGAATCATGGGAATTGTGTGCCCTTAGGCAGCTCTCACTGCTTTTCTGAAACATCAATGATTTGGCATCCTTTCCTGGGCATTAAGTGAAGGTCCGCAACTTAGTTTGCTTCTGTCCTTTAGCATTTTAAAATATACCTGCTGTTCTGTCTCTTCTTTGAGTTTTCTTCACAGACTCCTTTTGTCTCCTCCCCAAGCCCCAGTGTTTCCCATGATTGTAGCCAACTTTCTTTTCACTTGACACTCTCACCTTGGCTGTCAGCCATTTACACAGTTTTAGCTGTTTAGTATCTTGATGATTTCCAAATCTTGCTCTCCAGCCAGACCTCTGTTCTGAGCTCCATATTTGTATGTCCGGCACTCTATTTAACAGTTCCACCCGGGCCATCTGAAGCGCTCTCAACTACCTCCACTCCGAAACCCTTGAGCATTTCACTTTGTATCCACAGTTCTTGTGAGTGGCACCTCTGCCTGTCTACTGGGTTAAGCCAGAAACATGGGTGTCACCTCAGCAGGCTCTTCCTCTCCTTTGTTGCTTATGTCCCAGGTCAGGGGTCAGCATCTAACTGGAGCCCTTTGAGCCAAGAATGGTTTTTACATTTCTGAGTAGTTTTAAACAAGCATGTATGTGTATTTGTTATAGAGGCTCTCTGTTGTCTGCAAAGCCTGTGTATTTACTATCTGACTGCTGTCCTAGGTCAACAAATCTTGTTAGTTCTCCCTCCAAAACACCACTTTTGTTTTTTTGTCTCTATCCCGACTAGCCCTTGCTCCTCCCCATCTCATTTGCCCTGTTTCTCTCTTGGCCCCCTTACTAAGTGTTGTCAGATTTCTTTATAAAACACAAAAACCTAATGATGTCCTTTCTTGTTTAAAATCCTGCAGTGTATTTTGCCCTTTTCTCTTTTATTTTCTTCCTACAACCTTTTCAGCCCATAGGACTCTGCTCAGTGGTCACCTTTTCCATTAAGCCCACCTGTTGCCTACAGAGTTATGCCCCTATTCTACCTGGTTTGTACTTCTGTTGTTGCACATTCTAGATTGTGTTCTGAGAGCCCATTTACTGTTCAGTCATCCCTGTTCCACTCTGTACATTTGGAGTTCAGGTTTCATTTCCAGTTTGTTTCTATATCTTCTTTACCTAGCTGTGTGTGGCATCTCAGAGGGCTGTAATGAATTAATACATACAGTGAGTGCTTTAAGGACCTTACTTCCTAACATAAAAAAAGTATTGATGAAGATTTAATTAATCAGTTTGAGTTGGTTGTTGTTCAGTTGCTCAGTCATGTCCAACTCTGCAACTCTATGGACTGCAGCATGCCAGGTTTCCCTGTCCTTTACCATCTCCCAGAGTTTGCTCAAACTCATATCCATTGAGTTGGTGATGCCGTCAACTATCTTGTCTTCTGTTGTCCCCTTCTCTTCCTGCTTTCAATCTTTCCCAGCATCAAGGTCTTTTGCAGTGAGTTGGCTCTTAACATCAGGTGGCCAAAATATTGGAGCTTCATCATCAGTCCTTCCAATTAATATTTAGGGTTGCTTTCTTTTAGGATTGACTGGTTTTATCTCCTTGCAGTCCAAGGGACTCCCAAGAATCTTCTTCAGTGACACAGTTAAAAACCATCAATTCTTTAGCGCTCAGCCTTCTCTATGGTCCAGCTGTCACACTCGTACATGACTACTGGAAAAACCATAGCTTTGACTACACTGGATTACTGATTTTACACATTTTATCCATTTTCTTCTCCAGGGGATCTTCCTCGACCCAGGGATCGAACCTGTGTCTCCTGCATTGCAGGCAGATTCTTTACCACTTGAGCCATGGAGGAAGTACCTATTTGTCTTATACTTTGAATTATTACTAGTGTACAATTTTTTTTTAAACATCATTCATTGGTGATTTGGAAAATATTGAATCAGTATGTTAGGTACATCTTTCACATTATGACACATTTCATTATACATTAGCAAAAGTTGTATTTGTTAATCTCACCTTCAGTCTCATAAGAAAAAATGCTAAGTATTGGAAAGCTGTCAAGCTCAAGTATTCAAAAATTTTGAGTTTTGCTTTGAAATTACCACCAGTTCACTAAAGTTTATGATTGCTGTCAATGTTGCTGGTACCACGCTCACTTGGTTAATTTTTAAGATAATGTCTGCCAGATACTCAAGTCTGAAAACCGTAGTTTGTCTATCAGTTCAAGTATAAATGATGTTAAAGTAGGAATGGTGTATGGGTGTTAAGTGCTCTCAGGAGATAGCCACTGCCGTGTGTTGGACATTAATTCTGGCCACACTCTCTGTCGTCTTTGTTCAGTGAGGTTACTGGGGGAGCAAATCCGCGGCCTCATGCTGTCCCTTGCAAGGTGACTCGCCACTGTGGCTCTGTGCCAGTGTGGCTCATCCCTGTCTCCAGGGACACTGGCGTCATCTCAGTCCTGTGCTCAAGAAGCTACTGATGATGGCTGGAATTGACCACCACTGCCATCCTGGGCAGCTTTGCCAAGGCCACTTTTAATGCCATTTCCAAGACCTACAGTTATCTCACCCCTGATCTCTGGAAAGAGTCAGTGTTCACTGAGTCTTTATCTGAGCCTCTGTGTCAGGAATTCACTGACCTTCGTGTAAAGACCCACCCCAGAGTTTCTGTGCAAAGGACCCAGGCTCCAGCTGTAGCCACCACATCATTTTATATGAGAAAAATAAAGTGAATGAAGCCAGTTTAGAAAAGAAAAAAGACCGCCAGTTTAGCTCAGAACTCTGTAAGTGCTTTTCCTTGAGGCAACACAGAATATTAGGAAGATGTGGACTCAGGGATCAAGATGTAATAAAACCAGTAATTTCCACTGTACCTGTGTGGCCTAAGTCACCACTGCCTTGATTTGTGCTAAGTCTCCAGCCATTTTATTCACCACTGCTTTTATGCTACGAGAGCAAATAATTTAAAAGTATAAATTTTGAAATCCATTGTTATGGATGAAGAACAAAAGGTTAAAATATAAAATAGCCTTTCACACAGTAAAAATGGCAAAAAATCTTTTAATATCATTATTAAAGTATTTGATACTTTGTGGACCTTTGTAAGTTCTTGCGGGACCCCCAGAAATCAATGGATCACATTTTGGGGAACTGCTGTTTTACAGTAGTTTACGGCTTGACTTGTTTCTTTCTCTTTTCTCAGATTTCTTCTATTTGCCTTTACTTTTCCCGAGATAGACCCTATAGATGTGCTGATCTGGGTAGAATACCATTCCTGGTCACAGCTCCACCTTGGACTGGCAGCCTCCGCACTAGAACAGTGCTAGGACTGGCCCTGGGCACGAAAGAGAAGACTGGTTCACGGCCTCGCCTTGGCCTTAAGGAGCACAAGCGGAAGGGCCGTAAACCTGCTATCCTTGTTGGCTTGCTGTGCGTGTATTCAGAAACTGGTCACAGAGGGAGACATTAACTGTGAGTCAAGTGCTTTCCTTCTGAAGGAGTCTTTCAGGCTCCAGGGCGGGAGAGGTTCTCAGGCTACAATGGGCCCTCCGTAGGTCTCTCAGACCTACACTCTCTAGTCCCAAAGCTTCTGAGTCATATCACAGCCATTTCATTCTGATTATTTCCAGGAAGGGGTCTCCAGGTTTCCTGGCTGTAATAAAACTTAGGAGTTAAGAGGTTTTTCCTTTTGAGTACTCTTGATGCTCCCTTGTGAAACTTAAGTCCATTTCCTTTAGTTTTGTTTTTAATAAGAATAGCCAATGAGAGTGCACCTCATGCTACTGCTTTATATTCTGAAGACAATTTATTTTGCTGTATCTTCAATCTATTTTAGCCGTTTTTTTGTTTTTTGGTTTTCTTTTTTCCTTCTAATTTTTAATCTGATTCCTTTAATCCAGTAGTCCTGAACTGGGGTGATTTTGCCCCACAGTGGACGTTTGACAGTGTCTAGAGGCATTTTCGATTGTCACGACTTGGGGGGATGCTACTGGCTTAGTAGAAATATAATATCCACTGGCTAGTGGATAGAAATTAGTGGTTAGAAATCAGAGCTGGCCTTCATTTCAGCAGAATCACTCATTATATTGTTACAGTAAGATTTTCACTGAAACTATTTATATTTGGTTGATAGGAATGGCCAACAATAATGCATAGCCTCTATCAACTAAGAATCATCCAGTCCAATATATCAGCAAATTGGACTGAAATTTGTTAGCTTTTTATTATTTTTTCCCCCTGAATTAACAATTTGATTTTACTTTGCATATTATCTAGAATTGTAGTTTTATTTAGAGAAAATATCTTGGTTATGTTCAGGATAATTAAAGCTTTTAGAGGTAGGTTACTCTTTTGAATATGACTTTGTTTATACCTCAGCTCATAATACATCATTTGTTTACAAGCCTGAGTAAGTGCAACTACCTGATGACTTTCTAAAAAATACAGGTTTATGGGCCCCATAAACCCAATCTTAAAAGAACTCTTCTAGAAATTCCTGTAAAATTCCAGACTTGGGAACTGCTGAAACAGATCTGTATTCATAAACTAAGAAACGTTTAGAATAGCTACTGCAAAGAAAAGATGGTCTTTGTGGCTCTCAGAGATAACATCCACCCTCCTGGGCAACCAGTTTTGTCAGTGAAACCAGTCAGGTAACCCTCCGATTGGCAAGGTAGAACCGGAGCAGTGGTGTCCTTAAAATTTTGGCTCTTTCCCGTCATATGGTATCCAGTTCATTTTATTTGCCACAAGTTTGGTTTTAGAAGGGGTTGGTAGGGGAAGAGATGTAGGAAGGGATGGAGGAGAGTTGTGTAGTAGAATCAGAGAAATAGGATCTTTTGTCTCAGGAGGGGAATTACTCAGTGCTGATTTCTCCTCAGTAGCATTCATTTGCTGCCCACATTCACCACAGTGGTTAAGTGTCTTTAAAAGCTACTTCTGGTATAAATTAATCTGACCAAGGCAGCAGGGGGCTCTGGGAAGCACAGAGGACTGTCCACTCCATTCCCACCAGCAAGGATACTCTGGTTTCAGCTCTTTCTTCTCTTCCTCCCTAGTTCCCTTTTTCCCTTCTCCTCCTCTGCCTCCCCTTCCTCCTCGTCCTCCCCCTCCTCCTGACCAGGGATCAGCCCTGACCCCCTGTGTTGGAAGAACATAGTCTTAACCACTAGACACGTCCCAGTCCTTTACTTTTTTCTCTAAAAGAGAAGTTAATGAAGGTGAGCTTGTTTGTGGTGGTGGTTCCAAGAGCTCTGGAGATCAGACATTTGTTGAGGAAGGAAAGAAAAGTTGATCACTTTAATTTTACTTTTTTCTTTTTCTCTTCAGTTTTGAGGCTCACATGTTATCTTTAATAGTGATCGAGGCAGAGCTTAGTGTGGGAGCTAGCCAGCCTGCATCTGAACCCCCTGAGTCGGGCAGTAGTGCCCCGTTGTCTCAGACTGCACTGGGGGACCCGGGCAGGCCTCACGCAGTAAGATACCTGGTCAGTGGGGCAGGCTTGATCCTTCAAAACAGACAAGAGAGAGGGTTATTTTTGAAATAATGCGAATTTTGTTTGGAAGGATAAGGGCTTCCTTTCCTGATGAGTTAGTTGTTAAGGAAGCAAACTAGAATTTTGCAAATGAAAAAAAATTAGGAAATATTGGGAAATATTAATTTATATTTGAAACATAAAATAAATATTGGTTATATTTTAGTGTTCTGGATTTCTTTTATAATTTTTTACTTTTTTTAAATGGAGATTTTCAAATACATTTCAGAATAGAGAGACTAGTATAGGGAATCCCTGTATACTGATTACCCCAGTAGCAACAGTTACTAACACATGGCCAGTCTGATTTCGTCTATACACTTACCCACATTCTCCACCCTCTTCAGTTATTTTAAAGCATATCAAGTATCAGTATGCATTTTAATCTAGAAATATGTAAGATGGTCTGTGGTCACAATTCCTCTGATTATGTAAATTTTTTCCATTTGGTTTGTTGTCTGGTCTCTTTTTTTTAAAGATGCTGATGATCTGATGATTGATCGAAATCCTGGGAATGTGTAGAGAGTCTGTAATACAATGTTTTGGTGGGCGAGGGGACATTTACTTATATTAGATCAGTGATTTCCCAAGATGATACTACAGACCTAGTTCTTGGTGTAAATTTGAATAACAACATTGATTGAAGGAAGTATTGACCATGTACGGGAAGTCTTAACTGAAATTCCATGTTGACATAACCACGGTCTGAAGTGGGGCTCATCACTGTCAGGAAGCCCAGCTTTTAAGTTTGCTTTCTCAGGTTCTTAGACAAGTATGTCATAACTTTCCCTCAAACCTTACAGACTTCTGTTCTCTCGGCTGATGGCTTCATTTGGTGCTTGCCTTAGAAAATAAGAATCTCTAGAGGGACACCCTCATTTGCCCTCCTCCTCATCCAGAGGTTTTTGTTTTGGCAGCTGGGCTGCTCTTTCATTTCCCTCCGGTTGGGTATAGTGGAACAAGCACTTGTATCGTCTCCTGACCCTCCACCCCCATCTCTGTCCTTCCCTTTGCTCCGAGTGCCCCCGCTCCTTCCCAGGGACCTTGCTGCTTCTGTGGTCACCTCTCTGTCTCTCCCGTCTTCAGGTGCCTCCTGTCTGCTGCAGCATCCCTGTTAGTGTACAAATAGGCTTTGGTGCACCCCGTTCATAGAAAGAAATTGTCCCTTGTTAAATTCACCTCTCTTGATTTCTAGTGGCCCATTTTTTTCTCCCCCCACAGTTAAACCTTTCAAAATAGCTGTCTATTCTTTCTTCTACCTTTTTTCTCTTCCATTCACTCTTTGAGCCACTCATTACTGGCTCTGTTCCTTACTACTTCACTGAGTCCCTTCTTGCCAAGAGCCCCCAGGTCCTCTGTGATGGAATCCAGTTGTTTTCTTTCTGTCTCATAGACCAGTCCTTTTCCTTCTCTGCCTCCGTGCTCTGCGTGACCTCTGAGTGCTGGACTGCCTCCAGGCTCAGTTTTAGGCCTCGCTTCTCTATTTGTACTCCTTCCCCTTGGTCATTTCACTTACTCCCATGGCTTTAAATACCATCTTTATGCTGATGACTCCTGAACATGTAGCTGCAGCCCAGACCTGTCCTCTGAGTTCCACCTGGAGATCAGGAACCTATGACTCAGGCTTCATGGGTGCAAAACAAAGTTCTGGCTTTTTCCCCTCAACCCTTTTTCGTTTTAGTTAGTTGATCCTGATACACCCAATTGCACAAGTCAGAAACTTGGGATTCATCTTGCATCTTCCCTGTCTCTGTCCAGCCCATCAGCACGTCCTATCAGTTGTACCTTACATATATGTCAAGTATGTTCACTTCTCTTTTGTCTGCATTTCACCACTAAATTACTATCATTTCTCAACTGGAAAACTGCTTGAGTTTCCTAATTGGTCCTTCTGCTTTCATTTTTGTTTTCTATACACTGCTCTGCTCACAGGAGGTACAGTGCTCTATGAAAAACACACCCATATCATGTAACTCCTTGCTTAGTCCTTAGTGATGGCATTTCATATAGGATAAATTATTGACTCCTTAGCATAGCCTTCAGGATCCTGCCTGCTTCTCCAGCTTTGTTTACTGCTTTCCCCTCCCTCACTATGCAGGGCAAACTTGCCCCTTTCATGCTGGGATCTCTCATGCCCCAGGGCCTTGACACTCATTGTTCCTTCTCCATAGACTGATCTGTTCCTGACTCTTGTCCTTACTGTTCTTCAGGCTGCTGCTTAAGTGTCACCTTGTCTGACAGCCCTTGTCTGATCACCCTTCCCAAAGTGGCTACTTGCCCATCTCAGGCTCTTCTTGTCACATTACCTGTTTTTTTTCCAGCAAATATTTATTGAGTGCCTACTCTATGCCTGACACTGTTCTAGGCACAGGGTAGATAGCAGTGAGCGAGATAGATACACTCAGGAAGCTTCCAGCTAGTGGGCAAACAGACGAACCACAAATACATCATATTCTGATGGTGATCTGTGCTGTGTAGACAGATGAAGCAGGTGGAATAAAGTGAGGGATGATGTTCTAGACAGTGGTTAGAAGAGGAGACATTTTGACAGGGATTCCAGTGAAGTGAGAGAACACCGTTTCAGATATGTGCTGCTTTTCTAGAACTGTATCTAGAAATATAAGCTCTAAGAAGTCAGAGGCCTCACCTGTTCACTGAAGTTCCTGAAAGCTAGCACAGTGCCTGATCTTTGGTAAAGACTCATCAGTGGGTGGATGACCTTTAGATTCCCACATAATCGTAGCATTCTGGGAACCACGTGGCATTCAGGATGCAGTCCACTTATTTTGTCTCTGTGGGCTCCAGCCTTTTCATGTGTTGAGTGAAGGAATCCAGCTCAGGAAGTGAGCTCTGAAGACTGCCAGCCTCGCTCTGGATGCTGTGGATGTGCTGTGTTCCTGGTTTCATCAAAATGGTGAAAAGATTGCACAAGAGTTCAGTATTCACATAAAAATAAGATTTGCACTTAAAGTTATGTCAGCTACAGTCCTGAGTAAAATGGCCTGGAGGAGGCAAGAGGGCGAGTTATTTTGGAGGATGTGGAGGGGCTGGGCAGGTCTAGGCAGGAGCTGAAGGTGACCTGGACTCAAGAGGTGGCCACAGAGATAAGGGAGAATGCTGAAGAAATGGTGGGACTTTCCCAAACTTGCACAGAATTGAGGCGAGAACTCAGACTTGATAATCCAGCACTTTCACTCTACCACTTCTCTTGATGAAAGTAAAGTGAAAATATTGGCTGTTCAGTCATGTCTGACTCTTTGGAACCCCTTGGACTGTAGCTCCTCTGTCCATAGACTTCTCTAGGCAAGAATACTGGAGTGGGTAGCCATACTTTTCTTCAGGGGATCTTCCTGTCCCAGGGATGGAACCCTGGTCTCCTGCATTGCAGACGGATTCTCCACCGTCTGAGACATCAGGGAAGCCCACTTCTCTTGATACTTAAAATGTCTTTGGGAATTCCCTGGTGGTCCAGTGGTTAGGACTCTGCCCTTTCACTGCCAAGGGCTCCAGGGTCAGTCTTGGTCGAGGGACTAAGATCCCACAAGCCATACTGCATGTCCCCCCGCCAAAAGTCTTGAAGTCAGCCTCATAGAAAAGTTGAAATGTATGGATATATGTGATGCTAGTGAGTTTAGTTAGAACAAAGACTGCTTTTCAAAAAACATTATAAACGTCTATATCAAAATTTGCCCATTTGAAAATGTGCTTTTGCTTGTAGTGTGTGCATCTTTTGGACAGATTTTCAGGAAAGAACTTGATTGGAAAACAGGAGAGGGAATGGTGTTTTCACTGTATGTATATCTTTTGTATCTTTGGATTTTGAACCACAGGTCAAGGTATGATAAAAGTAAGAGTACACATCAGGTAAAACTGAAGCTGGTCTGCTCTTAGGTTTCTCTCTTTTCCAGATGCAGCCACATTGTTTCCAAACGAGTCCACCTTAGGAAGGTGTCTTTCTTCACACCAGTAGGAAATATGTCAAGCCAATTGACTTCTAGATAAAATTCGAGCTTGACACAAAGTCGAAGCTCCTTGTCTGTTCTTGCACCCTTTCCCTGTCCTCATACTCACGTATATATGTACAATATGATAGTTTAATATACGTGTTCCCTTGTCCTTTTAGATTATGTGGATGTTCTGTTATTGATACCTAGTCTTTAGGCCACCCTCTTGTTTCACCCTTCACTTGCTCTATGGACTTTATTAAAATGTTTACATGATGACTATTTAATTAAAATTACTTTTTACACTTTATTCTTATGACTTGATGGGTACCTCTGTCCCCTCTTCCCTCTCCCACCAAGGCTATCAGAACCTTGGCTGGGGAGTTCCTGGGATTTGCGGCAGCAGCGGGGAAGGGGTGCCTGACCTAGGGAAGTGTGGACCTCCTCACAGCTCACACTTGACTCTGCTTCGCAGATTCCAGTGTCCCCAGTACCAACTCTTCTCTCTTCATCCTTGATGTGAAGACAAAAGTGATTCAGGCTGTCCACCAACTGTTCGTCTCTCCCACGAGGCCCTTTGTTCCTTATGTCCCCATGTTTGTCTTCCTCTGCATCTTGTCACCTTTCTTCTGTTCAAAAGTTTTCTGTAAATTTTCTCCCTCTTCCTTTTTCTTTTCTTCACTTAAATAAAAATTTCGTTTGCTTTCAGTTAAAAAAAATTAATGATTAAAGTTACCTTTTGACCACCACTTCTTTTGGATATCTGTTCTATTAGAGGTTATGGAGGTATCTTTGACGAGAAAGGAATATTTTTCGTGGGACAGTTTGTTAGATTCTGTCCAAAATAAGACTAACATCTTATTATTTTAAGTAATAGAGGTGCTTAGAAGTGATTTGTGTCACTAGGAAGTTGCCAGTACTGTTGCACTAGTTCAAGTCTAGTCTCTGTTTTCAGATTTTCTTCCTCTCCTTAGTGTCCCCTGTGCTTGGAGGTCTTATGTGGAAGCAACAACCCTAAAAATACTTTTTAACCTTTTCCACTTCGTTTTTGAAAGCTGGAAATTCACATAAACTTTGTCTGCCACCTGTGCTTCTCTCTTCTGCTGTTCCTACAGATTCTTTTAAGTTTTCTATTTCCTTAATCAGATATTGCAAGTGTTCTGCCTACATTTCTGTCTTGAGGTCCATCAGAGAGTAGAAGAACAAGTTGTACTATACTTTAAACTCTGTCCTAGTTGTGTTTGAAAAGAAGAAATTTTGAAGAAAAATTGTCTCTTGGGACCATTGACTTTTATAAAAATGTAATCTATGGCCTTAGAATTAATTTTGGTAGCTATAGAATCCTGATGAATGAAAGGAAAGCTAGGCATACATGTTCAGTTACCTAGACCCTCCCCCTGCAAAAAGAGAAAACTAACCTTGGAATAATACTTTGGTAGATATTCCCAGGTGATGCAGTTGTAGAGAATCTACCTGCCAGTGCAAGAGATGTGGGTTTGGAGAAGGAAATGACAAGCCCCTCCAGTATTCTTGCCTGGAAAATCTCATTGACGGAGGACCCTGGTGGGCTGCAGTCCATAGGGTAGCAGAGTCAGACATCGCTGAGCGTGCAGACACGAAATAGCTTTAGAAATTTTGTTAGTGTTGGCACTTCTACTGTACTGTTACACAAGATTCAGAGTTCCAAATGGATGTATAGTAGTTATTTCCTTACTAGTCACGTCACTGAAGATCAGGAGGATCTTTTTAAAGTAATGCAACAGATGATTGAGTATTAAAAAAAAAAAAAAAAGTAATGCTACCTGAATGAGATACCTTTCTATTCCCTGGGTTGTGGTAGAAAACAGGCACCCATAACAAGACCACCCTGACTAGAATTCCATCTTTTAACCCAGATGCTGGGTTCCATGTGTGGCCCCTACTGTCCATCTGGATTTTGTGCCTGTTTCTATAGAACATTGTAAATGTGGAGGGTGGGGTGGGGACTGGTGACTTGAAGTAACATATCAGGGAAAATCTCTTAATGTTCAGAACTTGTATTATTTATGTTAAAGGTTGAGGACTTTTGAAGTCATTTGACAGAGTGAAGTGACTGCTACATGTCTGTTAATTTAAAATTGTGATAATCCAGCTGCTTGTCTTAAAATGGCTGAACTTCTTAGCAAGTAATTGCCATAAAATAAGGTAAAGCTGGGGGTGGGTAACAGACTTCCATTTTCTCTAGGATAATGAGAAACTTTGTTTCTGAAGATGTGATAATTTGAGCTGAGACCTGAAATGATGAGAGGGAGCCTGTTTATGAGAAAGTCTAGGGAAGGTGTGTTCTGGGCACAGGAAATGGTTGGTGCGGCGATCTGCAGAATTGATGTATTGGAGGAAGTGCAGAGGGTGTGAGGTTGGTGAGTTGGAAGAGTGAGGATGGGATCTGTAGATACAGGTGAACAGGGCCTCTTCTGGGCCAGAGAAGGATTCTTCATGTTACCTAAGTCTTAAACAATTGAGTGATTTAACACCATCAGGACAATTAAGTGATTTGACACTGCAAATATGTGCTAATCAGGAGTAATTATTTTCTGAGATTCTCATGCTGCTTTCTTTCTTTTTCCTGACTTGCAACTGGTGAAAGTAAAGTGCTGAAGGAGATAGAGTAATGTTTGCAGAGTGGTTCCCTTCTCGTAAAAGAAGGAAGGAAAGGTGGCGTTTGTCGCCCCCACTGGAGAAATGACTGAGGTTCACAGCTGTGGGCCAAAGGAGTGACTCACTGGGTTAATTGTTACAGTACCTGTTACTGGAGGATCATTACTGTCATCATTTCCAGTGAAAGCTTTTTTCTTTAAAAAATATGAATTTAGGCTTTAATATAAAAGTATAGATTGATCACATTTTAATGTTATAAAATTTTAGTCTGTTTATGGACCAGAGCCCACATAGGAAATTCCTTTTCAAATAGTAGAAACTTAGTCATTTGTCTCATTTCTCCATGAAGGCTTGGCCAGATGCTGCTGGCTGAACTTAATGCCTGGTTGTTGAACCTGAAACTATTCTAAGATTTTATTACATTGATCTTTTTTTTTTTCCATCTGATGTGTGTTATTTTAAATCTTTCACTTTTATTCTCTTTAGCAGGTAACTAAATTTCAGTCTGAGCTAAAACTTGAGTTTTATGCTTTTCCTACAATCTTTCTCAACCTTTCTACTCTTGCTGAAATTAAAACTCATAAACTAATTAAAACTTATATATAGCCCTAGACTTAATGTCCTGGTATTGAATATTAAGACCAGAGCTGAATTTAGTCTTCTAGAAATGTAGAACATATTGACTTCATGGTAAACCCAAAGCAGCAGCTATCATTACAGATATGTTAGGGGGGCTACAGTCCATGGGGCAGCAAGAGTGGACACGACTGAGTGACTAAACCACCAGTCTTACAAATGACTCCACCCATTTTGCATATGAAAAAGAACCTATCAGAGGTCAGTGAATCACCTAAGGCCATGTTGTATTGGGAGTATCAGGAAAATCAGTAGTTTCTGTTGGGAACACACCCCTTTGTTTCAACTCTTGAGCTGCTGAATTCCAACCAACCCTTCCTAAAAGGCGCTAGTGGCAAAGAATCCGCCTGCCAATGCAGGAGATGCAAGAGACTAGTGGTAAAGAATCCGCCTGCCAATGCAGGAGATGCAAGAGACTCTGGTTCCATCCCTGAGTCAGGAAGATCTCCCCATTCCAGTATTCTTGCCTGGATAATTCCACGGGCAGAGGAGCCTGGCGCACTCTGATCCTCTATGGAGACCAAAGAGTCTCAGACACGATTGAGCACATTTATCTGTCTAACCAACCCTCTCTACTGCCTTAAAAATTAGTTAGAGCACAGAACCAAATAGAGTGAAACTCATATTTACGCAGTGAAAAGGTTTTACAGTAAGTGTGAAGTCATCAGAATATTAATCCAAAAACTCGACATTAACTCTCAAACCAAAAAAAGGACATTAGAAATATTAAAATTAATGTATGTATAAAGTTTAGCCCAGCTCAAATGTAACATACATTAATAGGTATTTCCCTTGTAGCTTATTCGGTAAAGAATCTGCCTGCAATGCAGGAGACCCAGGTTCGATTCCTAGGTCGCGATGATCCCCTGGAGAAAGAAATGGCTACCCACTCCAGTATTCTTGCCTGGAGAAGTCCATGGACAGAGTAGCCTGGTGGGCGGTAGTCTATGGGGTTGCAAAAGGACACAACTTAGCTGCTAAACCACCATCACCACTGTTTGATATATGATTAAATGTTTTGTCTATCTTGGTCTTATATCAGTTTAGATGCTTTGCTGTTTTTATTTTGCCTAGCTGGTGTTTAGATAATACTCAGTGGTTCGTGTCCTACTCTTTGCAACCCCATGGACTGCAGCACGCCTGTCCATCACCAACTCCCAGATTTACTCAAACTCATTTTCATTGAGTCAGTGATGCCATCCAAACAGCTCATCCTTTGTCGTCCCCTTCTTCTCCTGCCTTCAATCTTTCCAAGCATCAGTTGTCTTTTCCAGTGAGTCAGCTCTTTGCATCAGGTGGCCAAAGTATTGGAGTTTCAGCTTCAGCAGCAGTCCTTCCAATGAATATTCAGGACTGATTTTCTTTAGGATGGGCTAGTTGGATCTCCTTGCTGTTCAAGGGATGCTCAAGAGTCTTCGCCAACCACCACAGTTCAAAAGCATCAATTCTTTGGTGCTCAGCTTCCTTTAGAGTCCAACTCTCACATCCGTACATGACTACTGGAAAAACCATAGCTTTGACTAGATGGACCTTTGTTGGCAAAGTAATGTCTCTGCTTTTAAATATGCTGTCTAGGTTGGTCGTAACTTTCCTTCCAAGGAGTGTCTTTTAATTTCATGGCTGCAGTCACCATCTGCAGTGATCTTGGAACCCAGAAAAATAAAGTCAGCCACTGTTTCCCCATCTATTTGCCATGGAGTCATGGGACCGCGCCATGATCTTAGTTTTCTGAATGTTGAGCTTTAAGCCAACTTTTTTACTCTCCTCTTTCACTTTCAAGAGGCTCTTTAGTTCTTCACTTTCTGCCATAAGGGTGGTTTCATCTGCCTATCTGAGGTTATTGATATTTCTTTCGGCAATCTTGATTCCAGCTTGTGCTTCCTCCAGCCAAGCGTTTCTCATGATGTACTCTGCATATAAGTTAAATAAGGAGGGTGACAATATACAACCTTGACATACTCCTTTAAGGGCTTGTCTTTCAGAATTGGTGATCCACCTTTCACCTTTTTTGTGTGTGTGTGTGCTGCTTTCAAAATCTTAGTTCCCTGACCAGGGAAAGTGCTAAGTCCTAACCTCTGGACCTCCAGGGAATTCTCTCACCTTTCAGCTTTTAGCTATCATGTAATTCGTCTGGTTTTCTTTTGTAATTCTTTTGATGTTTTTCTCTTATTGAGAGAGAGGAGCTCTACTTTGAATAACTTGATACATTAAAAAAATTATTTTCATAGTACCATTAAGTTAAATTGGCTGTATCAGTTATCACAGAGCTTGGGTTCAAGGTCTAAAAGGAATAACACTTTGGCAGCTGTTGGCTCCAATGAGAGTAAAACCATGCTAGCACTGGAAATGCAGGTTAACAAGCTTGTAGTACACACAGCTGGTAAGTACCTATCCCTTTATGTATTGGTGAATATATTTAGGGCTGGAGAGTAAACTGGTCAGGTTTTATTATCAGAAAACATCAAGTATACCACAGTAATACTTAATGTGGCCATTCAGGAGAATACTGCATCTATGTTGCTCATGTATGGTTTTTTTCTTTCTTTGTGGCAACCGAATGTATTAACCAAAAGGCTGTGTATTGGTTTATGTTGTAATATTTATTTATTCACAGAAGAAAAATCACCAGATGGAGTAAAGTAAAAATGAGAAAGGAATGAAATAAGTGGCCTCTGGCACCTGGCCTCCTGGAAACGTGTGGAAGGGCTCTTCGCTCTCCCTTTTTACTCTCTACCTTCCCTCTTCTGCCCTCAGGATGGAATTTCTTTGTGCCTTTGTGATCTCAGAACTCCAGTCAGTTTCTCCAATATGGTTTCTTTCCTGCTGTGTCTACTGCACGTTGCCAGTAGTTCCTACCGTCTTACACAGAGTGCTCCAGCCTGAGAGATCTACGGCTTTAAGACTTTGATTTGTGTAACAAGAATTTAATCTCATTTATCAGGGCTTTATATAATGGCAACCCACTCCAGTATTCTTGCCTGAAGAACCCCAAGGACAGAGGAGCCTTGCAGGCTACAATTAATGTGGTCGCAAGAGTCGGACACACCTTAGCAACTAAAGAGAGAGATATAAAAGAAGACCTTTGGCAGGAATAGAGTTTGTTTTCAAATATAAACTAAGAATCATAGGTAGAAATGAAAAAGTGAGAAATTGGGAGAGGGTCTTAAAGACAAAGTTTTGACTGTATGAGTTAGATTGTGTCTGTTTTGCATGGTGGTGAAACAGGTTAATAAAAGCCAGATATATTGACAGTTGACGGTGATCATTATTATGCCCAGCCAGCCCAAGGCTATTGTATCTTAGAGCTTTGACATGTGTCCAAGACTAGGAGTCTTTCAGAGTGTTGACTTGATTCGAGTGATCCTAAAAATGCGGTTTCCAGTTGGCACTAAAATAGACTGAAGATTCAGTAACCAAGGTATTTAGATACATCTGATTTGCATGTTTTAAAAATAGCTATCACTTGTCTCAGTTTTATTTCTTTGAAACTTGGTTATTTTTACTTTTTATGATAGAAGAGGTAGTATTTGCTTTAAATATAGTTAGATATTTATACTTGACTAGTAAAAATTTCCACTACATTCTTCTGAAAGTTATCTAAGCTGGTGTTTTTTGTTTATAGTTAGTTTAAAACTGACATATTTTCCAATCTTTGTGAATTTTTCTATTAATTTGTATTTTAGGCAAACTGGCATATACACACAGGGATATACTCTTTATATGGAGGAGCTCCACCATACAAAGTCTTCTGCACTTTCTTTTTCACTTAGTTTATCTTATAGAGCACTTTGCATATCAACATTTATTGATTTACTTCATTTTTTTAAAAGGCCTGCATGATGCATATTGCAATGGGAAGTCCACCATTTATTTGACAACATAACTTCTTATGTGACCGTAAAAATTCTTTTATTTCAAGCAAAGGTGGTTGAGGATCTGGCATCTAATTTTTAAAAAAAAATTTATTGCCGTATTGTTGATTTACAATATTGTGTTAGTTTCAAGTGTACAGCAAAGTGAATCAGTTACACATATACATATATCTACTCTTTTTATTTTTTAAATGATTCTTTTCCCATATGGACCATTACAGAGTACTGAGTAGAGTCCCCTGTGTTATATAGCAGATTCTTATGTTATCTATTTTACGTATGGTAGTGGGTATTTTCAGTCCCAGTCTCCCAGTTTATCTTTCTCCCCGCCTGCCACCCCCTACCCCGCCGTGCCTCAATCCCATGGTAACCACAAGTTTGTTTTCTTTGTCTCTGACTCTTCTGTTTTGTAAATTTTACTTGTACCTGGCATTTATATTGAAATGCTCAGATTCTTTGTCAGCATTATGGAATTTGATGTAAATGATTTTTTAATTTATCCATTGTACTCAGTTTACAGACAACAGCTCCCTCACTGTTCTGATTACTCTAGAGAGGGAAAAAGGTAAAAGTGAGAATGTTATCTTCTTATTAGAACCATAGTAGGTAGTGCTGTGGTCTTCTATTCCTGGAGGAGTGTGATTAATAAATGACCATCTCTCTGAGTCAGAGGGTGGTACTGGGATGCCTGATGTCTGGTAGACTGAGAGCCTCTGAGCGGAGGGGTGTCAGGAGAAATTGCCCCTGGAGTCAGTGAGGGGGTCTCACGGGCCTCCTCCTGTGCTGTCCTGGATTTCGTCACAGAGTGTGTGTGTGATAAATGTTTAGCTGAAACAGTAGAGTGCTTTAGTAATATTTTAGAGCTTCTCTTTTATAGTTATCTTTTCAATCTTCTTTGTGAATATAAAGTATGTGTTACATTAAAGCGAGTACTCACATTTAAGGGAGAAGGTTGCAAATGAACATAAGGTTTCTTGGATGGTTTTCCTTATTGGCTTAGTTTTCAGCCCTTCAGAGTCTTCTTTATCACATTTGGCAAGCAGCCTTTTTCCCTCCCAGCAGCATGAAGTGAGCGCTCTTGCAGAACATGGTCACACAGAATTCCGTCAGGTTGGGTCCAAAGCATCCATGTGACTGACTGATGTAAGGTTCAGAAATAACTCAAGTAATTTCTAAATATGAGTTTGGGTTATTTTCCTTTCTTTAATGGCCACCAAGTCATCCATACCTACCTGTTTCTGCATTAATGAGCACAAGATTTTTTCTTTAAAAAGGACAGACTGGGAATCCCGGTGATTTACAAAAACTGAGTAATCCAGCTAACCAAGGCAGTGATAATGGTAGTGTCTCAGGACCGTTGGATATAACCTGCCTGCATCATTAGTTGTACTCTTCTGGAACAGAATTTTGTTCACTGTCTTAATCCTGGCCTTAAAGTCCTCGGGAGAATCTTGACACAAGTTCTTCCATCAACCTGCCTCCCGTCCCTCATACACATCCCTTTCTTTTCCACCCCCATTCATACCCCACGTGCTCCTCTCCTTAGAGACTTTTGGAACATAATATTTTACCTGGCTTTTCATCTGCTTATCATTACTCTAAAATGTATCCTTGTCCAATTGTAGATTCTTCCTGAATACTGCTGTTACTTTTACAAGGCATCCTGCTTTCCTTTTCTCCTTTGTCTACTGAGAAAAAAGTACCTCTTTTCCCTTTGTTATTCTTTCCTTCAGTTGCAACTTGGATGATGATGATAATGATCCTTTACTGACAACTTTCCAAAGGTTTTCAGATTTATTTACTGCTTTCCTAGGCTCACACAGGCACACACACAAGTTACTGTGAGGAAAGTAAGTTGGTGGTCACATCCCTATTTTGAGGGATGAGGACACTTAACAGAGGGCTGGAACTGACTGGCTTAAAGTGATACAGCTATCAATAGTTAAGAATAGAACCAGATCACCAGCCAGATCATTTTATTCCCAAACCTGTGTATTTCACATTGTACTATACTGTCTACTTTGTATATTTAAGAAGTTTTTTCCTAAACAAAGATAGTTCTTTTCCTAAACAAAGATAATTCCTGCTAGAAGAATTGTTTTTTTTAATATAAATTTATTTATTTTAATTGGAGGCTAATTACTTTACAATATTGTAGTGGATTTGATATACTTTTTTTTTCTTTTTTTCTTTTGCTGGTTCATGTCAATGTGTGGCAAGGAATTCTTAATGAACATGTTTTTTTTTTTGCTGGTTATGTGTGTGCATGCTAAGTCTTGCAATCATGTCTGACCCTTTGTGACTCTATGGACTGTAACCTGTCATGCTCCTCTGTCCATGGGATTCTCCAAGGAAAAATACTGGAGTGGATTACCATACCCTCTTACAGGGGAACTTCCCAACCCAGGGATCGAACCCGAGACTCTTACGTCTCCTGCATTGCAGGTGGATTCTTTACCACTGGCGCCACCTGGGAAGCCCAATATATAACATTCTAAAATACTTTTTAAAACTGTTCACAGTTGATCCCTGAAAAATAACATCAAGTGGACAGGTTTCTGTTTTTCTTTTGGGTAGATTCCTAGAAGAAGTATATAAATGTTTTACAGACTTGTGAACACTGCACAATTGTTTCCCCTGAAAGGATGTTCTGATTTCCTTATTTCTTCGTGTTAGCCAGATAGCCTTAGAATATAACAAAAAGCTTGACAGAGTATAATTACAGCCTTTGCCTAGGGAGATTGGAGTCACTGGTTATTATTTATTAGTTTAACTGTTACCATCAACACCATTTCTATAAAAATGACCTGTTTTCTGTGATGGCAATAGGAGACTTTGAGATTATGATCTTTTGTATTGTTTTGCTCTTTTCCTGATCATGTAATTTATGACAGCAGTTCTGTAAGGACATCCGTATTTACATTCACATTCAACTGCTTCCATTTCCTGCAGCTCAACTGAACAGGAAAAAAAAATTGAAATATTGGGAACCTTTGTTTTTAATTAGTAAGCTACTTCAAATGGCTGGGAGATGGTGTCAGTTTATAGAACAGGTAAGAGGTATTTTCATGATGGTTAGCAGTTAACATTTACTCACTCAGGGTAGGAGACAAGTAAATTCAAGAATTGTATATGTTTGAATAAAATACGTCTCTGCCCCTCAGTTATGTGCTTATGCCCAGGCCAGTTCATTTGACCAGGACAGTTAATCTTTTGATGTTTTAAATGATTTTCAAAACCACCCTTTAGTCCCTTTTAGCTGGTATCTGATGAGGACAGATATTTTTTTAGAACTTACTATTTTAGTTGTTAGAATACATTGATTGCTATTTCTCACAGAAAAGCCCTTGTAGTGTAAATAAGTGTGGATGTAAGTAACACTTTACAGATGAGAAAAACAAATCATACCAGTCCCAAACTGGATGTGCTTCCTGTTTGGGGGAGCGGTCTGATAGCCCGTTGGGGGAAGGTTTGCTCCCTGGAATCTCAGGTGGAGCAGGCCTGACAGATGAATGGGAGGCTGGGTCCTGCGAGCCTGGCCTGCCTTTAGCTGCCTGCAGGCTCCCTTCTCTCCACCATGGAGTGGTTATTCAGGAGAATATTCACTTTACCTGTTCAGATTAACCATGATAATTGGGTTTTTTAAATTTAAAAATATTTCTATAAAATCCAGACATTCCTATCTTTTTTAAACCTCTCAGAAAAGTATTTTTCCAAAGATGAGTGATTACTTGGGGAAAAGGCTGATCATTGCTTCTAGTGTTAAAGTTGAAACGTGTTTGGGGTTATCAGTTCATTGATTTGCATAGCTGTTTCCTCCTCCTGGAAGAGTCCCACCGGAAGGCTCTTCTCAAGCTGTCTTTGTGGTTAGCTCCTCCCTCCGGTTTTGCTCAGACCTCACATTCTCAGATGAGTTCTGCCTGATTGCCCTGTTTAATGCCTGCTGAGCCCCCAGACCCTGCTTTCCTTCTTCTGAATTTTTCTTTTTCCAAAGCATTCTCTACCTTCTAACATTTCTATATAATTCATCCACTCACTTTGTTTACAGTAGTTTTCTGTCCCTCAGATCAAAGCTCCACAAGGGAATGGTTGTCTGCTCCGGCACAGCCCAGGGGCCTAGACCGTGCCTGATCCTCGCAGGCCATCAGCAGCGGCTGAAGAAGAGACGAGTAACACACACTTCCGTGTGTGCACGCCTCTGTGTGTTTCTGTGGACAGTGCAGAGTGTGGGAAACAGGCTGGCCAGAGGAGGCCTTTTAAAGGATCTTTGCTTTTTATGTTTTATGTATTTTAAGATTTTTAAACACTGGCTTTTTACATCTTGACCAGTTCAGTGGACACTTCTCTTGCTTCTGCGAACAGTTTTTAGTAAGTGGCAGAGCTGGAATTAAACCCAAGCATCCGGCTCCACATTTGGGGCGCTAACCAGCATGCCACAGTACCTCACAGCCGGATGTTTTTGGTGGCCTTTGTAATGTTCCTAGGCATTCTTACTACACTCGGCTTCTTTGTATTTACCGTTACTTTTATCCTACCACATAAACCTTACCCTGCTCATACCTCGGCTCTAAAGAGCCCAGATCTGTTTGCATATGATTTTGGTGCTAGGCACAGTCTTCACTGCTGTGTTTTCTGCTCAGTGCTCTCCTGGTTGCCACAGATATTGCTCCTCTTATATAACTGAACATAATGATCCTGTGATCAGAGAATAAAAGCTCTCTCTTGTTAGGAGCCACTCAGGCCTGGATCATAGAGGAACGCTCGGAGTTCTGAAAATCCTCCTTGTCAACCTTGAGCAAGTTCATAGGTTTCAAACTTAAAGCTTATATATTAGTTTACTAAATGTCAATAGCTTCCATCATCCTTTCTGGGAATCTGTTGTTAGAAGAAGGAAATGAGGTAGAAACAGAGCAGGGATTTGCATACTCAACAAATGCTATGGTTGTATCAAAGCTTATGTATAATACATCAGCAGTGTAATTAGTATCCAAGTTAAAATTCAGCACTTCCTATTTGCTGTAACTATTTTTCTCACGCAAATAAACAAGTGATGCCAATTTAACGAGACCATTGACAAGATTGACAAGATCATGTCATGCTAACTTTTTATAAGTAAGCAAAGAATATAGTGTTGGCTCTGATATGTCCAGGTCTGAGAAGAGGAGTAGGCAGAGTGGGTGAACCAGCAGAAGAGCACATCATGGTCCGAGAAATGAACATTTAGCTTTGTCTTCATGTGAAGACTGCTCTAGTCTAATAAAAAGCAAGCAGTTGTGAATTAGGTCTTTCAAAAGAGGCTCAAGTGGTTCAGTGACATTGGCCTGGGAAGGAGAGGGGAGAGCTATGACTTGGCACTCCATTTTAGTGATGAGGAAGATTGTTGGCTGTCCTTCAAATTTTTAAGCTAGTTTGGTCACCTCTTGGTCACCTCAGGTGATTGAAGCCTGGTCCCATTTTCTGCTGAGATAGGACCCAGTGGAGGTCTTTTCTCAGGAACTGCTCAAGGATAAATCCACAATGATGATAAAGCCATGGACTGGTTCCAGGCCTTGGCTTGCTGAATTAGAAGAACACTTTGGGGAAATGTTGACCTTGGCACTGACCAGAGCACCAAATTCCTTTCTCTGCATTGTTTTGCATCTCATGCAGTACTGAGTATTCTGCTAAATACAGAATAATTGAAGGAATTAAGTGCAGATGAGTTAAGCAATAATTACTTATAATATAAAAAGATTTACTCCATGAAGGCTTTGAATAACAAATCCCCATATACTCCTAAAAATGATTGGTTATATACATTTTTTGAGAAACAGATGTGTTAGATATAACAAGGAAATCTGTTGGCAGTATGCAAACATACATCCAGCCTCAGCTATTTCCTTGTGAACTAACATAATCAAGTGGCAGTATACATGTGTTACATTTGCAAGTATATAATACAAGTAGATGGCACAACAGAGGACTTTTTATAGCTGGTCTTTTTAGAAAGTTATCTTTTATTGATTTATATTGTATTGTTGACAGATGAAGTGGTCTGTAGGTTAGCAGTACTTTGAAATGTTTATAACTTACTTTATGGTCTGTTGATGTGCTCGGTTTTCATAAATGTTCTATTTGTTTTAAAAGAATGTTTCTCAGTTAAGAGTTCCTCAAGAGATGTAAGCTGAGTGGCTCTTCTCAGTTTCCCCAGGTATGGCACAGGAGATAAGGTATCCATTGCATATAATGAGTAGAAAGAAGTAAACGTGATAAACTGCTGGGGACATTATAAAATGACATTAGAGGTTTTATATACACATACCCACCAATGTAGTCTATTTTCTAGCAGATAGTGTATTTTCAATAGCTGTGATTTGATTCATGACATTTTAGACACAGTGAGATTTGTGTAAAAGCTTCATTGAAGTACAATTCACTTGGCACATGACTGACCCATTTAAAGTGTGCACTTCAGTGTTTTTTAGTAAGTTCGCAGTGTTTGCAACCTTTATTGCAGTCTCATTTTAAAACATTTTCATCACCACGAGAGGAAACCCCATATCCGTTAGCTGTTGCTTCCCATGCCTTCTGCCCCTTCTCCTTTCTGTATCTATGGATTTGACTCTTCTGAACATTTCACGTAAATGTGTGTGCTCAGCCACTCAGTCGTGTCCATGGAGGCAAACAAAATGCAGTCTTCTGTGACTGGCTTACTTCATTCAGCATAAGGTTTTCAAGGTTCATCCGTGTTGTAGTGCGGACCATGTATGTGTGTGCGTGTATGTGCATGCTCAGTCACTGAGAAGTGTCCACCTCTGCAACTGCATGGGCTGTAGCCCTCCAGTCTCCTCTGTCCATGGGATTTCTCAGGCAAGAATACTAGAGTGGGCTGCCTTTTCCTTCTCCAGGAGGTCTTCCCAACCCAGGAATTGAACCTGTGTCTCCTGAGTCTCCTGCATTGGCAGATGGATTCTTTACCACTGCGCCATCTGGGAAGCCCAGTGTGTACCTTTTTATTGCTGGATAATATTCCATGTTTGGATATACCACATTTTGTTTATCCTTTTGTCAGTTGTTGGGCTTTTAGATTGTTTCTACTTTTTGATTGTGAATAATGCTGCTTTCAGCACAGATGTACAAATTTTTGGGTAAGTGTACGGTTTCATCCAGGGAAGTGTTTTTAGCTAGTCTCCAACATAAATATCACCCGTTGCAAAAAGGCATACAACCCACTTCAGAATTCTTTTGTTTGTAATTTGTTCTGAGATTCTGATATTTGGTGGCAGAGTGGATAGGGAGGGATGTAACATTTATTGATCCTAGACAGTGTTTTAAGAAGCAGAGACCTCATTTTGCTGACTAAGGTTCATATAGTCAAAGTCCTGGTTTTTCCAGTAATCATGTACAGATGTGAGAGATGAATTGTAAAGAAGGCTGAGCACTGTGAAGAATTGATGCTTTTAAATTGTGGCACTGGAGAAGACTCTTGAGAATCCCTTGGATAACAAGGAGGTCAAAGTGGTGAATCCTAAAGGAAATCAACCCTGAATATTCACTGGAAGGACTGATGCTGAAGCTGAAGCTCCAATACTTTGGCCACCTGATGCAAAGAGCCGACTCATTGGAAAAGACTCTGATGTGGGGAAAGGTTGAGGGCAAAACAAGAAGCGGGCAACAGATGGTTGGATGGCATCACTGACTCAGTGGGCATGATCTGAGCAAACAAATTCCGGAAGATAGTGAAGTGCAGGGAAACCTGGTGTGCCGCAGTCCATGGGGTTGCAAAGAGTCAAATAGGACTTGGCTACTGAGTGACTGAACAACACCTCTGGACTAAGCACTTTGCTAGGAACTTTTCGGAGGTAATCACTTAATCCTGTTAACAGTCCTATGAGATAAGTACAGGTTTCCTCCTTTTACTGATGGAAAAAACAAGGACCCAGAAAACTTAATTGTCTAAAGAGACATAGTTGATCAGTGATGAGCTAGGCTTATAATCTAGATCTGCCTGACTTTAGGACAGATCCAGAAAATTTTAAACTTAATGTTTGTTTTTGTTTTTTTTTAAACAATATTCTCATTACTTCTTTTCATCAAATCAGGTCTTTCCAATGATTTATTAATACTTTCTTCCATTGTTTGACAGCTTTCTTTTTAGTGGTAGCTATATGCCTATTGCTCTGTGCCTACCAACTATATTTAGGTAGTTTTAAAATCTTTTGGCTAAGGTGAGGGGTTTTTGTTCAAACAGAGTCTTACAGTGAAGCACGATTGACTATACCCAGAGTAACAGCTGAGTTGCTCTGGTTGAAGCTCAGAGAATTTCCTGAAATTACTAATGGCTCTGGTATAGCAAGCTGTTAGTCTGTAAATAGAGGGAAACCGTCATTCCTCAAACAGTTTGCTTATTTCCAGACTGTTGTCTTTCAACATTCGTCACATTTGTAATTGGAATTTGTGTTAATTATCTGTGTTATTTATTTATTGGCTGTGCTGGGTCTTCGCTGCTGCTCGAGCTTTTCTCTAGTTGTGGCGAGTGGGGGCTACTCCCTAGTTACAGCACACAGGCTTCTCATTGCAGCGTCTTCTCTTGTTGTGGAGCACAGGCTTCAGGGCACACAGGCTTCAGTAGCTGTGGCACATGGGCTCAGTAATTGTGTCTCTCAGGCTCTAGAGCACAGGCTCAGTATTTGTGGCACACAGGCTTAGTTGCTCTGTGGCATGTGGGATCTTCCTGGATCAAGGAGCAAACCTGTGTCTCTTGAGTTGACAGGCAGATTCTTTACCACTGAGCCACCAGGGAAGCCCCTCAAGCATCCATTTCTAACTAGGAGTTTATTTAGATAATGTTTTGATGGGGAACTAAGCATATCAAATGATTGCTGTTTTAACTTTAAACACAAGAACAGTGTAATAGATGGGCTTCCTATTGACTACATTCTTTACCACTGAGCCATGCAGTAAATGGCCTGCCAGTGCAGGAGCTGGCGGAGACAAAGGTTTGACCCCTGAGTTGGGAAGATCCCCTAGAGTGGGAGATCACAACTCAGTCCATTATTATTTTTGCCAGGATAATCCCATGGACAGAGGAACCTGGCAGGCTACCGTCCATGGGGTTGCAAGGAATCGGACATGACTGAGTGCGCATGCCTGCACAGTGTAGAAATGCCATCCTGATTATGCTAAAAACCTTTCATGGGAACAGCATCTATCAGAAATGTGTAACACACAGTATATTGATGAGTCCAGTTCAAGACTTTTCGTGTGTGTTTTTAGATAATTTTGCAGAGAGTTTGCTTTGCAATGTTTTGATTTTAAATAAGTAAACCAGATTTACTTTAAAAGAATTCAGCCTGGATCAGAATCACATTTATGTAAGATGGAGTACGTAAAAAGATTCATCAGGAAGATTAACAATGAAAACTTTATAAGGCTGTGACTTACCTATCTAATAGTTAAATTAGCTTTTAACAGCTCAGTCGGTAAAGAATCTCCCTGCGGTTCAGGAGACCCGGGTTTGATCCCTGGGTTGGGAAGATCCCCTGGAGAAGGAAATGGCAACCCAATCCAGTATCCTTGCCTGGAAGATCTCATGGACAGAGGAGCCTGGTGGGCTGTAGTCCATGGGGTCGCAAAGAGTCAGGCACGACTGAGCGACTGACACTTACTTACTTAGTGCCATGGTTTGTGGTTCTGATGGGGACACCAAGTAGCAGCAATTATTTGCTGTCACAGACTGGAAATCATCTCATTTACTATGTACTTGTTGGGTTTTGAGTTTGACTGTATGTAGGAGAAACCCCAGGTAACAGGTACTTAAACCCGATGGAAGTTGATTTCTGTGTTTTGTAACAGTCTGCACGGGGCCGCTCTGCTCCGTGAGGTCATCAGACTCCGGGCTCTTTCTCTTCTGAACTTCACAGTTCCTGGGTCTGGCCATCCGTCTGTGTCCAAGATGGCTGAGCACCACAACCCCGTTTCAGCTGTCAGAAAGGGAGAAAAAGGGAGGATGTGCTTTTTCCCTTAAAGAGCAGGACCTGGAAGTTAAACACATTCTTTCTGTCCAAACCGCATTGGCCAGAACTGCTATTTGACCACACCTAGCTGTGAGGGGACTGGGGAATGTGGTTTTTATCCTGAGGGTTGTTGTTTTACCCTGCTAAAAATTCTCTTCTGGAGGAGAAAAGAAGAGATGATGGGGGCACTTATCTGTCTTTAAACTTGTTGGCACAGAAACTGCTTGTGCTTGACTTTTCTTTCTTTTGTGCTTGTTTTTTTATACTGTTTCCTCATCTTTCATGATCTGTTAAAATATCATAAATGCCTTCTGAAAAAACGAAATTGCAAAAATACTTGTTTCAGATGGGAATGGGAATAAGGAAATAGGATTTCAAATTCACGATGACAAAATACTTTCAAATAATAAGTTTAGTAAAGTTTTTTAAAAAATCTTAAGTATACAACTACTTATTGAACAGATCCAACTTGATTATTTCTAGCTTTTATTCTAGAATAATGGCTTTTCTCATTTACTTACATTGTTATTACAAAGAACATTTACCCTGCTTAATATTCACATTTCCACATATTGACAGCTTTCAAAGTTTATTTTTTGTAATATTCAGACGTGTAGCAAGGAGTGTCTTCTTGTTTTGTGGGGAGGTGAACAGGAGTGTGTGCTGGGTGTTCTGTTGTTACTGAAGGTAAGTGTCAGTAGTGGTGCTTTTTTCCTTTCAGTTCCTAACTTTGTGATTAGTACATCAAGTGAAGTACAGGAAATATCTGTTCAGACTCTGGAGGATTATTCCTTGCATTGTTTTCTTTGCTATTTTGGGAAGGAATTTTTTTTTTTTTCTTTAAGTGAAATTGCAGGAAAGAAGTAGATTTTTTAGTAATGGTATTGGAGATTTAAATATCTTCAGGGGAACAGGAGACACACACATTACAGAAAGAAAGAAACTGTTCTATATCAGCCAAACTAGAAGTTACAGCTCCTGTAGTGTATTAAAAATTGAGTCATTTATAAAAATCCTTAAGCAGTTTATCCCATTTCTTTCTTTCATGCTATTTTTTCTTTTTTTTTACCTGCTAAGGATATCAGCTCTTGAACCTGTGAAAAACCATGAGCAACTTTCTATTACAAGTTGTATAGCTGCAAGATCATTTTTATTCTTGATGCTCCATTCCTCAAGGAGCCTGTATTCCTAAGAGAATTATGAACATTTAACATTTATTCTTTTTGCTGAGGCTGCATTGAGGGGTATGGGTTGTTTTTATTTAATCTTTAAAAATAGTGACCACCAGATAGTTATTTTAAATTTTGACATGGTAAAAGAGGAACTGGCAGTAGCGCCTGAACATCTTTTATGAAAATCTGATTCAGAGTGGACCCTGTTGGGTTTAGGAACTCTGTTTTCTTCCCCAGATAGCTTAATCCTCTTTTTCTCCCTCCCCATCCCCTTCTCGTAGTAACCCATCCCGTCAGTCATTCTTTCACCTGAACCTGAGCCCCTTCTGTTTCCACCAAGTCCCACAAAGCTGCTCCCTGTACCAGCAAGTACCTCTTCATTTATAGACTCTACCCTGTCCCCCTGGCATTTTAGGAGGAAATGCCCAAGAAAATTTTCATTTTTAGTGTCTTCCTTACAACATAAAGAACCTTCTTTACAACCTTCCCTGGTGGCTCAGGGTAAAGCGTCTGCCTGCAATGTGGGAGACCTGGGTTCGATCCCTGGGTTGGGAAGATCTCCTGGAGAAGGAAATGGCAACCTGCTCTAGTATTCTTGCTTGGAGAATCCCATGGACAGAGGAGCCTGGAGGCTATAGTCCATGGGATCACAAAGAGTCAGACACGACTGAATGACTTCACTTCACTTCACTTCACTTACAACATAAATTAATCTTCTGTCTTCTCATTCTTTATCATTTTTTTCATGGCTTTTGTCTTTAATCATTTGTTCGTTTGTTTTTGGAGGGGTGTTCTTTGGGTCCCTCTGTATTCAAATATTATCATTTTCTGTGTCTGTTGCTTCCTCTGTGCTAGGAACTAAGAGCTTTGCATGTATTATTATTAATACTAATTGAAAGCAGAGGGGAGGGTGGAAATAGGTTAAAAACCTTTATGTTGACTGCTACTCAGAAAGAAATTTAGAGATCATCAGACCAGAGCCTGTCTGTGCCCCCCACCCCACCTCCAGCACTCCCTCAACAACTGTATTTACTTACTCATCCTTATCTCTTTTCTCCAAGAAAGGGATATCATTAAGGTCCTGTAGCACCTCCAATCTTTTGTGCATCCTGACAGACACAGAAAATGATAATATTTGAATACAGAGGGATTAAAAGGCTGTTGTCTACTTGAGGTGACTGCTTCAGTTTCCAGCTCCTCTAAGCTCTGCCAGGCAGCCTGAAGGCGGAGGATAACCCTCCAAACCCAGGAAGCACTCAGATCAAGGACACAGACCCTAGTCCCAGTATCGATTGAGCCATGAGGTACCCCTGCTCCCAACTCTGACTCTTAACTCCTTCTAATCCTTTCAGGAGCTTCAGTCCGAATCAGTTACCTTGTTCCTTTGCTATGTTTGATCATGTTACCCTTCTGCTTAGAGCCCTTCAAAGGCTTTCTCTCTCATTTATAATGAAATCCCTGAACCCTCACGTGGTCTCCAGGACCCTGCAGCATCTGGACCTTGCTGCCTCCCCTACCTCACCACCCCCCTACCATACCCCCGCCCCCCTACCATTTGAGCTGGCTCTCAGTTGTGCTCCCTCCCAGATGTGTCCCTCTCAAGGTCTTCTCAAGGAATGAACTTAGCACCACTGCAAGCCCACTGCCTGTCCTGCCAGCTCATGTGTTGTTTTCAAAATATTTAAATGTATTAAAAAGATCTCGGCTTAAATGTCACTCACTTCCTCAGAGCAGTCTTGTCCAGGTTCCCAGACTAGGTCAGGTCTGGCATGTGGACCTGTCTGTAGGTTTGTGCTGAGCACTATGCCTGCTGAAACCTGTCAGAGCCCTCTTAGCCCCTGAGTGACTTCTGTGCAGCCCTTATCAAACTGGTGATTAAGTCTTTCATTATGTCATTGTTATTTGGGTATCTCTCTGTGCTGGGGACTCATGACTGTGACTTTACACTTCGGAACCACACCTGTCCTCTTCTGTCCTGTTCCTCTAAAGTAGTGCTTTTGTAGGTTGGAAGTTCTTGATTGTTGTCAGTTGAGTAAGTGTTTTTCACGCTCTTTCTAATAGCTCTTTCTGTGTAATATATGAATTTGTCCATCTTCAAGATGTGCCCGTCTCTCTCCTAGACTCTGTAGCCTCCTGTAGATACTGCTCCATATCTTGTTCACTTTATAACAAAGCATATTGCAAGAAAAAAATCTTGTTAGCCTCACTTCACCGCTGATCTTTTTCAGTACTCTGAATAACTGTCGTCCTCAAGTTCCTTTAATTAGGCTACTACTGGTGATCTAGTTACCAAATCGAGCAAGCATTTTCTGATTCTGATTTTATGTTTGTGACAGTGTGCGTTATTCATCGTCTCCTTCTTGCTTCCCCCTTCCCTCTTCTCCCCGCCTCCTTCCCCCAGTTTCTTCCTGGCCTCCCTGCTGTGTCCCAGTATCATCCCTTTTCCCTCTACCCATTCTTTAAATGTTAAGTTTTCTCCAGGATTCCTTTTTTGGCCTTCTCCTCTTTTCACACTGCACTTCCTCTGATGATATCATTCACACCCGAGCTTTCAGCTCCCACCTCCTACACCAATTGTGAGGAGGTGTCTTTCGTTCCCAGAGCTCATCTGTCCTGTTGCCTACTCGATTCCTTCCCTTCTTTTGCCTTGTCACACATAGCAGTGCCAGGCAAGTGGCGTTCATCGAATGTTGACCAAAAGAAGGCTTTACAGCTCGTTTTATCCTTAATTCCTGCAGATATGGAAACTGAGGCCCAGAGAAGTGTATAAGGGCTTGCTCAGGATCAGAGAGCTAGTTTGGAGGGAAATATGTCTTCTGACACCAGGAATCTGAGATCAAACAAACTGTTTATTTTATTCTCCCTACTTATATTTTTCCCTGTGCATCTTTGGTTTCCAGAGCCGTCTGGATTGGCTACCAACAAAATTCTTCCTATTTGGAAATTTTCACTTTATTTCTATACTTGCAAGAGGACATACTTAGATTTTTGATTCATTGTTAATTTTATCTGCACCACTGATAAAGAATGTCTGGCACCATGCACTGTTTAATTTAGAGTCAATGAACAGCATAGCTGTTATTACTTACTGCCTAGTTTTAAAAGAAATCATTCTCACGGATGCTAGAATAAAGGCAGAGTAATTGAATATGCCTAACCATTCTTGTAAGAAACTGTTTTCTAATTTTCTAAGGAAAATTAAAGATAAAAATCAGGGAAAAGAAGAAGCTGTAACGAAAACTATCTTTTCCCCTGTCTTTTCCCCCCGCTAGGCATTTACAGTTTGAGCCCTAAATTAAAACTATGACATCCATAGTTGGATACATGTAATCCTGTTTTGTGCATATTGGGCCTGTTTTATTTACATATATTTCTTTGAACTAATTTGCTTATTTCTGGTTTAGATATTTGTACCTCCTCTTTGATGTCAGTTTTCCTTCTTTTAGACAAGGCTATGGTTTTTCCAGTAGTCATGTATGGATGTGAGAGTTGGACTATAAAGAAGGCTGATCACTGAAGAATTGATGCTTTTGAACTGTGGTGTTGCAAGAGACTCTCGAGAGTCCCTTGGACTGCAAGGAGATCCAACCAGTCCATCCTAAAGATCAGTCCTGGGTGTTCATTGGAAGGACTGATGCTGAAGCTGAAACTCCAATACTTTGGCCACCTGGTGCGAAGAGCTGACTCATTGGAAAAGACCCTGATGCTGGGAAAGATTGAGGGCAGGAGGAGAAGGGAACGACAGAAGATGAGATGTTGGATGGCATCACCGACTCAATGGACATGGGTTTGGGTGGACTCCAGGAGTTGGTCATGGACAGGGAGGCCTGGTGTACTGCAATTCATGGGGTCACAAAGAGTCAGACATGACTGAGCAACTGAACTGAACTGATGAGGATGTAGAACTATGCCACCACATGTCTTCGTGTGTGTGTGTGTTAAGTTGCTTCAGTTGTGTCTGACTCTTTGCAACCCTATGGACTGTAGCCCGTCAGGCTCCTCTGTCCATGGGATTCTCCAGGCAAGAATACTGGAGTGGATTGCCATGCCCTCCTCCAGGAGATCTTCCCAACCCAGGATCAAACTCCCGTCTTTTACGTCTCCTACATTGGCAGGCAGGTTCTTTACCACTGGCTCCACTTGGGAAGACAATGTACTCTCTCCTCTTTGGGGGAAAAAAAATTTTTTTTTAAGAGAACCTAACAACCCAGAGTTTCTAAATCACCCTTATAAGGGTAAAGCTAATGTTAGGACTTAAGGGTGGGGCTATGGCTGGGGTGGTGTCAAATAAAACTAGTTGAATATGTGCTGTGTGCCAGGAACTTTTGCATGTATTTTTCTCATTCAAGACTCATCGTAAGCACTCAAGGTAGGAGTTATTCCAGTTTTATATATTATGAAACTGAGGCAGAGTTGTTCAGTAACTTGTCAAGGAGCCTGTAAATAGCAGACTGAGGGTCCAAACCCAGGTCCAGGTCTGCCTCATGCTGAACCCTGTGCTTTTTCTACCAGCTAAACCATCTCAGGGCTTCCTCCTCCTCCTGTCCTAGTTAAACATTCAGATCGTTTGGATAGCAAATTTCTTATTTGCAGATATAGTTTTTCTGATGGACACACAAGCATACCTTTTGCATTAGATGAATTACTTTAGCCAGCTGCCCGATGATGTAGTAGGCTTAAGAGTTCAGTTTCTCAGTGCGTTTCAAGGGTTTCACTCTGTTGCTTTTTATTTGTTTGAACTTGCATGGTGCCTTAGGTGAAATACCATCTGTAAGAAGTCATATATATTTGACCTAGAAAACAGCCAAAACAATTCTATGATTTGAGTTTTGGGAGAAAGCAGTCTGGGCTTATTCTCAAGTTCCTGATGTGAAAAATGTCTAGTTACCGTCCTAAATGAGGTGAGAGAACATCTACTGAGAATAGAAATTTGAGTGTCCTGAAGTTAAATTATTTTGAAAATTTTTTGTAAGATGAGCAAAGTTAAAAGAAGAGACAACTACTCTTTAAATATTTTATCACTGATTTTTTTCCCCAAAAGAAAAATTATTAAATAGATGAAATAAAGATTCTCATCTTCCAGTAGACTGAACTATTTTATTAGTTTATTTCTGGCTAGACTATGAAAATATTTCTTTTTTCACCCTCCTTCAATACAAGATTAGCCCTCCCTATTTGTAAAAAGAAACTTCAGAGAGTTTTAAAAGTAATTTGGGGTTTCACATTCTTTGGAATCTTCTTGGCTGCTTGGTAGGGGAAGATAAAGGCCAAAATGCTCTATATTTGGCTTAAGGGGTAAGGCTATTGTTTTTTGTGACCACGAGCCTTTACTCATGTGTGTTTGTGAACCTTTATATATTACCTCTGAAAGGATGTTTGGAGGATGGTGGCTGGTACATATAATTGATTGAATGGAATTGTCATTGTAAGAAGAACATGGTAAAATTTAATAATAGAAAACTTTCTTTGTCTTCTAGCCAGTGTCTCCTGGACATGATCCAAGCCTCTGCCTTTTTCAGTTTTGCTAAGATTGACCTCATTCACATTCTTGGCTACATTTTGACTCTTTCTCTCTATGTGTGAGCTTATGTCCCTAATAGCCATAACCCCATTCCCACTCCCCGTCTCCAGTCTTAGCCAGCATATCCCACCTTCCTGGTCAAAGATTTACATGTAGAGGATAGAATAGGTTTTAGATACAGGTATAGATTTGAAGGTGATGACTCTAGAACTTTTTTCTCCCAGTCTCTCATTTCTCTCCCTCCTAATTACTCCGTAACAAAACAGAGAGGCCCCACTCTCCCTTAGCTGAGGATTTAGTAATGATGTATAATCACTTTTTGCTGACTTTTCTTTTTTTAAACTTCACTTGAACGTTTTCTGCAGTTGGCTCTCATTTAAAAAATGACTAAAAAGGACAGTTCACCCAGTGCTCTGTTGCAGGCAGGGTGGTGGTGGTAGTGGTATTTAATGGCTTCTTGAGAGTCATGTATGTTTTGGAGTGAGTCATAAAAGTTGTTTATCCCATGCTATTCATTTTATGAACAATACGTTAGTTTTGTACTTTTATTGCATCTGATGGGGGACCACCTACAAATGAACAAGGACGAAGAGCACTAAGAAAAGACCACAGACCTAGGTTCTAGTCTAGCTGTATATCTTTATACAAGACATTTATAAGGATATAAATGTGAGTTTCTTGTTCTATCATAAAGGTAACACCTTTCCTGTTTATTGAAGAGGACTTTATGGCAGATTAAATGAACTGTCAGAATATTTTGAAAATTAGAGTGATGGCCTTATTATATAGAGGCATTTAATGAAGAGGGAAGTAAACTGATGACCCATGAGATAAATATCAGCCCTAAATTTCAAGTGTCTGAGGATCCCATGTTGATCCTCCTCTCTGCCTGGGCCTGCAGAAGCAACAGTAAGGCCATTTTCCTTCCTGGTTCATGGGAGATTGAATTTACAACTTTACATATCTGCCTGTTGCTCCAGGAATGCCGTTCGCTTTCACAGTTGAGGGTTTGAGAAGCCATGTCTTCACCCTCAGTGTCTGTCTCTCTGTCATCTTTCAAGACCCAGCCCAAGAGCAACTTCTGTGAAGTCATCCCAATCTTTCTAAAGCTGAATTTGGAACTTCTTTCTGAAAATGAATGCAGTGTTGTGTTTAAGAGCGAGGCTCTTGGAACTAAGTCTCTCTGAGTTCAGTTCCTGATCATAGCACTTACTAGGTCTGATTGTGTGCAAGCTGCTTAAACTTCTTGTGTCTCAGTATCTTCACCTGTAACATAGGGAATGATGGTAATAGCAGCTGAGAAAACTGCCGGAGCCTCTTCTAACAGAGCCTGATACGTAGTAAGCCCTTGACGAGTGCTGTTGCTATGTACCTATTCTTATTGAATATTATAATTATCTTTTATCACCATATTTCCTTCATACTCACATAGAACTTTGTACTTAATCTCTAGTGTCTTCCTTCTCACTTTCATTGTAATTATTTGTTTAGACCTGGAACTTCTTTTTTTTTTTCCTTTAATATTTATTTATTTGGCTGTGTGGGATCTTGGTTGCAGCACATGAAATCTTTGATCTTTAGTTGCGGCATGTGGGGTCTAGTTCCCTGACCAGGGATTAAGCCTGGGGCCCTTGCTTTGGGAGTGTGGAGTCTTAGCCACTGGACCATCAGGGAAGTCCCTAGACCTGGAACTTCTTGAAGACATGGATCCTGTTTTATTCATCTCTGCTTAACACTCTGTATCATCCATTCAGTGCTGAAAAAAAAAATTTTTAACAGCATCTTCCAGATCCCCCAGCTGTTGCCCGCTCTGACTGACTAGGTGTGACTTTGAGGCTGGACTACATGGCACATCCCTTTTTATTTCCTTTGGAGCAGAAAGAGATTATGGCTGGAGCTGTAACTCTTGCTCTCTGTCCAGCAACACCCTATATACATCTGACTTGGTGGCCCTCCAGAATTTTTCAGACCCTGTGTTTTATTTAGCACCTAATTGCTCAGGGTGCTGCCCAAGGTCATCTGTGAAAACTGCTTAGCATTGCTCTGCTCTCTCTGGGAGATGAGAATCATAAAGGAACTGCCAAACATGGCCATACCCACACGGCGGAGGAAAACCAGTGAACCGCTAAGTGACTGCATCTTTACAAGTTCAGGTCCTAGTTCGGGTATTAGAAAGCCCAGACCCAAACCACATGCCACTGCCCTGTCCAACTTTCCTTTCCCTCCCTAAGCAGAGAACACAGCCCTTCCTTCTCCCACAGCCCACTCCACACTGTGGAGAATTAATGATACCTGTCTCCTTTGTCTCCTCTTTGAACACAGTTGCTCGCCCTAGCTCCTCCCTAGCCAGTAGGGTAGGCCTTCCGTAAATGTTTGTGGCTGTTAGAATTGTCAGTTACCAAGAGCCGTACTGAGTACTTGTAATCACAGATAAAAATTTTGCAAGGTAGAGATTATTTTCCCCACTTTGCAGACATGGAAATCGAGACTCATCAAGAGGCTAAGTGAAACTTGTCTGGAGTCAGATAGCCAGGAAGTGGTGAGGCCGTGCAGCAGGTGCGGCTGTGTCTAGCTCACAGGTTCTGAGCCACAGCGTGCTGCCGCCCCACCAGTGTAAACATACACTCCCCTGGGCCGCCCTACTGACTTTGGGACGATTCCTCCTATCACCACTGCCCTTGAAGAGGCGGGGGTGGCTGGCAGGCGCACACCCGCCTCCTCTCAGGCCCTCGGTCGGTCTGCTTGGAGATGGTTTGTGGGCTGCCCATGCCAAGCTACTTGCGCTGATCCCAGGTGGCAAGCAGAGAAGATGCGAACATATTATTTCCTTTCTCTCCCATCCCTGACACCCATTTTTCCATAGGTCTGGTGCTGGCTCAAGACTGTGGTCATGCTGAAGTATCTAGACCGTCTTGGGTCACTGTCTCATCAGGCCTGGTGCCTTCATGCCTGTAGACCCCAGGAAGTGGCTACTCTTCTGAGTGTTCATGTTGATGTAGAAATGTTAATGCGTTATCCCAGTAGGAGGGGAAGGCTAATCCTCCCTATATTTGTTCAGCACTCAAAAAACTTGAACAACAGGTTTAACTTAGCTTTGTGCCATTTTAATGCAAATTTTATACAGGTATAGTGATGGCACTCCTTTTTGCTCTGTATGCCAGATGGCCAAAAATCTGTTGTAAGAATGCCTGTGATGTGACTTAGTGTCTGTGAGCTCCCGGGGCTCCATGCTCTCCCTGGCCGTGTTGCCAAGACAGCCTTTTCCTCACGCACCCTTCTCACATTGTCAGTAGAACCGCCCAGCACGCTCCAGAGTTCCTGAGTGCAGCCATTGGCAAATTTCCTAATCTTTAAGACTCATTGGAAGGCACTTGTTAGAAACGCAGGTATCTGGGTCTTAATCTAGACTTAGTGAATCAGAATCTTCAAGGGAAGGGCCTGGGAATTTGTATTTTTACACGTTCCTTGGGTGATTCTTAAAAACTGGAAAAGTTTAGCAAGCATTGCTTTAGTGCACCAAAAAATGCTTAGCAGCAGGTGGTGAGAGTGATAAGAGCAGAGACTGGAGGAGGCATTGACAGCAATGTGGCTAACAAATTCAGTTATGTGGGATAACTGAATTCCTTCTGTCTGGTTTTGCTCTCTGGCTATGCGATACATCACTATCTGGTAGAGTTCCTTCCGTTCAGTGCTCAGTGTTTTATGTATTATCTATTCCTCTCTTGCTTTTCTGGCCAGCTTTGAGGTCTAGCTGTCAAGTTTCAATAAACTTTTTGGTTCACTAAATTTCTCTCCCTGAGCATTTCAGCTCCTCCTAAACGTAAAGACTTCTTTTTCTCCCATTTCCAGTTTTCCACCAAAGCACGTGCGTCTCTGATTTATTGTTCCCTCAGTGCCTTCATTTTACCAGTTCACTCAGTCACTCGTTCAACAAGTGTCTGTTGTGCCAGGCTGTGGGCAAGCTGTAGAGATGAACAAGACACAGTCCCTGCCCTCAAGTGCACTGTCCAGTAGAGACACAGATGTGTAGACAAAGTGCCAGTGATGTGCTTAGTGCGATCACAGAAGTGTGTGCAGAGCCGAAGGGGGCACCAGGAGGAAGTGGCTAACAAATGGTGGCAAGTGTCACAGAGGAGGTGACTTTCGAGCAGGTCATGTACCCAGAGAAGAGGAAGGGGGCATTTGTAAGTGGTATCACCGGAGTCCTCAGTTCTCTCTGCAGACTGTCTTCTCGTAGGGCTCTTCATTGTCTTTTCTTGTTTATGGAACAAATGGAGCTAATTGGCATGGCTGAATTCGACTCTCTTGATTGACTTTTTCCACAGCTTGAGATGGTTGGTAGTTGATTGATGTGTCCAAGATATCAAGTCTGCCAGTTAGTGACAGTGAATGGTTGGCAGTCAAAGCACTGAAGAAAGCTTTTAAAGGCTTTATTACTTTATCAGATGTGTTCTGAGGCAGCAGAAGAGGTCTTTGTGCCCGTAAGGGAGTGGCGTGTGTGAGTCAGTGAGTGAGTGAGTGAGTGAGAGAGAGAGAGAGTGTGTAGTGGAGATTGGAGAGCTTGAGAGTGCGGAATAGGACAGGAGAATGTGTGTTTCTTTTTCAATGAAAGACATGTTTTCCTGCTTCTTAGAAAGGTTTCCTTGGTAGGCTCCCACATCCCTGCTAGTTTTGTGTATTGTTAGAGATGACCTAAACTCTTCAGTTTGCTAATTTGACAAGGCTTGTTTTTTATTAACAAAAATGCACTGTGGGTTTCTCTTATTTCACTAGGAAAGCAGAGATGAAGGGCCATTGTGGTTGAATTTGTACAGTCTAGTAAGTAGTCATGATTGCAATTTTAAAATCTTTATCGTTTCTTGAAATAATGGATGCTCATTGTAGAAAAATTATAAAAGACAGGTGAGCAAAATTGACAAAAAGCTGAAACCAATCTGTAATCTTACAAGTATTAGCTAACCACTGTTAACATTTTGGTGTTTAAAATTTAGGGTTTTTTTTCTGTATACCTGTACTTATAAAAATATTTTTAGTGCCAAAATTGAATATGCTGCCTAAATTGTTTAGTTCCTTTTTTTCTGTTATATAATGTGACCATCTTATCATATTAACAAATATATATCTACAGAACCATTCATTATTTTTTTTTAAAGAAGCGGAACAGGCTCTTATTTTCTTTCCAAATTGTATTTATTTATTTATTGACTGTCCTGGGTCTCCATTGCTGCACATAGGCTTTCTCTAGTTGGGGTGAGCGGGCTTCCCATTGTGGTGGTTTCTCTTGTTGCAGAGCATGGGCTCCAGGCCCATGAGCTCAGTAGTTGTGGCACATGGGCTTAGTTGTTCCAGGTCGTGTGGAGTCTTCCTGGACCAGGTATTGAACCCACGTTCGATTATTGTCAGTTGTTGCCTCGAGGGTAGAGCCATTCCAATTTGAAAGCCACTGATACAGATGGTCTGTAACGTAAGTGTCTAGAGTCCTTCCAGAGTTTCCATTCAAAGAATAAGTCAGGGAATATTCCTATGTTGATTTTTGTACACCTCTGTGAATTTTATCATTGAATAAATTCCTAGAAATGCAGTTGATGAATCTGAATTTTGATAGAAATTGCCATATTTCTCCAGAGATTTTATCATTTTTCATCTATATCCTTAGAGTTCCAAATCTGTATCTCTTTCCAAAGTTCTAAATTCATACAGCCACCTATTGATTGGACATCTTGTGTGTCTCATAGGCTTTTCCTAATAAGCTCACTCTTGTCTTCTTCAACCCACTTCTTGGGGGTATTTCTCTGTTAGAAAATATCATGACCATCTGCCTGGTTGCTCAAGCCAGAAACCTCCATCCTACACTGAACCAGTCATCAAATCCTACTCAGTTTTCCTCCCTAGTGTGTCTCTCAATCCAGTCACTTCTTTTCATCCCTTCTACCTCTATCTTTGATTTAAGCTACGAGTATCTTGCCCAGATCACTGTAGTAGCAGCAGGGCAAGCACTTCTCTCTTCTGGCATCTACCCTTGGTTCCACATTCTTCAGAAAGAGTGAACTTGCTGCACTCTATGATCTGCGAGTGTTACTCCTCCGTTTAAGCTGGTCAGTGAGCCCTGCTTCCTCTCCCCCATCTGCTCCATCAGTCAGATGCTGAGACCAACATATCTGATGTTCATCACTCATGAGTTCAAATCTCTGTATCCATCAGTATGGGCTTCCTCCCCCAACATCACATATATTTATTCACCGGATATATTTGTTCTCCCAGCTTTGAATTACTCACTGTCCCTTGAATGTCCCTTTGTTCTCCTGCTGGTTTCCTGGTCCTTTTAACCCTACTCTCTGCCCATCCATTTTCTGCCCTTCCTTTAGGACGAAGCAAATTTCTTGAAGTCTTCAGCGCCTTAGTTTCTTCTCTGTTAATCAGTTTTATCCTTATTGCATTTATCATGTATGTACTTTTAGTGTGCTTCACGTATACTTTTCCATTTAACCTTATGAAAAAGACATACACATGTATCAAAAATACAAACCAATGAACCAAGTGGAGAAGATGTGGGAATTCCAGCTCCGGGTTCCAGCACAGGTCCTAGGGTGCAGAAGGGGCTTTCAGAAATCCCGTCCTGTGCCTGAACCTTGACTTCTCCCCTTAACTAGACTTGTGATTTTATGCGGTTCTGTATAGCTCTGTAATTGAATACCTCCCAAGTCAACTGCATTCATTTGATCAGAGTGAAACCTTGGAGAGAAAGAAGATCGTTTTTCTGCTAGCCTAGGCACATTCCATTTTAGTATATCTTAAATGCCATGGAAACAAGGGGTGCCTAGGAACTCGGGGATCTCTGACATGGAATGTAGCACGTTGCGCCGCTAGATTGGTGTAGGGACCAGCCCTGCAATTTTCCACAAGAAGTCAGCTCCAAGCCTGTGGGAAATCACACATAGCAAAATCCTTGGCAAAGAACCATACATTTTTTCCCTACTCTCTATGTGGTAATTCTGTAACACTCTGTAATTAATTTTATTTTTACAGTGAACAACCACAGAGTAAGAATAATGAGTAACCTATTTCTGTTCTTGCTATTTTAGGGGACATCACACAGAAGGGATATGAAAAGAAAAGGTCAAAACTCCTGTCTCCTTACATCCCACAGACACAAGGTAAGTAATGAGAAGTGGTTTTAAACCTTCTCAGTATTTTTACACTAATGAATGCTATCTTGCTGGAGATCTGTCTTTTTTGTTGGTTCCTGTGTTTTCCCTCCCTTCCTCAACAGGGAAGGGGGGAAAAAAAAAACAGAAGGAAAGAAAGGAGGAAATGAGTCTTAATTGAGCATCTGCTGTGTGGTAGGCACTTAAAAAATACCCAAGGTCATCAAATCATTGATACAGAGCTTGGGTGGTAGTCACTGTCTGTGTGTCGCTGACATGATTCAATGGCAGAAGATTCTAGGTCACAGAAAAACTGCATCTAATGCTTGAGTATGAACTGTGATGGAGAGAAGCAAGGGAGGCAAAGATAAGACGGAGGGATAGATTCAGTATTGCAGGACAACCCAAGATTGCAGTGCCTGGGGATTTGGGGATAAGTACCCTAAATAAATCTTATCGCAGCCTGACTTGTGCAGAAAGACTGGCATGTTGTTTTATATATCAGAAAATCCTGAGTCACTTTTGTGCTTATTTCCAGACGGGTTGCTGGAACCTTTGCCTCTGGGCAAGGCTGTCTGTTTCTAAGTCATCATATTTTTAAAGTTACTCAGCATCCAGGATTTCCTCTGATGGCCTGTTTCTACTTTAATCACTTTTACTATGAGGAATTTTTTCTTTATTTCTCATTTCCCCTCTGCAATCAGAGTCTGTTTCCACATGACTGTTTTTTGTGGAACTAATCATTGCTTTTATTTCTGGATTATAAATCCCTTGAGGACTTTGGAGCCGCCATGGTTCTAATGTTAAGCCTTGCACAAGGTATATAGTTTGTAAATACGTGTTGCATAGTGGAATAAATAAATGAATAATGGTGGTATACCAATAGATTTCACCAAAGTCCTTGTTTTATTTCCTGCGTTATTCTTGGAAATTCCTCCCTGTAAAAACTAGCAGGTCAATGCCTAGATAGCCAGTTTAAAGTATCTTAATGAACAGATGGATGTAGAGATGAATTGAGAGAAAAGAGGTAGAATAGAAATCAGGCCAGCGCCAGCTAATGAAAAGCCAGCTTTTGCTGAGCAAGGCATGACACAGAAGGGGAGGCCTCTGATTGGCTGCTTAATTATGGATCTGGCCCATGCCTCTGTAGGCCCGGAGATTTACTATAGTCACTTTGTGCAAAAGCAGTCAGATCCAGAGAAAGTAACTCAGTAAGGAATGTAACTATAAAAAGGACCATGCTCTGTCATGCTCTATAGAAGCTAAATCATGTTCAAAAACTAGTTTATTGATTTACTATGAGAAACCACTGAGACACACTCTAGTCTGTGTGGTCAGCACATTCTTGCCCCAAAGAGCAGGCCTACATGGGGAGCTGGATCACATATAGAAGGTTGCTTAGTGAGCATGGATCTGACAGATCAGACGTTTAATTAAAGCAGGCCAAGGGAGTGTGACATAGCATCTCACAGTAGGGATGGTTGTGCACATGACCTCCTGGGGGAAATAGATGTCATTTGATGGCAGCTCTTTCAGCTTCCTGCTATCAGAATGTCAAACTCAACGTATTAGCGCCCATCATGTTTATGACCTCCTGCCTTCTGGTTGAAAGGGTGATCTCTCTGTCCTAGCCTAGGGCGGTCCTTCCACCAGTGCTTTGGATCCCGTCCCCTCCTCCCTTTTCAGAAACTTTATGCTATCACCAGTGACACCATGGACAGGGCAGTGGGAGCGAGCCACCCTAGTGCAGGCAGTGAGGGGTGCAGTATCTGTAGAAATTTGAGAAGCGGTAATAAAGCCAACAGAAAGTTGGTCTGCTTTTTCTTATCACCATGGATAGCAATTCTAAATGCTGTAAGTAGTAAAAATCTTCCCCCACTGAGGCGGACAGCTGCATTGCCCCCTTGGTGAGCTACTGCTGCCAGCTCCCCAACGCTCCTGGGTAGTCACCCTCTCCCTCTGAGCCAGATTCTTACCCCAACAGATCAGCATGCTCATTACTCTTCTCTTCAAAAAAATCTTCCTTAGTCTACCACTTCCACCTTTATTTACCCTTTATGATCAGACTGCTGAGAACTGTCTCTGCTGATCATCCCTGTCTGCTCAGCTCCTGTTGACTTCTCAGCCTGTCCCAGTCCCTTGCTGCTCTACCTCTTGAATCACTTCTTTAGAAACACTCTGCATTTTCTCACTCCCCTGTTGTTATTGTTTCTAGTCATCTTTGCAGGCTCCTCCTCTTCTGTTAAATCTTGGAACTCTCAAGGCAAAGCCTCAAGCCCTCTTGACACCTCATGCTCCAGCAGTGGTTCTCAAATTTTAGCCTGCATCAGACTCACTGGAGAACTTCTTGTATATACAGATTGCAGGCCGATTTCCGATTTGTATATACAGATTTCAGCATTTCTGATTCACTTGGTCCAGGTTGAGGTTTGAGAATTTGCGTTAGTGTCAGGTTCCCAGGGGATGCTGCAGTTGCTGGTACGGAGAAACAATACTCGGTCTCTCTAGAGCTTTTCAGCCATCCTTGTGGCTTTAACTATCGTTTATAGATAACTCCCAAATATGTGTCTTCAACTCAGATCTCTCCTGAACTCCTGATCATAGATCCAACTGCATATCTAACAACTCCATTTATATACCTTAAAGGAACCTTCATTTGCACCCATCCAAACATATCCATTAAATGTTGTGTATGGCTTATGCTCACACCACCTGTACCACCAACACCTTCCCTTCCCTACATGTGTACATTCACACAAAATTATTAATACATTAGCCAGTGTCTCCCAGACTTCTAGCTTCCACGTTCTAGTGAATAGAACTCCCATTCATAAGCCCAACAGCTAGGCTTAAAAGTCATCTCAGCATTCTCTTCATTCCCCATCTCTTGCCTGTTACCAAGTTACATTTTCCACTTCTTCATGAGTCAGTTTTTGTAAGTTTAATTTTTCTAGGAGTTTGTCTGTTTTGTGTAAGTTTTCAAATTTATTGTTAATGACAGTATTCTCTTTATTTTTAAAGCCTTTTCTTTGTGTATTACTCTGATCTCTTCTCTTTTTTCTCTTGATCAGTCTTCCCAGAGGTTTGTCATTTCAAAGAACAAGCTTTTAATTTTGTTGATCTTCTTTTTAGTGTGTCTTTATTTTCTCATTTATCATTTTCAGCTTCTGTACGTTTTTCCTTCCTTGCACTCCTTTTCTAAGTTTCCTGAGTCTGATGCTTAGGCTTTCAGTTTTCTTTACAAAGGTGAGTGTTTCTCCATTTGACTGTGGTCAGAGAACATGCCTGTTCAAAATCAAGTGACAGTTAGAACCTTAATTCTCCGCCCAAACAACAAGAGGACTTTAAGAACGAATGCATTTTTAGTACCTCCTTGTCTACATACCCCCTCAATTGTTATTTATTATTGTTCTGTGTAGTTAATATCTGTTTCTTTGTTCACTATTCCTTTGCATATATGACTCTTTCTTCTCAGTTCAGTTAACTTCTTCCTGAAGTTCATCTTGCAATAGTTACATATTTTAATCAGAGTTTCTTAGTGGTAAAAAAATTCTCTCAATTTGCAGTTACAATTTTCCAACCTTTGTTCTTAAACCTATTAATCTTTCCCAGAAATGGATTATTTTGTAGGGCTGGTTATGTTATACAGGTTCTGTAGCAAAAGAAAAGATTACCCTTCAACATTTTTGCCTCATATATCTTTGTAGATTTTGAAGGGGGTATTTAGTTTGTTTGTTTTTAATGACATTGGATTTAATGAAGATTTTATGCCTGCATGCATGCATGCATTCTCAGTTATGTCCAACTCTCTACAACCCTATGGACTGTAGCTTACCATGCTCCTTTGTCCATGGGATTCTCCCAGCAAGAATACTGGAGTGGATAGCCGTTTGCTACCCCAGGAGATCTTCCTGAGCCGGGGATCGAACCTGAGTCTCCTGCATTGCATGTAGATGCTTTACCACTGAGCCCAGATTTTAAGCTTACTGAAATGAAAGTCATTTTAACACTTTTAGTAGGAGTTTGCTACTTCTTACTTCTAGAGGGATTCAGCCTCTTTCAAACACTGTCACCTTGTTGGAGTTCATTGTTTCCATTTGTGAGATGCTCCATTGAGGGTGGCTGCTTGAGTACAGTGTATAAAAGTAACATTCTGCACTAATCTCTCTTGAAAGAAAAAAATTAATGCTGCCTGCAACATTGTACTGCTAGAACAATTACCTGCACATGCTTATCTAAAAATTTAGTGAGTGATTTTCTGTACAGAATTGATATGGAGTTATCTTGGGGTGCATATTTATGTATATTTTAGATTTTTTTTCAAATGTTACATAAATCTTTAAAATAGGACTTCAGAAAAATAAAAAAATAATCTAACGGGAAAAATGGGGAGATAGGGACGAGAACACAAAGTTGAAGAAAGTGCTTAGTGGAAATAGAGTAAGGTCAGTTTGGGGTAATAGACATAGCTTAATTCATTGTCACCACAGGGGCTAGATTTTTAAAGTTACTATATGACAAAAATCTGATGTGTCAAAATTACCCTTTAAAGTCACTTAAACCTACCAACATTGGAACTGATTGTTGTTTCTTTACACCAAAATCAAATTTTATCTGATATTTAAGGGCCAGGCTGTGTGAGATTCATATCTTGGTAAAGATTAAAACCATATCCAGGGCCTCAAGATGCTCTCCCTGTGAGAGACAAGAGAGAAATGAGGCTGTGGCAGGTACATATCTCCTTGTTCTTTTTAAAAATTATTTACTTATTTTTGGCTCTCCCGGGTCTTCGTTGCTGCATGGGCTTTTCTCATGGGTTGCAGTGAGTAGGGCCTGCTCTCTAGTTGTGATGCGCAGGTTTCTCATTGTTATGGTTTCTCTTGTTGAGCCTTGTGGGTTCTAGGGTGCATGGGCTTCAGTAGTTGTGGCATGTGGACTCAGCTGCCCAACAGCATGTGGAATCTTCCCATACCAGGAATTCAATTCGTGTCCCCTGCAGTGGCAGGCAGATTCTTAACCACTGGGCCATCAGGAAAGTCCTATATCTCCTTGTTCTGAGCCATATGCTCTTCAAAAGGAGTGACCCATAGAACATCTTTCAGTCACTGGAAGCTACGAGAGTCTCGATACAAAGCTTCCCACATGCCTTAGTTAGCAGCCTCGCAGAGAGAAGAGGCCAGAAATTAACTGTCTTTTGGCATGGCCCAAAGAATTGAATTTTCAAACCACATATGCTCTCACTCCTCTGTAAATGAGTCACTCTTGGCCATGCTTGGAGTTAGAGGAAAATGAAAGGTTTTGTGTAGTGAGATAGCATCCCAGTCTGATCCTGTAGTCCAATCTTGAAGATACTTTGGATACAAGTAGCTGATTATTTCCAAGAGGCTTTAATAGAAAAGAGTTTATTGTATGTCAATATGGGGTTGCTGACAGAACCTCAGGTCTGTGTGTTTACTAAGTGTTTACTAAGTGCTTTCTGTGTTCCAAGTACTGTTGAGACAGGCAACTAGCATTGAACAAGACAGCCTGAGATCCCCTGGCTTGCTCTCTTGTCTGCTAGGGGTTTGCTTCCTTGACCAGCTCTATCACAGTCCACACTCCCGTGATGTGAGTTGCATTTTTAAGAATCTCTCTCTGACTGCCCTATAGATTATGGTTTGTTCATGTGTATTTTTCCCATACAGGACTTGTAAGGTCTTTAAAATCAGGAACATTTTCTTTTCTTTTTCTTTTTAATTCTTTTCATCCCCAGTTTGTGGCATGAGTATCTGGCACATAGTAGATGGAATTAAACAGAAGGAACATTTAGAATTTAGAAATATTTCCTTGCATAAACATCTGTCGGCTTCCCAGGTGGCGCAGTGGTAAAGAATCCACCTGCCAGAGCAGGAGACGTGGGTTCTATCCCCGGGTCAGGAAGATCCTCTTGGAGAAGGCAGTGGCAACCCACTCCAGTATTCTTGCCTGGGAAATCCCATGAACAGAGGAGCCTGGTGGGCTACAGTCCACAGGGTCGCAAAGAGTCAGACACAACTGCGTGACTGAGCACACGAACATCTGTGAAGATGAAAGTGTCAGGTAATGAAAGAGCAGATTTCTCTACAGATTGGAGAATAATCGGTTCTGGCAACTTGTCTCCACCTTCAGTAGATCTTTTCATTTAGACCTACTAAATCTCAAGAGATTGTACAGAGCATAGTGATTTTCATTGGAGATTGAGCATTCCTCTTCACTTTTTTATTTTTAAAATGAAATTAATGAATCTGTTTTAAATAATCAGATACTACTGTGAGGTCACTGTGAGCTCTGTAACAACAACAAAAATAAGCAGTGTCCTCTTCTTCCCCAGAGGTCACCTCTTTCAACTGTTGTAACCGTTTCTTCTGGTGTTTACCTCTCTATTTCTGTGTAACATTTTACCAGTACTTCTTGACTCCCCCCCCCCCAACTTGAGACATTATTTATTCATTTCCTACTATAAAAGATTAGAATTTTTCCTTCTCACTCATTCCTCCCCAACCACCTGGATACCACACACTCGTTTTCCCTTTATCCTCCCTTCACGTCTCCCATCTGATACTCACTGTGCATTGTGTTCAGTGTATTACTTTTGTTATTGCTAAGTCAGCATTCAGTGTTTACCTTATTTTGATTATATAAATATTATTCACAGCTTTTCACTTGGTTTACTAGGATTATATTTCTTTCTTTCTTTTTTTTTTTAAACAGCTAATCCATCATTTTATTGTTATTTCTAGAGACAACTCTTAATGCCGTCTCTCTTCCTGAACTGATTATTCCCTTATCCTGCTGCAGGCCTTCATTATCTTTCTAGTGGTGTTTTGGGAAGGAGTAGGGGATAGGGAGGTGTGTTATTCTGCCATGTTTAATCAGAATACTTTATTCTAACATTTCTATCTGAGGCTTGTTCAAAACCTGTACAAAGATCATTTCTGTCAGTCTGAAAGGTTTCAAAGACGTCAGTGCCTCTTTTGCTGGCTGTGCACCACCAGCAAGCTGATCAAATGGTCTCTATCACAGTCCAATTAGATTAACTCGGCAGCCTCCCTTCTCTGGGTGGTTCCCCGGTAGAGCCCTGCCTCAGCTCTATTTTGCAGTTCTACACTATTTAAAACTGCCATGAAGTCCAACGGTGGCATCTTCTCTTGGACCCACATCCTTTGCTTTAGGACATCACTGCAGCTTCTGTTTTTGATGGCATCTATGTACTCATTCTGTTCTGTCTTCGTGTGTTTGAGATCATTGTGACCTTTGTGTATTTGTTTTTCTTCCTTCATCCTTTGACTTTGTCCTGCTGTCTTTCACTGCATTTAATTGTATTTGTCTTCTGCTTCAAAAGAGGATTTCGCCTTTTATAAATTCCTTCCTGGCCTAGATTGCCTCAATTATTTTTTTCCCCGGGCCCTGACCTGCTGCCCTTTTAGGCGTAAGACATGTCAGTTTATGAATATGGTTATGTGGTGGCATTTTCTAGCTTGTCCTGGTAAGAAGTACTGGTGATCCAAAGTTTTTTCCCAAATTCAGATTCCTTTTGTGGTTGCTGCCTATTTTGTTGGAGGGTATATCCTCACCAGTGTTCACATATGGTGAGCTTGCCAGTTCCCCACCCGTTCTATCACAGCTCTTCTGAGTTCAGTCCTGTTTTTGAGATTGTGCAAATGTGTGTATAACCAGGTTAGAACAAGACAAAAGAAAGCCTTGGAAATTTTATCCTTTTTCTCTAAAGACTCTGATAACTCCTCTCAAGGATAGTCTGTGATCCTGTTTTTCGTAATGACGTCATATGATTATATGAAGATTTTGAGAGGCACAAATTTTTGCATAAACGTGTGGTTTAGATAAGCAGATAAACAGACTTCTCAGATTAACGGTTGGTATCTCTTCATTTTTGTCTTTGGTTTTTCCAGCCACTACCCCTGTCATTGGTGGAAGTGAAGAGACAGACAAGATCATAATTATTTATCTTAACCAAAAATTTAGGTGCTTGCGGTATAGGACCCAGTTAATTACTGCAGGATATACAAAATGAGTTAAGATCTTTGACCTCAAGTTTATTTATACTTTAATAGGAAAGATAAGATAGGTATACAAATAATCATAAAATACAGAGTGAAAAAAAAGCCCTGTAAGGAAGTTCTAAACAAAATACTGAGGAAATGCAAAGGGACGTGAGCCTAAAACTGGCCATTGAAATCAAGAATAGCGTTTTGGAATGCTATAGAACATTCCCAGCTATGTAAATATTAGGTAGACAGATAATCATGATGGTGTGATCACTCACCTAGAGCCAGACATCCTGGAATGTGAGGTCAAGTGGGCCTTAGGAAGCATCATTACCAACAAAGCTAGTGGAGGTGATGGGATTCCGGTTGAGCTATTTCAAATCCTAAAAGATGATGCTGTGAAAGTGCTGCATTCAGTATGCCCGCAAATTTGGAAAACTCAGCAGTGGCCACAGGACTGGAAAAGGTCAGTTTTCATTCCAATCCCAAAGAATGGCAATGCCAAAGAATACTTAAACTCTTGCACACATCTCACTCACTAGCAAAGTAATGCTCAAAGTTCTCCAAGCCAGGTTTCAACAGTATGTGAACCATGAACTTCCAGATGTCCAAGTTGGGTTTAGAAAAGGCAGAGGAACCAGGGATCAAATTGCCAACATCTGTTGGATCATAGAAAAAGCCAGAGAGTTACAGAAAAATGTCTACTTTTGCTTTATTGACTGTGCCAAAGCCTTTGACTGTGTGGATCACAACAAACTGGAAAACTCTTCAAGAGACGGGAATACTAGACCACCTGACCTGCCTCCTGAGAAATCTATATGTAGGTCAAGAAGCAAGAATTAGAACTGGACATGGAATAACAGACTGGTTCCAAGTCAGGAAAGGAGAATGTCAAGGGTGTATATCGTCACCCTGCTTATTTAACTTATATGCAGAGTACATCATGAGAAATGCTGGACTGGATGAAGCACAAGCTGGAATCAAGATTGCCGGGAGAAATATCAATAATCTCAGATATGCAGATGACACCACTGTTATGGCAGAAAGCAAAGAAGATCTAAAGAGCCTCTTGATGAAAGTGAAAGAGGGGAGTAAAAAAGTTGGCTTAAAGCTCAACATTCAGAAAACTAAGATCATGGCATTTGGTCCCATTACTTCATGGCAAATAGATGGGGAAACAATGGAAACAGTGAGAGACCTTTTTTGGGGGGCTTCAAAATCACTGCAGATGGTGATTGCAGCCATGAAATTAAAAGATGCTTGCTCCTTGAAAGAAAAGCTATAACCAACATAGACAGCATATTAAAAAGCAGAGACATTACCAACAAAGGTCCATCTAGTCAAAGCTATGGTTTTTCTAGTAGTCATGTATGGATGTGAGAGTTAGACAGCGCTGAAGAAGTGATGGTTTTGAACTGGGGTGTTGGAGAAGACTCTTGAGAGTCTTTTGGACTGCAAGGAGATGCAGCCAGTCCATCCTAAAGGAAATCAGTCCTGAATATTCATTGGAAGTACGGATGCTGAAGCTAAAACTCCAGTACTGTGGCCATATGATACAAACTGACTCATTTGAAAAGACCCTGATGCTGGGAAAGATTGAGGGTGGGAGGAGCAGGGGACGACAAGAGGATGAGATGGTTGATGGCATCACTGACACAATGGGCATGAGTTTAAGTAGGCTCTGGGAGTTGGTGATAGATAAGGAAACCTGGTGTGCAGCGGTCCATGGGATTGCAGAGAGTTGGACATGACTGAGGTACTGAACTGAACTGAGACAGAGTGCGTTCTTTTGTGATGGGAGGGTGGGATCTATTGTATTTTCTCTATCTCATTTTAATACAGAAATTCCTTCCTGAGTGAGCATCACAGCATAATGAAAAGAACATTCCAGTCCCAGTTCTGCCCTTTTATTTGCTAGGTTTGGATAGTAGTACAGTCACTATGAACTGGAGCATGCCTTACAATCTTATTTGTCCCCACATGCCTCATTAGAAGGAAGTACACTGTTTTTCTCTTTGGGTTTCTCTTTCCTTTTGGATTATCCAGGAACCGTCTGGGATGCCGATAGTGCAGGAGGAGAGGTGATCAGTGCAGCTTCCACATCTAAAAGGGAAGAGCCCCATTGTCTGCTGCTGCCCCTCAGTGCCTTATGGGGTGCTGTTGAAAACCAGTCCTTATTTTGTGATCAGTAATGCTAACCCCGTGTTAAACATGGGTCCCGCCTCAGCCACTCTGAGGAAGGGACCCCACTCTGCTAGGCTCAGCCAACATACCCCACTTCAATTCTCAGGGCAAAGCTCTTGGTATTGTGTTCTTTTAGCCCCCACACAGCCATTTTCCTGATGCCAAGTGGCCTGGGAAGCTTCTCAGACCCAGAACCTCCAGTTCCTCTCCCTCCCAGAATCTACCCCTAGGATTCACCATGGGCAGGCGGCCCCTTTCCATACTTGAAATGCAGACTCTTTCCTCCCTACCCACAGGCAGTAAAGCTGGTTAATCACTCAGCCTTCTGAGGAAGGCTCTCCTCAGTGAGCTCCCAGGGAAGAATTTCTGAGTGATTCAGGGTACCTTCACCCAGGGTGGAGGGTGGAGATGGGAGTGGAGGCTCTGATTATATAATGATTCAAGGTGATTATGGACACACTCTCACTGTAGGAAAATAAGTTTAATCTGTGATGGGTGTCCTGCTTCCTTAATGGTATCTATCAGATAATGTTATTGTGAGTATAAAATGAAATGGTGTTTCAAAAATTTAAAGAGCCCTGCTGCTGCTACTGAGTCACTTCAGTCGTGTCCGACTCTGTGTGACCCCACAGACAGCAGCCCACCAGGCTCCCCCGTCCCTGGGGTTCTCCAGGCAAGAACACTGGGGTGGGTTGCCATTGCCTTCTCCAATGCAGGAAAGTGAAAAGTGAAAGTGAAGTTGCTTAGTCGTGTCTGACTCCTAGCGACCCCATGGACTGCAGCCTGTCAGGCTCCTCTATCCATGGGGTTTTCCAGGCAAGAGTACTGCGTTCGGTTGCCATTGCCTTCTCCGTAAAAAGCCATAGAACTGTATTATCATTTTTATTTTGTCATTTCCTGTCCAAATCCCTTCTAAGGCTACTCTTTTGGTTTAAGACAAGTGACCTGACCCCTCTTTTCTTCTCCAGCCTCATTTTGTCTCACTCCACCTCTTTCACTGTGTTTCATTCAGCCCCTTCGATCTTTCTCAGACTTGTCAAGGTTTTTCTCCCTTGCTGGACTTCTAATACCATGCTTTTGTATAAAGTAGCTCCTCCCCCAGGAAGACCCCCCTCCCACCACCACTCCTGCACATAACTGAAACCTACATCAGAGTCTCCTTTTAACAGACCGTCCCTAGAACTCTAGTATAAATTAAATTCCTCATTGTGCAGGCTCAGAGAACCTTGTTTTTTCCCCTCTCAGCACATATCTGATGTAAAAGATACACATGAATGAATGATCAATTATTTATTGTGAGTTCTATATTAAAGAAAAAGGTGTCTTCTCTGGACAGCTGCACTGAGACCAGTGAGTATGTCTACTTTGATCATTCTGAGAAGTTGAAGCATTGTATTCCTTGGTTCTCAGAGCACATCCTCCTTCCCTCTATGACTCTTGCAGATGAAAATGCCTGCTAAATCATTGGCAGAGTTGAAACATAAGAAGCTAAAGTTGGCTTTCTTCCATGTACCCGAATTGGAAATTTTGCATAGTTTATGCTAAAGATCAGCTTCTTTTCCAGGTTATCATTGTTGTTATGTTCCAACAATAGAATCATGGGAGACTCTGGTGTCTTTCTTTCAGAGAACAGTAAATTGTGTACATGCTGACCATTGAGAAAGGAGGCTTTGTGTTGTAGAAGAAATGAAAATTTGTCTCAACTTACTACTAAACACTCTGTCATCCCTATTTAAACATAAGGGTGACCCCTAGTGGATTCTGTGTATAACAGACTGAAAGATCCAGGAACCCCTAAACTGGGTGGTCACTGTGTAGTGATCAGCCAGTAATCAATACTTTTCTTCGAAGCTCAAGGATATTTCGCTCTAGAATTTAGAAGTCTTGAAGAAGGCTTGATTTATGAGGTTCGCAGCTCTTCTCCAGCACTTACCCTATATTTAGTGTCTTTTAAAATTACTTTGATTGTATACATTGCTCTTTCAGTAAACAAAATGGTAAAGAAATGGTAAAGTTCTCCAGAGCAACTATCACTACCTCATCCTAACTACTTAGGGGATTTTATGTGCCCTCCAGTCCATATAATTATATATGAATAGTTTTTACATACACAGTTGTAATGATATACATAATATTTTGTGTTCTTTTATCACTTGAGACCTTTTTATATGTCTGCATAGTTTTTCACTTTTCATGGCATTTAATCCATATCATGTTGATACTTGTAGTTAATTCCATCTTTGCTTCTTTTAAGCTTCTTACTGTGGCAGTGAAGTCCTGCATGTCCTATTCAAACTATAGAAATCTCTGCTTTTGAGCCCCAGGTGATTCCTGAGATGTGGTTGGAGTGTGAAACCACGGCCAGGGGATGATTCATCTTTAAGCGGCATCTTGCCTGCCCAGCTGATACTGGACGTGCTGTTAAATAATGCCCTGCTGGGTCCCTGTGCCCCCAGACCCCTACCTCCTCTTTGAGGAAACTGGTGGTCCATGTTTCCTGCTCTCCTTCTGTGATGAATTGTTGCCCTGGCAAGTAAGCTAAGTAAGCAAGTAAGCCATCCAAAAATTTTTTAATCCAACCAGGACATAGTTTCCTCCCTCTCACCTTCAGATATGCACTGACTTACCAGTTGCTTTGGGGGAAAAGAAAAGGGCAATTGGTTTTAGAAGGTTGGAAAATTCTGCTCACAGTGTTGTAATTTATCTAGAAAGCTGAAACTGGATATTATTTTAACTTATTTTGGTAAGAATCTGCTCTCTCTGATATGATGTTCAAATTAAGAAAATCCAGTATCATTTTTATTTTCATCTTTATAATTAACTATTATCTTGATGTTCTATAATGAACATATATTATTTTTATATACTGAAAGAGAGAACTTTTCTAAATTATAGAAACCTAGTAAAGCCTATGGGAAAATAAAACATCCAATTTCATCGCCCTGAGATAATTACTATTGACATTTTATTTGCTTTCCATTTATTCAACGCACAAATGAAATCTATCTGGAAATCTTTATGTTTAAAAAAAAAAACAAACTCCAATACATGGAAATAGAAGTTTTTAGAAGATAAAATTTAGAATAAATTGGAGAGTGATTATTCACATTCAAAAAGATAAGCTGCAGAGTTTCATTCTTAAACTCCCACATTACACTTAAAGTGATTCAGTTCCTAGGCATTCATTTTTATTCTTTTTGTTTGTTTCTTTTATATTACCTCTCTTGAACTTGGAGTGTAGAGCCTAAGTGACTCCCTCTTAAAAAGAGGAGCTGCCATCTTGTGATAGAAGACATCACTCAAGTTCCCCCATCCCCAGGTCACCACCCTAGACACGACTGCCAATCAGGGGTTAGCGCGGGAAAAATCCCCTCACCTCCCCTCCTGTCCTGGCCCGTCACGGCCCGTCACGGGATGCTGAAACACATTACCCCATCGGAGCCCTCCTACCCTTTGTCTCTTTCCCTTAAAAACCTTGTACCATGCGGCTCGGGGCCGCCACCCTCACTCCGCTGCGTTGGTGTGTGTATGTGCGGTCCGGACCCGGGTCTGTAATAAACTCCCTCTTGCGCTTGCATCAGTGAATGGCCTCCTGGTGGTTTGTGGAGATTGGGATCTGGGCACAACAGGAGCAAGTGTGCTATGCATTTGAGTCAAGGTCGGGAAGATCCCCTGAGAAGGAAATGGCAACCCACTCCAGTACTCTTGCCTAGAAAATTCCATGGATGAAGGAGCCTGGTGGTCTACAGTCCATGGGGCTGCAGAGAGTCGAACCCACTGAGCGACTTCACTTTTCACTTGGTGTGTTAGAAATCTTTGTGTTTGTGGCATCGTGTGTTCAGCACCTGAGGAACGCCCACTGAACAAAGTTGTCAGCCGCTTACTGAAACTGCAAGTCGACCTTTTGGTTTCACTTCTGACAAGCTACCTCAAAATGTCTGTCATGATTTTAGACCCAAAAGAGACCTCGTCCGTTTGGAAGACTAAATTCCTGAGGGGACTGAGCTAAACTTTGCCAAGCATCATAGTAATGTTGCTTGGTGAATTGGTGAATGGTGTGTTGTCAGGCATCTTTTTTATTTTTGAATACTAGTTTCCATAGGTCTCTTGGCCAAGTGTCATCTGACCCAATTCTCATCAAATGTCTGTATTTGTGTTACATTTCCTTGTGGTTTGATGCATGATAACCTCTAGATAATCTCCTCAGTGGAAATGTTCATTCTCTCTAGTTCTTCCTCAAACAGGTAGATCAACTCTCACTTCCCCTCTCACCTCCGGATCATTTCTTGGTAAAAAAGTTTTATTTAGTCCACATCATCTTCTGTTTCCTAATTAACTACATTGAAAAATACAAAGTAAAAGCATAATGAGAGAGGAATCGGAAAAGGTATATCAGTTATATGTTAGCATCCTTTGTGAAATGAGAATCCGTATTCCTGCTTTTCATCCTTTGGATATTATCTAATTTGAAGGTACCATGTTTCTTAGGAGGGTAGTTTGGTTTATCCTAGCAAATCTGCTTATTTAATTAAAAAGAAATTAGTGACAGGTAATTCAGTTATATTCACAATACCTTCAAAAAGTAATGCAAAGCTAGTGTTTTAAATTCAGTGTTTTGTCTAAGTCAAACCGTTTTCTCTGTACATGTTTACAGGCAAATTAGCTCATGTGTGCTAATCTGATTTCCTTCCTATATATATCATCTAATCATACAAATAAAAATAGCCCCTTTCTATTTTTTATTCTCTAAAGTTAATTGAAATATGTTTAAATAATTTCTGTAGTGAATGGCTGAAGAATTTATTTTTGGAGGGAGGGGCTTTCTGCAGAATCTTTCACATGAAGGCAGGTGATTTAAAAAAAACAAAAAACAGAACATGTTCTCATAACTCCTGACTGTAAATCCTGAAGCATTTAGATGTTCCTATACTAAATTATTAATTCTGATTGCTTTCCTCTTAGGAGAACCAGTGGAGTTAGACCTGGGTTTGAATCCTAGCTCTTCTATCCTCTGACTTTGTGACTTTGGATAACATAATCCATGTCACTGTTTCTTTTCTGTAAAAAGTTGATAATGATAGTTCTTCCTTTGTAGGGTTGTGGTGAAGAATAAATAAGATCAAATGTGTGAACTTCTAAATGCACAGTGCCTAGCAGAAAGCAAACACTTAAATGTAGCATTATTATAGACTGGAGCTGGGAAACTTTTTCCATAAAGGGCCAGATAGTAAATATTTTAGACTTTGGGGACCATACAGTCTCTGTCATGGTAATTCATCTCTGCCTTCATATAGGCAATATGTTAACAGATGTGTGTGGTTATATTCTGATAAAACTGTTTATATGAAAACAAACATGGTTTGTTGATCCCTATTCTAAAGAAACCTAACAAGTGACATAAGGTATGACTATATCAAGAATTAGTACAGGTCTTCTGTGAAGTGGATTATCAAGAAGATTAGGTTGATTAAAAAATTAAAACTTGATTTACTACGCCAGACATTACATTTAAAAGTCTCAGTTTTTAAATTTGTTCTGCTCAGATAATATATAATTTTTATAATAAAAGTTTCAGCTACTAGGAAAATAAATGTTTCTAGGTCCATAAAAGCACTTTAATATAGAGAGCACCCTAAAATATACTGTTTCTTGTCTTCTTAAAAGCAGTGTATAAAAAATAAAGGAAGCCTTTTTTATTATGTATTATGACTTTGTGGATCAGGAATTTGTGTAGGGCTCAGTTGGGCAATTCTTACAGGCCACATGGTGCCAGCTGGAGTCACTAAGTGCTTTTCCCCAGGTCTGAGAGGTCCAGGATGGCTTCACTCACATGGAAGGCAGAGCTTAGCTGGAACTGTGGACTAAAGTTCTTCTACATGGCTTCTTCAGCACTCAGACCAGTTTTGAAAATCAATATGACTTTGTCATTACACGTCTCAGTTCCAGTAGTACTGTGATTCCCCTCAGCCTTTACTGAGGTTTATAGAGCTGATGCTTGCATTCCCCAGAACACTGTGCTTTCAGTCTGCTTTTTTATATTTTGGCTTCATAAGCCAGTTCTTAGCTGTTGTCTGGATAGGTGACACCTTCCTAAAGTGGGCCCTATTAATTTGCTCTATGTAAGGTACCTTTCTGAGCACAGCTAAATGCTACTGAAGAAACTTAAAATACTCCTCAAAATAAGAAAATTCCGTAATATATGACAACATGGATGAACCTGGAGGACATGAAACTGAATGAATCACAGAAGGACAAATACTGTATGGTTCCACTTATACAAAGAATCTAAAATAGTTAAACTCATAGAAGCAGAGAGTAGAATGGTGGTTGCCGGAGGCTGGGGAGTGGAGGAAATGGGGAGTTGCTACTCAGTGGGTTAAAAGTTTTAACCATACAAGATGAGTAAGTTCTGAAGATGCTGTGTAACATCATACCTATAGTTTACAATACCATATTATGCACTTAATTTGTTAAAAGATAACGTCTCATGTTAAATATTCTTACTACAATTTAAAAAAATTATGATTTGGGAGCTAATGCCATTTGAAAAAAAAATGTAGTAAAACATCAAAGTATTTTTCTTTTGCTTATTTTCCCTGCTTATTTTCTCTTCTTCATATCCCCCCTCATATTTTTCTATTTTGTATGTGGGCATAGTTGATTAACAATATTATGGTAGTTTCAGGTGACAGCAAAGAGACTCACCCATACATACACATATATCCATTCTCCTCCAAACCTCCTTCCCATCCAGGCTGGCACATAACACTGAGCAGAGTTCCCTGTGCTGTACAGTAAGGCCTTGTTGGTTATCCATTTTGAATATAGCAGTATGTACATGACCATCCCAAGCTCCCATCCTTTCCCTCAGTAGCCATAAGTTCATTTTCTAAGTCTGTTTTGTAAATAAGTTTATCTATATCATTTCTTTATTGACTCCACATATAAGGGATGCCATGTGATATTTCTCCTTCTCTGTCTGACTTCAGCATGACACTCTCTTCAGTTCAGTCACTCAGCCATGTCCGACTCTTTGCGACCCCATGGACTGCAGCACGCCAGGCCTCCCTGTCCATCACCAACTCCCAGAGCCTCCCCAGACTCATGTCCATTGAGTTGCTGATGCCATCCAGCCATCTCATCCTCTGTCATCCCCATCTCCTCCTGCCCTCAGTCCTTGCCAGCATCAGGGTCTTTTAGGTCTGTCCATGTTGCTGCAAATGGCAGTGGCATTATTTTGTTCCTTTTAATGGCTGAGGAATATTCCATTGTATGTATGCACTACATCTTCTTTATCTGTTCCTCTTCTGATGGACATTAAGTTGCTTCCATGTCTTGGCTATTAGAAACAGTGCTGCAGTGAACATTGGGGTGCATGTATCCTTTTGGATCATGTTTTTCTCCAGATATATGCCCGCTAATAGGATTGCAGTCTTCCCCATATTCTTGATAAGAAACAGTAAATGTTGGGGGGACAGGCCAGGGACTGAAAGGGTTAAATTCAGTGGTGCCTCCAGTTGGAAGAGGGGCTAGTAAGACTTGACTTGAAGCTATGTTTGTACAGTAAGCACTCTAGTTTTGTTTTAATGACATGTTAATTTGGAGTAACTTATGATAGGGAGACTAAAGCTTCTCAGGCTATGTTTTCTGCAACTCTACAGGATCAGGGGGTCATGTACACCCCACCCTACTCCCATCCTCCCAGTTGGTGGAGTCTCTGGAATGGCCTTTTCACCTACTTATATCTCCCATCACCTGTTGACAATTATGTTGTCAAGATAATGTTCGGTTTTGTTTTGTTTTAGTCTGGATGCCTTTTTTTTTCTAACGTATGTGTAAAGCTCTCTAACCCTTTATTGTAGATGGGTAGTATTACCTACCTCAAAGTGTTGTGGAAATCCTGTAAAGTGTTCAGAAAATGTTGGTAGTTATTGTTATCTGATAACCATCTTCCAAACTTCCTTTTTTAGAAACTGATTCATCAGTACAGAAAGAACACAGAAACCAGACACCTGCTCCGTCTGCAGCGCCAACTTCCGCTCCTTCTAAGTATCACCGAAGTCGATCTGGGGGAGCCAGAGATGAACGATACCGATCAGGTGAGAGGGAACTGAAAATTACTGCTGGAACAGCTTTTACCTACTGTAGTGTGAACTGTACATCCTGAGAGCTCCTCATGTTTGTTTTTTTCTCTTGAAGTGCTAACAGGTCTGTAGTAATTCATTCATCAGCCATTTGTTGAGTACTTGTTTCATGCCAGATGTAGTAGGTACTCTTATTTGCTGGGGTTATAGCCCTGAATAAAACGTTTCTGCCCTCAAGGCCAGCAGGGGAGCCAGACAAGTACAAAGGCACTGTGAATAAATAAAAAAGAAAGCAGAGGGCTGGAGTCTCATGAGATGGTACTGCTGCTGCCGCTGCTGCTAAGTCGCGTCAGTCGTGTCCGACTCTGTGCGATCCCATAGACGGCAGCCCACCAGGCTCCCTCGTCCCTGGGATTCTCCAGGCAAGAATGCTGGAGTGGGGTGCGATTTCCTTCTCCAATGCATGAGAGTGAAAAGTGAAAGTGAAATCGCTCGACTGTGTCCAACTCTTAGCGACCCCATGGACTTCAGGCTACCAGGCTCCTCTGTCCATGGGATTTTCCAGGCAGGAGTACTGGAGTGGGTTGCCATTGCCTTCTCCAGGAGATGGTACTAGGAAAACTCAATAGACTATCTTGGAAGAGGCAGGTCTTTCTGTGTTTGTCAGGGCTGTTGATTAGTCCCTTGACTTAGGAAGCTGGAATAGAAACTTAGCAGTGAAATTTCAGATTGGTAAACCCATAAAAAAGCAAAGAGGAACTGAAGAGCCCCTTGATGCAATTGAAAGCAAGTAAAAAAGCTGGCTTAAAACTCAACACTCAAAAAACAAAAGATCATGGCAACTGGTCCCATCACTTCATGGCAAATAGATGGGGCAACAGTGAGAGACTATTTTTTTGGGCTCCAGAATCACTGCAGATGGTGACTGCAGCCATGAAATTAAAAAGACGCTTGCTCCTTGGAAGAAAAGCTATGACAAACCTAGACAGCATATTAAAAAGAAGAGACATTACTTTGCTGACAAAGGTCCATCTAGTCAAAGCTATGATTTTTTCAGTAGTCACATGTGGATGTGAGAGTTGGACTATAAAGAAAGCTGAGCACCAAAAAAGTGATGGTTTTGAACTGTGGTGTTGGAGAAGACTCTTGAGACTCACTTGAACAGCAAGGAGATCCAACCAGTCCATCCTAAAGGAAATCAGTCCTGAATATTCTTTGAAAGGATTGATGCTGAAGCTAAAACTCCAATACTTTGCCACTTGATGCGAAGAACTGACTCTTTAGAAGAGACCCTGATGCTGGGAAAGGTTGAAGGCGAGAGGAGAAGAGGTCAACAGAGGATAAGCTGGTTGGATGGCATCACTGACTGGATGGACATGACTTTGAGCAAGCTCTGGGAATTGGTGATGGACAGGGAAGCCTGGTGTGCGGCAGTCCGTGGGGTCGCAAAGAGTTGGACACGACTGAGTGACTGAACTGAAACCCATAAACTTTATTTCTTCTCACCCAGAAAATAGCTGTGGTAAAAGAAAAGGCGATGTGCTGTGGCTGGCTGTGGGGGCACACTCCAGCTACAGCACGTCCAGCACTGACAAGCAGAAATGAATCATAGACCTCAGGACATGTGGCATAGTAAGCCTGCCCCATATCCATCTACTGTCCTCGCACTAGGATAGTCTCTGTAGCACAGTTAGGGTTTTAAGAACTAGCAGAATTAAGCCAGAAGGCTAACTGGAGTGTTATTTTACTTTCTCTAGATTTTTTTTTCTCCCTGTTACCAACCAAGGTTACCTTATCCTTTTCTTGAATTGAAAAACAGGGTGTGTATCACACCCTCATGAAAACAGCTTTAGAGGAAACAAGGAAAAAGACAGAGTTATTTTATGTGCTGATATTATTAGATATGTATTTTCACATACTGGAAGGAAGGAAGGAGTGAAAAGTGTTCTGTCAGAAAAATAGAAATTACACACCACACACAATTTTCCTTTGTACTAACCTGGGGCTGACTGATAAGGAGAGGCTTTCTCTGAGATTAAGACATCTGAACCACATCATGGCAGACAAAGTTAGGGAAATAACATCAGGTAGTAAACCTAAAAATAGTTCATTATGGCTGAAACTTAGAAAGCAAGGACCCAGAAAGAGGTGGGAGGTGACGCTGGAAAGATAATCAGCGGGCAAATCTTGAGGAATCTTGAATACCACTGAAGAGTTTTTAGCAGAGCAGGAACATAGATTTGTAATTTGTTCTAGTAGCTTGGTCCAGCTGCACAGGGCCTAACATATGTAAGAGCTAAATACATGTTTTGGAGGAAGGAAGGTATAAAAGTAGTATTAGTTAGGGCATGGATCAGAGGGAGGTAAGGCTGGATTTGGAAAAGCTTATCAGGAGCTCCTGTGTGTCGCCAAGCCCCCAGCTGGGTTCCCCAGCACCCGGTGCTGCCTTTAGAGGCTGGGGCTCAGGTGCGGCAGTAGCGGGTTCTCACCAGCCTGGAAGAGTTTGAGCCGCTACAGCACTCACCCGAGGCCTGCTGGGAAGTTTTTTGTTTGTTCTTACAGCATTTAACAAAAAAGTTAGTAAGGAACCCCAAAGGGGATTCTCTACACTCTGTGTCCAAGCTGATTACATGGAGAAAAAAGTCTTTAGTGAGCTCATTCAGTAGTGTGAGATTCTGACATTCACCTTTGCTGTTGTTTAGTCACTAAGTCACGTGGAACTCATTTGACACCCTTGACCTGTAGCCTGCCAGGTCCATGGGATTTCTCAGGCAAGAATACTGGAGTGGGTTGCCATTTCGTTCTCCTGGGGATCTCCTGACCCAGAGATCAAACCTGTGTCTCCTGCACTGCAGGCAGATTCTTTACCACTGAGCCACTAAAACCCAACTATCTTTTACATCAGTTCTCTCCGACTTACCCCCAGTATCAGAAAGTGTAGTCTGAATCAGACACTGGTTAGCAGACTATGGAGACTCTTGGTTAGGTGCAGGGGTATTGAGGAGGGTTCAGTAGTTGGGTTTTGGATATTTGTGTCACTGGGACTTCAGTGGGGGGAGTAGTACTGAGGAGGCCAGAGCGGAGGTAAAGTGGAGAACAAAGGTGATTTGAAAACCTTGATGGGCATACCAGACCACCTGACCTGCCTCTTGAGAAACTTGTATGCAGGTCAGGAAGCAGTTAGAACTGGACATGGAACAACAGACTGGTTCCAAATAGGAAAAGGAGTATGTCAAGCTGTATATTGTCACCCTGCTTATTTAACTTCTATGCAGAGTACATCATGAGAAACGCTGGGCTGGAAGAAGCACAAGCTGGAATCAAGATTGCTGGGAGAAATATCAATAACCTCAGATAGGCAGTTGACACCACCCTTATGGCAGAAAGTGAAGAACTAAAGAGCCTCTTGATGAAAGTGAAAGAGGAGAGTCAAAAAGTTGGCTTAAAGTTCAATCTTCAGAAAACTAAGATCATGGTATCCAGTCCCATCACTTCATGGCAGATAGATGGGGAAACAGTGGCTGGTTTTATTTTTCTGGGCTCCAAAATCACTGCAGATGGTGATTGCAGCCATGAAATTAAAAGACACTTACTCCTTGGAAGGAAAGTTATGACCAACCTAGACAGCATATTAAAAAGCAGAGACATTACTTTGCCAACAAAGATCCTTCTAGTCAAGGCTATGGTTTTCCCAGTGGTCATGTATGGATGTGAGAGTTGGACTATAAAGAAAGCTGAGCACCGAAGAATTGATGCTTTTGAACTGTGGTGTTGGAGAAGACTCTTGAGAGTCTCTCGGACTGCAAGGAGATCCAACTAGTCCATCCTAAAGGAGATCAGTCCTGTGTGTTCATTGGAAGGACTAATGTTGAAGCTGAAACTCCAATACTTTGGCCACCTGATGTGAAGTGCTGACTCATTGGAAAAGACCCTGATGCTGGGAAGGATTGAAGGTGGGAGGAGAAGGGGATGACAGAGGATGAGATGGTTGGATGGCATCATTGACCTGATGGCCATGGATTTGGGTGAACTCCAGGAGTTGGTGATGGACAGGGAGGCCTGGTGTGCTGTGGTTCATGGGATTGCAAGGAGTCGGACACGACTGAGCGAATGAAGTATACTGAAAACCCTGAAGATAATGAAAGTTATAAAAATTCTGCAATAGTGTTAGAAGGAGGAACGTGAAAGAGGAGGCCTGCAAGCGTGAATTTTGGCTGAAAATGACATTTTTAAAAGTAGAGAGAAATACCTAACTAAATAGCAGAGAAAAACTCTGCACATACTGCAAATTCTGGCTTCCGTGAGTAAGAAGATGAACTGAACTGAACAGTAGCCGCAGGAGTAGAGCAAAGAAGTTGTAGAAGTTTATCAGAGTTGAACTTCACCTCTTTGCTGCTCCATTCATAGGAAGGCTTATATTTACATGTCACATGCAAAATTAACTTAAAAATAGAGGGTATGTTTAGGAAAAGTTACAAGCATTCAGATTAAAGTATGCAGAAAGGGCTTGACATTGACTTCAGTGAATGTAACTTGAAAATCTTCTCTTATTTGGTAGAGACTTATTAACACCTACAACATTTCAACCAGTCATAATCGATCTTAGTATTTCATGTTTCAGATATGGTGTAAAGAGCTTATATTTATTCAGAGTTTAGATTTTCTAACCTGATTCTGTTCTTTGTGCTTAGGCAAAAGGGTCTGACATTTCAAATACTTAGTACCTCCTTTTCCCGCCCATCAAAGCAGAATGTCATTTTCTACACACAGGTTTTGTGGTCTCAAGTGTAGAAAATACACTATTAATCTCTGAGATGGAAAGTGATTGGGTGGTAAGTCATTGTGACAGTTTCTTCAATGTTAATCTTTTCAGCAATTAGCCCCCTCAAACAAAACAGCAAAAACAAAAAAAAAGACTTTTAAATAGTAGCTATATCACCTTATTGAGCTCAGATATTAGTGCTGGAAAATGAAACCCATCTCCTGGCAGAGATGTCCAAAGTCATCTGCGTCTGGGGACTGAACTTTGGAAGTCATTTCTCTGTCAGATGATCAAAATGAATTGTATGTTGGCTGAAGGAGTCAAATCCAGTTACAAGAGCTGCCTGTTCTTATCCATAAGAGACTTTGCTGACACAGTAACTGAACATCTCCTTTTCACACAGTTGTAGGGGCCAGGGCTTATCATGTTAGAAAATAAATGAGTGGTTTGATTTGTTGTGTGTTCTAATGCTGCAGATCCTTATGGCAGAGAAGAACATGCTCTGTATTTATTAATTATCCAAACGTCATGCGCCTTCTAAAGCTTGACTGATGTGAATAAGTCCATAGTATTCACAGTTTGCTCTTGCATGTTTTATGTCTTATGCAGCAATACTTTTGGAAGTGTAGTATTTTTAATTAGTAAGTGTGAGCATTTGATGTGCTGTTGTTCTGTTGAGAAAGTGCTTTTTCTCAGTATGCACAATTAGTCATTCATTTTCCAAGACAGCTAAGAACCATAGTTTCATCTAATATAAGAAGGGCACTTTTCACATTTTAGCATACCTGAAATCAGGATATCTTTTTTTTTAAATCCTAGAGACTATCTTTTATGTAAGATGGCATCATATATATATATACACACATATATATCAATAAAATGTCTATCTTGATTCAACTAAATAAGTAAACCTTAGAGACACTAAATAGTATAAAAATATAAATGCTGTATAAAGCTACTTCAAATTACTGCTACTTTTAAGGAAGTAGCAGTGCAAGAGTTTAGCACTATCTTTTAAACTTTAAATATTCATACACTTTTACCCAGAAATGCTACTTCTAGGAATTTGCACATACACATATACACAAAAATATATATACAAAAAATGTTTGTTATAGTATTGTTCATTATAAATACAGTGATAAGTTATAGTAGATCCACACAGTAGAATTCAGTGAAAACTAGTTTAAAGATCCTATGAAGTCTCATAGGAAAACAACAAGGTAGATTTATTTGTGCAGCTATGGAGAGATGTACAATATACATTGTTAAGTAATAAATGCAAGAGAGTATGTAGCACATGATCCAAAATTTTTGAATATTAGTACTAATAATTATACATATTATGAAGTACACAGGTGTGGAAATTTGGAACAATTATATATCAAACTACGTGCTTCCCTTGTGGCTCAGCTGGTAAAGAATCCGCTTGCAATGCAGGAGACCTGGGTTTAATCCCTGGGTTGGGAAGATCCCCTGGAGAAGAGAACGGCTACCCACTCTAGTATTCTAGCCTGGTGAATACCATGGACTGTATAGTCCATGGGGTCTCAAAGAGTTGGACATGACTGAGCGACTTTCACTTTCTCAACTGTACCAGATACTGAAGTGGGCTTATTTCTGGGATGTGTATGTATATTAATTTTTTCCATTTTTTGTTGTGGTAAAGTATAAAATACATATAACAACATCTGCATTAATTTTAAACAAAAAGTAACAAAGATGGTTTTCTTTTTTTTAAATTGTGGTATAACATGACATTCGTTTCAGGTGTACAGCATAATGATTTGATATTCGTACGTGTTGTGAAATGATGAGCCTAGTAGGTCTCATTAACATCTGTCACCTTTCAAAGTTAAAAACATTGTTTTTTCTTGTTTTAAGAGGACTTTTTAAAAATTTTATTTTTAATTGGAGGATAATTGCTTTACAATACTATGTTGATTTCTGCCATATAACAATGTGAATCAGCTGTGAGTATACATATGTTTCCTCCCTCTTGAGCCTCCCTCTCACCCTGAGAGGACTTTTAAGATCTACTCTCTCAACAACTTTTAGATGCGCAATATAGTATTATTGATTTTAGTTACCATGCTATACATTCCATCCCATGGCTTATTTATTTTATAACTGAAGTTTATAAAAGATAGGGTCTTTTTGATTTTTGTTCTTATTTTTTGAGAAATTCAGGCAAGGGTTTGTTTATTGGGACTTGTGCTGCAGCTTGAGGGAGCAAAAACAATGTAAAGATAGTTTTTAAAGTGATACCATGGATAATATATTTAAAGCCTTACGTCCAGTGTTCTTCATGATTTTTGCTCTAAGTGTGGATTCTTTTGACTTAATGCTGGGAGCTAAATGCAGCAATAACTACCTCTGTCACCTTAATTAAGAACTAACTTTCTCTGTCCAAATATGTTCTCTGATGCATCGACTTTTGCCAAGGTGGCTGCCACTGGCACACCAGGACCATTTTATTTCTTTATTAATACACTTCCTCATACCAAGGAAGATAAATTCAGTTCAGTTGAGTTTAAGCAAGCATCTGTTGTAGACCTCCTACAAGTTGAGCACAGTTTCAGTGCTAGAGAAACATATGTGAAAGGTATAGTCAACAGAGAAGAGGGGATGACAGAGGAAGGGGCCAGAATACCAGGCACTGCTGAGGGCAGGCTTTGTGGAGGTGGCAAGGTCTGAGCCATTTTGAAGAAATATAGCTGTTTGCTATATAGATATTCTAAACTAAAGAAATGTAATTGGTAAAAGCAGGGGAATGTGAAACGCAGAATTAAAATTTCACTGCTCCTCCCCTCCAGCACATACAATAGTGTGTAGTATGCTAATATTCCAGAACTTATTAGTTGCTGCCTCTGCTGTAATTAAAAATGGCGAAGTGGTGAGTACCTTAGAAATTGGTAAAAATGGCATGACTACTGCTGGTTTACAGGTAACTCCGTGAACTGTTATGTCTCTACTTAAGTTACTCAGTCCACCCACACATCTGCCTGTCAGTCTCTTCGTATCTGTCTGTCCGTCTGCCTATCTATAATAATGTCCCAGCAGATAAGGGCGCTTGGTGTGTGTTCTGCCCCTGGTCCCTAAAGCCCAGCTGTGCCGCTTTTGTACCGTGTCTTAACTATTTCGTAACAACAAGCCAAGAATAGAAGCAACTACTTAAAATATATAAAGTAACATTTTCCACTTATCTTTTTGGGAAAGATGAAAAAGCATGGCCCGTTATTATCCACAGATGGGTGGAAATGGACATTCTCCCATCTTGTTGGTAGAAATATTATTTCTTTTATTACTAATTAGATTGGACCTTTTGGAATATGCTTATTTCCCATTTGTGGCCTCTTCTGTAAACCACCTATCCATTGCCTAAACCTGCTTTTCTTATTTTTTTGTATGAGTTTTAGTAATCTAGGGATACTGACATTTAAATTTACTAGAGGTAGTAACCAAAAAAAAAGATCAATTAGAGGTATAAGAATTAGAAAAGAAGTAAAACTGTATTTGCAGTTGGTATGATAATTCATTTAGAAAACCGAGGAGAACTGATGGCAAAAGTAACTTAATGAAATAATTATATCAAGTAGCAAGATATGAAATTTAGTGCAGAAATCAGTAACCTTCATACTTGCTAATAATAACTAGTTGAAAGATGTAATGGTAGAACAAATCTCATTTACAAAAGCAATAAAAGAAAACATATTTAGGAATAAACTTCAGGAATGTATAAAACCTTTATGATGGAAACTTTAGAACATCCTGAATGGTACGCAGTAGACATGATAAATGGAAAGCCTATCCCTTATTCTTAGATAGGATGATTCAATATCACAAAGATGTTAGGACTCCAAAAATTATAATTTTAATCCAATCCTGGTAAAAAATACTATCAAATTTATTTCTGGAGCTAGAAAAAATATTTTTGAAGTTTAATTTGGAAAGTAAACACGTGAGAATAGCTAGGAAACACTCAGAAAACCTACGAGAGTGACTAGATACGTTTTAATATCTAGCAACGTACTCCAAAGACTGTAATTAAAACAGTGTGGTATGGCACACAAATTGGCAGACAGACCATTGGAATAGAATAACAAGTTCAGAAATAGACCCAAGTACATCTGGGGTTTAGTATATGATAAAGATAGTATTGCAAATCACTTGTGTAAGAAAGTACTTTTTGATAAATTATGTACAATAACTGGGAAAAATTAAGTAAACCTATTATCTCGCATCAGATATGAGCAAAACCTTCAAATGAATGAAAGATCTTTGTGTCAAAAGAAACCATATAAGTACATAAAGAAAATGTTAGTCAGTTTTTAAATAATCTAAACGTATGAAAAGCCTATGAGACTTTCTAAGACTGAAAATTCAGATGTATTTGAAGACTACAGAAAAAGTTTTTTTATTGTGGTAAAAACACATGAATTTACTCTTAGAATTTTTGAATGTATATTATATTGTTAACTTATGCACATTGTTATACAACAGCTCTTTGGAACCTTTACATCTTGCATGACTGAAACTTTATATCCACTGATCAATTATTCTGTTTCTTCTTGCCCCAGTCTCTGCCAACCACTATCTTGCTCCCGTATCTATGAATTTGAGTACTTTAGATACCTCTTAAAAGTGCTGTATATTAGGGGATTTTGTGTGTGTGTATAACTGGCTTATTTCACTTAGCATGTCAGTGTTGTAGCATATGACAAGGTTTCCTTTTTTAAGGCTGAATAATATTCCAGCCTTAATATATAAGGTCGTATGTATATACTATATTTTTTTAATCCATTCATCCATTCATGGACATTTAGGTTGTTTCTACATCTTGGCTATTGTGAATAATGCTGCAGTGAACACAGATGTGTAAATATCACTTCAAGACTCTGCTTTCAATTCTTTTGGATATATATTCAAAAGTAAGATTGTTGTGGGTAGTTCTGGTTTTAATTTTTTTGTGGAACCTCGATAGTGTTTTCCGTAGCAGCAGTAACATTTTACAGTCCTAACAGTGCATGCGGATTCCACTTTCTCCACATCTTTGTCAACATTTGTAATTTTCCTTTTTTTTTTTAAGTGGCCATTTTGTCTTCTTTGGAGTCATATCAGTTCAATTCCCTTGCCCATTTAAAACTGAGTTATTTGAGATTTTATTGTGATTGAGTTGCAGAAGTTTTTTGTATATTCTAGATATTAACTCCTTATTCATTGTATGATTTGCAAATGTGTTCTCCCATTGCATGAGCTGCCTTTTCACTCTGTTGTTTCCTTTGTTGTGCAGAAGTTTTAAAGTTTGATACAGTCCTAGTTCTGTTTTCAGCTTTTGTTACTTGTGCTATTGGTATCACATTCAAGAAATAATTACATTCCAAGGTCATAATGTGTTTCCCCCTATGTTTTCTTCTAAGAGTTTTATAGTTTCAGGCCTTATGTCTAAATCTTTAATCCATTTTGATTAATTTTTGTGTATGGTGAAAGATAAGGATCTAGCATCATTCTTTTACATACGGATATTCCAGTTTTCCCAGTACCATTTGTTTCTATCAAGGCTGTCATTTCCGCACTGTATAGTCTTGACACCCTTGTTGAAGACTGTTGGGCCATGTACTCTAGAATAATTTCTGGGCTCTCTATTCTGTTTTCATTGCTCTATATGTATGTCTGGATGCCAGTGTCATAGTCTTGATTACTATAACTTTGTAATATGTTTTGAAATCAGAAAGAGTGAAGTCTTTGGCTTTGTTCTTCTTTCTCATGATTGTTTTGGCTATTTGGGATCCTTTGAGATTCCATATGTATTTAGAAATTTTGTTTTCTATTTTCTTAAAAAAGTGTCAGAGATTTTGACAGAAATTGCATTAAATCTCTGGATTGCTTTGGGTAATATGGATGTTTTAACAATATTAAGTCTTGAAGTCCGTAATGGACTTAATGGCAATCATAAATGTTTTTCCACTGGTTTGTCTTCTTTTATTTCTTTCATCGGTGTCTCATATTGTACAAATCTTTCACCTCCTTGGTTATATTTATTCCTAAGTGTTTTGTTCTTTTTGATGCTATTGTAAATTTTTACTTTTCTTTTCAGATGATTCATTATTACTGTTCAGAAACACAACTGATTTTTGTATGTTGATTTTTCTATCTTGCAGTTGCTGAATTTATTTATTAGTTCTGACAGTCTTTGTGTGTGACATCTTTAGGGTTTCCTACGTATAGCATCATGTCATCTGTAAACAGAAACAGTTTTACTTCTTCTTTTCCATTTTGGATGGCTTTTATTCTTTTTCTTGCCTAATTTCTCTGACTAGAATGTCCAGTACTGTGTTGAATAGATAGGTGAGTGTGAGCATCCTTGCCTTATTCTTGATGATAATGGGAAAAGCTTTCAGCTTTTCACTGTTGAATATGATGTTGACTTTGGGCTTTTCATGTTTGATAATTATCTTGAAGTACTTTCCTTCTGTTCCTGGTTTGTAGCGTGTTCCTATGAAAGAATGTTAATTTTAATCAAATGCTTTTTCTATGTCTATTGAGATGATCATATGATTTTTCTCCCTTGTTATGTTAGAGTATTACATTTATTTTCATATGTTGAATTAAACCTTGCAACTTAGGTGGATAGTATTTTTAATGCCATATTGTCCTTTTAATGTGCTGTTGAATTTGGTTTGTTAGTATTTTGTTCAGAATTTTTACATTAATATTCATCTGGTCTGTCGTTGGTCTGTAGTTAACATTGGTTAGCAACATTATTTTGGCCTGTGGTTTTCTCTTTTATAGTATCTTTGCCTGGCTTTGGTATCAGGATAGGGTAGCCTTATCAAATGAGTTTGGGAGTGTTCCATCTTGGTTTTTGGAAGAGTTTGAGAAGATTGATGTTAATTCTTAAAGTGTTTTATATAGAATTCTCCAGTGAAATGTGGGCTTTTGTTTTTGGGGCGGTTTTTGATTATTGATTCAATCTTCCTGTTAGTAATTGATCTTTTCTGGTTTTAATCTTGGTAGGTTATATGTTTCCTAGAGATGTTTTTCCTTTTCTTTTAAGTAATCCAGTTTATGGTGTGTGATGATTCTCTCATAATCCTTTTTATTTCTATGGCATAAGTTGAAATATTTCCTCTTTCATATCTGATTTTAGTTATTTGTATCTTCTCTCTTTTTTCTTTTTAAACTAAAAAAAAAAATTGTTTTAACTTAGAAAATTTTATTATTTGTTTTGGCTGCCCTGGGTCTTCATTGCTGCTAGTGAGCTTTCTTTAGTTGTACCAGGGGTTACTCCCTAGTTATGATGTATGGGCTTCTCGTTGCGGAGACTTCTCTTGTTGTGGAGCACGGGCTTCGATAGCTGGGGAGCATGGATTTAGTTACCTCGATGCATGTGGGATTTTCCTAGACCAGGAATCAGAACCGATGTCCCCTACATTGATAGGCAGATTCTTAACCACTGGACCACCAAGGATGTTCTCTTTTTCTTAATGTAGATAAAGTTGTGTCAACTCTGTTCATCTTTTCAAAAAAAACAATTCTTGGTTTTGTTGTTTTTCTTCCTTCTGTTTTATTTCTGCATTGCTATTCATTTGCTAAGTTATGTCTGCCTCTTTGTAACACCATGGACTGCAGCACAGTAGGCTTCCCTGTCCTTCACTATCTCCCAGAGGTTGCTCAAACTCATGTCCATTGAGTCGGTGATGCCATCCAACCTTCTCACCTTCTGTCACCCTCTTCTTCTCCTGCCCTCAGTCTTTTTCAGCTTTAGAATCTTTTCCAGTGAGTCAGCTCTTCGCATCAGGTGGCCAAAGTATTGGAGCTTCAGCTTCAGCATCAGTCCTTCCAATGAATATTCAGAACTGATTTCCTTTAGGATGGACTGGTTTGATCTCCTTGTTGTCCAAGGAACTTTCAAAAGTCTTCTCCAGCACCACAGTTTGAAAGCATCAATTCTTTGGCAGTCAGCCTTCTTTACGGTCCAGCTCTCACATCCATACATGACTACTGGAAAAACCATAGCTTTGACTGTATATATATGAACCTTTGTTGGCAAAGTGATGTTTCTGCTTTTGAATATACTATCTAGGTTTGTCATAGCTTTTCTTCCAAGGAGCAAGCGTCTTTTAATTTCGTGGCTGCAGTCACCATCTGCCGTGATTTCTCCTCTAATACTTGTTATTTCCTTCTTTTGCTAACTTATGTTTTATTTTATTCTTTTTTTTTTGAGTTTCTTCAGTTGTGGATTTAGGTTGCTGACTTGAGATTTTCCATAAAATCTTAAAAAACAAAACTTTTGCATGGCAACAAACTACTGCAAACAATAGCAAAAGCCAAATGACAAACTGAAAGAAAATATTTCTAACATTTCTTAGAGATAAAGGGCCAATATCTCTTATATATGAAGAATTTTTAAAAATCAAGGGAAAATAAACTTAAGACTCCCAATGGAAAAATGGTGAAGTGCCATGAACATTCACTTCACTTTCAAACAAATATTAAATGGCTCTAAAATCCTCTGTAAAGATGTTTGATATCAGTAATGATTTTTTTTAAAGTGAAAATTTAAAGTATACTGAGGTGCCATTTCTCAGCCACTGAACTGGCAGTAGTGAAAAGGTAAATAATATACGCTGAAGGCAAGTCAGTGGGGAAATAGGCTCTCTTGTACATTACTGATAGTACTACAGTATGATAAAGCTCTTTCAGAGGGGAATTTGGCAAGATGTAACAAAATTTAAACTGTATTTGACTTTTGTAGGAGTCTCACTTGTAGGAATTTATCCTGAAGATATATTCTCATCAGCATAGAAGTGTATTTGCACAAGGCTGTTTGTTGTACCATTATTTGTACTTGTAAAATATTGGAAACACATAAATGCCCACACGTAGGATAGCAATTGAATAAAACTGGTATACAATGAAGTGCTATATAATCTACTCTACAAAAAGAATGAAGATCTCTAGTAGCTAACACAAAATGAATTCCAGGATATACTGTTAAGTGAAAAAAGCATAGTGCAAAAAAAAAAAGTACATATTGTATGCTACCTTCTGTGTATGAAAGGCAGGAATGTGAAGAAATATGGTTATTTTTTTCCCCAAAGAAATACAGGCAGGATACATCAGTAATGAGATTGGTTACCTATAGTGAGTGAGTGGATTTGAGGTAGAAGTGGTTATTGTATGGTAGGTACCTACCTAGTGTGTGGGTTTTTCACACCCATCAATTCTCCAGCTCTCTGCAGACAGCAACTCACTCTCCTGCAATTTAATTCATTTCTGATATTAACTACCTGGAGTTAGTGGAGACCCCACGGGCTCATTTCCACAAGACTGCCCCTACCTTTGGGCTCCCTTGGTGGCTCAGATGGTAAAACGTCTACCTGCAATTCAGGAGACCTGAGTTCGATCCCTGGGTTGGCAAGATCCCCTGGAGAAGAAAGTGGCCAATTACAAGTACAGACCTTCCTTGACTTACAGTGGGGTTATATCCCAATAAACCTATCATAAGCTGAAAATATTGTAAGTTGAAATACATTTAATTGGACATCTGATGCACAGAACCGACTCACTGGAAAAGACCCTGATCCTGGGAAAGATTGAGGGCAGGAGGAGAAGGAGGTGACAAGATAAGATGGTTGGATGGCATCACTGACCCAGTGGATATGAGTTTGAGCAAAATCTGAGAGATGGTGAAGGACAGGGAAGCCTGGCATGCTGCAGTTCATGAGGTTGCAGAGAGTCGGACACAACTTAGTGACTCAACATACAACAACAATCTACTGAATATCATAGCTTAGCCTTGTCTACCTGAATGTGCTCAGAACACTTACATTAGTCTACAGTTGGGCAAATGGAATAGCTGTATGTTTACAGAATGATTTTAAGTGTATCAGCCATTTGTGATCATGTGGCTGACTGGGAGCCGTAGCTTGCTGCTACTGCCTAGCATCACAAGAGAGAATCATACCCAGGAAAAAAATAATTGAAAATTTGAAGTATAGTTTCTATTAAATGTGTATTGCTTTTATACCATTGTAAAGGTAAAAAAGAAAAAAAAAATCACTAGTTTAATTTATCATAAGTTGGAGACTGTAGTGTGTTTCCCACATTGCTTCCCTCTGGCCAGCTTGGCTATATGGGGTTGCTTAATTCAGCAGGTGGGATCTTAGTTCCTGGGCTAGGGATTGAACCCATGCCTCCTGCATTGGGAGTGTGGAGTCTAAACCACTGGACCACCAGGGAAGTCCCTGTTCAACTTGGCTATAAATTAAAATTCCCACCACCCCCTCCTCAAGTTTGATTATTTGCTATAATGGCTCACTGAACTCAGGAAAATACTTAATATTACCAGTTTACTATAAAGGATAGAGATGATCAACCAGATGAAGAGGCTCATAGGGCAAGGTGCAGAAGAATTCCAAACCCAAGAGCTTCTGTCCCTGTGAAGTTTAGAGTACATTACCCTGTTGGCACAAAGATGTGTTCACCAACTCAGGAAGCTCTCCAAATCCCTTACTTTAGAGGTGTTTTTTTTTTTTAATGGAGACTCCATTACCTAGGCATGTTTGATTAAATAATTGGTCATCGGTTATTAGCTCAATCCCTAGTCCCTTTCCTCTCTCTAGAGGATGGAGGGTAGGGCTGAAAGTTCTAAGCTTCTAATCATGACAATCTGTTCTAGGGTACTGCTGTTCATGTGACTCTACTTTAAGAGCTGCAGTTTCTTGATTCAGTTTAAATTTACCCCCGCCCCCCAGCCCCAATGAACCGATTAGCCCAGCTCTTACAAGGGGCAGGCTTTCAAGGATCATTTGCCTATGTAGATTGGGCCAATTCCTTGAGAAGAGGAAATTTCTCTGAACGTGGAAGTCACCTCAGATCTTATCTGTCTCAGAAGGATTTGCTAAGAGTATATTAAAAAAAAAAAAAAGGCACAGGGACTTCCCCAGTGGTCCAGTGGCTAAGACTTTGAACTCCTAGTGCAGGGGGTGGGGCTTGATCCCTGGTCAGGGAACTAGATTCCACATGCCACAACTAAGAGTTCACATGCCACAGGATCCCACATGCCTCAGCTGAGACCCGATGCAGCCAAATAAATTTAAATGTATTTTTTTAAAAAATCAAAGCACAGTGCAAAATACTGTGTATTATATGATCCTATTTTGTAGCAGTATAGATTGAGTTTTGGCATGGGAGTGGAGAATCAAGAGTTTTCTCTGGATATGTTAATTTTGCAATCGCTGTTAGACATTCAAGTGAAGAGCTGTGTTCTTTTGTGGGCACAGTGGCAAACAAGTACGGCTGGCCCTTGTATTTTCTAGATCAGAATCAGCCCTTCTCTCATTTGGTATAAAACTGAAGAGTGTCAACTCCTTTCAGACAGTTAAGCAAATCCTGAGCTTGAATAGAGGGTGTCCTTTGGGTACCTGCATCACATGCATTCCATTCAGAGGTGGGGTTCCCAGCTGGCCCTGATGGATGTTAGATTCTTCCTCTCACTACACACCCAGCCCCATTTCCATCAGCTTTTTTTCTGCTGTTAAATGGTCTCCTCATCGTTCTGGACTTCATTTTCCTCTCGTGTAAATTATCCTTGACTACTTCTTTGGTCTGTTTTTCCTTTTTGCTGTAACACAAATGATAAATAAAAGTCACCTAAACATCCCTTTTTCACAGCTGAGGTAGTTATAGTTCAGCTCAGAGAAGTAAACACTTTGAGAGCCAGGAGCTAATAAATGCAAATATTTAATCTTTCAGATATCCACACAGAAGCAGTTCAAGCTGCACTGGCAAAGCATAAAGAACAGAAAATGGCTTTGCCCATGCCAACCAAAAGGCGGTCCACATTTGTCCAGTCTCCTGCGGATGCCTGCACACCACCTGGTAGGTTTATCGGAAGCTTTCTCTCTGACAGTTACTACTTTGATGTTTCTTGAATGAGTTCTGCTTTTTCTTTTCTGAGATAGGAGCCAGAACTCTCTCCTTGTCATCAGAAATGTATGAGTACACACTGAAAGTGACAGGTTTTGATTATTGCATTGTAAACAACACACAAAAAAGGCCTTAAGAGTAAAGCTTTTTTCCCCCTGAAATTTCAGATTTCCTCGCTGTAACCTCCAAATTCATGTAGTCATAAATAAAGCCAAAGCTTAGGGTCTAAAAAATACCCTTCTGTGACTAAATAGCTGTTCTTTATTGACATCCAGAATATGGCCCAGAGTCATATATGTGTGTCTTTAACAAATTTATATTCCTAAATCAGATCCTTTGTCTCTGCAGCAGTCACAGGAGTATGTGGTTTGGGGACAAAATGTTTTTTGTGTCATGAAAGAGAGCAATCATGCAAAGTTACAATAAATGTAGAAAACATATATAAGTGTTTATATGTGTGCTAATATATTTTGTATATGTATATATTTCTTTAAGAATCCACTTTCTATAATTGGATCAGGAGATAAGCCAGAACTAAGAGGCCCATCGTCACCCTCCAGACTTGGAAGACTTACCACCCCTGCCTCCAAATTCATATTTGAAGAGCAACTGGAACACCTTTAAGTTGTCTTTTCCATTCGGAATCTTCCCCAAAGTTTTTAAAACTTAGATGAAATCTCAGAATCTCGATGTGTAGGCCTCTGAGACTAAACAGTCCATCTGTTTCAGAGCCTCAGTATAGTGTCTGTTTCTCCACTGTCATGTTCCTGGTAATAAAATCTTTGGGGAGAAACATTTCCTGAACTGTTTTGGTCTCAGCGACTTACCCTGTCTTTTGGGGGAGATTCCCAGGAAGGTTACATTTGTCGTGGTTGACTCTGATTCACAGCTGTCAAGTTGAGCTGTTCACACTGATCCTAGCCCCTGGCCTAGGTTTATATTAATAGTCTTCTCCCAGATTCTGGCTAACTTCTCAGAGCATCCAGGCGTGCTGTGGGCTCATTAACTGTGTGTGCTTTTTTTCTTTACATCTGTGGTGTCAATATGTTCCAAAGAGAAATAGCTCTGTGGCTTCAAGTGATCCTCAAAATGTAACGCAGGATACCTCTAGCAGACTGTCACAATGAGATGTTTTGTGTCTGTGGTGGTGCATACTTCCAGCCCACTCGTTCAGAATCTTGGATGGCTTCCCTGTCGCATTAGTACAGCACCAGCCGGGTCCTCGTGGACAAAGGGGGCTCTCAGTCTCACAGCTATTCCTTGCTGGCAGATTCTGGCGCAGCATAGCTGAGGGTTCAATTGTAGTAAATGGCAAAGGGTAGGGAGCAGCGCAGACTCCCAAGTCCTTAGAACCATTCCTCCCCAGAACTGTGCTAAAGGAATAGAGCTGTGAAGTAGTCTGCTCCCATGGCCGTGAGTGAAATGGGAGAGTGCAGCAAAGGATTTTGAGAATGTGCAGACGGAATGGAAACCTTTTCTGTTCCCTTCCAAAGTCACTGCCTGAGGGGAATTCACCAACTCTAAATCGAGGCTGTTCATTGCTGAATAAGACCATAGTCCTGTGGAATTTACCACAGGCTTCTGTATTTCTAAACATGAATATTCTTCTCTGTCTGCAGCCTTAAAGATGTGGCATTGTTTTCTTCATTACCTGGTAGTTTTAATAATTTCATGATTGTAGAGATTCGGTCCTCTCTCTTAAGACCTTTATTCAGCAGAGTAGAATAATAAGGTTTCCTATCTATTTATGTCCTGTTCAGGGAACTTTGAATGGTACGTGAGAGATGTTGATACACTCTTAGAGACATCAGTGTTGTCAAATGGAAGAGGGATTCCCTCCCAGCTCGAGCACTGAGAGCACCCCACGTAGCAGTTTCTCACAGGGCCCCCACAGAGATCTGAACCTTGATGCACTTGACACTCTTGTTCAACAGCAGCACGCATGCCTGGAACCCCCCTGTGCTCCAGCGTGAGGGGCTGTGGAGGGACTGTATCAGGAGGCTTCTCTCGGGACCTTTCCACTGGGGGGATGAAATTTGTTCTTCCTAAGTTAGGATAAAGGCTTCCCTGGTGGCTCAAGTGGTATAGAGTACGCCTGCAAAAATCGGGAAGATCCCCTGGAGAAGGGAATTGCTACCCCTCTGGTATTCTTGCCTGGATATAGATTCCATTCTCTCCAAGCATCTCAGAGCCACCAGTTAGAGACTTGGCCGTTGAACCTTTACCCTTTTATCACTGTCTCCCAGAACCTGTTACAGCCGAACCCAGGGAAAGCAGGTGGGTTTTATCTTGCCTGTTTATTAGCCTCCCAAACACTAAAGTTTAGAGGAAATGGTGAAGCTCTGCTCAAGGGGTCAAGAGAAAGAGAAGAATTGACATTAATTATCGATGGTAATGGGCTGATTTCAAAACAAAACAAAGCAGGTTCTAGGCAGCTATGAAAGTGACATTGCTCCTGTTTTCTTTCTAGAAAAATTGTGCCACTCTTGGAGGGCAAAAGTAGCCTCAGATTTCACAGTATCACAGTTACACTGTCCTTTGTGCACTGAGAGGCCGCACCGCGCACACGTCACAAACCGTGTTTCTGGTCAGGGCCCCCCCTCTGCCATGCTGTGCCAGGTGAACCTTGTTTCTGGGATGCCTGCTAATGCACACTGGCCAGTGGGCTGCTTTGAGATGCAACCAGCGTATAACTGGGAGTCACTGAAGTGATGAAAATCTAGAGGTGTTTTGGAGGGATTTAACAAAGAGAGTCTGGAAGTGAACTATATCATAAATCTTGCTTTTGTTCATAGTAATCATATAATCTGGAAAATATGGCAAACACTTGGCATGAGAACTGATTTGTCTTTTGTTCGTAAAGCCGTCTCAAATAATAAAATGTCAGTCGCCCTAAAGCCTGCTTATTGATACAGGCACTGATTTCTGTCTTAGGGATTGGAAGATCTAAATTCCCCAAGTTGGTAGCAGTCTGTGGTCCTTTTAGTGCCTGTGGCCTTTTTCATAGTCTTTGAGACTGTTTGAATTACTGCCATCCAGCTCCCTTTCTGTGCTGAAATCATTTACTAATGTCATGAGGCAATTACCTCAGCTCCTTCTTTGTAGGGCTTCTTTGTGTAATGCTATTACTCATTCATACAGATAAACACAATGCAAAAACTGTAGCATATATTTTTTTTCTCTAAGCTTTTTCTGCACCCATGTGGGCTTAACCTGCATTGCATTTTGAGGGTGTTCAGATGAACAAATAGACCACATAATGACCCCAGAGCACAGTAAGCTATTTTGACTGGCTTGCATAGAATGAAGCTTAAAATTTAGAGGTCTCTCTGGGTTTCTCTTATACAGGGCTCTGCTTGAAAGTGACTGTAGTAGTAATTCACAGGGCCAGACACAGAGACATTGACCTCTCTGTATTTCTATAGATGAAAACAATGCCCACGAACAGACTGGAATAATATTACAGTTTTAGCAAACTTTAATGATGCTGTATGGAATTACAGGATGCAGAGGACTTTGATATACCAATGGCTGCCCTGCCTCAGTTGCTCTGTTTAACCAACTACTCTGTGAAGTGGGAAGTCCAGATTTCTTTAGAGACGAGGAGACAGAAAAGCTTACAGTCACCAAGTGATTTGTCCTAAGATCCAGCAATTACGTGTCAGACTTGTTGCCTGATTTTGTTTTTTACTCTTGGAAAGTCCTTTTTTGCTTAATAGATACTCCTGTATGCATGGTCCTGGAATGGGTATTATTCCAAACAAATTGAACAGCTGTTGCCTTCTGAGAGCTTATAGGCTAAAACACATTATTAATCAGTTACTAACTTGGAGAGTTCCCCTGGATACTCTAATTTTATTCAAAATCACAAAGTAAAACAGAGATGACTAATCAGACCTCTATAAATGTACGGTAATTAATAAATTTTGGATCTTTTAATATCATGCTTTCATTAGTATTGGTATGAGTTATGAGCGGAGCTCCGCAAGTACTTAGAAGTTTAGTATTCAATATTCTTTAAGTCGAAGCACAATAAAAACCCAGTCTATGAGATTGAATTAGTTTGTTTCAATAAGTGATTATAAAATTTAAAGTTTTCCAATAAACACAATTTCATACCTACCATTTCTTGAGTACCTCTGTGTACTAGTCAAAAGGCTAAGTGCTTAACATATTTTTTCATCATTTGTTTCCTTGACAATTCTGTTGGATTTTACAGATAGGACAACAGATTTAAAGAGGCTCTTGCTCAGACATCTAATTCTAGCTGTGTGGCCAGTTAGACAACCTGAAAACTCTCTTAGAAAGAGGGAAAAGAAATTTTCTCTTTAGAAATACTAGGTAGAATATAATCAGCTTCCTTTTAAATAATACAGGAGTGAGAGAGGTAGAGAATGATCACTGAAAATCAGTGTGGTGAAATGGGGCTGACTTTGGCTGTCCTAGAGAGGAGAAGAGACCATCAACAAAGGACCTAAATTTTAATTACTGTAAGGGTAGGAAAGATAAAACCTCAGGCATACGTCAGGTTGGAAGTTGGGATTCAGATCCTCAGAGGGGTTCACATCTTAAGCAGAAGGGACAACTAGAAAAATTTAAATTAAAAATTAACCTCCCAGCAAAAGAAAACCTTGTCGAGAAAGGTTTGCCTGATGCTTTGCCTTAGGATAATGAGGGCAGGGACCTTCTCTAGTAATTTGTGGTCAATAGGTATAAGAATTGAATTCCGGTGTCCTGTTTGTTAAACCTAATGTTAGACAGTGATCCTAGGCTGATGATAACCTGGGGCACAAGCAGTTTCTGGGAGGATACATCAGTCTAGGGATTTAAAATCCCCACAGATAAAGATCCACTGGATTTTGTGAGCAAACAACCCTAAAACAGAGAGAAAAGAACAACAGAAAAACAGTAGAATTAAGACCCGTAAGAACTGATTTGCCCAGCTTCTGTCAATGGCAGAGCTAAGATTGGAATCCAGAGCAGTCTGGCTTTAAAAGCGTGTTCTCTAAACCACTTGGCATATGACCTCTCATCCTGCCATGGTGAGGGTTTAGTCAGTGTCCTACTCTTGTAGCCCCATAGACTAGGCTCCGCTGTCCCTGAGATTCTCCAGGCCAGAAGACTGAAGTGGGTTGCCATTTCCTTCTCTGGGGGATCTTCCTGACCCAGGGCTTGAACCCCTGGTCTCCTGCATTGCAGGCAGATTCTTTACCAACTGAGCTACCATGTCAAGTAAATGTCTCTGGTTTTATTCTGGAGCTCTAGCAATTGCTGCATATTTGGTCTAGCTTTTCAGATACGCAGTAAGTTTAAAAAAAAGAAGTACCCGTCTTCTCACCACAAGATTAATTGTAATATTAGTTCATTTTGTGAAATGTTTTTTCATAGATGTGAGACAATACCTTGAAAAACAGTGTTTGGAAATCCCTTATGGGTTGAGTGATCCTGGAGTAATTATTCCTAGTGAGCGCCCCTCTCTCCTAAGTATCCCCATATGGATGTTAATAGACAATGCATAGGCCTCTGCTGATTAGTGATTACATAGTAACCTCCTGGCCCAGTCAGCTGTCTGTGCACCCAGATCACTGTGGGATGCTGGAAAAATCTCTCAGATAGTTCTGAACATCTTCCTGATCCACATCTGGTCAATCAGTATCCACCCTGATTGAGTTTAGTGCTAGATTAATCACTTCAGAATTTGTGGCCCAAGGTAAGTCCAGAATGGACTGCTTTCTGAACTAACCTTTTATCCTTCTCTTCCATATAAGTTTTTATTCCTAGACTGCACCTTCTTGGATCTCTAAAGTTTTTCCTTCCTAACCTTCATACTCTTTCTTAGCCTATGTGCAAACTTACTTTGCCTCTCTTGAAGGTTCTGGAAGTCCTTCATTCCCCTGACCCACCAGTGTAAGAGAACATGACACTCTTCTGCCTGATACCACCCCTTCCCACCCTGCTCACCCCAAACACACACAAATCTTTCTTTTCACGGACTCCAGACTACTGTATACTAACTGTCTTAATGGTTGTTTCCCTTGTTCTTTGAAGCTCACTTCCTGGCCTAGTTTATGTGTCATATTTTGTAGCATTTGTTAGGGTGAGGTCTTCCTTTCAGTGAATCTTGACTTACCTGCTGCACTAAGCTGGTATCTGGACCTAATTTGGGTATTGGCTGTTGGAACCCAGTGTCTGGCATTGTCTTTCCAGGTACTTGGGTAGCTTGCACCATAACCCTCATTATATGTTTCCTGATTGGTTATAAATGGATTTTAGACTTCCAGTAATCACTATTAAATGATACAGTGTTAGAGTCACATGAGTTACAACCTGAAGGGCAAGCTGTATTTCCAGAATATTGTCCTGTTGTATAAACCTATTAAAGTCATCATATACAAGAGGTTCGGCAAGGACTTTAGTTATGATGGATAAGAGTTGTGAGTTCCTATTTAAGATATAGTCCTAGAGAGGTGCTTACATTTTGTATAATCTTAACCTGTAAACTGTAAAACTTTGAAGAGCCGAAGTTCTATACCTGTGAGGTAACATAGGATGGGATTTTCAGGGGAAAGGGGAACTTGAAATTTATTGGCTACCTGTTATATGCTGGCGCTACTGGTGCTTTCTGTCACTTGTCTTGTTTCGTGCTCTCCCACAGCAGTTAGCATAGGTGTTTCCTTAGCTGACTTACGTGGCCCTTAGCAACCCAGTGCTGTCTGCTCATCCAGCCTCATCTTCTGTTGCTACCAATTGTGCATCCTGTGCTTCAGCTAGTCTCATTTCTTCCAGATCTTCAAATGTGCTTTGTTTCCTGTCCCCTCCCAGGTTTCTCACCGGACTCCCTTCTGTCCCCACCTCTGTGCCTCTCATAAATAATCCCTACTTAACGCTTTTCACCTTGGTTGAGGTCTCACTTCCATGGACACCAACCCTTAACTTCCTTAAGACTCTAAGCCCTGTTCGAGTGGGGATTGTGTCTTCTTGCTTACCATTTTATTCCTGCCAACAAATGTAATCCTTAGAGTATTTATTAAATGGATAAATAAGCAAACAGCCTTCTCAGATGGGCAACTTTGTCCCCTACATAGCTTGTAAATGGTGGCCCCAGAGTTCAAATGCAAGGACACCAAAGCCACGTTTTTTCCACCAAGGCACCAAGCCTTCCCACAGTTGTAGTCACTAAACAAACACTCTAAGGAGGACTAGCAGGCAAATGAGGTAATTGAATTGAAACAATAGACCTAATTACATAATCGATCCAATATAGAAACATAAGGAAGCCAATTTTCCACAAACCTAATCATGAAGAAACTGTTTTTACTATCTTAAAAATTGAGTTATTCTGATTTTAGACTTACACAGATTAAAATAAACGGTGCAATAAAGGCACTCCGTGAGTACAGTGGAGGTTGTGGGATCCTGTGATGTATCACCCCAAAAATACTTTATTCTCACAAAAATACTTTTGTCCCATGCCTCCCATAGATACTTTTTCTTTTTTTAAAGCATGTTTGCAAAGACAGAAATCTCTGTCTCCCAAGGTACAGTTGAACATTTTTCTTTAAGATTATGCAAAAAAATTTTTCAGTAAGTAAAATGTTACAGGAGCTGTTACTTTTCTTTCTCTGTATTTTCCTTTTGTCATCCTCCTTTTGATTATAAATCTCTTTCCCTTTTAAAGAACCTCATCACTTTACCCCGGAATCTGGTCACCGTTTACCTCTCCAGCCTCTTGTTTGCTCTTACCACCCCAAAGTCCACATGATCTACATAGAATTATTTACATCTCTGGCTGAGATTGGGGTTCCTCCTGTGAAACCCTTTGCTCACCCCATTTCTTGGCATCTGTTATATTCATACAAAATAATCTGAGGAGTTGTGTGTCTTTTGTACTAGATGGTAAGCCTTCTTATGGCATTTACTGTCTCATAAGAATTCATACATCTCAAAACTCCCAGAACTGACAGTTCCCAGCACATATTACATAGTTAAGTAGTACACTGTAAAATAATAATAAGTCTTGGGCCTCAGATCTCCTTCAATGTGAGATAATAAATCAGGGGTAATTTGAGAGCAGAAAGAAAGGATATAGTCATTATTTTAACTTTCTTACTTCAGATCCTCACAATTTGAGTTCTAGATTAAATTAGTCTTTTGTTCTTCGAATTTCTGTTGTCAGGAGCTAGCAGTGTTCTAGCTCTGTTGGTTATCTCTCTGGCTCTCTAAACTGAAGTATAACACAGACTGAGTTAGACGAAAGAGTTCAGCAGGACTAACCACAGAGTATTAATTTTTTTTATTTGAATGAAATTCAGTGCACAAGCCATAAATTGTAACCCTCAAAATCATCTAGGAGGGTTTATCTGACATCAGACCAGATGCCGCTGTAACATGTATGCTTCATATGCTCAGAGCACTGGAATAAATTCCTGACTTCTGCTTCCCTTAGCTGTCCTATATTTGGTTGAACTTTTCTCTTTTTATTTTTTTCTGCATACTTTTCTAATTTAGAAAGTCAGAGCCGGTCTAAATACAGACACCAGTGAATTCCTCACAGTTCTCTGGGAACCGAGGAGAGAAGTGCCTCTGTGGCTTCTCCCGTCTTGTTTGGAGAGCTCACCTGTGCCCTGTGACCAGCTAGCTTTCCCGCTAAAACCATGACCGCTGCTGGGCTGAGCCCTGTTTCTTATTCCACAGAAGTCAGTTCCCCAAAATCTAGTTCATTGTTTGACACTAGTTGTTGTTACCAAAAATAAGATTTTTATATATGCCATCAAGATCATTTCCTTTTAAGTAGGTACTAATTAATAAGTACTTGTGAAAATCAGGGCAGCAGCCCAACAAAGACACTGAGGAAGACAACAGAAGCACTTCAGCATCATTTGAACATAAGGAGATAAGCCAGAAGAATTGAGATACTGATTAAGCCCAGAACCAAAAAGACAAAACAACTGCAACAACAACAAAAAAACAGTGAATGAAGTTTAAATGTTCAAAAATGGGTTTTTTAAAAGAGCCTAAAATAACCTCTAGATTTTGGCTGTTTTATTTTTGCAAACTTTGGTTCATAAGCCTTTCCTTGAGATTCGCAAGAAACTTTACATAAAATGTTTTGCTGCTGTCAAAGTTGAATGTGTGCTTATTGAGAAAGATCTGGAAGGTCTGTGTTCTAGGCAGGATCGAGAATTTCTGTTTTTCTAATTCCACACAGACACGTCTTCGGCCTCTGAGGATGAGGGCTCTCTGAGACGCCAAGCTGCGCTCTCTGCTGCCTTGCAACAGAGCTTACAGAACGCTGAGTCCTGGATCAACCGGTCAATTCAGGGATCGTCCACTTCTTCATCCGCATCTTCTACGCTGTCCCATGGAGAGGTCAAAGGAACCAGTGGGTCTCTAGCTGATGTATTTGCCAATACTCGAATAGGTAGGAGCTGAATCTCCCCAAGAAATTATGTTCCATTTGGCTCCCAATAGCCAGGAAATAGTTTATGATTTGTGTTAGGTTTCTTCAGGGTGGCCTAAAAAAGTAGTATTAGAATGAACATGACAAATAATGAGGCAAAGAAGGAAACACTAGCAGCACATTTGGAATGATGGAGGATGTCTGCTTTATTGGCGATAGTATTGCCCACCTGAAGCCATAGATCTTTCCATAAGCAATACTCAAGCTGCAAGATGTAACACCAGTCTTAGTGTGCTGTATGCCTCCTGGAGAATATTCCATTAAGGAAAAAGTGTTCAAAGATACAACATCTTAGATTTTTCCCAGGATTGTTGCCTACATTCTCTCTCTCTCAAAAAAAAAAAAAAAATTAAACCTGAGAACATTCTGAATTAAGACAGTGAGACTCTTTTGCCTGTAGCATAAAGACTGGATTTATTGTCCTTGCTGCTGTACTATTGCTACAACAGAAGTGTGCAGGCTGAGAATGTCGGTCAGTGCTTTTGCTTGACTTGGCTTTATGTTTGTGTGTGTGTGTGTGTGTGTTCCAAGCGTCTGTGACATCTACAGATAAAGTTCAGGTCTCTGCCTTTGCTTAATTAGTTGCTACACACAGCATGAAGCGATGCATATAAACATGATGTGTCTGTGATACTATTCCTTTTTTCTTGACAGTCCATTTGCATTTTGGTGTCTTAATTTTTTTGTCAGTGACCTTCCTGTACCACCTTATAAGTATGTTTATTAAGTGATTTCTGAAAAGGAAAAACTTGGAAACCTTTTGATTCAATCCTGTAATTTTTTAAAGAAAATAGCTACCTTAAAGTCATGCTTGCCCACATTAAAAGGTCAGGGCCAGCAGCCAATGGCTTGTCCTGTGCTCTTAATTGACTGACCCCCTTCCCCGCCCCAAAGCAGCTATAGATGAGCAGACTCAACACCTCTCCTATTGGGAGGGTCAGCAACAGAGCCATGGCGGGGTCAGGTTTTATTCCCACATTGTCTAAAAGAGCAGTTTCACTTGTGAAAAATAGATTCTTGGTACTCAGTTAATTTTATCTGAATTTTTGTTAACAAGATGATTTTACCTGACTTCATATCTCATATTGCTTCTACTCTGTGAAAAGTTCAGGAACTCACAGGAACCATTTTATTCAACATTATTGCCTTTTGGATATTTGCTCTAACAGAAGTTAATAAGTACTTCATGTTTCTAAAGGAAAAATTTGAAAATACAGATGAAAGGAAAAACAAGCCACAGCCCCACTTATGTATAACACTTCAATGTTATCACTTTCATGTAGATCCTAGACTTTATTTGCATAACATAAGGCTCTGGTTTTGTTTTTACAGAAATGAAATGGTACTAAATAGAACCTGCTTTTATTAGCAGACATGTCTGCTTTTAAAGCAGAAATCTTTTATATCATCAATACAGAATCATACTTTTGTCTTCATGGTTTCAAAATATGCCACTGTATGGCTCTGCCGCCATTATGTTTAGCCACATGGTCTGTTTTATTTATTTGGACATTTAAATAGTATCCAGTTTTTTGCTGTATGAAAACTGAAACGAACATCCTCACACACACAACTTTGTATATTCACTTGATTGTTTCCTCTTAGGATGTATTCCTATAAGTGGAATTGCTGGGTCAGGTAAAAATGTCTATTTTTAGTGATTTGTTACCACATAATCCTACAGAAAGACTGTACTACAGTATATTTGTGCAAAGTATTTAAAGCTTTAAAAAGTATTAAGCTAGTAAGTATAGACTTTTGGGGCCTGGAAACCTAAATCCCAAAATAATTTTAGAAATTGTTTATATTATGCTTTTTTCCTTGTTCATAGTTATGAGTGGCTTTTCATTATTCTTGTGAACTCTACATTTTGTTTCCTCTAATTTTCTTTTTCTTCTTGTAATTTTTTGGTAACACTTCCCTGTTCAATGGCTCTCTTCCAACTATATCATTATCTCTTTATAGTAAGAATCCCTATATGAAGCAGAATAAAATAGCACTGTTTAATTATGCTTAGAATAAGGGGAGAACCTCGTCTTTCAAGTAGATTCAAGTTACCTATGGGTTGTTTTACAAAAATTAAAAATGGATTTTATCTGATTTTCTTCACTTGAGACTTGAGCAACCTTGACACACTTCCAAGACACAATTTCTGCCCTCAGTGAGTGAAGAGACATAGATAAACCAACATGAGGAAATGCTCAGAGACTAGAATGTTAGTAGCTGTAATGATCATACTGACTTTGGTTTCATTTTGAAGTCACCAGCAGTTTTTATTTTATTGTGGTTATTTTTATAACATTGGATTTCTACCAGACTTTCTGTGTAGAAAAGAATGTTTTTGAGAAGTATTTGATATGTGATTTGATCTTACTAAGCCTGCTCAAGTTCTCAAAAGTAATAATTTTAGAAAGCTGATATGCCCTGACTTAAACTGTTCCTCTCGTATCTTGCTAGTCAAATTAGAACTAGTGCCCCTTTAAGTAGTTTTCTCTCCTGTTAAAAAAGAAACAGCAGCAACAAAGACTTAAAGATTCTTATTCTTACTGCTAACATAATATAATTTTAAATTTTGTTTTCTCCCGTCTTAGAGAATTTCTCTGCTCCCCCTGACGTCACTACAACTACCTCTTCGTCATCATCTTCCTCAATACGCCCAGCAAATATTGATCTACCCCCGTCGGGGATAGTTAAAGGCATGCACAAAGGATCCAACAGGTCCAGCCTTATGGATACAGCTGATGGTAGGCAGCTGTTTGGTAGTTAAATACGGCATATTAGTTAAACTGAAAAAATTCAAATTATAAACAGCAGTGTCTAATGTCGAGCAGTGGCAGGACTTGTGACCTACTCACATAAGTCATTTCAGCGCTCTGTTTTCAAAGATACTTTGAACAAAAAGTATGGAAAAAGAAAAGAATGCCAGGAGAGAAAAGGGAGGTTAGATGGAATCTTTAAACATTATTAATAATAACACCATATTTTTACTCTTGTCATAAAAACTATCCTGTATGTATTTGTACCTGTTTAGCCCAGCTGAAATGGAATGAGACTGTGAACAAAGGCCAAACATCATTGAAAATGAAAGCTCCTAAGAGAATTGAGGAACTGAAATATTCCTAAAATCAGTTAATTTTAACTTACCATTTTTTTTCTTATAGGTGTTCCTGTCAATAGCAGAGTATCCACAAAAATCCAGCAGCTTCTCAACACTCTGAAACGACCAAAAAGGCCTCCCTTAAAAGAATTTTTTGTGGATGATTCTGAAGAAATTGTGGAAGGTAGTGGTAATAATACCAAACTACGTATATTCTTTGGAAATTTTGTAAACAATTACTCCATGTAGATATTATAGGATTTATGGATAGATAAGGCATCATATTTGGTTGAAGAGTTCATAAGAGCTTTCTGATGTTTTTTCCCCTACGATCATTTATATTTAAATCTCAGATGAAAAATAGAGGGAGAGGAGGAAAAGACAAGGTAACTATGGAAAATAGAATTATCCTTGGAAATAAATTTTTTAAAATTAGGAACAAGCACATAATTTTAAAAATTATTTATGTTTGTCATTATCTTAGAAGTGTCAAATTCATCCTCAAAAGTTTTCCCCCCCCTTTTTTATATATATATATAACCCAGTCATTTTTGTTAAACCAGTCAGCACATATATAGATCCACCTTAACATGGTGGATGGTGGAAAAGGTTCATAAAAATATAGTCACTTCCTTCATGTTTCCAATTCAGACAAAACATACACTGCAGTCGAAAACTGAGTTTAGTCAATAAATATGTATCAACTGGTACTGGCAGCTTGGAGAAAGGAAGAAATCGGGCTCATGTGTGTGGTTGGGGAAAGCTCCCTAGAGAAAGTGATAAGAGTGATGTATTCACTCAATAATTTAAAAAATATTTAGGGATAAAATGAATCTAGAATTTAATAGAAGGATTGGGAAGGGACTATGTGGGGGCATAGAAAGTGGCCATTTGATATTAATAGTTATTAAAGGTAGGTGATGAATAGATCTATCTAAGAAAAAGCCTTTGTCTGAAGAACTGAGCCTTGGTAGCCTTGCAGTCCATTTTTATGTCTTGAGACTAAGAACAGACTTTGATCACATCAGACCTTAATGGAACTAAGCATGTTAGTAGACTCAACCCAGTCTTAGCCCATTTGGTGCAGCAGGAACCACCAAGCAACCTGGTATATGAGGTTAAGATGAATTTCTCTTGCTTTTGGAGTCACTAAACTCACTGAACTATGGTCATCTTTCTTGATGAACTGAATTTTCAAGTGTCTATGCCAGTAATAGCCTCTTCAGTCTTTTTAGTACTGTGTGTTCAGAAGGCAAATGAAAGTCAGAGTCTAATAGGAATCATACTCGAGCAACATTCATTGGCTGAGTAGAGCTAACAGCTTCCCACTAATGTTAAATAGGCAATGATTTTTCATTTGAATGACAATTATCTTTGGAAGAGAAAAATACGTGTATGTCTTTGGAAGTCTGGAAGAGTAGACCCCAGGGTCTGCAGTGAGGCCTAATGGATGGCAAGAATGTGTAGACTTTTATGACCAGAACTATGCCTACCATATATACAGTTTGTCTGTAAGAACAAAACTACTTATTTAGAATCACCCGTGTTTATTTTTATAGTTAGGTGGTTTAGGGTCTGGGAATATGCAAATGTTATTTACCTAGGGTGGTGAGTTGGAAAGTGAAACTGTTAATTTTGTTTCAGTAGAAAAATGAGTGAAGATGTTTTAGGTTTTCCCCAATCTGTCATTAAATTGAGCTTTAACCTGCATTTCATTTCATGTTTCATTTGCGCTTCTAATACTTGCTGCTCATTCGGTCCATTCTCTCCTCTGTGCTCCTTCTCTCATCTCCTGTTCACCTGGCTAATCCCCACTCTTCCTTTAAGACTCAGCCCAGGCGTTACCTCCTCCAAGTGGGCGCCCTCATCCTCTGAGCTAGGAGGCACGGTCCTCTCCTGCCCTTGCTCCTCATATCTCTGTCACGCACTGGCCGTGTGTACTTCGCTCTGTGTATGAGTTCCCCACTGCACACCGGATGCTTCTAGAGGGCATGGCTCTGTACTTCTTGTACCTGACATTATTGAAGCAATAAATGTTTGTACAAAGAATGATACGTGCAGCATTTATCTTCTCAATGGTTATCGCATCTTACATACAGAGTTGACATTCAGTGAACACTTGACCTTTTGTTTCATATGTAAATTATCCTTCCTGCTATGAAAATACAGGATTTTTTTTTTAAGTTCAAGCAATACTTGTTTATTGTAAAAAAATTAAGAGGACTTTAGTTTTGTCTCTGTGAAAAAGTATGAAATATTATTCACCTCTAGTTTCTGGAATTTACCCTGTTATAAATCCATTAAAAATTTTTTTTTTTTTGGCCACACTACATGGGCTCTTATTTCTCCCACCAGGGATAGAATCTGGGGTGCCGGCAATGAAAGTGCTTAGTCCTAACCACTGGACCACCAGGGAATTGCCTAGTGCTTTTCTTTTTTCTCCCCCAAGTTCCATTCAATTTAGTTAACATCGATTAAGCAACCATTATATATTAGGCACTAAAGGCAATAAGAAGAATAAGGACCATGTCTTCTCCCCAAGAACTCTCAGTCTAAGAGGGAGAAAACCCTGTGGAGTAATAGAAGCTCTTAAGTATCCTCAGTGCTTTAATAAGAGTGCACTCACGTGAAGTGTGGAAGCAGTAAGGAAGGAATGGCCGGGCGGCTTCCCAGGGAAGGTATATCCTAAGAAGGATGAGTGCACAGTCACCAAGAGGCAGAGGGTTGGCCTTGCGAGGTGTGCGCAGAGGTGCAGAGAGGTGGAAGGGACATTGTCATTCATGCCCCTTGTCTTCCTGATTCCGGCAGGTCCCTATTGTATACCTGTTACTATATTTGCATGTTACAGATGAGGAAAAAGGAGGCTCGAGTAACTCCTTTTGCCCAAGGTCACACTACTAAAAAGTGAATGTAAGCTTGGGTTTCCTGACTCATAGTTCCATGGTTTTTCATTAAATATAACCTGGTGAAGTAGAACCTGGCTCTCTAACATTAGACACAAACTAAAGATTTTAAAACAAGTTTACTAAAAATAAAACAACGACCAAAACAAAAAAAATTTACTAAAAATTGTAAAAGTGCTAAATGCAAATTTATGCTTTGTGCTTTTTTGTATGTTCAGGGATTTGCTTTGTCAGGGTCAGAATTTTTTGCATAAAATGTATTAAATAAGGTTTTACAGTTATTTGGGAAAATGAATTAAGGCCCGGTTTGTGGATTACTATTTCTAACAACGTCCTTTCTTTTCTCAGGGTGAGTTTAAGCCAGAAAAAGGGAAAGGGAAATATTTTGAGATTAGAGACCTCAGTTATGTTAGCTGGTATTTGTACTTCAGATCTTATGTTCATATTACCTGTTGGGTTGTTTTTTTTGGTACAGTACCTCAGCCAGACCCTAACCAACCCAAGCCTGAGGGACGGCAGATGACCCCTGTGAAGGGAGAACCGCTAGGAGTCATCTGTAACTGGCCCCCTGCTCTGGAGTCTGCCCTGCAGCGCTGGGGCACCACTCAGGCAAAATGCCCCTCTCTGACTGCCTTGGATGTAACGGGGAAGCCAGTTTACACTCTTACTTATGGTGAGTTTACATGAATCCAGCTTCCTTTTCTCCTAATAGCTCTTCAGATTATCATGGGTAATGTTTTTATCTGGCTATCTAGCAATTACTGGTCACTGTATTTTAGTAGATCTTTTAAACTATTTCATTAGGATCCTGAGCTCCTAAGTATAGCTGTTGCCAAATATTTTCTTTTGCTAAAGTGACTATTGCAAGCAGCTGTTACTTAAAAGAAGAAAGAGACTTTGTAGGTCCACTAATGTTTAAATACCAGGAGAGGATTTTAGGAAGACATTTGGGCAGGATTGATGTTGTGTATGGTAAAAATCAGAGTTTTTATCTAAAAATTGAAGTTGATTACTTTTCACATCTTTGTCATTTACTTCATCCTGCCACTTGCACATAATAGGCACAGGCTTCTATAATGATCAAGGTACTTTTTCCATTTAGTTTTGTTTTATAAATTTTTAAAATATTTTTATTACATTTTCTCTTAAGTAACAAGAAGAATGGATTCAACCTTGGCTGTGCAATTTTGTACTAGATTATTCAGACAGATTCCTCTTTCCCTTCTAAAGTGGTGTACATTGTCCACAGACCTCCATATAGACTATTTTAGAGAAGAAAAATGGTTTTATTTAAAGAATTGTACAGATTAACATGAATTTTCACCTTTGATGCCCCTATGAATGAGTTGTGTATAAAACTAACATACTTGTGCAAAGTAAAATGATTTCTCTTTCAGTTTTTTCATAGTCTAAAGTAGGAATTTCTAAGGTGGTTGGGAAAAGGAGCAAGAAAAAGGGAAGAATAGACTTTCCTCCCTAAAGTTATTTTTAGCATTCATCTCAGGAGCTGTATATTAATCTCATCCATATACCCTGCAAGAAAGCAGTGAGATTTTTTTACATGTTTATTTAACATCTGTGAATATATCCGCATGTTTCACATAATTGCCATTTTATTGTCTGTTTTCACTGAAATATAGTGGTAAAGAATACTCAGTCATTTGAGTCATACTTCTGCTTTGCAGTTACTTCAAGTATTCAATACCATATATGTAAGTGGTTCTTCAGAAAAGGCTTAGAAAGAAGTGGTCTTCTGATTTTCAGTCTTGTGATAAAAAATTGTTTCCTTCATTTTAAGTGTGATCAGCTCGCATCAAATTATTTCTAAAAATAGATTACATCAGAGAAGAATATGAAATATTGTCTAGAGTGAGCTTTTGGTGGTTTCCTTTTTGCTTGCAGGCAGGACTGGCTTTCCTAAACTAGGTGAACATAAAGCAGTTTTTGTGGGGAAGGCCTCTCTGTGTGTGGAGGGTGTCGCTTGTTTAATTTATCATTTGCCGGAGATGGATATCTTATTCATTGTGCTAGTGAACTGAGTGCCTTCTTATTAAAGTAGACCTGTGTTTTTCTACATGGTTCTTTTCTTTTCTTTTTTCAGGAAAGTTGTGGAGCAGAAGTTTAAAGTTGGCCTATACACTGCTTAATAAACTGGGGACCAAAAATGAACCTGTATTAAAACCTGGGGATAGGGTAATTGTTTTTTGTTTGTTTGTTTTTTAGGGAGGTGATGTTTTATTGTTTTCTAGCATGCACATTCTGGATTTTTTTTAATGTACAACAGCACAATTTATAAAGCTGGTATTCTTAGAAACTGAAAATCATCTGGGTTTTAATGTACAACAGCGCAATTTATGTAACTGTTATTCTTAGAAATTGAAAATCATTTGGTTCAACCCAGGTTATAATTCTTGCATTTATAGTTTGAAAAATAGTCACATGTCTCTTTCTGTGTAGCTTCTAATCAGTATATGTTTTAAAGTTCTAGTGAAAATAAAGAGAAACCTAAATCTTTATGTAAATAAATATTTCAATATTTGGGCAACAACAGTAGCAATCAAGGTTACTCTTTTGATATATTTCTTTGAAAAATGCCCCATAAAACTTTAAAAACAAGTTTTCTGGAGTTTATGTAGACAGGGGATAAGAATTGTAACTTCTAAGGAGGAGCAAATTTGCATCATTTTTTCTTACCCTAAGAAGGTAATTTGTGTCTTCCTAACAACATGGACGCTTGTGTGCAGAAAGGAAATGGGTTGTTTAAATGTCTTTTGGAGTTAGTATATTTTAGAACTCTGGAAGGTTCACAATTAAACTTATCTTGGGAAAAAGTTAAGAGAATTTGAAAGTGAGAGAAGGGAAGACGGGGGTCCAGTGTTACAATTAAGTTTCAGATGTTAATCTGTGAGTATCAAAACCATGTAACAAGCTCCACAATGATCATGACTTCTGTATTTTTGCATCTCTTGAGGAAATTAGGGAGAGTCAGTTGTCCCTGTGATGCATTACAGGTGAGATCACAGGTCTGAACATATTATGGAGCTTTCACTGTTTACCTTTTTTAAGTGAATTAGCTTTATATTCATAAAGGTTTCTACCAGTGATGCTTAAACTCCCAAATGCCTTCTTGCTAGAACACTTGCATTTTTGGTTAAATTAGTAAGGATTTAATGCAGTGAATTTGTTAAAAAGTATTTGGGAAATTCCCTGGTGGCTCAGATGGTAAAGAATCTGCCTGCAATACGAGAGACCCAGGTTTGATTCCTGGGTTAGAAAGATCCCCTGGAGAAGGGAATGGCTACCCACTTCAGTATGGTTGCCTGGAGAATTCCGTGAACAGAGGAGCCTGGCAGGCTGCAGTCCATATGGTCTCCAAGAGTCAGACATGACTGAGTGACCAAAAAAAAGAAACCTTAGGTTTGCCTAGATTGTAATTGAGTCCTTTCATTCCTGTAGGTTCATCTCTGAGAGAGATAAGACTTATTCTTTAATATACTTGTCTCTCTAGAGAGATTCATCACATTTATTTTATTGCTTTAGCCCTGCAGTAAAGTAAGTTACCTCAGGTTTTGTAAGTAATTAACTTACTACTTAAGCTGAGTTGTTTATTGCTAAATCACCAATAGAATTAAGTGAAAAATTTCTTATGGTGATGATGATAAATTACATTATAGTCTCTAAATTGTGCCTTGTATAATCATGGGAATGACATAGATCCTTTTAGATTTGTGCATCCTTCTCAATAACTTAATTTTCTTTAGGCTATTAAATAGTTTGACTTATTGTCTTCATGATAAATGTCATATATAAATGTACTTCTTAGAGACATTGAAAGCATTAGTCTGCTTTTATTCCTCTGTTATTGAATGTCATTATGCCTTTTAGGTAGCCCTGGTTTACCCCAACAATGACCCAGTCATGTTTATGGTGGCTTTTTATGGGTGTCTCCTGGCAGAAGTGATTCCAGTGCCGATAGAGGTACCTCTTACCAGAAAGGTAACACTGCTTAATTTAAGAGGAATGTAGCCTGATGTAACATGGCGGGCATCGAGGTTCTTAAATCAATTGACTCAGTTACAACACTTAAAGGGGCTTCCCTGGTTGCTCAGACAGTCAAGAATCTGCCTGCAATGCAGGAGACCTGGGTTCAACCCCTGGGTTGGGAAGATCCTGTGGAGGAGGGCATGGCAACCTACCCCAGTATTCTTGCCTGGAGAATCCCATGGACAGAGGAGCCTGGCAGGCTACAGTCCATGGGGTCCCAAAGAGTTGGGCACGACAGCATCTAAGCACATAGCACAGAACACTTCAAACAGTCTGACCATTTTCTTAAGACTTAACTTCACTTTCTAGAAACAGGGACGTTGTAGAAAATTTATTAATGAATGTTTTCGAGTTTCATGAAAATAACCTGTTTTCAACTAAGATAGAATTTTTATAGTATTATATATATACACCACTTAAAAATTATGGACATACTTGACTTTTCAGCAATTAGCTTTTATAGAGAGTCCCTCTCTTGCTTCAGAGACTGTAAGTAATCACATTTATAGTAGGTGCACTTTTTCTATAAGAGCATTTTCCTTAACATCTAAGATTTCTGTTAAGTCCAAGTGTAATGCAGTGATGTCGTGTTACTACTCTGGGATATAGAATTTACTTTGGCAACACATCACCCCTACTAAAATGAAGCATATGTAGCAAATGTCAAAGTTTAACCAAGTGATTTCTCCATGAGCTGTTTGACTCTGATTTTCTCATGCAGTTTATTATTGAGAGTTGATGATGAAGACAAATATGGTGAAAACTGTAGATTTACAAGAAAAGAATTTTTTTTCTGAAAGGAATAAAAAACAAAATGAGTAGCATCCCTGAAACTCTGGTTAATAGAGTGAAGTATCTTTAGATTGGTCAGGAAATCATAGGGTTGTTCTTAAATTATTAAGTTGGCAGTGTTTATGTGGTTTCATAATGATACTTTCAAGACGACATTTTAATGGAAATGCTTTAGGCTGTATCTTTTGATTTTATTTCTCTGCTGCTGTTGTAAGGCTTAAATCTACCTCCTTTAAAATAGAATAATAAGAAGTATATGAACTTGGGTATAACTGTCCATTTACTTTCATTGTAAATCTGGACATTTGGTGTCCATTTACATTATTTATTTTGTTCTGACCTGAATTGCTTTCCTTTTGGATTTGGGGTTATGGCTAGGTCAGGACAACTTAACCATGTTCACTTTTATTTCATTTCCTGAGATTAATTTAGAAGAGGAGCGTTGTTGACCTTTGAGTAAAATGGCTGCATTTGGCTGGTGGAGTTCATCGTTAGCAGTGTCAGATTAATAAAACATGGTTTGCACTCAGGAAATCGTTGTGCTGTAGCAGTTATTTGGAAGAACATATTGTCACTGGATTTTAACAGTTGCCAGATATCAGGGGGATTTCATGAATGTGTTGCACAAGTGCCAGAGCATTACTAAGTGTCAGATTTGGGGCTTGGATGTGCTCACGTTCGCTCCCCTACCATGTTCATTATCTTTTCTCCACAGGATGCTGGGGGGCAGCAGATTGGCTTCTTGCTAGGAAGCTGTGGTATTGCCTTGGCTCTTACCAGCGAGGTTTGTCTAAAGGGATTGCCAAAAACTCAGAATGGAGAAATCGTACAATTTAAAGGTTGGTAATCTTTGCACCTGAATTAGTTAAAAAATAATGCTGAGTGCTTTAATTGGTGTTTTAATTTAATAGTAGCTAAGTATTTAAACAGATTTTCTTATTTAATTCTCACAGTCTTATGAAGTAGGTACCATTATTATCCCCATTTTACAGGTGAGGAAACTGAGACACAGAGAGGTTAAGTAACTTGCCCAAAGTCACAGCTAATATATGGCAGAGCAGCGATTTGAACCCCAATCTGTCTGATTCCACAGCCCACACTCTTAACCTTTATGCTGATGGTTGGAAAAGCTACCATTCTGTTCACTAAAACTAAATGCTACCTGTAGAGACAGAGGATAGAGCACTAACCTCAGTGGACTTCCACTGCCAAATGGACCTCCCGGTTGTTGAGGTAATGTCCAGGCCTGGTGTTAGCATGTGGAACGATTGTGCCTTTGAAAGAAGGTATAAATGTCTGATGATGTATCACTAAACACTAAATGAGGTATTTTCTTGGCTATAAAATGATCTTGATTTGATCTCTTGGTATTTAAAATGACCAATTCATTGTGAATTCCTTTTCTGATGGCTTAGGCAATTCAGTTTTTATTTTGGGTTTGGTTTAGGTTGGCCCCGGCTCAAATGGGTCGTAACAGATTCCAAGTACCTTTCAAAGCCACCTAAGGACTGGCAGCCCCTCATCTCACCTGCTGGCACAGAGCCAGCATACATTGAGGTAAGTTCCAAGTCTGGGATGTACATTCTGGCCTTTCCTTTGGCTTTGATTGAGGTCCCATAAAATTTAAAACTAACTTTTTGCAGTTTTAATGTTAGTAGGTCCTCTTGGTTTGTTAGATTGCCATCTTTTGCCCCATAAGATGCTTTCCAATGGCCCTTCTCTCCCAATTATTTTGAGCATAACTACCTATTCAAGAGAAAGACAACAAAGAAATTGACCCTTGTCATGTAAGAAAGTTACAGAAGACTTAGAGAAGTTCAGCAGTTTATGAAATGATTTACTGGCAGAGATATTTCTCTGCTGCTTTGGGGATGGGAGTGGTAGGGGTGAGGGAGGAAGTGAGAGACTGAAGAAATGAGGAGGGAAAATAGCTGTGCTTGAAAAGAACAAATTTAACAGATGAAGAGCAAGAAGAAACAGATGGTCAGAGCGTTTGGTATTGAAGGTTATTGTGGTTGCGTGATTGATTGATGACATAATCCAGTTGAGGGATTAAGTCCTACTGCATACCAGGCACCAGGCCAAGTGCCTTAAATGCAGTATCTCAGTCAGTCCTCACAAGTACTCTGTGAATTGGGGCCGGGTCGGGGGCGCCGCTGTTCGTAAACCTGCTTAGTGGCTAAGAAGACTAAGACTTAAACTAACTTGAGTCACCAAGCAAACGTTTGTCTAAAACCTCTGACTCAAAAGTGACAGAGCTGGGACTCAAATTCCCATCTGTTGCACTCTAAAAAGCTGTGCCCTTGAGTATTCTGCATCTTGCTTCAGACAGTGTTAGTAAATGTTCAACAACTGTTTGCTAAATTAATGAATAAACATCCATAAATTATTTTTTTAAAAAAAGGTTTTGGGAAAAAAATTCCACCCAGCGTTGAGCCCTGGCTTCCTTGATAGCCCAGTTGGTAAAGAATCCGCCTGCAATGTAGGAGACCCCAGTTTGATTCCTGGGTCGGGAAGATCCCCTGGAGAAGGGAAAGGCTACCAACTCCAGTATTCTGGTCTGGAGAATTCCATGGACTCTATAATCCATGGGGTCACAAAGAGTCAGACACAACTGAACAACTTTTGCATAAAAGGGAAGAGAGGAACTTCCCTGACGGTCCAGTGGTTAAGACTTTGTGCTTCCAGTGCAAGGGCAGGTTTGATCCCTGGTCAAGGGATCCTATGTGCCACGCCGTGTGGCCAAGAAAATTTTAAAAAAGAGAAGAGAGTGGGCAGTAACTGTAAGAGGTAACGAGGTGATGTTGGATGGAAGAACGATTGCTTTTAGAGATGAAAGGGATTTGAGTATGTTTAAATGACAGACAAATAAACAGGCAATTAAAATACTAAATCTAGCAGTCAGCTCTCAATCCATATCATCTCAGTGATGATGTGGTTCATCCCTTCATCCTCCTCAAAACTGTTCAGTGGCTTCCCTGACTACTCACTGACCACTCCTTTTCAGGCTTCTTTATTGGTTCTTCCTAAAAGGTGAAGGGCCCTTCGTTAGGTGGCCCCTGCTTGGCTCTCTGAGCGTGTAGCACTACTGTCCTGTACATTTCCAGGCTTCTGCTGTTCGGATGAACCTGCAGTTTTCACTGGAACCCTCATATCACCCACAGGACATTGCTAGTGAGTTTCAGGTGTCCTGTGGGCAATAGGAAGCTATCAAAGTGTTGTCAGCAGAAGAGTGGTAAGAATACATATGTGGTTAAAAGACGTATCTGGTGGGGTTAAGATAGGAAATGAGGAGCTTTGACAGTTATCCAGGTGACCCAAGTTCGTGGAGATGGGGATGGAGAAAAGCAGATGGGTGGGACTGAGATGCAGTAAGGAAATAGAAGAGGCAGGACTTAGTGACTAACTGGAGAGGGAGGAGGCGAGAAAGACACGCAGGTTTCTGACTTGGGCAACTGGAGAGATGATGGCTTCCTTCTCTAAGAAAGAAAGTACAGCAAGAGGGACTTCCTTGCTGGTCTGGTGGCTAAGATTCCGCTCTCCCAGTGCATGCCACAACTAAGAGTCCGCATGCCACAACTAGAGATTCCACGTGTCACAGCAAAGATCGAAGACCCCGTGTGCCGCAACTAATACTGGTGCAGCCTAATAAATAAATTAAAATATTAAAAAAAAAGTGATGACAAGAAAAGTTTCATGGGGGAGGGGTGGAGGGGTGGTGTGGTTACATTGGGTTTCACGGGACTATGGGTCAGTCACGGTGAAGAGTTGACCCTCCGAGTCTGAATCTCTGGAAAGAGGTCTGAGCTGGAGATGGAGAATTGAGAGTCATCAGGAGTGTGGTACCCTGATGGATAGAAGTGAAAAGAGGGAGTCCCTGGTGATACAGTGGATGAGAGTCTGCTTGCCAGTGCAGGGAACCTGGGTTCAGTCCCTGGTCTGGGAAGATTCCACATGCTGTGGAACATCTGAACCATATGCTGCAACTACTGAGCCTGTGCTCTGAAGCCCAAAGCGGCAACTGCTGAGTCCGTGTGCTGCCACCACTGAAGCCTGTGCACCTAGAGCCTGTGCTCTGCGACTAGAGAAAGCTGCTGCACAGCAACAAAGACCCAGTGCAACCAAAAATAAATAAATATATATATTTTTTAAGTGAAAAAAGAGGCGGAAGAACAGGGCTTTCAGAGAATGTCAGCATTCAGAGGATGAGCAGAGAAAGTGGAGGGAAGGGAGAGAGAGAATATTGAATAGGAAAGAGGAGTATCACAAAAACCGAGAAAGGAGAAAGTGTCAAGAAAGGTGTCAGAAATTACAGAAAGGTCTGATACAGTGAAGTGTGCAATATGTGCTTTTGATTTAACAATAGAATAAAAAGTGACTGATCTTGGTAAAAAGCAGCTTGAGGAGGTATCGAGCAGCATTGTGGTAAAAGCGAAATTACAGCTGATTGCTCTGGAGGCCTGAATAGGCTGTTTCTCAATCTCCCCTCCCTGCCAGGAGCTGCTGATAGACTTCTGCACCCTTGGCTCTGCGTGTATTTGATGTGTCACTTGTTTGTTTCAGCTTCTTTAGCAGCCACTTCACACTGATGACTAATTAAACTTTAAAGAATTTTTCACGCCTGCTTTTGTTGAGCTTTGTCATTCCCTAGTCCTGTCTTTGTGTGATTGAATTTTGGGGCCCAGTTGCATAGCCTCAGATATTTATATGAAGTGTTAAATTCAGCCCATTGTCATGGTTTTTCTGGGTTTCATTTATGGATTCTAGTTTTCTCATTTGAAATAACCCATTTTATTGTTTCTTGAGTTTTTGTTTTCTGTGTTTTTTTTCTTCTAGTATAAAACAAGCAAAGAAGGGAGTGTAATGGGAGTTACAGTGTCCCGCCTTGCAATGCTGTCTCACTGCCAAGCTCTGTCCCAGGCCTGCAATTATTCTGAAGGTCAGACTTCACCCCGTGACTGCCTGCACTGTGAGCTCAGATCTCTGTGACTGTGAGCCCTCTGCCCGGTGACTGGACTCCAGTTAATGACCGCATTCAGAGGAAAATGTTCTAAGACACATTCTTGGCTCACTTTTGCTTACTTCTTTCTCACAAATATGCTGTAGTTTAAAGGAACGAGAATTCTGGGCAAACCAAATATGTAACGCATGATTTCTAGAGTGCAGAAATAGAGATCTAATTACAAACATGTGTTTATTAGCTGCAGAATGTCAGGTACCTTCATCTCCCCATGCATATAGACCTGCCACCAGCTGTATGTTTGGAGTTAGAATCAAAGAAATTCTGCTACCAAAAAGCACAGATTAAAACACAAAATGTCTTCTGGATTGTCGGACTTTGGATGTGTTCATAGATATTGCATAACGACGATTTCCCTTAGAATGTTGTTCACAATATTAATTCTTTTAGTGTTTTAGTTTTGTTTCATAGAATGAAACAAGTTAATACATGCCCCTTACGGCAGCATTATACAGCCACATTCTTGTTTGGTTAAAAAATATATATATGTAATAAAATCAATCAAAATACCAAAAGGAGTTGATTGAATTATCATATATTCATATACTGGGTTATACTCTGAGGTTTCAAAACTCAGGTTCTTAAAGATTGTTTCAATATATCATTAAGTGGAAACAAATCAGATGCAGAGTAGTAAGTGTATGCCAATTTTGTTGTCAGATATATACCTCTGTACAAGTATATAAGCTAAGAAGTATGTGTGTGTGTATGTAGATACGACATATAGATTTATATACCACCATTTTTTATTTTCTCTAGGAAGTATAACTTTCTACATATGCTTGTGAAACTTCTGAAACAAACATGTGATCCTTATATAATTAGGAAAAAATTATCTCAAAGACAGTGCCTAAGTCAAGGAATTCCAAATTCATTGTGTCATCTGTGACCACGTCACCCTATGATCACTTCCCCAGACAGTTTGAGGGGACCCTCATGTGATCAGAAGACCCTGAGAGCTTTTAGTGGTTTTTTAAAAGTACCAAGTTGGTTGTTTAATAAAGGCAAGTGACAGAATTTTGCTACTTAAACTAAAGATGATTTCCTTATGTTTTTTTCCTGTTTTTTTTGTTGTTGTTGTTATAGGAGAAACAGTAGTAAATGTTCTAGACTTTAAGAAGGATGCTGGGCTGTGGCATGGCATGTTTGCGGTAAGCTACACAGAATCAAGAGCTTTATTGTATCTATGATTCAGATCATTGTGTGTACTGTGTAACCACAGCATCTCCCGGTGGTTTGTATGAAATTTAAGCTGACAAAAGATCAGTAGTATTTCCAGGGGAATTTAACTTTGTGATATGAATGGTAATTTTTTTTTTTAAAGGAGGATGTAATTCTGTTTTTTCCCCATTGTGTGGTTGGTCATACCCTTCACGTAATAGTAGGTAGTAGAACTTAGGATCCAAAATTTTTAAAATATCTACTCTGATAGCTCAAAGCTTAATATAGTCTATCTGTGACTATATGTTTTTCAAAGAACTCTGTTTGAGTTGCCTCTTTTTTCTGAAGAACAGATCACCTAAATGTATCTAGAACTTTGAAGCTGTGGTTAATAATATCTAACTTTCCATTGGACAGAATGCTTGAATGAGTCCATGCTGCAATGAAAGAATATTGTAAACAAGGTAGATCAGGCTACTTTCCACAGTAGAGGAACAGGTACCATGCTAAGGGAGTTAGAAAAAGTGACTTCCTCTGAGCTCTGGCCTTAATTTTTATGAAAGAGGTAACAGTTGAATTGGACTGAGAAGTGAGTAAGATAGAATTTTGGGAGGGTGAAAATGGGGGGAGGGGTGCATTTCAAGTGGGAAAAGCTTCTTATGGAGCATTCTGATTAGGAGGGAGGAGAGAAGAGATACAGGACCCTCAGGACCTTAGAGAGTATCTTGTCCAACTTCCTCACACATTGCAGGAGACTGAGAAAGAGTAGGAGGTGAAGCCCAGGGAAGAACAGTGTTTCCCTTTTCTCCCAGGATCCCTCAGATTAGTAAAAGCCTTATTCCTTGAGCCATACATGCTTTCTAGCTCTTCTCTGAAGTCCTTCCCAGTCCCATTTTTTTTTTTTTAAATCAAAACTTAAGAAGTCCTTCTGAGGAGTTAGAGAGAATCTTCTCTCTGTGATACACAGAGCAAGATAGGGACATGTGTGAGGAGTTAGTTATAAACACCATTCTTCCCCTGAAATCCAAGTTTGTCACCATAGCTAGAAACTTGAGGGAGGGAGGAAAAAGAGGTCTGCAGTGGTATTTTGGTATCTTTGGACCACTTAGGTGGTGCCCAGAATGGCCAGTCTAAGTATCAAGATTTAGTTACTCTGACAGGCTGGATCTCTTGGGGGACAGGAGTCCTGGGTGTGTTCAGCAGGAAAGACACCATATTGCATGATCCTCTCAGGTTGTTCAGTTTTATCTACCCAAACACCTAACAGGTCTGGGCAGGATCTCCTGTAAGTGACAGGTAAACTTTGATTTCTTGCTTTGGAAGACCCAGCCCTTTGTGGCATGTAGTATGTGCTACGCTTGCATAAGCATGTTGAAGGAAGGCACTTAGAGGGTTGGAGGGCAGTTTGGCAGTTGTCTGTTCAGTTGAAAAAGCATGTATCCTGTGACTCAGTGGTACAGCTTTTCTGTACCTACCCTAGAGAAACACGTGCCCACATGCTAGGGAAATGAGTATAAATGTGTTCCTTGAAATATTGTTTGTGATTGCAAAAGTTTGTCAGCAATAGGGAAATACCTGAATAAATTTGGTATAGTCATACTATGAAATACTATGCAGCAGGTAAAAATATATATATATATAGATCTGTTACACTGATATAGATAGATTTCATATGTTTTGGGCTTCCCTTGTGGCTCAAACAGTAAAGAATCTGCTTGCAGTGCAGGAGACTCAGATTTAATCCCTGGATTGGGAAGACCCCTTGGAGAAGGAAATGACAACCCACTCTAGTATTCTTGCCTAGAGAATCCCATGGATGGACGAGCCTGGCAGGCTGCAGTCCATGGGGTCACAGAGTCAGACATGACTGAGTGACTAACACTTACACAAATATACATGGATTTAGCTCTAACACAATTTAAGTGAAGAAAAGGCAAGTGGCAGATACATGTATAGTATGATGCCTTTCATGTTAAAAATACTTTTATATTTCTATGGGGAAGAATATACATATAGATACCTGTAAAAAGGAATGGAAGGATCCATGGCAGATTCTTAACAGTGATTATCTCTGAGGAGGAGAGGAGGGAATCAGGTTTGAAAATAGGTAGCAAAGGAGGCTTCAACCTTATAGTTAATATTTTAGATTTTTTTCAAAGAACATTAGTGTTTGAGTATCATATGGTTAAAATTGTTAATAGAGTATCAATTCAGTTTTAAAATGCTAAGTGTGTATTAGATATTGATTACTTTTTATCTTTCTTTGCTTTTCAGAATGTAATGAATAAGATGCATACAATTAGTGTACCCTACTCTGTTATGAAGACTTGCCCTCTCTCTTGGGTCCAAAGAGTACATGCTCATAAAGGTAGTTACACATAGCATCTAAGCTTTAATTATGTGACTGTTAGAGATTTCAGGGCTTTTCAAACTGGTCTTCTAGAGACTTACTTCTGTGCCTTGGTACCTTAACATAAGATTTTAGAATTTGGTTACTATAAGATTAGATATGTTGTCTGGTTCATCTCAGTTAGTGTCCTTTCTGAAGAACTGAGATGACTGTGTGTGAATCGGGGCATGAATTAGCTTTGTTGGATGCTCTGGTGCTCGATCCTTCCTTGGCTTGGATATGAGGCCTATCTGTACGTCTCTGTGAGCAAGGTAGTCGTGTGTCTGTCAGTCACTGCCGCCTCAGAGCACCTGGCACCATTTCCTTGAGACCTTTCTTATTTTCTCTTAAGTGAAATTCATGATTCCTAAAATAAATGAAAATGTTTTTACTGTAGCATATTAATATCTACCAAATTTAGCACATGTGTGTTAACTTTACCCCTTTTGCGTTTGTAGCCAAGGTGGCTTTAGTCAAATGCCGAGACTTGCACTGGGCTATGATGGCTCATCGGGACCAAAGAGATGTGAGCTTGAGTTCCCTCCGGATGTTGATTGTGACGGATGGAGCTAATCCCTGTGAGTATTTCTGGAGTGTCAGTCTGGGAATATCCTTTCCTTTGGTAGGTTGAGGTTTTTGTCCCCTTTCCATAAGCAATTTGTTTGTAAACATCTGTATTGAGAGATAATTCACATAGCATAAAACTCACCCATTTAAAAGACAGTTCAGTGGTATTAGCATGTTCATAGAGTTATAACACTGTCACCACTGACCTGAATTTAAAGCATCATCATCCCCAAAAGAAACCCCATACCCGTTAGTCGTCATTTCCCATTTCCCATCCTCTGTCCCCTAGCCCCAGGCAACTGCTAATCTACTCCTTGTCCCTATATATTTACCTATTCTGGACATTTCACATGAATGTAGTCATGCTATATGTGGTTTTTTGTGACCAGCTCTTTTCACTTAGCATATTTTCAGTGTCCCTTCATGTTGTAGCCTGTGTCTGGACTTTATTCCTTTATATTGCCAAATAATATTCCTTTGTATAGATACGTTACATTTCACGTAGTCATTCATCATTTGATGGATCTATAAGCTTTTAAAAGCACTCTGTGCCCACTCACTTAGATCCTTTCTCTGTCATGTAACTAAAAAGAGCAACGAGGAGGTAACTTACTATAACCAAGCGTCTGGACTTTATGTAAATTCCCTGTCAGCAAATCAGAAGAGTTTGCAAAAGCTTTTAGAGACCTTACTGTGTTGCCTACTTTTCCCAACAAGCACAAGCATCCTGAACCTCCATAGGGTAGAATCAGGTAGAGCGTCAGACACTACTGTGTCCTTGGTCATCAGTGAACCTTTGTCAGCCATCACATTGGTCATCCTGGTATAAAACACAAACCTGGGAGTGACCTTAATAAGAAACAAGTCAGTGAGTACATGAAAAGGATGGAGCTAAGCCAGAATATTAGCAGTGCACTGGCTACAATGCAGTAGTGGCTTCTGGAAGAGTTGCTTGCTTCCAAACCAGCTGCCTGTTGCCTGCAGTACACCTCTGCTGTTGATTGGGCAGTTCAGTAGGAGCAACCATATTCCAAACCGTAACTTTAAATCGTGTCAGTGACCTTTCATGGGCTGGCCGAGCATTTGTTTGTCCTTGAAACCTGTCAACCACCTCAGAGACACAGTAAAATACTTGCACAGAATGGCTTCTCAGGTGGCTCAGTGGTAAAGAATCCGCCTGCCAATGCAGAAGACGCAGGAAATGCAATTTCAATCCCTAGGTCAGGAAGATCCCTTGGAGAAGAAAATGGCAACCCACTCCAGTATGCTTGCCTGGAAAAAATCTCATGGACAGAGTGTCCTGGTGGGCTATAGTCCATGTGGGTCACAGACAGTTAGGCAAGACTGAGCATACACTCACACAAATGATGTACAAATGTGTCAGCTTTCTGTTCTTTACCAGTTTCCTGCAGTAATGAAAATCACACTTTCAATCTCTCAAGTTGATCTGTTTCAACTCCTCAGGGTCTGTGTCATCCTGTGATGCCTTCCTGAGTCTGTTCCAAAGCCACGGTCTGAAACCTGAGGCCATCTGTCCATGTGCTACTTCTGCCGAAGCCATGACTGTCGCAATCCGCAGGTATTGTTCAGAATGTTGGTGCTCTTGATGGATGGTACAGCTCTGATCAAATGTGCAGAATCGACTGGGTGGTGACAAAGGGGTGAGGTCTAATTTTCTGCTTCATAAGCCTGAAAATGAAAATGACTTTGTAAAGCAATTTGAAGCATCTCATTTATTATTCCTACTATTGCCCTAAATGTAACTAAGGAAACTGAAATTTTACTTCAGCTGTTCTCATCTTGTATTTGTGAATTAGTTCTTTTTCTCTCTTCAGAATCCTTAGTATCTTAGACAAGAAATGTACTTGATTGTAGCTTATGTGTGGATATTACCTGTACATGTAGTACACTCAGGCCAATATATTCTTTTATTGACAATTTATTTATTTATTATTTGGCAGCAGGTCTCAGTTATGGCAAGTGGAATCTAGTTCCCTGACCAGGGATTGAACCTATGCCCCCTGCATAGGGAGCATGAAGTCTTAACCACTTGACCACTAGGGAAGTCCTCAAGCCAGTATATTCTTAACAACCAATTAAAATTTACTTTTTCCACCATGCTTTGCAAGTGTGAATTTGATTAATTTGGCAGATTTTTGGTAGAGAAAATGAGGATTTTTGTTTGTGTGGTAGCCAGAGGAAATTTTTCTTTCCTCCATATTCATACTTCTCTCTTAATAGCTTTTAATTTGACAAGTTTATTTTGTCTTCAGACCTGGAGTTCCAGGGGCCCCTTTGCCAGGAAGAGCCATCCTCTCCATGCATGGATTGAGTTATGGGGTGATACGGGTCAACACTGAAGATAAAAATTCAGCACTGACCGTTCAGGATGTGGGCCACGTGATGCCCGGGGGTGAGTTCTCAGGAGCGCCATTTGCTTTTCATAAGATGTGTCTTTAGAGGAAGTGGAGGCTGATGAAATGCGATCCAAAACCAGGGATCCAAAATTTAGTACTTTGACTCTGTCAGAGTCTTACCTTCCGGTAGAATTGGGTGCTTTAATTGTGAATGTTTCAGTTACAGTTGTTCACATGGATAGCTCAACACTTGAGTGATACTAACAGTCTGGCGTTCACTATAATCACCAAGATGTTGGGCCAACAGAAAGTTAGAGTACTCTGCTTCCTGTGTTTGTGAGTTTGATCTGTGTAAGGATAAATTAATATAACTTATTTCTTCAGACTTTGCAGTCATTTTTAATGTCAGTCTTTAAAAGCTTCAGTCTGCATCTATTGTATGTTTCATTTGCTGAATTTAAAAAATACCTTCAGGACCAAAAGATGGGAATTTCAGATATATACCTATACAGTGACAGGTCTCTTTTTAACATTCCTGTTTGGTAGGTTAACTTAATGCTGCTCAATAAATGGGAAACTTTCCTGGGTCCATTAGGATAGGCTGTTTTTGCAAAGGTTTTCCAGACTGTTCCCTCGACTGTGTTTTCTGTGCCCTAGGGATGATGTGCATTGTGAAACCCGATGGACCTCCTCAACTCTGCAAAACAGATGAAATTGGAGAAATCTGTGTCAGTTCCAGGACAGGAGGCATGATGTACTTTGGGCTTGCTGGGGTGACCAAAAACACATTTGAGGTACTTGATGTTCAAGTTTGATGGGGAAAGTCATGGGTCAGCTGTGGCAGCTGAGTGTTGGTGTCACTATGGCAGCTGAGCTGGCTGATGGGAAATACACCGTGCAGCAGATGGGAGTGTGTGCTCCAGAGTTGGAGTGCTCAGGGTCTAGCCTTGACAGGCACGGCCTAGCTGACCTCTGTGTCAACTGCTTAACCTCTCTGTGCCCACTTTCCTTCTCTTGAAAATGTGAGTAATCATAGTATCTACCCCAGGATTGTTGTGAGAACCAAATGAGTTGATGGTTATAGAGTGCTTAGACCAGCACCTGGCACACAGAAAGTATTCTTGTTTATCTAAAAAGTAAGAGTCCTCACGGAAATTTCTCACCCTAGTCAGTGTCCCCCGGTTTGAGCTTTATAGCCCCCCAGATTAATTAATTAATTAATTTTGGCTACTCTGGGTCTTCATTGCAGCACACGGGCTTTCTCTAGTTGCAGCGCTCGGGCTTTTCGTAGTGGGGGCTTCTCTTGTTGTAGACCATGGGCTCTAGGGTGCATGGGCTCAGTAGTTGCAACTCACGGGCTTAGTTGCCCCATGGCGTGTAGAATCTTCCCAAACCAGGGATCAAACTCATGTCCCCTTCATTGGCAGGCAGATTCTTAACCACTGGACTACCAGGAAAGTTCTATAAGCCCCAAGGTTTAATTCTGAGAGTGCAGCGAGAATGGATTCATCTTTGAAAAGTAGACTCAGGTTAGCCAAGCTTGTAAAGACTGATGTATTAAAGCAAATAAGCTCCAGTAAAAATTAATTACAAAAGAATAGATGGATGTAAACTGGAATGCCAGCTTCCTAATGAAAAGTGAAAACCTGATCTGTCACAGGGGCAGATTGCTCTGGTTATTCAGTCTTTCAGTGAGAGAAATATTTATTGAGTGCCTTCTGCGTGTCTGGCACTATTTTCCATGCTTGTGATATGTCAGGAAAACCCAAAACTCCTCAAATAGCTCATTTTTCAGTGAAAGTAGTGCATCATTGAAGCCAAATTATAATGAAAGTCTGCCTGGTGAGCCTGGAAATCAGAACAGGCATGATTAATTGTCTATATTTCCTAACCGGGATTAACCTGCCTCAGGCTCCCTTTTAGGGAACAGAGAACTCCAGTTTGTGGGACTTATATGGCCACTGCCAGTTTTCAGTTCTTTTAGCTTCCCTTTTGGATTTCCCTGATGGCCCAGATGGTAAAGAATCTGCCTGCAATACAGGAGACTCAGGTTCGATTCCTGGGTCAAGAAGATCCTCTGGAGAAGGGAATGGCAACCCACTCCAGTATTCTTGCCTAGAGAATTCCATGAACAGAGGAGCCTGGCAGGGAACTGTCCATGGGGTTGCAAAGAGTCGGACACGACTGAGTGACTAACACTTTCACTTTTCTGTTAATCCAGACAAGTGCTTCTTAGTCTCAGTATAGTATGGTACTTCTGTCTGCCATCCCATATAAATATCAGCACATGTAATTATGTAATAATAGGTGTAAATGGTAGGAGAATGTTATCTTTATGTGTGTGTGGTGGCTGAAAAAGGTTCCATCATCTATGTTTATACAGCCTAAAATGATATGACAGAAATTATTAAATAAATATTTTTAAATTATTTTAAATAATTTATTACTAAATTAAATTTAGTACCATCTTTTATTACCATCATCATTGTCATCACTACTACATTCTTGGCCTACCTTCAAAAGTTGTGACTACAACAACAAAAAAAGAAAGCAAAAAACAAGTTGTGACCAATTCATAAACTCTTAAAGCACATATTCACTGCCATCCTCTTGGTTTATTTTCACAGGCAACTATCTTTGCCAAGGGTATATACATTTTACTAATTCCAAGCTCACCTTATTTCTCTCTTAAGTACTTGGACTACGTATGTTTCCATCTGAGTTTTTCTTCATTGCACTTTTCTTATATAAATAAGATTCTCAAGCAGTGTTTGAAGTTACTAATACTATTTTAATACATTCCCCTATGAGGGCAAGTGCCTAGCCAAAATTTTCAGATTTAATACTGAGCTTCTAGGTCCGTAGTGGTGAAGAAATTTTGAAATCTGCAGTAGGAATTTAATGACAGTGAAGCGAAATAAAAATCCTAACCAAAAAAGAAGAAAACTATTGCATTGATTTTGCAGATTAAAATTTTTCTAATATTTTCCTTACTGGATTTTACATATAAACCCTACGAGAATTTTCCAGTGTGGTTAATACTTCAGTAGAAAAAGATCTAAAAATGGCTGGTTAGAAGATAAAAGTGAATTTTAAAAATAAACTACTGGTAGGCAATTCCCTGGTGGTACAGTGGTTAGGACACCTCCCTTCCACTGTGGAGAGCCGGGTTCAACTCCTAGTCAGGGAACTAAGATCTTGCAAGCTACATGGTGTGGCCAAGAAAGAAAAAAGCTTTGGTGAGAAAAACTTTGTAACACATATGAACACAAAGAACTAATTTTCCGTTGTTGTCACTTACTAATTGATATGAGGCAAATGAAACTCTGTGCCTCACTTTCTCATCTGCGAAATGAAAATATTCTGTCTCACAGTGTTTTCTTGATTATTTCTAAAGTATTTACACCTGTGCCTGGCACATGATAAGCATTTAATAAATGTTAGATCTTGTTATAGTGATTCCCTATATAAAAAAAGAAAAAGGGAAAAATCCAGTCAAATAGAAAAAGTAGACAGGAGACCTGAGTAGGCTATTCACTAAAGAAGTACAAATGGCTGATAAGCAAAGGAAAAGAAATTCATCCCTGTTAGTAAAGAAATGCAGTTAAAGTAACAGTGGGATTTCTTTTTTTGCCTACCAGATTGGCAAAGTTTGAAAAAATTGTTAACATATATTAGCCAATTTATAGGGAAAGCATTCTAATATGATAGTGATAGGGAGTAAATTACTATAATAATTTTGTAGGATAGCCTGTTAAAATTGAAAAGACCAACGCCTTTTACACAAATGCACAGAAATATGTTCAGCAGTATTCAATAAAGCACTGTTAGTAATAGTGAAAAATTAAAATGACCTACCTAGCCAGAAAGACTGGTTACATTCTAATAGTCCTAATAATGATGGTTTCTTGAGTACCGACTCTGGGCCAGGCACTGTGTTTATGTCTGCAAATCTGTGTACATTTCCTTGATCTTTACCCTAAGCCTGTGAGAGGCATTGGGAGTTCCATAGCCAAAGAAACTGAGGTTTAGAAAAATGTAGGAACCTCCTCAAGACCCACATTACTAGTAAATGGCAAAGCCAGACATTGAATTTTTATCTGACTCCACACACTATGTTAGGTCATCACCAATGTGATGGTATGTTATAGAATTCTTGTACAAAGAGAGATAGGTTGACTATTACCAACTTGAAAAGGGATCCAAAATACATACACTATGTGAAACACCTATAATACGTGAAAAAAGCAAGTTACAAAACTGTGTATTATGATCCCTTTAAAAAAATCTCAATGTATTAATCTATGAATCTTAAAAAGTCTAGAGAGATAAACAACAAATTATAAATGTTTGTTATCTCTTAAGGGGGTGGGATTCTTGGGTTCACTATGTATACAATTTTAGTTTTCAACAAGCATGTATTACTGTTTAAAAGTTTTTAAAAGACCTTTTTTTAAGCTAACATTTTCACTTTCTTCTGCCTTTTAGGTGATTCCAGTGAATTCTGCCGGCTCTCCTGTTGGAGATGTACCATTCATCCGGTCAGGATTGTTGGGGTTTGTGGGGCCAGTAAGTGATGCTTTCATGTTTGTTTTGATGCACCTGATCCAAATATTTGTACTTTAGTTCACAGAACAAATTCTAGTTAGTCCAAGAGTATTCCAGGGTCCCTTAACTTACATTTAGAGCAGTTCCTGTAAAAGTGTCATAAAATGAGTAATGTTTATTGCTTCTGTTAACCCAAATTCATTTTATTCCTTCAAACCAAGACATTATTTTTTTACTTTCAAAACTCTTTTCACTTACTCTCGCTACATTGCTTTGGTTTGATTAATATATTTAAGTAAGTTAGAGGAGTGCTGAAAAAGTTCCCTTCCACAGCAAATGGAAACCATAATAGTGTACAAATCATTTTCATATAGAGTATCAGTACTGCCTCAGGTGTAACAAAAAATTCTTTGAAAGAAAATAATTTTTCTTTCAGCAAATAGAATTTATAGGTCCTGGGTTTATAGAGACAATTAGGATACAAAACCTATTCTCAAAGAGCTCACTGTTAGCTTCATGATCTGGTGAGAAAGGCAGAAAGCCAGAGCATGGAGGGCATTATATAAAATAATGGAAAGTTTGGATTTTATTTTGGGCCAACATATCTCCCCCCATCTCTTAATTACCTCCATATACTCTTTTTCTCATTTTAACAGTTCAACTTATATAAAAAAAGATCTCATTTTATTTTATTTCCTCCCTACCATTAATAGGTGGATGGTGGGGGTGAGGGCATACCTCTAAGAGAAGCACTCTCCCAGAAAGAGACATCTACACCTACTGTCTTGACTTACTCACTTAGCACCAAGAAATTCTCAAAACCGAGCTCCTTTTGGCTTCTACTCCAGTACTGAGGTCTAAGATGGAGTTCCAGCCATCACATCTGCATTCCATAAAACAGGATGGTCCTACTATCTCTTAAGAGAGATTCCCTGAAGCTGCTGAGCAACACTTCTCCTTCTATCTCATTGTTCTTAACTAGTCACCTGGCCAAACCTAGCTGCAAAGGAGGCTGAAATGCAGTCTTTATTTAGGTCAGCCATGCCCAGCTAGAAATTCTATTGCTATGAAGGAAACGGAGAAACAGACGTTGGGGGACTAGCAGTGACTGTCTTCCTTTATTTACGTCCACTTTCAGATTGCACTGGCAATGGCTGATTCTCTTTTGTCCTCTGGGATGACAGAAGGATGGACCAGTAGCTTCTTGAGACTAGAGGTTATGTCTTACAGAGCCTCATCAGTGTGTGGCACTACACTGTACTCAGTGAATCAATGAGTAACATTCAGGTAGAGATGATTACTAGATGATTCAGTATATGTAAATGGTCCAAAAATTTAGGAATTCTGTAATGAATGAGAAAAGTTTATTGCAAACGTACCTGGGAAAATTATTGATAAAAATTATATGAAATAATAAATAATAGAATTATTTATACAAATGATGCTTTTAGGACATTGACAGCAGACTTCCTGCAGCTCTGTTATTTTATTGGGCAGGAGAGGCTCTTAGAATTCCTTAGACCTTTCTTTATTAACTTATTTCTAATCTTACCAGATGGAAACATTACCCTTATAAATCGAGACATTCATTCTCACATTAAAACTGTTTTACTCTCTTCCTAATTCCAGTGTTAAATGGCTTAACAATTTTTCCTTGCATTGATTCCATGAATAAGTACAAGATGATGAACTAATAACATAATCCCTGACTGGAAAAATGAACTGTGCTCATTTGGCATCCTGGTTTCTTTATTTTAGAATTCCTAGCAGTCTAGTAGTTAAGGCTCTGTACTTCCACTGCAAGGGGCATGGGTTTGATCCTTGGTCAAGGAACTAAGATTCCATATGCTGCTCTGTGTGGCCAAAAGTAAAGTAAAATTCCTCCCTAAGAAAGAATATGAATGGATTGTTGTCTTATGTACTATTAAGACCCCATTAATTAAAAGATGCCACTAATTCTGAGATGTCAAACACTTTCTTAGAATCCATAAAATATGGTATTTTATTTCAAGGCAGGGAATAAAATGTCTGTTTTACTATTTAAATGTTATAAATCTCTTGTTACCTTTCAGGGCAGCTTGGTGTTCGTGGTTGGGAAAATGGACGGGTTACTGATGGTTAGTGGTCGAAGACATAATGCTGATGACATTGTTGCTACTGGACTGGCTGTTGAGTCAATTAAGACTGTTTATAGAGGAAGGTGAGTAGTACAGGGTTCAGATGTTAGCACTTCTGGTGAAATCCAAAAATCCTTATAGTGTGAGTTATATTCTGTAAATCCTCTAGATTAGATTTTTTTTATGAAGTGTAATAGAAACCAGGCTTTGATTATTTATCTTAGAATGTCTGGTTCTTTGGCTGTAATTGAGAGGAATAAAATAACCATATTCTAGTTTTTTATTTTGATTTCAGTATTTGATTATTACTGTTTGTTGAGTCCTGAGAACTGAGGAGAATTCTGAAACATTTAACTTCCTACTTTCCTTCAATACAGAAGTCACCCCATTCAGTCTAATTGAGATAGGTGCTACTCTGTAGGAGTTTAACATCTAAGCGTTTATTCTCTTACTTGATTCCAAATTCTCACACCATTTTAATGCAGAGATTTACATAGTACGTAAGTGCTAGTTTCAAATTCCATGGGTGAAGTCAATTAGATAGACTTTTTTCTTTGATTATATAATAACGTAAGGAAAGATATTTGAATAATTGATATCCTATTCAGTAGTTTTCAGTCATGGATATATGTCTAAAGCAGTCTTGATGTCCCTTAGGTTTTGAAGGAGTAAGAAAAATTGATCAAACCAGTAGAGAACCAGCTCCTGAAATGTGTAGCTTTTTGTAATGGAGTAGCTTCCTGGGGGATTCTGTCTTTGGTCACAGTCACATCACCAGCACTCAGCATGCAGCACGCACAGTTGGTGTTCATTAAATATGTGTGGGTAAAAAGAAGGAAGGAAGGGAGGTGGTCAGGCATGCTGGCACCTCAACCCCCCTGTGCCTTCCCATTGTTTCACACATTCATTCAACAAGCGTATATTGGTTGCCAGCTGCGTGCCACTTAGATGCTCGGGGTGTGACAGCGAACAACACAGACCATGTCTCTGCCCTCAGGAACCTCACATTCTCATTGGGGAAAGAGCAGGTTAAGGTAACCACATAGGGAAATCACGAGAGCCGATGATGGGGACAAAAATGACACATTGGGTGGGGGTTCCTGCTTGTTATGTGAGGGGAAGGTGGTGTCCCGGGATGCTTCACTAGCAGGGGGACGTTTGAGCGGAGACCTCACTCAGAGCACCCCCTCCCCTGGCCCGCCAGGTCCTCTGTGGCCGGGCAGGTCTGACCTCTCCCCACCACTCTCTGCTTCACCACCCTGCTCCAGGCACACTGGCCTTCTTGCTGTTCCTCAAACCTGCCAAGCTCGTTCCTACCTCAGAACCTTTTCGCTTTCCGTTCCTTCTGCCCGGAAACCTCTTCCTCCAGATCTCGGCGTGGCTCGCGTCCTCACCTCATTCAGGTCTCTGCTCCAATGTCCGCTCCTCAGGGAGGCGCTGCCCACCTCCACACACTGCTCCGCCCCCGCCCTGCCTCCGTCCCCAGTGTATAGCACGACATGACATTATTTCATATTTATTTGTTTGTTCTGTCTCCAACACGCAAGCTCCACAAAGACAGGGACTCTGTCTTATTTCTCACTCCGTCCCAACATTCACGACAGTGGTGCTTAGTACATGTTTTTTGCGTCCTCGTTTTGATGGTAATGATTGTGACGTTTTCTTTTCGAAACTACTCATTCCTGGGCAGTGCAATGGGCATGTCTCCTCTCTGTATTTCCAACTGAGCAAAGCAAATAGGACTGGTTGTGAAGGGAGTCCTGATGTGTTTGATCTGTCTCTCTTAGAATTGCTGTGTTTTCTGTGTCTGTATTTTATGATGAGCGCATCGTGGTGGTTGCAGAACAAAGACCCGACGCTTCCGAGGAAGATAGTTTCCAGTGGATGAGCCGTGTGCTACAGGTAGGCACACCTGGGGTCTCTGTCAGGGTGGTTGGCTTTGCTGTCAAAGGCCGCAACAGCCACTGCTGAAGCATTTCCTTCAGTGGACCAGTTACGTTGCCGCCTTCTTTTCTTGCCAATAACTACTCAGATATTCCGGGTAATGTTAGCAAAATCAGATCATTAATAGCATGCCTCCTTATGGACCACAGAATATTTTTCTGCTCAGATTGCCAAAAACAATTGAATTTAACTTGCCTCAGCAAGTTCTTTCGCTCTTTTGTGCCCCTAGTATTTTCTACCCACAAACATTTTAACTGTCCAAATGTGGAACACATGCTTGACATAATTAGTTCCCATGCGAGCAGCCACAGTCTTACTACTTGCTTAAAGTGGTGCCTAATATGAGCTGTTGTTCTTACTTTGAAGGAGCTTTACTGTGGAGTTAGAGATCTAGGTGAAATAAACCACTAGGGAAGGAGGAAGGTTTGGGCTCAGTAGAAAAGATGTGTTTCTAGGGGATCAGGCTAGAATGATGCAGAGAGCCTGGTGTTCGTTTAGAATCATACTTTGAATCCCAGCTCTACTCCCTTCCACATAAGTGCCTTTAGACCACATGCTTCACCTCACTGGGTTTCTTTCCTAATCTGTAAAGTGGGGACAAAATTATCAGAGCTATTGGAAGGTTAATGGATATGGTAATTAGATAATGAAATATTTAGTGCTTGCATTCAGTAAAAGATGATGGTGATTATCAGTAACATAAAAAGAATCATCATAAGCAAAATCTCTAGTAAAGAGTTTAGAGAATATTTGTTGGATGAGTGGATGGTCCAGAGGAAGCGTGGACTGTTCTTTTCATGTAATTTATATGTATTGGGGTTGTTCCCAGTGTCTGTAACTTGTCTGCTTGGGGCATTTGGATTTATTTACTGCCAACTAGTAGTAAAGTTGTAGAAATGATATGAGCATGAGATGAGTGATAGCACTAGATGATTTGTAAGATTCATCTGTCTGCAGGATCTGTAATTCTGAATTGTCAGCTGGTAGAGCATAGGCTGTTTGTAGTGGAAAATCAGAGAAAGGAGAGAGAATCTACTGAAGATACACTAGATAGAAAAAGTGGGGAAGAAAGTAGGACTGGGTGGTCTCTGAAAGATGATTAAAAATCAGACTTGCTAAGAGAATTTTTTTCATACTGTTCATATTTTCAAACACACTGCTTGTTTCATTCAGAAAGAATTTTGGGGAATAGTGGTAGACTCTTGTGGTGAATTATGAGTTTTTTCCTGTAATAGGAAACAAATTCCCCAGGTTGTTGTTTTCCCCTGGAAAGCAACTATAAGAATTAAATGCAGTGCTAGCTCACTAATCCAAATTTTCGTTAAAGTCATTTTGGGTTTGATTAGGGTGTGAAATAAGAGGTCATTATCTTATTTGTAGCTTCTCAGCTTGGGGCTCTTGGATCCATAGAAGAACAGTAAGAATACCATATGTTCTGTAGGTTAGAGCCCAGAGGTTGTTTAATTCCAGGTCTGTGTATGATATAAATTAACTCAGCACCTTCTAAGGAAGGTGGTCAGTAAATGACTTACCAGGTGATGTATTTTCTTTTTTTGTTTTTGTTTTCTTGGCCATGCAGCTTGTGGGATCTTAGTTCCCCAACCAGGGCTTGATCTCATGCTCCCTGCCGTGAAACCAGAGTCCCAACCACTGGACCACCAGGGAAGTCCCCAGGTGGTATATTTTCAATGGAAATCCAGGCCACACATGATATATTTTCATATTCTAAGATACCAGAGACTTAGGAACTCTTCCAGAGTTCCCATTTGCTAGTTATCACTGTTGGTTATTGGGATAGTCTGAGGAATATGCAATTTAAGTTTATTCCTTTGCCATCTGAAGCCTTTTTAATAAAAGGGCTTGATCCATCTTTTATGGCTCTTGGTCCATTTTTCTTCTCAGGCTGGATCTCCTCTTCAGTAACACTTGTGGGTAATCCTCTCAGGACTTCCCTGGCGGTTCAGTGATTAAGACACTGTGCTTCCACTGTGGGTGCAGTGGGGGTGGTTCAGGGGTCAGGGGGCTCAGTCCCTGTTCTGGGGATTAATATCCTACATGCTGCATGGTGATGCCAAAAAAAAAACCCTCTCACCTGGTATGTTTGGAACCAGTATTGATCGTTGATCAGTTAGTTTTCAGAGGTGATTGAAGCAGAAAACTGTAACAATGAGAAATTCTTCAACTGTTAAATTTTATCACAAAATATGTGAGTGTGCTTTGATTCAGTGCATCTGAGTACACCAAGTTGAGTTCCAGGTCAGCTTACTTCCATAAACTACATCCAAATGAATTGCCTTTAGTTTCTGGTTTCATTTCAAGTTAGACGAGAACCTGAGTATTTGAAAAGAAACTAGAATACATAATATTTGCCTTTTAGAATGAACTTGCCCATTCCTATGAATATCAATAGTAGTTTGTTAGGAGCTCACCTGTAATCAGTCTTTTAAAAGCATAGGTCTTCGTATTGTTTTACATTCATATTTTATCATTTGATATGGTAGTTAATTAAATTATATGAACAATGATACCAAGAGCAGCAGATGTGAAAGGTATAGAAGCAGGCACAGCTGATAGTGAGTGCACAGCTGTGTGGTTGGCAGCAGGGGTGCACCCCTGCACCCTGGGAGCTGGTGGCCTGCAGGATGCAGTGTGCAGTGGCCTCACCTAGATATTTTGCAAATGGGATGCCTGTTAACCTGGTGAACCAATTAAGCAAGGGCTTACTTACAGAGGTTCTGTTGTGGTCATAATAGAAATACTTTGCCTCTATTTAACGAGCTATGTTGAACATCTAAAATATTAAAAGAACCAAAACAAGTTTGTAGGTTTTAGACATTATCACTCAAGAGAGAACACATTGAGGCTTGGAAATCAGTATCCACTTTCGTCCATTTAGGTTGTATTTCACTCCACTGCCATCACTGGAAGGATTAGGTACCTTTAGATGTATAGGATCATAATAATCTATCCGATTCTAGACCTAGAATTGAGAGAAAAAGAAAAACCCTAGAGTAGAATAATGGATTATGTTAGGAGGATGCCAAATGTTACAAAATCAACCTAACTGAATATTTTTCTTCGTATTTTTCTAGGCAATTGATAGCATTCATCAAGTGGGGGTTTATTGTCTTGCTCTGGTGCCTGCCAATACACTGCCCAAAACTCCGCTGGGAGGGATCCACATATCTCAGACGAAACAGCTCTTTCTGGAGGGATCGCTACATCCTTGCAATATCCTCATGTGTCCACATACGTGCGTGACCAATTTGCCAAAACCCCGGCAAAAGCAACCAGGTAATAGGCTGACTTTGAAGACATGACATGAAAATTGTAACTTCAAGAAGCTGAATTCTTTCAGTGTGATTTTTTTTCCTCTAGAGTTAAACTTTAAAAAGATTAGTAAGTAACATGAGAATAGTATCAGCTGACCAAAAGCATGGAGGATTGAGATTTTTGTAAACTGGCTTGTCCAGATTTATTGTTGGCTCAGTCTTCTGAGTAATTCTCAGTAGAGTGCCACCATTTTCCATGATGTAAGGCATGGGCTTGAGGTGATCAGATTCCCACTGGTGGAGGTAGAACAAAGCAAGTCCTGTAAAGCAAGGTTCTGATAATAAGACAGCTTGTATTTATTGAGTGCTTACTTACTAAAAGCTAAATACTAGCTAACTTTTACATTTTATAATGTGATCCTAAAGCTCTGTCCTCAGCTATGGAAAGTAAAGTTCAGAGAAGTTGAGGATTATGCCAAAAGTCATATAGCTGGTTAGACCTAGGTTATGGGGCTAACTGAGAAGGAGACTAAAAGCAGCAGTAATGGATGGATGGTCAGTCATGTTAAAATATCTGTTTAATCCAACATGAAGCCAGAAAGTTTTATTGATGCTTTTTCATTTTAAATGAGAAGTTAACAAGAGCTTCCAGTTTCTTATATGCCTGGAAACACATGAGAGGCAAAATCTGGTCTTGACAGTTCCCACTGCTACCACACACACTTGCATACACACTCACACACATATAGAAACACACTGTGTACATCAGCATGTGTACACATATGTTGAGAAGAGGACATAAAAGTGGAGGATTAGGAAGACAAAGGGAAGTATGAAATTTAATTATATTTCCATTAAGACTACTTTTGCTGAAAATTAAACAGGATGTACAGTAGTAAAATATAAGGTAAGCTTCTGAGTCTCTAGAATATTTTTATTAGGATATTAGTAGTTATTACTTCAGTGGTCTGGCCGTTGAAGATCGTATCATAGTTCGTTATCTAGAAGTTATTGTTGGCTCACCAAGTAACCTTACCTTAGTAAAAGTGTGCATAGAGCTGAAGTATATATAGTATTTATTAGTTTCTGCTAGTGGAAATGAGAGTTTATGGAAGTTAATATTCTAAAGAAGCGGTTAGAATCAAGAAATTTACTTATCAAGAAATTTATAAAAAGATGTATTTTCATATTTCCGGCCTAAGTATCTGATAGATATGGAAAGCATAGAAGTCCTTCTCCATCATAGATTCTGTTATTCTGAAGTCCTACATTCATTTGTCATTTGAGTGAAATCTCATTTTAAATAGCGTTTAATCTAGAATTTAACAAAGCTTTTATGTCAGTAGATGCTTAAAAGATGCAAGTCAGAAACATAATATTAATAGTTGTTTAAAACATTACTTTTGCTAGCCAGATTTCACCTAATTTTACTAAATGATGAAGCCTAAATAAAAGATTTATTCATAAGCCCCCATAGGCATAGCATCCACCTGTCTGATGAAGGCGTTATGTTTGGATTCTATGTTTTTGCTGTCTGTTGTGATGGTCTGCTAAGATCTTAGTGGAACACGTATGGGTCAGACCAAAGCGGCTTGAAAATTGAGACATATATGGAGCAGACATGATGTGGGAGTAAGATAAGAGGTTGGAGTTTTAAGAAGAATACAGGAGTGTGGAGATGGATGGGAGTGAAGTAAGAAAGGAAAGGAGGGGACGAGGAAGATCGAAATGATGTTAAGGCAGCCCAGTGACAGAAATTTCATTGAAATTCCTGTTAAGCTATTGTATTAAGAACGAGAAGTGTTAGGACTAGTTTTGACTGCAGGTTTCAGAAGAGCATAACAGCTGCTTAAACAAGAGAAAAGTTTATGTCTTTCTCAGGTAAAAGAAATCCAGAGTTAGGCAGTCCTGGGCTAGGAGGGTAGATCCTCAGGTCACTGTGGATCCAACTTTGCGTCTTGTGCTGGCACTGTTCTCAGTTAACTGCTGTCATAGATACGCTACATGACAAATAACCCTAAAACTCAGTGGTTTAAAGTAAGAACCATTTAGTTTTCACTCATGGAATGTGGGTCTGCTGGCCCTGACTGGGCTCAGCTGGCTTTGGCTTGGCTCCAGACTGTAAGTTGGGTTCAGAACTGTTCCATGTGTCCCCTCATCAGGCAACCAGCAGCTAGCTGGGCCGTAGTTTCCTCAAGGCAGATGGCAGAAGCGAGAAGCCAAGCCAGACCATACAAGCATACTTACAGCTTCTGTTTGCTTCATGTTTCCTAACATTTTATTGTCCAAAACAAGTCAGACCATGCCCAAAGTCAGTGGAACAGAGGGGTGTATACTCTGCTCCTATAATCACAGCAAGGAAGACTTATGAAAAAACAAAACAGTCTTCTCCAGCCAGCCTTAGCATACTGCCTCAGGGTTCATTTAAGCGCCTGACCTCCAGCCATCAGTTTTGCATCCCAGCTAGCTGCAGCTGCTGCTGCTGCTGCTAAGTTGCTTCAGTCGTACCCGACTCTGTGCAACCCCATAGACAGCAGCCCACCAGGCTCCTCCGTCCCTGGGATTCTCCAGGCAAGAACACCGGAGTGGGTTGCCATTTCCTTCTCCAATGCATGAAAGTGAAAAAAGCAGAAGTAAAGTCGCTAGCAGGTAGGAGGAAAAGACAAAGGGAGTACTCTCCCCCTTTAAGCATATCTTCCAGAAAGTAGGCTTATTACTTACCCTTACATATTATTCTCCCACACTAAAGAACATAGTCCTTCCGTGTTTCCTCTGCAGGGGGCACAGGTGCGATCTCTGGTTAGGAAACTAAGATCCTGCATGCTGCATGACGCAGCCAAAAAATAAAGAATACAGTCTTTATTTCAGGCATTTGCCCAACTAAAAACTGGGGGTTGTAGGGAATTCCCTGGTGGTCCAGTGGTTAGGACTCCTTGCTTTCACTGCCGAGACCCGGGTTCAGTCCCTGAGCAAAAAGCTAAGATCCCTCAAGCTGTACAGTGCGGCCAAAAAGCCCCAAAACAAAAAACCGGGGTGGAGGGGGTGGTTTTTGTTTCTTTTTCTTTCGTTAGTTGTACTGGGTCTTGGTTGTGACACACAAGATCTTGGTCCTTCATTGCCGCATGCAGGATATTTTTTTAGTTGCAGCATGAAAACTCTTAGCTGTGGCATGTGGGGTCTAGTTCCCTGACCAGGGATTGAACCTGGGCCCCCTGCATTGGGAGCACAGAGTCTTAGCCAGTGGACCACCAGAGAAGTACCTGGATGTTCTGTTTTTAAGGAAGAGAGGAAAATAGAATTGGAGTTGAGGATGAGCAGTCTTTGCAACTGAAAATTTACAGAATTTTGTGGGGAGAATAAGAAGGCATGTTAGTACATGGACACAAGAAATGTTCACGGAAGGACCTCAAGAATTTACTGCTGAATTAATTTTGTCATTTTAAATTACTCTGAAAAATTCACTTTTTAAAAATGTCACGCCTTTATTAACTTTTCACTGTGAGTCCAGTATTGGACAGCTTACACAGTTGTATACATTCTGAATCCTACCTATATAGAAAGGCTCTCTCCAATAGGATATACCTGTAACTTATTAAGTAGTCTCTTGGGAAAAAATTTTGCATATTATACTTAAAATTTCAGTGGACAGATGCTTTCTAGATGAAAACTGTTCAGCAGAGTATTGGGATTACTTACCCTTTAAGCTGTGGTGTTTTGGGGTTTTTTTTTCAAGTTTAAAATTTTTCTTTAATTTTTCATTTTGGAATAATGTCACTTAAAGTTACTAAGCAATGAAAGAATTCTCTTACCCAAAGGTAAAGAATTCTCTCTACCCAACTTCCCCAAATATTTTAAAGTGTTTCTATGATTTAAGTAGTTTTTGTCCCAGCTGTGTCAGTGCCTTCATAATCAACATATTTTGGCAATAAACATTATTTAATACGAATCCAAGCAAAGATCAGCATTATTCAGAACTCAACTGGTAATAAGTTTTGTTAAGTTTTAGGCATCTTCTTAGTTTGACACATTAGAATCTTAATCTTTAAATGACCATCAAGAAAGGCATACAGTGCCTTAGTGTTATTGAGGAAGGGTGACTTTTCTCTTTTGAGAAAGGGAGTTTTTGCTTTTTTCCTCAAGTGTCAAGCCTATGGGAAAGTTGAAAGAATACTGTAATGAACACCCATACACATTCCCCTAAATTCAGTAATTGTTATTTTTCTTAAACTGAACTCTTTGAAAGTAAATTTCTGACATCATGACACTTCACCCCCACATATTTCAACTGTGTTATCTCTAGAGCAGCAGTCCTCAACCTTTTTGGCACCAGGGAAGACAATGTTTCATAGAAGACAATTTTTCCACAGACCAGGGGTGGCGGGGGGAAGGTTTCGGTATGATTCAAGTGCATTACATTTATTGTGCACTTTATTTCTATTATTATTTACATCAGCTGCACCTCAGATTATCAGGCACTGGATTCTGCAGGTTGGGGACCTCTGCTCTAGAGAACAGAAACATTCTTCTAGAATTTTCCTAATCAGCCACAATGCCGTTATCCTGTTAAGAAACTTAGCATTAATATAATGGTATCATTTAAAAATATACAGCCAATATTCATTTATCTCCCCTTGTTTATATAGCTGATTTTTTTTTTTTTTAAACTCAGTATCCAGTCAGGGTTACACATTACTTTTGGCTTTCATGTCCTTTAACTTAAAAGCTCCCAAACCTCTTTTGTCTTCAAGACACAGATATTTTGGGGGAATCCAGACCAATTGTCCTGTGCAGTGTCCCACAATCTGGATTTCTTTACCTGCTTAGAACCCCTCTGATACTCCTAATGAACTTACTCTCAGTCCTCATAGAGGGCAGATTTCTTTTCAGAACAGATATTCATTACCATTAAGCCTGCTGTTAGGGTTTTATCTGTGATTGAAGCAGATAAAAATTATTTATCAATAGGAACCAGTGCAACCAAGCATCACCTCCTGAGAGTGAAAGCTCCCCTCTATACTCTGTCCCTCCCTCCCCTCCTCTAACCCTGTCCGTCGCTCCTGTCGTTTTCTGCCACTTCTGCCACCAGGCGTTACTTATTTGTGTATGTATCTATTGGTTGCCTTTCCTGCTAGAATACAAGCTGTCTGGTTGGCACCTGTATCCCAGGGCCTAGAAGGGTGCTCAGTCAGTGTGGTTGAATGAACACTTGAACCAGCTGTGGTCAGTCTGGAAATGCTTGTGGAGGGAAGGTGCTACATCACTTGAATTCTCATCTCCAAAGACTTTATTTTTGCTCTTAACTTGCAGGTGTCGGCCCTGCTTCTGTGATGGTTGGGAATCTGGTTGCAGGAAAACGCATAGCACAAGCTGCAGGAAGGGATCTCGGGCAAATTGAAGAGAATGACTTAGTGAGGAAGGTAAGTGTTCCAGAAATGTTGACTTTTATAGACAAGTCAAGGACAGAAACTAGGCTTCACATAACAGATGGGAGATGCATTGTCCAGCTTTTTAAAAGTTGCTGACCCTGATTCTTTTTTTCTGCCTTATGATTTCAGCACCAGTTTCTGGCAGAGATTTTACAGTGGCGAGCCCAGGCAACTCCTGACCATGTCCTCTTCATGTTGTTAAATGCCAAGGTATTAAACATTCAGTTGCATATCTAATCAGCTCCCTATTGTATCTTAGGCACTCTTGATCTCTCTTTCATCAGAAAATTTCTATTGCCATCTCTGAGGGGAGAGTTATTGCCTTTCTCCTTGTTTTGATATATGAGGATAAATTGTATAGTTACTTCAAGGCTGAAATGAGACCTCCTGAAGTGTCATTCAATACTGTCTCTTTTTTATCACAATGAAGTCATCTTTATTCAGATAGGAACAGTAGGGACAACCATGTAATTGCAAGATCCACAGATATGCATAATGCATTGTGTCAGTGTAATTTTTTACTCAGTTTGACTTTTCATTCTTTGATTTCCAGCAAAAATAAAATGACCTTAGGTCAGCATTTTAAAAACCAGAGTAATTTTTAGCACATACTTAATTGATTTTTTGCTAACCTAAAAAGCCAATTGAAAATTATTCAAGAGTATATTTAACTACTGCTTTCTAATGGATGGATCACCAGAATATTTTATTTTTTACATTATACATCTTATGGGAGTCTGTTGAGATTTGTGGGTTTTAATGGCTGAACCATTCCCTTCTCCTTGGGATCTTCCTACCCCAGGGATCGAATCTAGGTCTCCTGCATTGCAGGCACATTCTTTACCATCTGAGCCACAGGGAAGCCCTTTGAATGGCTGAGTCAGTAGCTAAAAGTAATGTGACCTTTACATAGAACAGTATTTCTCACCAACAAGCAGAAGACTGGAGGATCTGTTAGCATCTCTTAGGGGACTTACCCAGATTGCTCCCTTCTGCCCCAGCCCCCTGGATTCTGATATATACACGCGCACACACAACATTGAGAGTTTATATAGTGATAGAACATGARAGGAATATGTTGTGCATCTTAATGAAGAGTCAGTTAAAGTCTTAAGAACCATAGCTCTGTGGTAGAAAACTTTGGGACTTCCGTGTTCCATCTCTGCATAAAGTGGGCTTCTCTTTAAGCCCATGGGTTGATTAGAGTGCTCCCATTCAGTAAGGTGATGTCAGTCTAGCTTGTTGCCTAGTCCACTCCCAGGCTTGGCTACAGTTAAAGTTACAGCCCCATAAAAATCATACTCCAGATATATTTGTTGGTGAACTTAAGTTTAAATTTGCTTTTTGGTTAGAGAAATAATATATATATGGATAACTAAAGGACATGAAGTCCATTTATTCTTCTGTGTATTTTAACATTTTACCTTGGATTAGCCCGAGCCACCAGAAAGCTTAGGAACCATACAACAATGTTCCCTTAAGCCCAGAAAATGCTTCTTAAAGAAGTTTAGTTTGGTGCTGTACCATGGACCAAAAAACAGGCTATTGTGATTATTCTCTGGTGGTCCAGTGGTTAGAACTCTGCACCTTCGCTGCAGGACGCCCGGGTTCAACCGCCCGTTGGGGAGCTGAGATTCCACAAGCCGCACCAAAAAGAAAAAAAGGTTATTGTAAGAAATGGCCTTATGAATTTAACCCTGATTTTAGCCAGAGGAATATTCTTAATGTCTAACAGTAGACAATTGACCAAATAAATTATGGCCTGTAAACATGATGAAATACTATGCAGTCATTAAAAACAGTGTTAGAGAAGACTAGTTGATGACCCAGAAGATATTCATAATGTGGAAGTAAGAAAAGTAGAATATAAAATTTTAATAATGGAATACTTACTGAAGACCCTGTCCTGGATACTTTGCATTTCATAGTTCATTTTAAGATTAAGGGAACAGAGGCACAGAGACATAAAATCACTTGCCTGAGTTCACAGAGCCCAGGGCTAGGACTAGGAATTTAGCTCCTTCATTTGAACCCAGACTGGCTTCAGGGCCCACATTCTTAGCCAGTGCACTGTAGAGCCTCTGGCATAATATAGTATGATGGTTTTTTTTAATGTTTCGTGTGAATTTATATACAGTATATACTTAGTTTTTAAAAACCAGGAAAATACACACCAGAATGTTAATAGTGGTTCCAGCTTATATTTACTAATCTGTATCTTCCAAATTTTCTATATTGAACACCTACTGTTTTATATTCATGAAACTTAAGTTATTTTTCAAAAAACTAGCTCAGTAAACTTGTTTTTATCATAAGTTTTTAAAAATTAAGTTTTTAATTAATTAAGACTGTGTGCTATTGGCACTGTATAGACAAATAATAGTTTGATTTTATCTGGTGAATTGTAAGGTAGGCATACCTGACCAAAACTCATATATTAGTGCACCAGTGTATATTAGAATGAAGAGTCCATCAGAAGTAGAGTGGATGAGTAAATTGTGATATGCTCTGACAGTTAAATGCTATGCGGTAACAAAAACGGACAAGCTACACACCTAGGTGCCATAGCCTAGATGACACTTCATAGAATGTTGAGAAAAAGAAGTAAAGCACAAAATATACATGTACAACACAATTCTGTGACAATCTAACACTTCAAAGGTGGTAAAAATATAAAGAAAAAAAAGGCCACTAACATTAAAACATCATGATAGTGGTCCCCTATGGATGGCGTCAGTGACTCAATGGACTTGACTGTGAGTAAGCTCTGGGAGTTGGTGATGGACAGGGACGCCTGGCGTGCTGCAGTCCATGGGGTCGCAAAGAGTCAGACAAGACCATGCGACTGAGCCCAGCACATGGAGGGAAGGAGAGGGCTGGTGAGGGCATCCATGGGGTGCTTTTGAGCGGCTGGCAGTGATCTTTCTCACATCAGGCTGATTCTTAATCTGCACACTCAGATCTGCGCTCTCCCACTTGGATGTTATATTTTAAAGAAACAGGGGTTTAAAAGCCCAGCTAAGTGAAACTTGACACTAAGGATTATTTATGAACACCGGCAGGAGAAATTATTCTCAAGACCTTTATTATTAGCTAACAGACTCAGATTCACTGTTACTCTTTTCATTTCCATCTTTGCTGTTAAAATGCGTGGAGCCAGACGTGTGTTTTTCTCATAGCAAATGTATTTGACCACATAGCCAGTGTCCTGACCTCATTCCTGCCTTCATCCTGCATTTCGTTATTTTCCTTCTACTTTTTATTTCTTCACTTAAATTAAAAAAAAAATAGCTATATAGGTTTAAAGCTGCCTTACATAAGAAAGACTGTAAATACATGTGTTTGATTTGAGTTAATGTTGTTAGTCCCTCAGTGCTTTCAAACACTGAGAAAGAAAAAGTAGACCACACACGTCTTTCGGTGCTTAGGAAAGTTTCGCTGAATTTGATAGCTTGCTAAAGATAATCTAACAAGGCGCACGCCTTTCATGTAATGTCAAGTTGGCCATATTTTTTACCGTTGTATTTCATTGCTGAGCTTCAACCGTGCATATACTGTCTTCTGTTCCAGGGGACTACAGTGTGCACAGCCAGCTGCCTTCAGCTTCATAAGCGAGCAGAGAGGATTGCGGCCGTCCTTGGTGACAAGGGACATCTAAATGCAGGAGACAATGTGGTGTTGCTGTACCCACCTGGTGAGTGCTGGCTTGGTAGACTGGACAAGCTCTGTTACTAGACTGCTGACCAAGAGGACAGGAGCTCAGGGCCACCGTACATGACCGCGTGGGCTGTGCACCGAGGCTACTGCCGTGCAAACACCCGCTCCCTCCAAAGTTGTGTGGTGTGGAGGTTCTGGCTGGGACCGAGCCTGTTGTACTTACTCTTGTGTTTCCACTGTCTAGCTCAGTATGGTAAATACTATATGAGTGAGTGGTGATTTCTTGACTTGTGGAAACACTCAAAAGAGACTGTTAATAGGAGCACTCAGGAACTGTTTCACCCAGTTTCCAAAAGTATGTTGTGCATGAACTCTGACTTAACATTCTCCACATTATAATTGGTGCTTACTGTCCCGTGATTATTACTGCTTTCATCTTCCACACTCTATAATGTAGTTCAGCAACCTCTTCACAGCAAGAGCGACTCAATTATTTGATGACAGTTTGGTGTATTCAGAATTTCAGGCAGAGTATTTCAGTTGTCCCTTTCTTTAGTCTTCTGTCACCTAACCTACTCCTACATCTAGGCTTCTGTGGTCTTTTATCCTGTTTACCTCATTTTTACTGTGATTCTTACTTGTTCTTCTATTTATATGGATACTAAGATTTCTTAGAAGCTGTTAAGAACAACTTTGTTCTGGGAGGTTGTTTTCCGTCCACCAGTTAATCACGGTGATAGATATGAGCACTGCCTGAGGGGGCTGCCCTCCGAGTCCTTGTGTTGCAGAGGCTTTGTGTCAAGTGACGCTTTGCCTCCCGAAAACTTGCACCCACTGGGGAAGTGACATCTCAGGGCTCTGAGTGTTCTTAAAACATAGTGGCCTTCTTAAGACTGAAAGAAAGCTCAGATGCTTCTCATCTCTCCTTTCCAATTGTTTTATTTCCCAAGTGAAACAGCCCTAATCTCTGCACTTAATTTTCCTAAATAGTATCAAGTAACGATGTCAAAATACTTTCTTTAGGTATCTTTCAAGTGTTTTCTTTACTTTTGACTTCCTTTCTCATTTGTTTATTCTTGGCTTCTCTGTATTTTTTAAAAAGTTGTTTTATATGCTTCCTTCTTTTACCTTCAGTTTCTTCTTAATTTAAAAAATTCCTAGGAATTTCCCTAGTGGTCCAGTGGTTAAGATGCCACAATTCCAGGGTAGGGGGCATGGGTTCCATCCCTGGTCAGGGAACTAAGATCCCATATGCCACACAGCCAAAAAACTAATTTTTTTCCTAAAAAAAAAAAAAAAAAAAATTATTCTGATAATGTCTCCTTAAAATTTTGGTCTAGTTAACCTGTCTGGCCCATGATTTAAAAAGCTATGTTTGGAAACTCTGCCTTTTGCTTTCTCAGTGACAAACCAGGCCACTAATTGGCTGTGTCTTGCAGGCATAGAGTTAATCGCTGCATTCTATGGCTGTCTGTACGCGGGGTGCATACCTGTGACTGTCAGACCCCCTCATGCTCAGAATCTCACAGCCACATTGCCCACTGTCCGCATGATTGTTGACGTAAGTACCTGGTATAACTTTCCTTGTCCTCATCTCTTAAAGCCCCAAGTCAGACAACTAAGGATCCTTACTCTTTTCCAGTTTAGTTGAGTCAGAAAGTCAAATCTAACTCCTGAAAAGTACCTCCTTTTCCTTCATCTGATCACAGTGACCAGCATTTTTAGTGAAGAAATATGGAAAAGCTGTTTTTGGTGAGATACGGGATTATGTTTTTATCATAAACATTAAGTACTGAAGTAAGTGAAGATGCCATTTAGTAATTCTCCATAAAACTTGTTTTTTTTTTTCTTTCTTAGAAAAATTCTAATATTTTTTCTGCATACCAACCAAGATAATTTTAGATGCCAAAGTGAATTCTCCTGATGTAAGGTCAATTTTGGGGGGTTTAGTCTTACCAAATCACTTGGTATAGTATTAAAAAGGAGTCCAGATCTTGCTCTGAAAGTGATAGGAGTTTCTGCAGGAAATGAGAATTGAAGACAGTGAAAGAAATCTATATTGCATCATATCCTAATGTACTTTAACACAAATTGCAAAATTCCAATTAATGTAACGTTTGTTTCTCTAAGAACTGCTGCTCTGTCAGCAGCTAGAACCTGCAGTATAGAAGCCACATTCACCACAGATGATTTTTCTGCAGAGTTCGTTTCAGTAGAACGCCCTGTTTACAGTATGCAGAGTAGGCTGGGGCAGCAGAGAGGGGAGTTTCCTTCCACCGACACGGTTTGAGTAGTAAGGGAAGTCGGTGACTTTGCATTTCCACGTCAGATGTGTGGGAGAGCTTGGTTCCTGTGTGCGCACAGAGTCCCCCAAGTTCAGGATATGTTTTCTAGGTCCAGTGCAGTTCGCCACTCCCTGGACTGTTGCAAACACTACCTGCTTCAGAGATGATCCTCTGACACCTCTCATTCCCTGAGTACCACAGAAATCCATGTTTCTGTTTTATTATGATGTTCGTGAAATTAGATCTGGGGTCCATACTGAGATTGTGACCATGGAATATTTGAGAATCACTGTTGTAAATAGTAAGTTGTGTTGTAAACAAGTCTATCATTCTAATTCAGTGTATTTTCAGTACAAACATAAGGGGAATACTGACTTCCATTGTCCTGTGTACGTTCTTTGAAAGGCTGGTACTGCCCTGTCCAGTTGGATGTGTGAGTTGCTTTTATCTGCAACCAGTGCCTATAGTGCTACACGGGGCTAAGCTTCCTGATGCTTAGTTTTGTCCATTTGTCTTCTAGGTCAGCAAAGCAGCCTGTATTCTCACCACGCAGACCCTAATGAGGTTACTGAGGTCCCGAGAGGCAGCAGCAGCTGTGGACGTGAAAACCTGGCCAACTATCATTGACACAGGTGAAAGGGAGATTTCTCCAGGGTCGTTGTGAGAGCAAGAACATTCACTCCCCGAGGTTCCCTAGATTCTCATGCCAAAGATGTTTACACTGCTCTTCCGTTGCAGTCCATTCCACCTGCTAAGACAGATGCAAAACTTAATATGCACTCAGCTTGAGTTAACCAAAGTGCTAGATGTTGCAACGACCAGATCCAAAGAAGCAGATCACAATGTGCTCGAACTCTGGAAACAAAACATGTCTTCCTGTCATACTCTTGGCATCATCAAACCGTGTGGTTAGGTGTTTATTCCAGATGTGACTGTAGACATACAGGGCTGCATAAGCATTGAGAAGATCTGACCTTTGACTTCCAGATGCGATAGAGTTGGAACAGCACTGGGCTAGGAGTCAGCAGGCTTGGTTCTGGTTCAAGCTTCAGTCCTCATTTTCTGTATAACCTTGTCTGAGATTAGCCTCTCTTAAAATACTACCTACTCTTAAATAACTCATATATTTATTGGGGATATTGAATGCAACATAATATGAAAATACTTTGAAAACCATAAAGTGTATGAATTTAAATGGTGTTCATACTAAAGAAGGGGGTGGGGCACTAGGGTGGCTGGAGATGGTAGTGGAGAGGGGAGTGCGGGTTTGGGAGCCACGCAGACAAGTATAAATCCTCATCCTCTTGTTACTCGTAGCTGCTTCGTGTTGTTGTGAAGATTAAATGACATCATGTGAAGCACCAGCACACAATCATTATAATAACAACATCTAACTTTATTTAGCCCTTACTGTGTGGCAGTCATCTAACGTGTATAACATCATTTCCTCCTATACCAACCCTATCAGATGGATGCCAGTTTTATCCTCATTTTACAGACCAGAAGGCTGAGGCACAGGGAAGTAGGTAGTAAGGTGGCCAAAATGTTTGTTTGGGTTTTTGCATAAGATAAAAAAACCTGAACAAACTTTTTGATGAATCAGTAGGCTGAAATTCAGACCCAGTCAGTTTGGCTCCTTTCCTAGTCACTTACCCATTAATTTCCTCCCTACCAGTTCTCAGGTAAGTGTTATATAGTATCTACCTCAGGAAAAATCCATATGGATATAAACCCAGGGATGACATCTATTTACAGTTATTCTCCAGTTGCTGAACTGTAAGCAGTCATTTATAGAGTATGCAACACAAGTGGATTGCATTGGTATTAACAATGCAGATAATCGACTGCACTTACGGAACTCAGTCACATTTCAGGAAGACCTGAAATATGTGCTGTGATACAAACAACAGAGAGGTTTCTTTTCAGTGCTGGAGCAGCTCTTCCTTCACAGAGCTGGGTGGAAGGTGGTAGAGACAGTCTTTGGCTTGGCCAGAGATGACTGCCCAGTGACACAGAGATTGAAAAGCAAGAGTCAGAATCGTTTCTTGATTTGGAGGCCAAAGAAGCCATTAAGGAGGCATGGCTAGGGCTAGAGACATCCTTGATATCCTTGGATTCCACATACAGATTTGGACAGAAAGGAGAGGTATCATGAAAGAGCAAAGGTAAACAATTCCTTTTTGTTCCAAATTGTCTAAATTGTCATTCTTAAAATTTGTCACATTAACTTGGAGAAAAACCATCCAGCTTTTAAAGCAGACTGTGATTACTATACCATGTACTAAACTAAATAACAAACTTTAACTTGAAACCAGCATAACAACAAGTAAAGCTTCTTGAGTTGTTTTAAAGTGCTTTATGTGAATTAACTTACTAACAGTTTAGAGAAGGCAGGTTTTATTATCACTTTAGAGACGAGTAAAGAGAAACAAAGAGGTTAAATAGCACCAAGGTGATGACATTGTTGATAAGTGGCACAGCTGGAATTTGAACACTGGCAGACTGCTTCTTTAGCCTGTTTTCGGCTACTGTGTTATAGTACTGCTCACTAGTCTTTTGATAAATACATCTACCTGATGTAGTTTCCTTGTTTATATTGTCTAGTGGTGCCCTCAGCCCCAGCCCATCACTCCAGGAGTGATGTATGTGGGCTGGTTGGTTAAATGCTAGAAGCCCTAAGCTTTAGCAAATCTCAGAAGCTAAATGTGGTTCTAGCAAAGCCACAGAAGACCAACTGTTGAATAGCAATGATTTTTGAGTTCCGGCATGTCAGGTTTTTTTGAAGTGTAGTTGATTTACAACGTTGTATTTAATTTCTGCTGTTACAGTGGAGTGACTCAGTTTATATATATGTGTGTGTATGTGTGTATATGTATATTCTTTACCATTATGGTTTATCACAGGACACAGGATATTGAATATAGTTCCCTGTGCTATACACAGTAGGACCTTGTTGTCAATGTGTGTGATTGTCAATGTGTGGGTTTTCTTTTTTCTTTGCAGATGATTTACCCAGGAAGCGGTTACCTCAGCTCTATAAACCACCCACTCCTGAGATGCTGGCATATCTTGATTTTAGTGTCTCCACAACTGGCATGCTCACAGGAGTGAAGGTAGAGTAGCTGGGATATATTTACTCTCACTGGAGGCTGGTAAAATGCCAGGTTTGCAAAAAATAGAGATGACCGCTGCTCCAGGGACTTCAGATGGAGAGGCCAGTTGGTTGTACCAGAGACCAGTGGGTGGAGAATCAAGAGCCTCTGCTATATTTAAATAAAAGCACTGGCTTTTCCGGAATAAGTTATCCCAAGGAATTTGTGTTCTGAACCTAGCATAGACTCTAATAGATGATGCAGGTTACATTTAAAGTCAGTGTGAAGTCATAAATTCATATTTCATAAAACTCAACATTGACAAATGAACAGACAGACTTAACTTGAGTTAGATTAGGCATTTTGAAGCAGCAAAAGATACATGTCATTTTGAGGAGTTGGAGGGAATTGAAGCTTCTCAAATCTATCGTTAGAGCTGCCCTTCTGCCTGTGGGATGCCAGTTCCATCCTGTTCCATGTTCCTTACCTTCCAGATGTCCCACTCTGCGGTCAATGCTCTCTGTAGAGCCATCAAGCTCCAGTGTGAGTTGTACTCCTCTCGGCAGATCGCCATCTGCCTTGACCCTTACTGTGGACTTGGCTTTGCACTCTGGTGTCTCTGCAGGTAGGCATGGAAAAAGCAAAGAATCAGAATGCATGGGAATATCTTTGAGGCTGTGACCATCCCATCCTTTCATGTGCTCCCTTAATTCGGTAAAGTTTCAGTAAAATGCTGATGTTTCCTGGAATTTGTGTACCTAATGCATCTTTGATGTTTGTGTAGTTTTGTTTGCATTCCCTCTTTTCTGTTAGTTTTATGCCTCAGACAAAAGGGCTGTGATCTTTTTACCTCTCCTGTGCTCCATCCTGTCATCCATCCTCATTTTAGAATCAGAGCCAAGTAGAAGGATGGCACTTGGGTGAATGGCACGCTCTGTCAGCCAGAACGTACCCCCTAGGCTTGGCAGAAAGGACTGTAATGAGATGGGTGACAGCATGTGGCTGGAAGGCAGCACACTGGCCAGATTGTTCCTGTGGAAGAGCAGATCCCAGCTCTTTCCACTCTCCCCCCAAGGACCTCATCTCAACCTGCGTTTCCACCTCCTTGGTGAGCATCTCCAGGAACGCTTCACAGACACCTGTGACTCAGCATCTTCCTTCTGTGTTCCCTTCCTTCTTAGGATGGAGTCATCCATTTGGGGAATCATGCTAGGAACCAGGCTTTGTCTTCAACTCTGTATCTTTATGTCGCACATCCAATTAAATGTCATATTGTTTGTCTCCATTATTCTTATCAGTACATAAGAATCACCTAGGGGTCTATTTAAAAAAAAAAAATCAATGAGGCTTCCCTAGATGTACTAACCAGTTTTCCAGAGGTGAAGACCACAATTCCAGGTTTGTTTCTTTCTGGCCTTGCCAAAAAAAAAACAGAACACCAAACTCTTTTAGAATTTAATCTGATTCATGCATTGTAGAGAAGAAGGTGAAGCTCGTTAGGAGGCTAGGTAGAAATGACCTTTATATGAAGATGAACAGGAACCATGACCTGAAAGAGGATTTTTCCTAGTAGATATTTGCAACTTGAGGATAGTAGGGACTGGGGACTCCTCCATAGATAAAGTCGCTCCCTTGTGAGATTTTAGTTGCCCGACCAGGGATCGAACCCATTCCCCCTTCAGTGGAAGCACAGAGTCTTAATCAGTGGACCACCAGGGAAGCCCCTGTCCAGTATTTTTTTAATAGACGATTTTTGGACACCTGGTGATTCTGATGTATACTCAAGGTTTAGGAAGTTGAGGTTTCAGGGCCAGAGACTGTACATACAATATGAGACTCTGCCATTCCTTCCTTTGTATCCTGGTGTGTTGATGGGGTTCAAGCCCTCATCCTCTGTCACCTGGACTATTGCAGCCTCTCCTAACTGTCTTGTCAATCTTCAGTGACTCATGTCTCTAATCCCCCCTTTCAGGTAGCTAGATTTACCCCAACTTTTCAAGCTGTAGTGACTGTCTGCTGGGTAGATTCTAAACTCTTTCATGTAATAATAGTTCAGTCCTTTCACAGTTTGACCCTGGCCCTTCTGCCTTCACTTCTCATCATTTTCCCAGGCAAACGCTGGAATACCATTCATGTAATTTTATATCTCTGTGCCTTTTCATATGCTCTTCTTCTGCCTGGACAGCTCTTACCGGCTTCCTTATTTCCTCCAGCCACTGTCAAATTCCTGTCCGTTCTTCAAGCCTGGCCCAGCTATCACCTACTCAATGAAACACCCGCCCCTGCATTCCCAGTTTGAAGGACTTGCTCTTCATTCTGTGATCGTGATAGCCTTTCTTCCCATCTCAGTATCCACCTTCCACAGTCTGCCTTATTCTGTAGTTATTGTGTCGTGTGAGTTGAATAGGAACCAGGCTGATTGTTAGGCCTTTGTATCTAGTGTGACCCTCCCCTGTCCTTTGTGCTCAGTAAATATTTGTTGAATCGATGGTGTTCTAGGATGAACTGATCGTGTTAGTGCTTGCCTTTTTTCATTGCAGTGTCTATTCAGGTCACCAGTCCATCTTAATTCCTCCTATGGAGTTGGAAAACAACCTTTTCCTCTGGCTCTCCACAGTCAACCAGTACAAAATAAGAGACACCTTCTGCTCCTATTCAGTAATGGAGCTTTGCACCAAAGGGCTTGGGAACCAAGTGGAGGTGCTGAAGGTAAGAAGCAGCTATAACAAGGAGCCAGTCCTGAGAGAAATGGACCAGGCATGGTGATACCCCACCTTGTAGGGCTGGCCAGACATACCTGCCTACTTTTTTTTATCCAAACAGGTACTTGTAAATCTCAGTAGGTGTATCTCTTTCACTATCTAATTTAATGCAGTCTTTTAAAAGAGTTTAATCTGATTCACACAATGTGGAAAAGAAGGTAAAGCTGGTTAGGAGGCTGAATAGAAATGGCTTTTACGTGAAGATGAACAGAAACTGTGAACTGAAAGAGGATTTTTCCTAATAGAATTTGCAACCTGAGGGTATTAGAGATTGGGTTCTCCTCCATAGATAAGGGTCACTCATTCATGAGTGTATCCGGTGATCATATGTCTCAGTGGCATATGAGAGAGTCAGAAAACCCCGAATTTTCTTTAATAGAGAAGTATGACCTTAAGAATGAAAAAAAGAGACGAGATTAGATCTCTGTGTTGCTAAATTTATTTTTCTGTTCGTCCCGTCTCTCCATTTTGAAATAGAAATCTAAGGTACAGAAATGAAGAGGAATTAAAAATATATTGCTGAAAAACCTAAGAGTGTTAGGCGAAAGAGGAAAGAAATAGAGAATGAGCAAATCGACCTGTGGGTAATGACTTTAGAGGAATGCCTGGGTGTTTTCCAAAAAGGTATATCTTTTCCTTGGGTATGTGAGATGAGAGCACACAGTTCTTTTGGCTTTTCCTGACCAAAAAGGAAGGGCAATGAAATTGCTTATCCAGTGTTTCTGTGACCCTACTGATCTCCGCCTCCGCCCCCCACCCCGCCAACGTGGTGTCTTACAGACCCGGGGAATCAACCTCTCCTGCATCCGAACGTGTGTGGTGGTGGCTGAGGAGCGGCCCCGCATTGCCCTCCAGCAGTCCTTCTCCAAGCTCTTCAAGGACATCGGCCTGTCCCCGCGGGCTGTCAGCACCACTTTTGGATCCAGAGTCAATGTAGCGATATGTTTGCAGGTGACTGTCAAGATATCTTGTTTGTGTGGGGAACTCAGAGCGTAGGCTGCTGCTTACCCAGCAAGGGCCTCTGGGCTTTTTATTTGGACTTCACTGTGCCTGATTTTGCCCATTGGTAAAATGAAGATGATAGTATTGTCCTTCATAACGTTGTCCTGTAGAACCACCAAGTTTCTAGGTGCCAATCTCTTGGAGCCATGTCCAGCAGTTGAGCACTAATGTAAATGTTTACTCTCAGTGGTTTTATGGTCCTCAACATGAGTCAAGATTTCTGAATCCTACTTGAATTTTATTTGTACATTACCCTTTGTGGAGTTTTTGTTTTTGTTTTTTTTGGCAGAGGAAACACAAATGAGCTTGTGTTCTCTTCTTCAGCCAGATGGCAATTTTGCCATGTTATCTTGGTGGGTAAATAATAGAAAAGAGGCTAAAATAATGGAAAAGAGGGGAATCTAATTTTCTAAAGCTTGGAAATGCATAAGGCAAATGCAGGCATGGACAAGAGTGAGAGTTAAAGGAGGTGGCCTAGTTGGGTGGACACGCTCAGGTCCTCTGTGTCTGGGTCGGGTGACTTTGGAGCAGCATCACAAGGCTTTAACTTTGGAGCCCCGTTGTGGGCGCCTTGCCACCAGCTTGGGCCAGTGTTGGTTTTGGAAGTCCCATGGGTGCTGGTCTGTCATACCCCTGCCTTGAGTCCAGGGATGAGGACCCTCCTCACCCTGGTAACCGTTCGATGCTGCTCTGGCCCCCAGCCTCCTCTCCTTGAGGAGGAAAGGAAAGAAAGATGAGGAGAAAGCTGGCCAGGAGTCTCTTCTCTGAGGTGTTGACTACAGCCCTGGCCCATCTGGTTGAAGACAAGGTGAGGGTTCAGAACAGAATTTGGATTTTTCCTGTATGTGACTAAATTAGCTATATCTTGACTTGAAAATGTAACATATGGAAATGCCATTCAGCTAATTTTAAATAAACAACCCACTGATTTATTTTTCTTCAGGGAACCTCAGGGCCTGATCCAACTACTGTATACGTAGATCTGAAATCATTAAGACATGACAGGTAAGTAGATTTGTTAAGCTTGTTTCCTGTTAGCATTCCTAAGCATATAAATTTCTGAGCCTTAAAAAAGCCAGCTCTCCCCCTCACCTCATTCATTTTGTTTGTGTCTTTGTGGAGAGGAGGGTAAGAAGAGGGAAGGAACTCATTTTCATTATTAATATCTAACAAGATTTACGCTTGTAAGAGGAAAGCTTTAATTCTCATAGTGGCTGTACTGTTCCTTAATATTAAAATGTAATACTAGTATTTTGTGACATATGACGTAAATTACACTGAAATGGATAGACTCTTTTCCTCTGGGAGTCTAAAAATAACAGAGAAGATAAATGAGACAGTAGAGGGTTTTTGAAACAGCACTGTATCTGAACCACAGGAATAAAAGCCTTCCTCTTTACCAGCCCACGGGTGAACTGGAACTACATCCCAGGGGCGCTCCTGCTTGAGGGCTCTGGGACCTGTCTCTGGGTCCCGCTGACTTAGGCTGTGTTCATGGTGAGGCCCGTGGCACTGAGCCAGCCTGCAAGGCAGAACGTCTCTAGTGCTGTGGTTTTCAGCCCGGAGAGAGTTTGCTCTCCCAAGGACAGTGTCTGGAAACGTGGATTGTCACGACAAGGGGATGCTACTGACATCTAGTGGGTAGAGGCGGGGGATATTGCTAAACATCCTACAGTGCACAGGATAGCGCATCACAAAAAATTACAATAAAATATCTGACCCAAAATGTCAGTAATGCTGAGTTTGAGAAACTGCACTGTGAGGAGGGCTCTTGATAGATTAGAGGTTTGGGAGGACAGTGTGCAGCTGTGATGGATTTCTTTTTTTTAAGGCTCATGTGTAGTAAATATTGTTCTTTTACAGGGTTCGTCTTGTGGAACGAGGTGCCCCCCAGAGTTTGCTCCTCTCAGAGTCTGGAAAGGTATTTGTTGTGTTAACCATTGGGAAGGTGTGTGTCACCTGTGTGGAGAAGTAGTTTTAAAGAAACCTGAAGCCTTATAATATACATGTTAGTACCCAGAGCAGGACTAAATTGACATCTGGAGATAATTAATTTTCATAGATTTTTATTTTTAAATCCTCCCGGCATTTTATTTGACAAACCAACTAAATTCAGTGTTCATTACACTCAAGGTGAAGAGATGAGCAGCACTAAGAAGAGCCGATTCTATGTTTATGAGTATTTCAGGTGGAAAGATAGGGTGACAGATAGGGGGTATGGTTTAAGATCCAGGGAAGACATGCACGTATTTAAAGTTGAAAGAGAAATCAAAACATTTAAGACATTAAAGATATTTGAGAGTGATTTCTTAAATGAGAATAAGGCTTTAAACTGTTCAGGGAGACATTTTGTTATTGCCTTAGTCCATTCAAGCTTCTCTAACAGAATATCGTAGACCAGGCAGCTTATGAACAGCAGAAACTTCTCTCTCACGTTTCTGGAGGCTGCTAAGTCTAAGATCCAGGACCCCACAGATTCTGATGAGGGATTTCTGGTTCTTAGATAGCTGTCCTGTTGTTCTGTCCTCACATGGTGGAAGGGGTAGGGAAATCTCTGAGTCTTGTATATGAGGGTATGGATCCCATTCATGAGAGCAGACCTCTGACCTCCTCCCATAGGCCCCGCCTCCCAATGCCATCACTTTAGGAGTCATATTTCAGCATACAGATTTCAGTCTATAGCAGTTTTGAACAATTTACTCAGGTTGAGCAGATCAAATCCATATAAACTCTCAAGTTTCTCATCCTTTTGAAGAGAGTAATGATGCCTCAGCATCCCTTCTAGTAATTCTGAGAGGCCAAGGAGAATGTAGGGAAGGAAACAGTGGGCCCAGCCTCACATGTGCAGTCGTGGCTCAGCCCCTTGGGGAAAATCCCTGTTTCACTCCTCTGTTTAAACTCTTCCAAGTGGAGTTAGGTTGATCTCCTTAGCGTCTTGCCAGCTCTTCCTCTGCCTCCACTGGCAGTGAGTACCTCAGGGACTTCAGAGCAGTGCCTGGCCCACACGAGCAGGAATGGCCTTCCTCTTCCTTCCTTGAGGTCTTACATGTGTAAGCCTCTTGATGCTAGAAACCCAAGGTGAAAAGAGAGGTCTAGGACAGAGGACAGGTGTCTGAAAAGGCCCCAAGCTGTCCTCACCCAGCACCTGCCACTTCCTTCTCCCTCCTGAGGGAGATGTGGGCACGCGATGTCTCTCCTCTTTCCTGCCGAGCCGCTACCAGTCTGCAGTTTCTCACCTCTGAGGAGATGGCAGACAGGTTGGTTCCCCAGTTTAGTTTTGAGGCAGAATCTTGTTATACATACTTCTGTCCCCTGAGGTCGAACCCGTGAGTACCCGCTCAGCTCTGGCCTGTGTGCACTCCCTCACCTCACTGGAGGGAGGCAGTGGAAACTGCATTCATGAGATTGGATGGAACTCAATTTTTGTGTTTTCTCTTTGATTCTTAGATTTTACCTGGAGTGAAAGTAGTTATTGTTAATCCAGAGACCAAAGGGCCTGTTGGAGACTCTCACCTGGGAGAGGTATGTATATCTCCCCTTGACTCTGAAAAATCAGCAGTGAAAGACCCCAGGGTTCATATTCTAGAAGTCAGGAAACTATGGATTTAGCTTTTCCCTCATGGTGAATGTTTGAGAATTTTCATCTTTCTCTGTAAGACTCAAAACTGAAATGAGGCAGAAGGGGAAGATGGAGACCAGGATGGAGAAAAGATTGAGGCACCCAAGTTAGAGTTAGTCGCAGATTTGTCCACTGACATTCCCTTAGCTGAAGAGGAAAATGGATGAACTCACCTGCTCCCATCTATTAAGGAGTGAAACTAAAAGGAGCCACAGATACTGAATTTTTAAAATTTATACAGGGACTTCCCTGGTGGTCCAGTGGCTAAGACTCCTTGCTCCCATTGCAGGGGGTACAGGTTGGATCCCTGATCAGGGAACTAGATCCCACTTGCCGCAACTAAGACTGGGCTCAGCCAAATAAAATAAATATTTTAAAAAATAAAACAAGATTTATACAAATTTTATTCCAAAATATATTCACTTTAGTATTAATATAAAAATACTGTGCATGCTAAGTCGCTTTAGTCATGTCTGACTCTTTGCAACCCATGACTGTAGCCTGCCAGGCTCTCTCTCCATGGGATTCTTCAGGCAGGAATATTGGAATGGGTTGCCATTTCATCCACCAGGGAAGCTACCCGACCCAGGGATTGAACCTGCATCTCATATGTGTTCTGCTTTGGCAGGCACGTTCTTTACTGCCACTGGGAAAGCCCTTATAAAAACACTGAAAGGACTTAAATTTTTTCTTCCTTCCAAATCTCTGAGAAACAACTGCTGTCTTATCTCACAGCTAACCGGAAGCAGGGTTCCAGGTGACTGAGCCAGATGACCAGGCTCTGCCAGTTACCAGCTTTTTGTTAAGGCATGAGTTACTCAAGCCCTCTGGGCCTAGTTTCCTCAACTGTAAATAATAATGGCACCTACCTAGTAGAATGGTGTGACAGTTAAATACATTAGTACCTGTATCTGTATACACATGGAGCACTGCCTGTCACACAGTGAACGCTCGTGTTATTACTGCTGTTGGCTGTTGCTGTGTTTACATGGTAAATCCAAATACCCTGTAGTTTTTTCCTGCGGGCTTTTAAGCTTAGTTTCAAAGCACAGAAATGATCCCTCAGTGCACTGGTGAGACTCTAAAAGAGGCTGAGAAATGAGCCAAGGAGGCAGTGTAGCCTCCAGGTTGGATCTGGGTCTCTTAGTTTCTGTATCTTAGGTGAATTACTCAAGGGCTCCCCTGGTGGCTCAGATGGTAAAGAATCCGCCTGCAATGCAGGAGACCCAGGTTTGATCCCTGGGTCAGGAAGATCCCCTGGAGAAGGAAGTGGCTGCACGCGCTAGTATTCCTGTTTTTTCATTTGTAAGATGGCAGTGACTGTAGTATAGACTGTATTGTAACGTCGTGTATGTCAAGATTGATGGGGGTAATGTTTATAAAGTACTGTTCAGTACATGGTAAGTTCAGTAATTGACAGCTGCCGTCATTGTTGTAACTTTTTGGTAATTATAAAAATGAGGGTAAGAAAACCAATATAATCTGTCCTAAGTGAACAGAATTGATTCTGGCGAAATGTGACTGCTGCCCTTTTCTTGTTGTAGATTTGGGTGAACAGTCCCCATACAGCCAGTGGCTATTATACCATCTACGACAGTGAGACTCTCCAAGCTGACCACTTCAACACCCGCCTCAGCTTTGGGGATGCTGCTCAGACCCTCTGGGCTCGGACAGGATACCTGGGTTTTGTCCGCCGGACAGAGCTTACAGCAGCCACTGGAGGTACCTTCATCAGCTCCTCCCCCTTGTCCTGCTGTGCATTTCAAATGCCCCTAGCATGGGCTGGCCTTCTGCAGCCTGCCTTTGCATTGTGGAGTATGTGTGTTAAATTATTGCCCCTCTGCAACTCTAGAACCCACCCATGAATTTATATTCCTTTGAAGTAAGACTTTGCCCTGTGAAGAGGACCCAGGAAGTAAACGCCAGGGCCTGGTGTCAGCATCAGGATAGCTGAACCTCAGGATAGTTCGGCCAGGGAGTTGTAGAGATGTGCCTGGTGAATGCCCCTGGCAGGATACAGCCTCTCAGCAGCCTTGTGGGGCTGCCTGCTCCCTCAGCATGCTCCTGGGACAGGTGTTCCATCTTTAGTTCCTCTGTTCCTGAGTCCTGTCAGCATGAGTCCGTGCAGAGGAGCTGACCTGCTAAGCGCTCTGGCCCTGTGGCAGCTCACAAGACTGCTTGGCAGGGCTCTAGGGTAAGCAGCCCCCAGTCACTGTCTACCTGGTAAAGAGGCCTGGCTTCAACCTTCCTGCCACCATTAATGGCCATTTAAAAATACCCTACACTGTGTGCATCATACACATCAAGAACTGATGCATCACTCACTGGATAAACGGCTGAAATGGAGCCAAGTCATTTCTCCTTCGCCCCTTATATCTGCTGTCTGCGTGCTGGCTCTGCAGTCACTCCATGTTTCATGGGGAAGCAGATTCAGGCATACTGGAGGCAGGGGAAGCACACCTTGCTGGCTGTCCTGGTTTTGCAGCCTGTCTCCCATTTGCTGTGTGAACTTGAGCACTCACTCAGTCTCTCAGTTTCCTACTAGGAATTGGCAGTGATGACATTTCCTGCCTTGTGGACATGATGTGAGATTAAATTACATGATGCCTTCAGGTGTGGGAACACTACTTGGCACACAGAAAGCACTCCATACTCATTAGCTACTGTGTTTCTGTTGTTTTTATTACTATCATCATCAGCTCATTTTATGTGACTGGACTTCCTTACCCTCTCTCCAACACCTTCTAGCAGTTTGTTTTGCTAAATGTTTCAGAAATATTCCTATTCCTAAAAATACGTCATTTTTTGTTACTATTGTTTAATTGCTAAGTCACATCTGACTTTTTGCTACCCCAAACCCATGGTCTGTAGACTTCCAGGCTCCTCTGTCCATGAGATTTCCCAGGTAAGAATACTGGAGTGGGTTGCCATTGCCTTCTCCAGGGGATCTTCCCAACCCAGGGATCAAACCTGCTTTTTGGCAGCCAAATTCTTTACTGCTGAGCCATCTGGAAAGCCCAAAACATTCTATTCAGTTCATTTCAGTTCAGCTCAATTGCTCAGTCGTGTCCGACTCTTTGCAACCGCATAAACTGCAGCACGCCAGGCCTCCCTGTCCATCACCAACTCCTCGAGTCCACCCAAACCCATGTCCGTTGAGTTGGTGATACCATCCAACCATCTCATCCTCTGTCATCCCATTCTCCTCCTGCCCTCAATCTTTCCCAGCATCAGGGTCTTTTTCAATGAGTCAGCTCTTGGCATCAGGTGGCCAAAGTATTGGAGTTTCAGCTTCAGTGAACACCCAGGACCAATCTCCTTTAGAATGGACTAGTTGGATCTCCTCGCAGTCCAAGGGATTCTCAAGAGTCTTCTCCAACACCACAGTTCAAAAGCATCAATTCTTCGACACTCAGCTTTCTTCACCGTCCAACTCTCACATCCATACATGACCACTGGGAAAACCATAGCCTTGACTAGATGGACTTCTGTTGGCAAAGTAATGTCTCTGCTTTTAAATATGCTGTCTAGGTTGGTCATAACTTTCCTTCCAAGGAGTTTAATTTCATGGCTGCAGTCACCATCTGCAGTGATCTTGGAGCCCAGAAAAATAAAGTCAGCCACTGTTACCACTGTTTCCCCACCTATTTGCCATGAAGTCATGGGACTGGATCATGATCTTAGTTTTCTGAATGTTGAGCTTTAAGCCAACTTTTTCACTCTCTTCTTTCACTTTCATCAAGAGGCTCTTTAGTTCTTCACTTTCTGCCATAAGGGTGGTGTCATCTGCATATCTGAGGTTACTGATATTTCTCCCAGCAATCTTGATTCCAGCTTGTGCTTCCTCCAGCCTAGCATTTCTCATAATGTACTCTGCATAGAAGTTAAATAAGTAGGGTGACAATATACAGCCTTGACGTACTCCTTTTCCTATTTGGAACCAGTCCTTTTTTCCATGTCCAGGTCTAACTCTTGCTTCCTGACCTGCATACAGATTTCTCAAGAGGCAGGTCAAGTGGTCTGGTATTCCCATCTCTTGAAGAATTTTCCACAATTTATTGTGATCCACATAGTCAAAGGCTTTGACATAGTCAATAAAGCAGAAATAGATGTTTTTCTGAACTCTCTTGCTCTTTCAATGATCCAGCAGATGTTGGCAATTTGATCTCTGGTTCCTCTGCCTTTTCTAAATCCAACTTGAACATCTGAAAGTTCACGGTTCACATATTGCTGAAGCCTGGCTTTGAGAATTTTAAACATCACTTTACTAGTGTGTGAGATGAGTGCAATTGTGCGGTAGTTTGAGCATTCTTTGGCATTGCCTTTCTTAGGGACTGGAATGAAAACTGACCTTTTCCAGTCCTGTGGCCACTGCTGAGTTTTTCAAATTGCAAATGCAGCACTTTCACAGCATCATCTTTCAGGATTTGAAATAGCTCAACTGGAATTCCATCACCTCCAGTAGCTTTGTTGGTAGTGTTGCTTCCTACAGCCCACTTGACTTCACATTCCAGGATGTCTGGCTCTAGGTGAGTGATCACACCATCGTGATTATCTGGGCTGTGAAGATCTTTTTTGTAGAGTTCTTCTGTGTATTCTTGCCACCTCTTCTTAATATCTTCTGCTTCTGTTAGGTCCCTACCATTTCTGTCCTTTATTGAGCCCATTTTTGCATAAAATGTTCCCTTGGTATCTCTAAGAGAAAATCAAGTAAGACAGTAGGCACTGAGAGAGGGCATCAGAGGGCAGACAGACTGAAACCACAATCACAGAAAACTAGCCAATCTGATCACATGGACCACAGCTTGTCTAACTCAGTGAAACTAAGCCATACCGTGTGGGGCCACCCAAGATGGACGGGTCATGGTGGAGAGGTCTGACAGATTGTGGTCCACTGGAGAAGGGAATGGCAAATCACTTCAGTATTCTTGCCTTGAGAACCCCATGAACAGCATGAAAAGGCAAAAAGATAGGACACTAAAAGATGAAGTCCCCAGGTCGGTAGGTGCCCAATATGCTACTTGAGATCAGTGGAGAAATAACTCCAGAAAGAATGAAGGGGTGGAGCCAAAGCAAAAACAACATCCAGTTGTGGATGGGACTGGTGATAGAAACAAGGTTCCATACTGTAAAGAGCAGTAATGCATAGGAACCTGGAATGTTAGGTCCATGAATCAAGGCAAATTGGAAGTGGTCAAACAGGAGATGCCAAGAGTGAACATTGACATTCTAGAATCAGCAAACTAAAATGGACTGGAATGGGTGAATTTAACTCAGATGACCATTATATCTACTACTGTGGGCAGGAATCCCTTAGAAGAAATGGAGTAGCCATCATAGTCAACCTAAGAGTCTGAAATGCAGTACTTGGATGCAATCTCAAAATCGACAGAATGATCTCTGTTCATTTTCAAGGCAAACCATTCAATGTCATGGTAATCCAAGTCCATGCCCCAACCAGTAATGCTGAAGAAGCTGAAGTTGAATAGTTCTATGAAGACTTACAAGACCTTCTAGAACTAACACCCCAAAAAGATGTCCTTTTCATTATAGTGGACTGGAATGCAAAAAACATTTTGTAGAACTAGCTAAATAATCTTCAGCATCTATGTAGACATAAGCCATGTAGCCTTGTGTGTACAGTGTGTGCATAAAATTCTTTTTTTAAAAAAAAAAGAGTTAAATTTCTGCCATGTCCTGCTGGATTAGAAGCCTGTTAATAACGAGGACTAGTCTCTCCATGGATTCCTTAAAGACATCTAGAAATAATAACCATATATGTTCATTTCTTTTCCATCTCAGATCCTCCCCTCTCCTTCTTTCCCCACCCATCATCTGGCTGATTCCTGTTTATCCTTAAAAGCTCCGGTGGCTTTAGCTTTTCCTTCTTTAAACCCTTGAGCTGAGCTCGGGGGCAGTCAGGAGAGGGGAGGGTGATGTCCTCTGTTCTCCTTGTCCCTCATCCACACTCAAGTTACTGGGTTCACCACGTTCCATCTGATGTCCACCCGTGAGTATGTTCCCCCCACTAGACAGCAAGTATCTCTAGAGCAGGTGTCATATTTTGTCATCTTTACTCCCCATACTGGGCACAGTTCCTGGCACATGGTAGTAATAAGAATAATAGGAGCTAATATTCTTTAAAATCACTGGACAGTGACTGTGGCCAAGAAATTAAAAGATTCTTGCTTCTTGGAAAAAAGCTTTGACAAACCTAGACAACGTATTTAGAAGCAGAAATAACACTTCACTGACAAAGGTCAGTCTAGTCAGTACTATGATTTTTCTAGCCGTCATGTACAGATGTGAGAATTGGATCTTAAAGAAGACTGAGCACTGGAGAACTGATGCTTTTGAATTGTGCTGGAGAAGGCTCTTGAGAGTTCCTTGGACAGCAAGGAGATCAGTCCATCCTAAAGGACATCAACCCTGAATATTTATTGGAAGGACTGATGCTGAAGCTCCAATACTTTGGCTGTCTGATGCGAAGAGCTGACTCATTTGAAAAGACCCTGATGCTGGGAAAGATTGAAGGCAGGAGAAGGGGGTGACAGACTATGAGATGGTTGGATGGTATCACTAATTCAATGGATAGGAGTTTGAGCAAACTCCTGGAGGTAGTGAAGTACACAGAAGCCTGGTGTGTTGCAGTTTATGGGATTACAAAGAGTCAGACATGACTTAGCAACCGAACAACAGCAAGTACTCTTCAGCACTTACAATGAACCAAACATCATACTAACTCCTTTTCGTGAATTTAGTCCTCATAGCAGCCATTTATTATTACCCCTGTTTCACGGAGGGGAAGCAGGAACAGAGACTTAAGTTAATTGCTCCAGGTTACTCAGCGGGTGAGTGGTAGCACCTGGTGATATGGTGGCATCTAAACACTGGGCTCTTAACTCCAATGAGGTATCACACTCAATACATCTGATATACTACGTTTCTCTTTCTCTCCCCATCAGAGCGTCATGATGCCTTATACGTGGTGGGCGCTCTGGACGAGACCCTGGAGCTGCGAGGCCTGCGGTACCACCCCATTGACATTGAGACCTCAGTGTCTCGGATCCACAGGAGCATTGCCGAATGGTAAGTCCTCTGCACAGAGTAGATCTCTCCTCAGCTGCAGTGAGTTAAAGTTGATCTTTAGTCATCTAGCTGTACCAGAGACACAGCTGTGGAACTCCAGGGGAGCAAGCTGTGGAGATGGGCTCTGTGCACCAACTCTGGGGCCGAGTCCTTTTAATGACACGATCTTACCACTGGAAGTGACCTAACTGATCATCCACCTCTAGAAAGTTGGTGGGGATAATGGGAAGAACCATGATTTTGGGGTCAAAAGGCCCATCTGGAAGGTCCACCGCTGCCACAGTGGCTGCTTTCCTCATGTAAAAATACCTCCTCTGTTACTTCCTGATTATCAGGAGGATCAAGTGAGAGTATGCTTTGTACTCTATCAAGTGATCAGCAGATGAAAAGCATTATTATCATTATCTGGTCCAGGTTCCCTGTCTGGGCAGGAATTCCCCCTTCCTTGTCCCTGATAAAGAACCATCCAACCTCATGCTGACTAAAAATTTCTTAAAGTTAAAATTCTGTAATTTTTAACGGTTGGCTTTCATCCTGGATTCTTGACAATACAGAATCCACCCAGTTTCTTTTTATTCATAATTTAGTTGGTGTGTCCTTTCTCAGGTTTTTTTTTTCAATTCATGCAGAGAAGCCACAGTTCTTTTAGTGGTTTGTTCGTGCTTTCCAGATGCTTCTTTGTCTTGCTTTTGTCAGTCTTTCCTCAGACCTGAACAAGGAAGTATAAGAACAGTTAAGAAAAGTTGGGTGCCATGGTTACCCCCTAATTTTAAGCATTTGACTTTTGATGCAACCAAATATTGTGTACATTTTTCTTAATGATATGAATCTGTTTTTAAAGCAGCTCAACACTGCACAAAACACGTCAGTTCATACCTTCTTACCCAGCAGTCCCACTGAATGTAAAGTGCCTTTGTGCCTTATGGCATGATAGGAGAGACACTTGGACGGGGCACTGATCGCAAGGAGGCCAGCTGACTCCCTTCCTGTTTGGTGTTAGATTATAGATAATAATCTTAGTCAAAGCTGTTACGTTGCAAATATCAATAATTCTCTTCAAAACAACTTTTAAGCAAAAGAGAGGTCATAGAAAGAACACCTGGTTGGTTATCTCAGAGGCTCCTAGAAGTCTCTAAACAGCTTTGAAATCTCAAGAAAGGAAGAAACAGGGACCACCATCTTCTCTCTTTCTAAAGCTATGTGGGCATCCCGTCCGTTCTTTCTCTCCTCCCTGAAAAGCCATTCTCTGTATGTCTCTGCACTCCTACTACACCAGAACCTTCCAGTTCACACATCCTCAGCTCAGGTGACCAGCTAACAACTTTTCAGTCCCACTTCCAAACGCCCAAGAGATTTTAAATGGTTTGACCAATCAGTTGTTATCATAGGGGCAAGGCCATTCCTTACACATGTGGCTCAGAGCCTCCTGGTTGGGTCCAAGCGAGAAGGCAATTCTTGAGGCAGTGAGGGTAAGCCTTGGGCAGACACTGTAAAAGATGCCACATTAACTGAGTGTCATTGGAATTGCAGTGCTGTGTTCACGTGGACCAACTTGCTCGTGGTGGTTGTGGAACTGTGTGGCTCTGAACAGGAGGCGCTGGATCTGGTTCCTTTAGTGACAAACGTGGTCCTGGAGGAGCATTACCTCATCGTGGGTGTGGTAGTCGTGGTGGATCCAGGCGTCATCCCCATCAACTCCAGAGGAGAGAAGCAGAGGATGCACCTCCGTGACAGCTTCCTCGCCGACCAGCTGGACCCCATCTATGTGGCATACAACATGTAACCAGCCTCGTGGGATTGCAGGGATGGTCCTGCCAAACCACGGGAACCAGAGACCTGCGACTGATGTGAAAGCTGAGATGGCTACATTGTATCCTTCATCTCATCCTGTGGGATCCTGCCATCACAGGACACACAGGAGAGAATTCTGTGGTGGCAAATGAAAAAAATGTTAACAATCTGTTAGTCATGAGCTTTGACATAGCGTGAGCAGCACGTTACTAAAGCAGTTACATGCATGTTGCATTTTTTTCATCTGTTGTATATACTTGTATTTTTATCTAATGCTGTTTTAGAATTTTGTAAGGGAGTTTAATGAATTCACATGAAGGGGATAGTTTGAGTTACACAGTCCCCCGCTCTGTACTGTATTTTGCCATTTTACCATAGTTAGACACTCTGCGGGTTCTGTTAACATGGAACTACTTGGCTTTTCAGTTGACCCATAAGCAAATCAGATAACCCACTGAATATGAGGATTACTTTATATATATAATTCTTGACTGTAAAACATTTTGACCAGTGTTTTAAACATGTAAATAGGAATACATAATTCAGCTAAAAAAACGTAAAAATTGGCTTGTATAGTTGTAACAACTAAGGTAGAAACATTGCTGCTCTGAGAGAGAATCTCGGTATTCTCTGGGTGCAGTGAATAGATGACTAAAAAGTGCAAATTGTTTGCAGGTTTTGCTGCACATTGTACTATGTCTCTGTGGCTGGTATATTTTATAAACTGAAGCTGCCTATGTTTGTTTTTTAGGCTTGCATTCCCAGAATCAGCTTAAGCTTTTAACATTTCAGCCTGTTTCTAAAAACTGAAAAATCTCAGTTGAAAAATCAAAATGTTAGGAAAAGCTAAGATTCATTAGATCCCACCCAATTCTAAGGAACCACAATAACTCATTCTGGCCCCCAGTGTTGAAACAGTCTTTCACATGTAGAGTGACTACACAAGAATTTAGAATTTCCTCTTTTCCAGGCCCATTGTATACTGTGTTTGCAGTTACACATACAGCTTCTCTTTTCTGAGAACTGAAGAGCAACCTCTATGCTTCCAGTTCATTAGGGCAGGGATTTAAGGACAAGAGCAATAGGCTGGGAAGGCAGTGGGATCTACAGTCACTCGAAGGCATTAAGACCTCATAACTCCACGTCTCAGAACTGACCGATTTGGGTTGCCAAAATAGCAGGCTTATGCTGAAATAGGGGAAGTCTAATGTATGCAAGAAACCCTTTTGAAATAACTGTGGTGCCCAGGCCAAGCAGATGGAGCCTGGGACTGAGTGTGGCCTCTGGCTCGGTTTCCTTTCTTTGGTCTGATACTTCATGTATTTGAATATAGTTGAATTTTATTATTTTTTTTTCTTACAGAAATATTTTTAAAAATTAAAAAAAAAACCTCAAAGTGAACAGAGTTAACTTGTTAAATCAGAATGGTTCTCTTTGACCCACTCTGATCTATTGTGTAAATATTTATTTAGACTATTTTAATAATACATATTATTTACCCCGCTGTAACATCGTGTAAACTAAATATGTTTTTAAACAATTTTTAAGACTTGTAATTACCCTGAAAATAAGGTTTATAATGGAAAGACCAGATCCTTTGCCTCGGCAGCACTCCTGGGGGCTGCCCTTACACAGGCTCATGACTCCTAGCCACTTTATTGACTTCCTTTTACATAATCCTCTTTTCCTCCAAACTCATTCTCCACAGAGGGAAGACCTTGACATTTTCCAGTTCCAGATCTCTTTTCAGCATTTTTGGATGACGTTCCATTATACACGATGGGAGAGGTTCTAGGATGTACAGGAAAAAAGCACTTCCATTGGGTTAAGAAGTCCCAGCGACTAGCAATGGTTTGGTCTGCAGAGAAAACAGCCTACTTATTTGGAAAGTAATTTTCTTTTTTTAATGAGTCACTAATCAAAGCAAGGGATCCTAAGGATCTCCTATTTCCGTGATCCACAAGTTCTAAGAAAAAGATATAAAAGATAGAGTCTGTCCTATGGGTTGCTTTCAGAATTCTTACTACGCAAGGTAGGGTGTCTGCTAGAAATAAAATGTGAGCCATATCTGTCATTTTAAAATTTCTAGTAACCACATTTTAAAAAGTAAAAAGAAATAGGTGAAATTGATTTTAGTGTATTATTAGCACAATATATCAAAAGTACTATCATTTCAACATGGGATCAATATATAAAAATTAATTAATGAGAGATTTTACTTTTTTTTCATATTATATCTTTGAATTATATTAAACACATCTCAATTCAAGACTAGCCGTATTTCAAGTTCTCAGTAGCCACATGTGGCTATTGGCTACCATACTGGACAGTGCGGATCTATACTCATTCCTTCAAACGAAATAGTCCGTTAATCTCACAGTATGCCCAATTCCCGGTTATTTAGGGGCTGATTATATAGTTTGGTAGTTCCTCAGGCCTCTGATTTATTGTTATCTTTTTGCTTTCTGCCTTGTGGCTGCTTTATCTTTTGCCTATCCCCCAAAGCCGGAATAAGCTATTGGAAGAAAGAAAGCTAAGATGCTAAGATGTGTCTTTGGGGAAAAGTGGCCTCTGGAAGGGGAAGAGAGTCTAGTCACTAATTTAGGTGTGTTTGTGGGATCATCTGCAGATCCAGTGCCTAGTCTGTTGCAGACTTGGTAAGAAAACTCTTGATGACACAATGCTCTTAGTCTTTCCTTGTTAAAGCAGAACCTTTATGGTAGAACTGGCTCTTAAGACAGGTCCCAAAGGCCATTACTGATAGAAACAGCCTTGCCAAAACTTGGGAACACATTCTGTCTAGGTTTTTATGCCTGGGGGTAGGGGGACCTAAATGAATAGCAAACCCTCATTTCAATGAGAAAGACCTATTCATCTGAAAGTTTTTGAACCTCTTCCTACCTCTTAGCAAAAGTAAGGAGGGTAGATCAGGGAGGGGCTGCCTCAGGACAAATGCCATCTCCAGCATTGGTGAGACCCTGGGGGAGACCAGCATGCTAATAGGCATCAGTGAAGCCACACTTATTTCCTTCCTGGCTCTTAAAGGGCCCCTGTCTCCCCTGTACCAGGTCCTCCTGAAGTTGTGCTGCCTCAGGCTGTTTAGGGACCATCACCTGTCTATTGGTCATTTGAGTGTCTCTTTAATGTTAGTCCCTGGGCAATGCTTGCTTAATGCTTTTGTTGAATCAACAGAGGGCCCAAGGCCTTAGGTTTATTTGTTTGTTTATTTTGTTAAGGTCTCTGCCCCAGGCATGGTGCTCAATATCTTGGCCAAATAAATTACTTTCCTTGAATATCCAGGAATCTTTAGACTAAAGCAATGAGGAGTTATCACCTCACCCTCGAACTCCAACATGATCTATGCCTTAGAGTTGTTTTTGTTGTCTGCTTTCATGTAAAAGCAAGAGTATTTGGAACAAGCTGCAGTACTCCAAATACACAATAGGCCTTTTCTTTATCATTCATACATTTCTGGTTTAGGTATATGTAGATGGGCCATGTTATTTGTCCAGAGGAAGAGAGTGTAAAGATATAAGAATAATTTTTTAGTCCTAAATGCTGTTTTGTTTATTTTTTGTCAAGATATTTACCAGTGTCAGATTCAAATTATAGTACTGTGTAATTATGTATAAAGTTTTTTTTTTTTATTTATTTGAAATTAGACTAGATACACATTTTTAAATTTAACATCTGGCTGGACAGTGTTCTATTAACTCATTGAATGTGTTTCCTTTGTCTTGTGTTAATAAATATTGATGCCTGATTGTGTTTAATGCTTCACATGTTTGGAGAACTGATAAATTGGAATTAATAAAATTTCATTTTAACTTGAATAGTAAGACCCAAAGATGGCTGGAGAGGTCTTAGGAAAATGAACACAGATCCAGAGTTACAGCAAATCAGTTCTATAAAAGGAGGCCAGATTGAGGAACAGTAGAGAGTCATTTTGAAAATGAATAAGCCTTTTGTCTGAAACAATTATAGCTTGGTTTTACTCCTACCTATGTGGTATTTGGTAGTTTTAAACTTTTTGAGCATACATGTTAATTTTTTAAAATCTATAATTGATGTGGGTTTCAGCTTTTCTTTTTCTAAAAAATTTTATTTGTTTATTTTTGGCTGTACTGGGTCTTCGTTGCTGTGAGCATTCTTTCTCTAGTTGTGGCAAAAGGGGGTTACTCTTCACTGTGGTGTGTAGGCGTCTCAGTGCAGTGGCTTCTCTTGTTGCAGAACACGGGCTCTAGGCACATGGGCTCCATAGTTGTGGTGCACAGGCTTAGTTCCCCTATGGCATGTGGAATCTTCCAGGACCAGGGATCTAACCCATGCCCCCTGCATTGGCAGGCAGATTCTTAACCACTGAACCACCAAGGAAGTCCTGGGTTGCAGCTTTTCTAAGGTGATACTTCATTTGTGCTACCATTTCCTGGTTTCAAGAAACATGATAGGAGTTTTTATCGAGTTGTGCATATTCTCCAACACTGAAAAATTGTGCAGACTCTGACTGGTCTTTGAATTATAGTTCAAGTTATTCAGGCAGCTGAGAACTTTTTAAATTTAACACACATTTACTGAGTACCTAACTCACTAGGCATAAGTCACTGGGATCACATCTGATGCTAGAGGGAGAGAAACAGCAGGACAGCTCTGGCGCAGAACTATGTTTTGGGAGACATTCTTTTAAAAGTGGTAATTGAAGTCGTGGAAGTGGATGATGGTGCCAAGAAAGATCATGTAGAGTGAGAAAAGACTTAATGGAGCCACAGAGAACATGAGCCTTTAGAGGCTGAGGGAAGAAGAATCTACGAATGGGAGAAGGAATTGCTGGAGAGATAGGGTCAAAACCAGGAAGGAGATTAGGCATGGAAATCAAATTGTAGGAAGAGTTTCAAAGGGGAGGGAGTGTTCAACAGTGCCAAAGTTCTGTGGAAAATGCCATTGGAATTAGATGGGTACTGCATTGAATCTGTTCATTGCCTTGGGTAACATGGTCGTTTTAACAGTATTAACTCCTCTAAGCCAAGAACACGGTCTATGTTTCCACCTGTGTCAGCTTCAGTTTCTTTCTACAGTGTCTTACCATTTTCAGAATATAGGACTTTGGCCTCACTTGTTGTTTAGTCACTAAGTCATGTATGACTCTTTGGGATCCTTCTGGAGCCTGCCAGGCTCTTCTGTCCATTGTCCAAGTGGATTACCATTTCCTTCTCCAGGGGATCTTCCCAGTACAGGGTTTGAACCTGCATCTCCTGCATTGCAGGCGGATTCTTTACTACTGAGTCTCCAGGGAAGCCCTTTGCTGCCTTAGATAGATTTCTTCTTAGGTATTTTATTGTTTTTGATGCTATGGTAAATGGGATTGTTTCCTATTTGCAGATGACATGATACTGTACGTAGAAAATCCTAAAGATGCTACCAGAATACTGCTGGACCTCATCAATGAATTTGGTAATGCTGCAAGATACAAAATTAATGCACAGAAATCTGTTGCCTTTCTATGCACCAGCAATGAAATAGCAGAAAGAGAAATTAAAGATTTCTTTAACATATCATCTGTTACAAACCTACAGTAAAATATATTTAATGGTGATACTTCAGAAGCACTACCATGAAGATCAAGACTATGATGAGGATACTTATTATCTATTGATTTTTCAGCATTATACTTGAGTTTATAGCTAGCATAATTAGGGGGAAAGAAATGAGCTATGCGAACTGGATACAAAGGAAGAAAAACATTGATATTTTTAGACAATGTAATAGTCTATGTAGAAAATACAAGAGAATGTAAAAATTTTTTTTTAATATTTACCTATTTGGCTGCACCAGCTCTTAGTTACAGCATGTGGGATCTAGTTCCCTGACCAGGGATCGAATCCAGGCCCCCTGCATTGGGAGCACAGAGTCTTAGCCACTGGAACACCAGTGAAGTCCTGAGAATGTATTAGTACAAATTTAAACAAATAGGAATCTAGCAAGATTGCTGAATACAAGATGAACATAAAAATCAGTATGAGTCTGATAATGGTGAATTAACATGGTCAGATTAACCCTCCCAAAGATAGAACTAACTACTTTTGAAAAAGGAAAAAAGAAAAATGAAGTGCAATAGGTGACATTTGTGTGTTTGTGACTTTTTGTTTGAGGACACCCTCATAACTTCAAATAAGCTAAGTAGAAAAGAGCCATAGTCTATTGGCTTATGGTGTAAAAGGACAGTTCCAGGTTGGCAGAGCAGCCAGAAAGAAGGTAGATGAAAAATCTATGAAGTAAGAGAGCCCCATTAGATAATGTCTCCAAACCTGCATATAGAATCTGTCAAAATTTTTGATTAATGGCTAAACAAAATGATGTGGAGAAAAATCCAGAGTTCCTGGTGAAACAAAGCATCAGCTAGAAGCTGAAAGAGTTGAGCAGAAATTATAGCCATTGTCTGTGACTGAAGAAGAAAGAGATTGGAAATTAAGCCCTCTCAAATCAACTGCCTTCTGGAATAAAAATCACTCTGTAAATTAATATAATCCATCCCAATGATAAAACTACTAGAAATCTGAAGAAACAAAAAAATATGACTCACACTTAAGGAAAAAGAAAATCAGTCAATAGATGCCAACTGCAAGTTCACTGAGATGTCACAATTAGTAGTCAACAGCATTAAGTCAGCCATTGTTTATATAAATAATATATATACAAACATTATATGTTTATATACACACAATGCTAGCAGACAGATAGAAACTATATAAAAAAAATGGAAATTCCAGAACTGGAAAGTACAGTATTGAAAAATTTGGGAACTTAATGACCTTGACAACGTATTGAAGCTGGTATAATAATAAGTGACCTTGAAGATTGATCAGTAGATTATCAATCTGAAGAACAAAGAGAAAAAAGATTGAAGAAAAAAGTAAGAGAGAAAGCTTTGGCATTCCAGGTAGAAAAGAGAATGGGACACACAAAAAAGAGAATGCAGACATAGAGACAAAAGCTCACTAAATTTGGAAAGACATACATTTACAGACTGAGGAAATTCCAGGAACCATCGGTGTCATATAGAAAACCACTCTTAGGCATGATCAAGGGAAAACTGTTAAACTTCAATAAAGCAAACGTCTTAAAGTGGCCAAGGGAAAGTGACACATTACATACAGGAGAACAATGATAATAGCCAACTTCTCATTAGAAATAATGGAAACAAGGAGAACATAGAATGATATATTTAGAGTGCTGGAAGAGGAAAAAAGTTGTCAGTTCTGTGCCTTGTCAGATCTTTCAAACATGACGGTGAAAGCTCAATCTGATAAAGACCATCTATGAAAAAAATTGACTGCTTATATTTACACTTAATAGTGAAAAACTGGATGATTTCTCCCTGAGGGTGTGAACTAGACAAGAAAGTGTCCTCACCACTTCTATTCAACATTGAATAAAAGGCAATTAGGCAAGAAAAATGTAAGTTATCCAGACTGAACAAGAAAAATTAAGGCAGTCTCTAGTCTCAGATAAAATGACCTGTATATGTGAAATTCTAAAGAATACACACATGCAAACTACTAAACAAGTTCAACCCGGTTGCAGAACGCAAGATCAACAAAAAAAATCTGTTTTTTAAATAGCCATGAACATTCCAAAAAATGAAATTTTCTATTTAAAATAGCATCAAAAATAATAAATACTTAATTCTAATCAAAGTGCAAAGTTGTATACTAAAAACTACAAAATCATTGATAGAAACTAAAGAAGACCTACACACATGAAAAGTCATCCCATGTTCATGGATTGGAATATTCACTATTGGTAGGGTATCAATATCCCCCAAATTGATCTACAGATTCAACATAGTATCAAAATCCTAGCTATTTTGCAAAAATGAATAGACTAATCCTAAAATTCATCTGGAAATACAAAGGACTCAGTAATCAAAACAATCTTGAAAAAGAGCAATAAAGTTTGAGTACTTACATGCCCATATTTCAAAACCTACTACAAAGCTATAACAAAGAGAGTGATACTGGCAGAAGGAGAGACCTCAGTCAGTGAAACAGAATTAAAAGTCAAGAAATGAGAAACTGAAATGGCTCCCAATTTAGCCAAGTTAATAAATTAATAACACTATTAACATTGCATATTATGAGGAAATGGTGGAGATGTCACCACAGGTAGTGGTCCTTGTTTAAGCTCTTTTTTACCAGTTTGGTCCCTGAAGAAATTCACGGATCCTGGAGGATGGCAGTACATTACTGCAAGCTCAACTGAAGAGTAGACCCAATTATAGCTGTTGTATCTTTGTTAAATCAGATTAATATGGTGTCAGTACATAGTATATAGCCATTGATTTGACAAATGTGTCTTTTTGTATTCCAGTCAAGAAAAAGAATCAATTAGTTCTCAAGGAAAATATTTTGTAACTAAATGTGATGGGAATTAACTAGACTTACTGTGGGGATCATTTTGCAATATATACATAGATGGAGTCATTACATTGTACATCTGAAAACTAATATGTCAATTATATCTCAGTTAAAAATTTTAAAGACTCAGAAGTAGTTAACATAGAAAGGACAGGAACGTACATTTATAGTTTTGCCCCAGAATTATATTACGTGACATCACTCTGATCAGACAGAACAAGAAGTGGTTAGTACCCTGAAGGTCTGGGTAAGCTGCATGCAATCCAGAGGATGGGAAATAAACTCTCTGAAGATTCAGAGGTCTAGTGGTCAGGGACATGCTGACATATGCCCTAAGATGGAAAAAACAAATCACTGCATCTTGCATCCCCTTTCTCAAAGAAGGAAGCACAATCCTTGGTGTAAGCCTCTTTGGGTTACACCAAATGTTCTGCAGACAGTACATTTCATGCCTAGTAATACTGCTCTGGACAATAACCAGGTGACAGCTTTAAGTAAAGTTTGGAATCATATGAGCTTGCAGATCCCTTGGTGGTGGAGGTGACAGTTGTGGGAAAAGAAGCAGTGGGATGTATATGGCAAGACCCAGTGGGAGAATCAAATGCAAGCTATTGAATATCTTGAGCAAAAATATGCCAGCTGTAGCAAGAGAATTTTAAGCCTTTTGAAAACAGCTTCTGGTGTGCTACTGGGCCATGATGGACACAGCAAACTTGACCAGGGGACACTAAGTGACTGTACATCTGGAAGTGTCCACCACTGACTGGATTCTGTCAAATGTACCAAGTCATAAAGTCAGATGAGCCTAACACCAAGACATCATAAGACAGAAAGATTACACCTGCGACCAAGCTTAAGCAGAATCAGAGGACACAAGCAAAATGTGTGCAGAGGTAACCCAGAAGCTCCTGTTACCTACTGCAGTTACACCAGTATTCTTCACTCAGCTCATATCTATGGCCATAGTGGAGCACAGGGGTGGCTCCTGCTGAAGCAGGTGGAAAAAGCCCACTTGGCTTGTGAGTCAGTTATGGCCATTCTGAGGGGTAACTCTGGAAGGCAGTTGCAAGGAAAACCTTCTAAATGAGCAGATATTAACGTGTGATCATCCATCCATCTTGTGTGGAAGGAGAAGTGGTTCAAAATGAGAATATATATGAACTCATGGGCAGTGGCAAATGGCCTGGCCAGTTGGTCAGTGTGTTAAAAGGAAAAAGTCTAGATGATTGGCTGCAGCAAGGTCTGGGGCAGTATATAGATGGATATAGAGGAGGGACAACAGAGTATGAAGATCTTTGCTTCATATGTCAATGCCCATAAAAAAGAATTCACCTTAGCAGAGACACTTAACATCCAAATATAATGACATGCTGATTGACATTAGCCACATGCTGACCATCTCAGCATTAGCACAATAAGCATGTAAATTGAATAGGTACATTGGCAAAGATGTAGGGTATGCAAAGGCCCAGTATCACGGACTCCCACTTAGCAAAGCTGCTTTAGCTATTGCTGTCTCTGAATCTTCACGTAAATACTGACAGAGACCAACACTAAGCTTTCAAGGTGGCACTATTTATCTAGGATACTAATTGGCTGCTTAATAGTCAACCACACTGGGCTTCTTCCAGCCTACAAGGGCTAGTGACTTGATCTTATGTTAATAGACTTTTTCTGGATACTTCTGGGACTTGCCTGGTGGCCCAGTGATTAAGAATCCTCCTCCCAGTGCAGGGGACATGGGTTCAATCCCTGATTTAAGATCCCACTATGATCTAAGATCCCACATGACACAGGGCAACTAAGCCTGTGCACTGCAACAAGAGAAGCCCACCCATTGCCACATCTAGAGAAAGCTCACATGCCACAACAAAGACCCAGCGCAGCCAAAATTAACCCAAATTAAAAAAAAAAAAAAATTGACTCTCCTACCCTCAGAGTCTTACTCAGCATCACTACCTGTGGGCTTACAAAAGTGCATGGTACTTGCAGGCTGCTCTGACCAGCATGAAGAAGGTTCCTCCAGGAAGCTGTTGTAAGCTGTCTTGCTACCACCCTGTAATCATAATCTTGAAGGTAAATAATTTGATTACTTATAAACTCCAACTAACAGTAACCAGTATCTTTTTATTGTCAGATTTTACTTGGAACCAGCTAGGAGGCTACTGCAGTTGACAATGCAAGAGATAATGATACCACACTAGTGGTGAGGTACAGAGAAAGGGAGGAGGTCACAGGAAATAGTTTCTCCTATGTCTAGGTGTACTTGTTACATGTAGTTAGTCTAGAAATAAGAGCAACTGAAGTAAGCTACTTTAAATAGAAAAGTTGTATTCATTACAAGGACAAAGGAGAGGTTCATGGTACCTAAGGGCTGAGACAAGCAGCAGGTTCTAGAACTGGGACCTAGAAAGCCACTGGGTAGCTCTCTTGGCTCATTGGCTGTTTGCAGATGGAAGAGACTCATTACAAAGCTCCTAAGCTTTAGGTTTACCTAGAGAGAGACTAATTTTTGTGCAAAGATATATTTCCATAGAGGAGACTGATGGCCCAGCTTGGATCAGGTGCCCACTGTTGGTAAGATATGGATGACTGACAAGTTCCAGTAAAAAGGAGAAGGAATGGATGGACACCACTACTCCAAGGGCCTCACAGATTAGTTCTACGAGTTCAAGCATAGTTAACATGAAGCAGGAAAGTTTCAGAGCTAAGTTACCTGTGACAACGCTGTTTTAACAGTGTTAGTTGAAACAAGTACAGCTGTAGTTTGTATAATTACTGCAGGCATTTAAAACCTGTCCTTGGTTAGGTTTTCCTGTGAGTTTAGACTTGAGTATTGAAAAAAGGACAAAACAAAAAGATAAACCTATTATTAGCCCACAAAGCCTGCATTTACTAGTTTTAAATAATTTCTGCCTTTTGAGAGGTGGCCTGATCCAGATACTGTTTCATAGCTCTCAAGTCCTCTTCAGCTCAATCCTTTTGTTAACCCATGAGGCTTCTCGGAATGTGCAACCAATTAATGTTTTTAGCAGCTAAGTTTCCGGTAGTTATATTGCAGTATCTTTCATACTAATATCCAACATTTATTGAGTTCTTAGTCTCTCTCAGGCACTGGGTCTAACTTTATTGTGTTAAACTCATTCAATCTACAAAGCCCCATGAAATAGGTAGTATTGTTTAACCTATTTCATTATAATGTCCCTCTCTCCTAGCTAGAAAACAGTGGTCCAGGAGAGACCACCACTGGTTTGACCAGTTTGCTTTAAAACAGTTACCTTTGAAAGTTAAATTTTTTTTGTTTTACGATACTTCCTCACTGCTGAAGTTAAAGACTTGTCCTTCTGGTTTATAAAATTCTTACTATTGGGCAAGAACTATGTGCATCATAAACAAGCCTTTTTTTTTTTCCTTCATCTTCAGTTATTCCTCGAATTGCAGAAAAAACAGTTGGTACAGCTAGGGAAACTTCCATGAGAAAGAAACAGGCTGGTAGAAATATTAAATACTTGTGAGTGGCAGTGTTGCACTGCATAAAATTTGATTTAGACTAAAGATGGTTTATAGGTGGAAAGGGGGCTAAAGGAGTCCATGCACATTTTGAAGGTTTCAGTAAAATTTAGCTTCATGTGCTTAGTCACGGCTGACTCTTTGACTCCTCTGTCCATGGGATTTTTTTAGATAAGGATACTAGAGTGGGTTACCATTTCCTCCTCCCAGAGGACTCCCTGACCCAGGTATTGAGCACACATCTCCTGTGTCTCCCGAATTGCAGGTGGATTCTTTACCTGCTGAGCCCTCAGGTCTTTCAGTGGTTGACATTTTCCAGTCCCCTTCCTCCCCCTCCCATCCCCCGCCCCCGCAGGCAATCCCTCTTGCCCAGATCAATATTTGTTAAGCATCCTGTCTTCCAAGGAGGAAATAACCCAGCAAGAAAAGAACAATAAATGTAGAACCAGCCTTCTAGTCAGTAATATTCTGGATTCTAGAATGACTGTTGCTAGGCTTTGTTAATCATGAAAGGTTGATGTCTGAGAATCTCTTCTCCACTCTACTTTTATAGAACTTTGCTTTCCTATGATATATGCCATTTTGATTCTTTAAGTTGGGACATGAGTATTACACTTTTCCCAATTTTGATGACACACATTTAGGCTGGATAATTTATTTAATCGAAAAGCTAAAGTAGGGGCAGCTGGGGACTTCCCTGGTGGTTCAGTGGTTAAGACTTCGTGTTTCCAATGCAGATTTGGGTTCCATCCCTGGTTGGGAGAACTAAGATCCCACAAGCCACAGAGGTCTGCCAAAAAACAAACCGTGGGCAGTTAACTGTTGTAAATTTTAATAGGTAGTCAATGTTTTCCTGAATGAATGACAGTGGATAAACATTAGTGAGTTATTAGGACAGTCTGGCACAGTTTGGCACAGATTAACTCATGAGCTTTAAATCACGTTATCCGGCCCTAATTCAATGTGATAATTAAATCATATTATCCGGCCCTAAAGGTAAAACAAGGAAGGGCTCTATTGACTCAATGAGTTGCCTATTGGAGATCTCAAGCTAGGACATTTTTTAAAAATTATGGAACTTTTTGTCAAGAGCAAATTAAAAGGTCTATCATTTATTATCTCCAGAGAGTCAGCAAAGAATATTTGCAAGGAAGTGGATAAACAAAAAAATTCAGGATGTATCCGAATAATACACCATCCCTTCTCCAGAAAGGTATACACTCATTAAAAAAAAAGTTTAAATTTAAAGTTTTTGTAATGTATCAGAACGACGGAGTCATTGTATTTTTATTTTGGCCGGTTGTGCGGCTTGCGCGATCTTAAACCCCAGATCAGAGGAGCCCTGCTTCCAAGCGCGTAATCCTAACCATTGCCCGGCCAGGAAATTCCCAGTGTGATTCTATTTTACAACACTAGACTGTACTATAACTCTTCTCTAGTTTAAGTTGGGCTAACTCTGCTTCAGCGTGACACTGACACACCCTACCGACCCCTTGTGGGTGTGGCTTTTAATCCTTTCATGTGTGATTAAAGATACAACTCTTAACGCAAGTTTTATGGGATTAACATTAGTTTGGTGGTAAGAAAAACTGCGGACAAGCCTTCAGGCTTCAAGTCACTCTGTCTACAACAGGCGGCAGGTCAGGCGTGGGTCAAAGCCCGGACGACAGCTCTGGGCCGCACCAAGTAGGAGCTGAGCTGAGACTGACGCCACTAACCGAAGAAAACTGCCTCGGGCCGAGCGGCCTCTTGACCCCGCGAGCGGGTGCTGGCCTTCGAAAACAGACTTCTGGGAGCAGTGAGGACACAGCTCCTGAAGCGAAAAGGAACCACAGGTAACGCCACACCCAACTCCCGCCACCATAACACCTTCGCGACACGAACTCCCGGGATACCCCGGCACAAGATGGCGGCGCGTCACGTGCGCAACGCGGTGACGTAGCACGGCGCCCTCACGGAAGGACCGCCCTCACCTCACCCCCCACGCTCTGTTACTCAGTCTTGCCCCCCTTCCCTCCCCCGCCCCCGGCCTGGTGTAGATCATGCCGCCAGTGGCGGCCCTGACTGCCGAGGAAACGGTAGCTTAGGACAGTTGGCTGTTAAGTGACACTGATCCTCCCCGCCCTGTCTGACCCCTAAGAAAGAGGCACGTCCCCCAACGCGTGAGGGGGTGGGGAAGTGGGTAGTGAACTCGGATCCACCTGGGAGGGGGGAGTGGAAGTTCCCCGCCCCGGACAGCGGCGAGGCAGCAGCCACAGGTAAGCAGGGGGCGGGGGAGGCGGGGTGGGGACGTCTCCCGCGTCCCCGGGCCAGAGGAGGCGCGGGGACGCGGCCCCGCGGGGCCGCCGAGGCGGGTCGCGCGTCCGTTGGGGGTCGCGCGGGGCCGCTGAGGTGGGGGAGGGGCGCGGAGGGCGCTCGGCGGAAGGGGGAGGGGCCGCTCGCGCTCCCCCGGCGGGGCGCGCTTCCGGTTCTCGTTGCCTGGCCTGCTGCACCCCATCAGTCGGCGGTGTCTTCCTCCCTCCCTCCCGCCTGCTGTCCCCCAATGAAAATTAAAACGAAGACCTCCCGCCGCATGGCGGGTTTCGCTTCTGAAGCCGCCTCGGCGGCCCAAGGCGAGAGCCCTTTGTCGAAGGTCTCGGGGTTGGGGCGGGAGCCGTGGGGAGGGCGGCATGGCCTTGGCCTCCGCGCGGCGTCCGCCGAGCGCCGCCAGAGACCGGTTATCTTCGCCGGAGACCGGAGAGCGCGCCCGGCGCCCTCGGGGTGCGGGGCCCGGACTGCTCGCTGTGGGGGCAGAGCCAACCCTTATCATCCGGGAGCTTCCAGTCGAGTGGGGAGACACACGGTAGAATAATCATACACGAAGCAGTCATGGGAAGGTAGTGTGGAGTGACAGAACTCGTCTGTTTACCAACTGGACAGACGTTCAGACTGAGAAAACGTTCTCCTGTTTCCTCCTGTATCACAGAACTAAGCATGGTATTTCAGAGCGTCAGCTTCGCCGTGGAGCGTCTCGCTTGATCTCTCTACTATTGTTGTACATGTGAATACCTAGTTGTTTTGTCAGCTTCTGAGGCGTAATGGGCTTATAATAGTCATCGGGATCCTTTCCGTTTCTGAGGCTTAATTCAGCATAAATTTGGCAAGCATCTTCGTCAAACTGGCCTCATTGTGATGTGTTTGTTTTATCATAGTAAAGTGTATTTGCTTATGTTTGCAAAATCATTTTATCCCGAAAATTTCATTATGAACAGATGTATGCAGTTTTATTTAAATGCTGTTTTTCCTGTAGACTATAATATGCAGTTTTCCTCTGTCTCAATTAGAATCAGTACGGTGTTCTTAAAGCCGAATATGTTGTATTGGATTTGCGGTTATCCTTTGAGGTTTGTCTGATACATCTGTGCAGTACTGCTATATCAGCAATAGGTGGTAGTACCTTCAAAATGTTTTTTTCCTTTCACATGTCATCCCATTTATTTATATTGATACTGTTGAATTTCAGCTCTAAATAGGGTGTTCTCTTGTGCCGGAATTTTCCTGTTTCTAAAGCTGGGTTGAAGTAATTTTCTGAAGATATCTTGTTTAATATGGTATCTGAAGATATCAATGTTTCTATCAGTTTTAAGTAGGTAAACCCAACTAAACACGTTTTATTGAGTAGTAGGTATTATTTTGGGAATAGGATGTGGTCTTTTACTCCCTAGAGCTTGCCTTTTTGTAGGGAGACAGAAAACAGGTTATTTCAATTCTGTGGTGAGTGCCATGAAAGGTGGAGGAAACTTGTGCCATGGGGATACAGCCAAAGCTTCTAGACTTCATCTAGACCTGTCTAAGGGAAGCAGGAAAGTTTGCCTGTAAGATAACTCATAGGAATAGGTCACATGAGGAGGGATAATGTTTCTGGCAGAGGAAACAGCATACATAAAAGCTGGAAGGTGAGAGAAAACATTGCAGGCACATTTGAAGATCTGAAAGAAATTAAGTACGACTAATAGCAATTTTAAGGGGATATCATGAGTTGAGTTGTGGAAATATTGAGCAATAGACTTCTTGTCCTCAGACTTGTCCATCATCTACAGGTGGAGAAACTTAAGACCTGCTTCATTATACTATATTTGTTGATGTTTACTGTTTTAACCGCCTACCTGATGGTCTCTGCTGGACACAGAGCATACATTCACAAGATAGAGGCCCTGTTCTTAGGCACCTTGAAACTGAGAGAAACAGGCATGTCAATAAACACAGTTCAGAAAGTTAAGTAACCTCATTATAAATAACAAGGTACAGTGGAACAAGGAGAGAAGGACCAGAGCAGTTGGGTTTGGGATAAAACTTGAAAATGAGTTTGCCAGGTGGATAAGTTGGGGAGGTGAAGGTATTCCTGGAAGATGGGCAGTGTAGAATGAAAGAATATGGATTTTGGATTAAAACAGTTCTGGCTTCAGATCTTAAATTCACATCTTAAGTGAGATCCATAGAAGTGGCGATTTCTTTGAACCTCTGTTCAAAGAATCTCTAAAATAGAGAATCTCTATTTGAATCTCTAAAATAGATAATCCAGATGACTGTATAAAAAGCTCTTATTTTAGTTCCTAGCATATTTTCTTCCTATTTTTTGGCCATGCTGCATAGCACACAGGGTCTTAGTTCCCCAACCAGGGATAGAATCCATGCTGCCTGCAGTGGAAGCATGGGGTCTTAACCACTGGACCTGTCAGGGAATTCCTATGCTCCTTTCTTGACATACTTTCCTGAAAGTGCCATGCCTTTAACATTCTTCATATGTCGGCAAGATCAAAGGCTGCTGTGATTTCTTAGGTCCCAGAATTATTCATTCCCAGTGATGGTACCTTTTTTTTTGTTTCAGTCTTTTTATTCATTTGAAATACAGTTCAATTGATTTTTTTTTTTGACGACACTTCACGGGCTACAGGATCTTAGTTCCCCAATCAGAAGTTGAACCTGGGGCCACGGCAATGATAGAACTGAGTCTTAACCACTGGACAGCCAGAGAACTCCCCCATTTTGAATCTGTGTTTCACTGCCCACTTGTGATTTTGTCCGGCTTGGGATTGTTTTATGTTAAGCTTCCAGCTGCTGCCTTAGGCTTACTTTATTTTTACAGAAAATGCCTTTGTACACATAAAAATAAAGTTGTATGTCGAGCAAGTTTTTAACAGATTAATCTTAACCTTAATTTCAGGAACAATAGCTTTTTTCAAAAAACGAGCACATAAAGGTTTTATCCTGATAACATCACTTTAAAAATACATATATATTGTTAATGAGCTGAAGCTATAAGGCTACTTTTATTTTTTGGAAAAAAAATGATTAATTCCTCTTTAAAAAAAAACACAGAAAATAGATTATCTTTTCTGTAGGAAATAGAGCTGTAGTGATTGTCCAAAATGTTACTTGCATTCCAGTATTCTGGCCTGGAGAATTCCATGGACTGTATAGTTCACGGAGTCACAAGGAGTCAGACACGACTGAGTGACTTTGTGTTTTGTAGTGGCTTTTACTAGGAAATGTGTGATGTTTTGTTGATAATGTTGGTTTCTGTTAGATAGTGGATTTCTTAACACTGATATGGAGGGAAATCAGTGAGTCACAAACAGCAAAGTATCACTTTGAATAATTTAACAAGGTTTTAAAAAATCTTTTACAGTTTCTTTCAGTGCTTTTAGCACTACATCTTTTTTCCCCTTTGATCTATATTCTTTTTTAAAAATTTATTTTAATTGGAATATTATTGCTTTATAATGTTGTGTTGGTTTCTGCCATACATCAGCATGCATCAGCCATAGGTATACATACACCTCCTCCCTCTCCAATGAACCACCCACCACCCGTCTCCCACCCCATCCCACCCATTTAGGTTGTCACAGAGCACTAGGTTGAGCTCCCTGTGTCATACAACAAATTCCCACCGGCTACTGTTTTACATATAGTAATGTATATGTTTCAATGCTACTCTCCAATTTGTCCCACTGTCTCTTTCCCCAGCTGTGTCCACAGCTGTCTGCGTCTCTATTGCTGCCTTACAAATAAGTTCCTTTGTACCATTTTTCTAGATTCCATACATATGTGTTAATACATTTTCTGACTTATTAACAGGCTCTAGATTCATCCACCTCACTAGAATTGACTCAGATTGGTTCCTTTTTATGGCTGAGTAATATTCTGTTGTGTGTATGTTCTTCTTTATTCTTCTGTCAGTGGACATTTAGGTTGCTTCTATGTCCTGGCTATTGTAATAGTGCTGCAATGAACAAGGGTACATGTGTCTTTTAGAATGGTTTTCTGATGGTATATGCCCAATAGTGGGATTGCTGGGTCATATGATAGTTTTATTCCTAGTTTTTAAAGAAATCTCCATACTGTTCTCCTTAGTGGCTGTGTCAGTTTACATTCCAACAGTGCAAGAGGGTTTCCCTTTCTCTCCACCCTTTCTGCCTCTTATTGTATGTAGATTTTTTGATGATGGGCATTCTGACTGGTGTGAGGTGATGCCTCATTGTAGTTTTGACTTGCATTTCTCTACTAATCAGAGATGTTGAGTATTTTTTTCATGTGCTTATTAGCCATCTGTATATCCTCTTTGGAGAAATGTCTGTTTAGGTCTTCTAACCATTTTTTAATTGGGTTGTTTACTTTTCTGATCTTGAGCTGCTTGTTTTTTTTGGAGTTTAATCCTTTGTCAGTTGCTTCATTTGCAGTTATTTTCTGCCATTCTGAGGGTTGTCTTTTAATCTTGTTTATGGTTTCCTTTGCTGTACAAAAGCTTTTAAGTTTAATTAGGTCCCATTTGTTTATTTTTGTTATTTCCATTACTCTAGGAGGTGGGTCATGGAGGATCTTGCTATGATTTATGTCAAAGGGTGTTCTGCCTATGTTTTCCTCCAAAGTTTTATAGTTTCTGGTCTTACATTTAGGTCTTTAATCCATTTTGAGTTGTGTTGGTGTTAGGAAGTGTTCTAATTCCATTCTTTTACATGTAGCTGTCCAGTTTTCCTAGCACCACTTATTAAAGAGACTCTCAGAAAGCTTTAGATATTCATAAAATAATTCTCCTTTTTAGAATATATTCTGTGGAAATGATTTTGTTACATTTATTTTAATTTTTTAATCAATTAATTAGGCTGCATGACTTGTGAAATCTTATTTCCCTGACCAGGGATTAAACCTGGGCCCCAGCATTGAGAGCGCCAAGTCCTAAACACTGGACCACCAGGGAATTCTAAATTCTTTTAATTATGGAAAAATACACATAAAATTTATCATCATAAGCATTTTGAAGTATACAGTTAATCTATAGAGCTTTTTCATACCATTAAATAACAACTCTGCATCTCTCTCTCTCCCTCCAGTCCCTGTTAACCACCATTCTTTATTTCTATGGGTTTGATTATTCCTAAATAATGTGAAATGTGAAAGCATTCAGTATTTGTCTTTTGGGAACTGGTTTATTTCACTTAGCAAAGTTCATTTATATCATAGCATGTATCACAGTTTCCTTCCTTTTTAAAGCTGCGTAATATGCCATTGTATATGTATATCACATTTTGTTTATTCATGTTTGCTCATCCATTGATGAACATTTTAGTTGCTTCTGCCTTTTGGCTACTGTTTATAGGGCTGTATTCTGCTATGTACAGGGCTGTACAAATATCTCTGTAAGACTCTGCTTTCAGTTCTTTGGATAGAGGCATGAATACAGGATTGCTGGATCATAAAGTAATTCTGTCTTTAATTTTTTGAGTTACTACCACGTTCTTCCTCCCTAGTGATTGCACCATTCTCCTTTCCCAACTACAGTGCACAAATGTTCAGTTTCCCCACATCATTGCTAACACTTATTTTCTGTTTTTTAAAAAACATTAGCCATCATAATGGATGTGAGGTGGTATCTTATTGTAGTTCTGATTTGCATTTCCCTAATATTTAATGAAATTGAGTATCTTTTCACTTTTTTTCTGGCCAGCCTTCTCTCTCTGTCTTTCCACATAATTATAAAAACCTTAAATTTTGCCTAAAATTTCTACCAGTCTCTGAATAGTTGTACTTGACATATTCCATCTCTCATAATCCATTTATTCTCCTTCTTATCCAGCCTACATGTCCTGCAGTTGATTAGATCATCTAGATCTTTAGATAGTCCTTATTTATTTATTTCTGTTCATTTATTCTGTTGAACCTTTGCTCAATAAATTCTGTATATTAAACTATGTATCCAATTAGAAACTGTTCCCTAGACTGCAGAAAAGAATGCTTGTTTCCCTACATATCATACTTTAAAAAAAAATTTCTCTAATATTTATATTTGGCTGTACTGAGTCTTTGTATTGCATGCATGTAGGCTTTCTCTGTTGCTGACTGGTGGGGAGTGCTACTCTTCGTTGTGGTGCGCAGGCTTCTTGCAGTGGCTTCTCGTTGCAGAGCAAAGCCTGAGCTCAGTAGTTGTGGCACACGGGCTTAATTGCTCCCAGCTCAATAGTTGTGGCACATGGACTTAGTTGCTCCATGGCATGTGGAGCTTCCTAGACCGTGTCCACTGCATTGGCAGGCAGATTCTTAATCACGGGACCTCCTCGGAAGTCCTGTCATACTTCTTGAGCAGGGTAACATTTGAAAACGTAGTCGTAATAATTTGTTTGTATGCCATTTATTAAATTTAAACATGATCGTATGGATCAAAATTCAAAAAAAAGTTAAAACAATATGCAAGGAAAATCTCCATTCTCTTTCTATACCATAGCTCCCAATTCTCTTCTGTGGACACAACCAAGTTATCAATTTTACACGACTATATACTGTACATAATCTATAGCACTTTTTATTTGCCATTTTAAAAGATTTTATCACTAGGTCACTGTATGCCCAGAGCAGAGGTATAGGAACATGAGTCTGGATAAACTGAGCTCAGCCTTTAGTATAGAAAAGCTCAGTTTTGTTCTTCTGAAAAAGTATGCATGTTAAGAGAAATGTCATAAGATTTCTTGAAAATGAAGTTAGAAAGCATCTTTTAACTGATTTTTTTTTCCCTCCTTACAGTTGATTATGGAAGATTCTCACAAGAGTAACACTTCAGAGACAGCACCTCAATCTGGTTCAACAGTTCAGGCAGCTCATATTTCTCATATTGCTCAACAGGTAAGGCAGGAACCAGTCAAAATATTGAGCCAATTAGGAATGTTTGTTATTTGCAAATGAATCTGTTGTTTCAAGTTGATAATTACTAACATTCCAAAAAATAAGCAATAGAGAAAAAAAAAATAAAATGTTGAAATATATGGAAGGAAGGAATTTTATGTATGTTGTCAAGATGATTCAGTTTTATTATCTTTCCTACAAAATATACTTAGTGTTGTTTTAATATGTATATACTTCTCAGAACTTGAGGAGATAATTGATAGATATCATTTTATGTGGTACACGATTAGTTTGTTTTTTTTTTTTTCAGACTAATTTTGTTGCTGCATAAGAAAAATGAAAAATTATTTGGTTCTTTAGGCTAACTTGAAATAGAGAATAATAGTTTCAGGACTCAAACCATGTATTGTGGATATGTAGAAAATATTTTTGTTTAACTGGAAATAGGTATATTCATTCGATAATTTAAATTGACAGACATGTACATTGCAGAACTGATGATTTTTTTTGTTTTAATTTTTAAATTAAAATTTTTTTTTGGCTACATGGTAGGCAGGATCCTTAGTTCCCCAGTCAGGGGTTGAATCAGTGCCCCATGCAATGGAAGCACAGAGTTTTAACCACTGGTCCGTCAGAGAAGTCCCGAGAATTAATGATATTTTTCAAATCAGTTTATTTATTTTTGATTGCGCTGGGTCTTCATTGCTGTGTGGGCTTTTCTCTAGTTGTGAAGATAAAGGGACTACTTAGGTTGTGGTACATGAGCTTCTCATTGCAGTGGTTTCTCTTGTTGCAGAGCACAGGCTCTAGGGCATGCAGGCTTCAGTTGTTACAGCTCCTGGGCTCTAGAGCTCTGGCTTCAGTAGTTGTGGTGCACAGGCTTAGTTGCCCCATGGCATATGAGATCTTCCTGGACCAGGGCTTGCACCTGTGTTCTCTGTACTGGCAGGCAGATTCTTATCCACTGTACCATCAGGAAAGTCCCTGATGATATTTTAAAAATTTCAAATCATCTGATCCATGCATCTTTCTTCATATACCTCTACTAAAACAACATGTGGCATATATTTAATATAGCAGCAGATAAAGAGAATTTAGCCATTTTCTATTAAACATTAAGGAGTTATGCAGAAATATAAAACAATGTCATTTCTGTCACTAACCTTGGGGGGAAATATTTAGTTTTATTAATTAAAATATGTTAACATGTAGTGGATTTATGATTGTTATTTTTAAATGAACTATTTAAATATTTTTAAAATTTCATTTAAATTTTAAATGTAAGTGTTAGATTAAAGACTGACATAAATGAAAGTTCCTTGGGGTCCTTAATAATTTTTCAGGGTATAAAAGAGATGGAAAAGTTGAAGAACTAAGCATCAAAAGGATTAATCCTTCAAGCTTGATTTATTTTTCTCTATTACTTGGCTATATCTGTGCAGAATAATGGTATTGCCTCCATGTAGGGCTGGAAAAACAGTGATAGAGTCTTTCATTACTTTTCTGTTAGTAGAGCCTGTCACAAATGTTTTAATTCAGTTCACTTACTTACACATTTCAGTAATTTTGGTTAAATGTGAATGTTTTCCAAGTTTCCTTAGAAGCACATTTACAGAGATAGGATAAGAACATTTCTAGATCACAAATAATTTTATAGTGATTTTTTAAAAATAATGTCACTGACTTTGTATCCAAATCCTTGTTGCTTGACTGCTTTATTAGACTCTAAATTCTGTAAGGAAAAAGTATCCAATACAGTAATTATTCTGTAATTCCTATAAGGTGGGGATATAGCAGTGAACAAAAGTTTCAGCTCTCGTGGAACATACATTCTAGTATTGGAGAGAATAAAACATATTAGTTGGTAATATGTGCTGTGAGGCTGACAGAGCAGGATAGGAGGGATAGGGGATTGTTAATGGGGATGGGGACTTGCTGTCGATAAAAGCTGGTCAGAGAAGTCCTATCTGTGGAAATAGCTCTTTAATTATATGGACCAACAGCTGTAAACTCAGAGACTGACCTGCATTTGGCACGGTTAAGGAATAACAGGGCAGCCACTGTGGTGGGAGAGGCAGGTGACACAAGGTGAGGCGGAGGGGTTGGGTTGGGAGGGAAGAATGCTAGATAAAGGAGGCCTTGTATACCGCTATAAGGTGAGGAACCTCTGGAGTGGTGTGAGTAAAAATGTAATCTGACTGATATTTTAATAGGATCATTCTGGCTGCTTTGTGGAGTGGAAGCAGGAAAACCAGTTAGGAGGCTGTTAAAGACACTAAGTGTGCATGAAAGACAGTTGTGGCTCGGGCTAAGGTGGGAGCAGTGGTGGTGGTGAGGTAAAGATTGTAAAGCCAACAGTATTTGCTTTGAGGTTGGATGTAGGTTTAAAGGAAAAAGGAGTTAAGATTGACTCTACAAGTTTTTGACTTGAATAGCTGTGATAATGGAGTTGCCATTTGTTGAGATGGGCACCACTGGAACTTTTTTCTTTCTTTTTGGGGAGATGTTGCAGGAATTTGGCTTTTGGGCGTGTTAAGTTTATGGTACTATCTGTATTAGCTTTTTGTGTTGCAAAACAAATCACTACAAATATAGTGGCTTAAAACAACACGTATTGATTATCTCACAATTTCTGTAGGGTCAGGCACATCTTAGTTGGCTTCTCTGCTTCAGAGTCTCACAAGCTTCATCAAGGTGTTGGCTAGGGTTGCCTTTTTATCTGGAGACTAAGACAGAGAAGAATTCACTTCTAAGCTCACTTAGTTTGTTGGCAGAAAAGCAGCTGTAGAGCTGAGAACTTCTTTTTTGACTGGAGTCCACCTTCAGCTCTTAGAGGTCACCTGCAGTTTGCAGTTCACAGCCTGGCAGCTTGCTTCTTTAAGTTCATCAAGAGAATTAGAATGCGTCAGCTGGCAAGTTAGGGCCTTATATAATATAATCGGGGTGATACCCTATTCCTTTGCCATAAAACATGACATAATCACAGGAATGACATTCCATCATCTTTGCCTTATTCTTTTTGTTAGAAGCAAGCTACAGATCCCTCTAACACTCAAGCAAAGGCATGTACACCAGTATGTGGAGACCATGGGGGCCACCTTAGAATCTGTCTGGCAAGTCATACAAGTTGACTTGTCCATCGAGTAGTTGGATATATATGGTCTGGAGTCCAGAAGAGAGGTCCAGACTAGAAATACAAATTTAGGAGTTCTAGATATATAGACAATATTTGAACTCATGGAATGATTTCTGGCTTCCTCTTAGAATATAGAAAGCTGAAAAGCATATTGCTCCCACTGTAAAACAAGAATAAGCTATAATATACAAAAAATCATAACTTTTCTCTGCATTAGAAGTGGAATGTAGCAGAGTACAGGAAGAAAGTAGGGCTTTCCTATGGGGGGAGAAGAGAATTTAGCTAAATTTCTAATGAATTGCTAAAGTCTAAATGTAGGCTAGCATGAAATGACCCCTTGGGAGCTGCAAAACAAGGGTAGGTAACACCTACTTTGAGGCTTTTCTCCAAGGACTTCCAAGAGTTGCTTATGAGAAAGATTAGGAAGCGACGGATATAGAAAATGCCTCTCTAGGTGGTATAGGCCTGCCTGGACCCTTCATCCTTGTGGAAGAAAGCTTTAAGCAACTTGGAGAAGGGAATAAACCCAATTTTTCTTTTATGGGTGGGAGAAGTGAAAAGAAAAAATCCATAAACTGAGGGAAGGGTAGAAAACTTTCCCAGGTTCAGATCATTAGTTCGCCTACTACTGGGAGAAAGCCTCACTTCCTGAGACTAAGACTTGTTGCTAAGTCATGTCTGACTCTGCAGCCCCATGGACTGCAGCACACCAGAACCAGACATCCCTGTCCTTCACTATCTCCCGGAGCTTACTCAAACTCATGTCCATCACATCAGTGATGCCATCCAACCATCTCATTCGCTGTCGTCCCCTTCTCCTCCTGCCCTCAATCTTTCCCAGCATCAGGGTCTTTTCTAATAAGTTGCTCTTGGCATCAGGTGACCAAAGAATAGGAGGTTCAGCATCAGTCCTTCCAGTGACTATTCAGGGTTTATTTCCTTTATGATTGACTCCTTTAGTTTGATCTCATTGCTGTCCAGGAGACTCTCAAGATCTTCTCCAGCATCACAATTCAAAAGCATCAATTCTTTGATGCTTAGCCTTCTTTCTAGTCTAGCTTTCACATATACGAGAGTACTGGAAAAACCACAGCTTTGACTATATGGACCTTTGTCTGCAATGTGAAGACAATTTAATACACTGTCTTTAACACATAGCTTTTCTTCCAAGGAGCAAGCCTCTTAATTTCATGGCTGCAGTCACCGTCCACAGTGATTTTTGGAGCCCAAGAAAATAAAGTTTGTCACTGTTTCCACTCCCCCCCCCCCACCATCTATTTGCTATGAAGTGATGGGACTGGATGCCATGATCTTAGTTTTTTGAATATTGAACTTTAAGCCAGCTTTTTCACTCTCACTTTCATCAAGAGGCTGTTTAGTTCCTCTTTGCTTTCTGCCGTTAGAGTGGTATCATCTGCATATCTGAGATTTTTGATATTTCTCCTGGCAATCTTAATTCCAGCTTGTGATGTATCCAGCCTGGCATTTCAAATGATGTATTCTGCATATAAGTTAAATAAGCAGAGTGACAAGTATACAACCTTGATGTACTCCTTTTCCAATTTTGAACAGCTCAGTTGAGACGAGGCAGGATAACAAAGAACTTCCCCACCTGCCCCCATTCCTCCAGGCAAGTAAAGCAACATCAGTCTATCTCCTACCCTTGGGGAGTGCTCAGAGTTTAGAGAAACACTGGGTCAGGTGTACAGAGAAAGCCTAAAGCTGAGGGTGAAGCAAGAACATTGAGAAAAACCCTTTGGCAAACCAGACCCTTCCCTAAGCAGAAGGTCACAGCAGAGGAATTTGGAGCTGATAGTGCACTTAAAGGAAAGCCAGTATCTCAGAGGTAAAGAATCTGCCTGCAGTGTAGGAGACACAAGAGTTGCCGGTTTGATCCCTGGGTCTGGAAGATTCCTTGGAGAAGGAAATGGCAACCCACTCCAGTATTCTTGCTTGGAAAGCCCCATGGACAGAAGAGCCTGGGGGGCTACAGTCCAGAGGATCACAAAGAGTTGGACAGGACTGAGAGACTAAACACAGGAAGTGTACTTAAGGTAATCATAACAGAACCCAAACCCCACTCAACTCCTAAATGGATTGACTCATTTCTGCCCCATCGCCTCCACTAAAAGCCTAGCAAAAAGAAGTAGTGTGCCCATTTTTAGGCATAAATACTGTTTCCTCAGTCTCTACTCTCCTTACACATGAAGCACATACAAAAAAGCCGGAAAAAAAAATCACCCACTGTCAGAAGTAAAAATGATCAATAGACTCAGGGTGACTCAGTTGTTAGAAATATCAGATAGTGAATTTAAAATAACAATAATTATTAGAGGTTTTAGTAGAAAAGGTGGAGAACATGTATGAACAAGAGGTAAGTTTCAGCAGAGGAATAGAAGCTATGCAAGAGTCAAATGGAAATGCTAGGAATAAAAATTGTGATGTAGATGAAGTATGTTTTAGGGTTTATTCGTACACCTGACACACTGAGGAAAGAATCAGTGAACTTGAAGATAGACCAATAGAAATTATCCAAACTGAAAACAAAGAGAAAAAGGGAACAGGAAAACAGAGCACCTGAGATTTGTGCCACAGTATCTTGAGATAACTGTTGAGTATAGTCAGAGATGAGGTCAATGGATTTGATTCTGGGACTCCCAACATTTGGGATTTGGAGAGATTAAAGAGGGATGGCCAAAGCAGTAAAAAAAATAAAAACAAGATATTAGGATTTTGGAAAGTAAGAATGAGGTGATGGTCAGCTATGTAAATTACTGCTGGTAGGTCAGACGAGGAGTAACAATAATTATTAATGTAGTTATTTTTCAAGGCTTCTGTATCTGCAAATTTACCTACTTAGTAAAAATTATTTGTAACCCCCAAATCAATATGTACTTTTATGGTCATTAGTGGACATGTGTGTTGTAGTGAAAAATATGAGTCACTTTCTCAGTTGGTGCCGAATAATGACAGTACCTTGTCTTATGTTAGCTCTCATACTGTAAACTATTCTCTTTGTGGTCTAGTTATTGCCATATTTTCACATTACTGTGCTTTTTGTTGGTGATTTTGCTGTTTAAAATGGGCTCTAAGCCAAAAAATAAATGTTTTAGATAAGTTTCATTCAGGTATGACTTGTAGTGCTGTTGACTGTAAGTTCAGTGTTAACGAATACTTTGTTCCAGACTGCTACAGTAAAGCTGATATTGCAATAAAGCAAGTCACACAAAGTTTTTGGTGTCCCAGCACATTTAAAATTTATGTTTATAGTGTATTGTAGTCTGTTAAAATGTGCCTTAGCATTCTGTCTAAATAATGAACATACTTTAATTAAAAAATACTGTATTGTGGGAATTCCTTGGTGGTCCACTGCTTAGGTAGGTAGATTGGGGATGAGCTATTTTGAAAGTTTTCTTTTGATAAATTGTTTTTCAGTCAAATAAAACATTTTGAGAACATAAGTAGACTAGGGATATGTAGCAGGATTATTGGAAAGCATTAGTAGTCCACTTCAGATTAGTGATCATGAACTTAAAGTGAGACCATTAAGTTCAGTTTGTTTTTTTCTCCAGTTGGATTCCGATATTTGTATACCGGTTACAGACATAGAGTATGTGAGTTAGCAGGTTGCTGTTTAGTCCAGAGACTACAGTAAAGCAAGAAAAGACAAGGACGTTGAAGGTGTATGTGACACAGTGATTATAATCCTGGACCTTGAAATTTAAGCTGTGTAAGGAATAAGTGGGGACTTGATGGGGTCAAAAGCAGCGAAAAGATAGTAGATGCAGTGGATTATAGATTTCCATGGAGTCCAAGGATTGTCGAGAGTCCAAATAGTAGAGTTAATGAAGTAGAAATGTAGAAGTAGGTGGTACTCAGAGAGAGATACTTGAATTTGAGATTATAGGGGGATGCATTTATTGGTAATGATAGGGTTTAGGTAAGTGGTTCTCCATACTATAGTGGTACTGCTTCCTCACTGGGATGTCTGGAAATACACATGGGGTTAGGGGTAGAGGTTGCTACTCACAGTTAATGGGTAGGGGCCAGAGACGCTAAATGTTTTTCATTGAGCAGGATATTCTTGAACATGGAAGAGTTGTCCTGCCCCAGTTCCCAGTTCAGAAACACTGTAGGGTGTGACAGTGGGAGTGGGTGACTGAGGAGGGTAGAAGACAGGGCTTTGGAGCAGAGGAATCAAAACAGGCCCAGGCATGGAAAGATACTGGATGTTTTGTACTGAAATTTATGTCAGGAATAGCACTGGAGAGGATAGAGTGATTCTGGGGCTAAAGTCTTAAAGAAATGAGGGGATGTGACTGCCACAAGGAGAGAGTGCTGCTGTGAACCCCAAAGTTGGGAGTTTCCAGGTAGAACATTGAAGGGACAATGGCCTGTGAGTAGCAATGAAGAGCAGAGGAAATACACATCTTATTTTTAGGCTCGAAAGATGGAGACGCTCTAGAGAGTCAGCAAAAACAAGACTGGGAGCTGACTGTGGCTCAGATCATGAACTTATTGCCAAATTCAGACTTAAATTGAAGAAAGTAGGGGAAAACACTAGACCATTCAGGTTGACCTAAATCAAATCCCTTACTATTATACAGTGGAAGTGACAAATAGATTCATATAAGATCTAATAGAGATTAGATCTCGTAGACAGAGTGCCTGAAGGACTATGGACAGAGGTTTGTGCCATTGTACAGGAGGCAGTGATCAAGACCATCCCCAAGAAAAAGAAAGGCAAAATAGTTGTCTGAGGAGGCCTCACAAATAGCTGAGAAAAGAAGAGAAGCTAAAGGCAAAGGAGAAAAGGAAAGATTTACCCATTTGAATGCAGAGTTCTAAAGAATAGTAAGGAGAGATAAGAAAGCCTTCCTCAGCTATCAGTGCCAAGAAATAGAGGAAAACAATAGAATGGGAATGAGAGATCTCTTCAAGAAAATTAGAGATACCAAGGGAACATTTCATGCAAAGATGGGCACAGTAAAGGTCAGAAATCGTATGAACTTAACAGAAGGAGAAGATATTAAGAAGAGGTACAGACATAAACAGAAGAGCTATACAAAAAAGATCTTCATGACCCAGATAATCACGATGGTGTGATCACTCACCTAAAGCCAGACATCCTGGAATGTGAAGTGAAGTGGACCTTAGGAAGCATCACTACAAACAAAGCTAGTGGAGGTGATGGAATTCCAGTTGAGCTGTTTCAAATCCTAAAAGATGATGCTGTGAAAGTGCTGCACTCAATGTGCCAGCAAATCTGGAAATCTCAGCAAATCTGGAAATCTCAAATTTCCAAATCTGGAAATCCATCCACAGGACTGGAAAAGGTCAGTTTACATTCCAATCCCAAAGAAAGGCAATGCCAAAAATGTTCAAACTAGTGCACAGTTGCACTCATCTCATGCTAGCAAAGGAATGCTCAAAATTCTCCAAGCCAGGCTCCAACAGCATGTGAACTGTGAACTTCCAGATTTCGAGCTGGATTTAGAAAAGACAGAGAGAAACCAGATCCGCTGAATCATTGACAAAGCAAGAGAGTTCCAGAAAAACATCTACTTCTGCTTTATTGACTATGCCAAAGCCTTTGACTGTGTGGATCACAACAAACTGTGGAAACTTCTTCAAGAGATGGGAGTATGAGACCACCTGACCTGCCTCCTGAGAAATCCATATGCAGGTCAAGAAGCAACAATTAGAACTGGACATGGAACAGCAGACTGGTTTCAAATCAAGAAAAGAGTACGTCAAGGCTGTATATTGTCACCCTTCTTATTTAACTTATATGCAGAGAACATCGTGCGAAATGCCAGGCTGGATGAAGCACAAGCTGGAATCAAGATTGCCAGGAGAAATATCAGTAACGTTAGGTAGGCAGATGACACCACCCTTATGGCAGAAAGTGAAGAAGAACTAAAGAGCCTCTTGTTGGAAGTGGAAGAAGGGAGTGAAAAAGTTGACTTAAAACTCAACATTCAGAACATGAAGATCAGGCCTCTGGTGCCATTACTTCATGGCAAATAGATGGGGAAACAGTGGAAACAGAGACTTTTCTTTTTGAGGGCTCCAAAATCACTGCAGATGGTGACTGCAGCCATGAAATTAAAAGATGCTTGCTCCTTGGAAGGAAAGTTATGACCAACCTAGACAGCATATTATAAAGGAGAGACATTGCTCTACCAACAAAGAACCAGCTAGTCAAAGCTATGGTTTTTCCAGTAGTCATGTATGGATGTAAAAGTTGGACTATAAAGAAAGTTGAGTGTCGAAGAATTGATGCTTTTGAACTGTGGTGTTGGAGAAGACTCTTGAGAGTCCCTTGCCCAGCAAGGAGATCCAACCAGTCCGTCCTAAAGGAAATCAGCCCTGAATATTCATTGGAAGGACTGATGTTGAAACTAAAACTCCAATACCTTGGCCACTTGATGTGAAGAACTGACTCATTTGAAAAGACCTTGATGCTGGGAAAGATTGAAGGCAGGAAGAGAAGGGGATGACAGAGGATGAGGTGGTTGGATGGCATCACCGACTCAATGGACGTGAGTTTGAGTAAACTCCGGGAGTTGGTGATGGACAGGGAAGCCTGGCATCCTGCAGTCCATGGGGTCGCAAAGAGTCAGATACGTCTCAGCGGCTCAACTGAACTGAACTGATGAGGAGAGAGGTGGTGTTCTCCATAGGAGAGCAGAGGTTCGTTTATGGCAAAAAGGTGAAGGGAAAGGGCTCAGTACTTGATGAGTTTCATTTAATTACAATATATACATATATTGAGAAGCAACCTTGTTTAAGACCTGGTTTGAATCCTGGTTTTGTCATTTAGTGACTCTCTAACATTGGCTTGAGTCAACTTATTTAGACTTGATGTTCAGCACTTGGGAATTAAGACATCATATGGTGTGATTTCTAAGGTATTTTTCAGCTCATAAATTTCAGTAATTTTCTTGCTGTAGAGAATTCTCATATTGTAGAGAATTCTCATACTGTAGAGTAATTTGTGTACTTTAACCATATGTGAATGGGGAAAACAATGACAGCAATAACAGCTAACATTTATTGAGTATCCACTGTATACCTAATGTATTCTAAACATGTATTCTTCAAACCTCTTATCAACCTATTGTGGTTTTATAATCCCCATTTTAGAGGTTCGTATAACTGTTAAAGGCTAGAGATATAATTTGAATTACAGCAGTTTGACTTTCCACACAGCTTGGGTTTCTTATGTAGCAGACAATGCAATGGACATTAGCAGGCAGGAAGTTTATTTGGAAGACTTTTGGGATTACCACCTGTGGAAGGAAAGCAAGCAGGATTGGGCAGAGGGAAAAGTTGGACTTTGATTCCTGCATGCACCAGGCATTGTGTCTTGACTGATCTGGGAAAGGGGTATGTGTGACCTCAGGCAAGGTGACTCTAATCAGCCAGGGTATTTCCGAAGAGGGATGACCACTGTCAGCAGCTGTCCTCCAGTAGCTGGGGAAAAGAAGTCTTTTACCAGAGAAAGGGGATCTGGCTGTTGTATCATGGTGTCAGTTACAACTGCAGAATTTATCATCACCACAGTTGTTTGTTGGCTCCAGGCAATGGATGGGGATAAATGAGGCTAATTTAAGAAATTCCAAATAAGCTTGGCTCCAGACACTTTTAAAACAGATTGATTTTCATTCCATTCATATTTTTGACATGAGAACTTGACCCAAAGGTTTTTCCAGGGATAAGCTAAGAGTGTGTGTGTACACATCAGTGCTTTTGGTGATCCTTTCTTACCTGGAGGTTCTCTATCTAATATCTTGAATGTTCTCGGTCACCTGGATTTTACTTTTCAGGAAAGAAAGATTCTTCTATAGAGAGTTAGAAATCGAAGTTTATTTAGGTGTTTGCAGTATGGATGGTATGGGGACTAGAAGGATAAGTTTCTTTTTTCATTTGCTTAATAGAGTCTTTCACAGAGCTGAAAGTTTTGATTAGATCCAGTTTATAAATTTTGCCTTTTATGGATTGTGCTGACTTTATCTAAGAACTCTTTGCTTAGTCCTAAATTTCAAAGACTTTTCCCCCGTTTCCTCCTAAAGTTTTATAGTATTATATTTCACATTTAAGTCCATGATTCATTTTAAGATAATATTTGTATAGATTTGAGGGGTTTTGTTTTGTGCTTGCCTATGTATGTACAATTGCTATAGCACTGTTTGTTGAAAAGAGTACCCCTCCTCCATTGAATTGCTATTGCCCTTTTGTCCAAAATCATTTTGGGATATTTGTCTGTTTCTGTGTTCTCTGTTACATTCCACTGATCTATATGTCTGTCCCTCTGTCAGTGCCACACTGTCTTGTGTACCATGAATAGTAAGCCTTAACATTGGGAAGATGATTCTTCCCATTTTATTCAAAATTGTTTTGGCTATTTTAGGTCCTTTTCCTTACAAATTTTAGAAGAAGCTTGTCTGTGTCTATGAACATGTAGATCAGTTGGGAAGAACTGACATCTTATTCCCATATCTGTTTTGTTAGTCATATAGCTAAGTATTTTATTTTCCTTGGAGCAGTTGTAAATAATACTGCATATTTTCTTTAGAGCTATTGTAGGCGATATTGTATTAATTTTAGATTTCAGTTATTGTAAGGACATAGAAGTACAGTTGATTTTGGTTATTGATCTTGAGCCTTGTGACATTGCTGAACACACTATTCTAGGAGAGATGATTTTGGTGTTTTTCATTAGTTTTTAATATTCCTTAGGATTTTGTATGTTTAGTAGTGTTATCTGCAGATAGAGTTGATTTTATTTCTTGTTTTCCAATCTGTATGCATTTTGTTTTCTTTTCTTGTGTTATTGTAATGGCTAGAGCTTCCAGAATTATCTTGAATAGAGTGATGAAATGGACATCCTTTCTTTTCCCAGTTTCAAAGGGAAAGCATTCATTTTTTTATTATTAAATCTGACATTTGCTGTGTAAGTTTTTTATAGATCCTGTTTGTGAGTTTGAGGAGGTTCCCTTCTAAGTTTTTGAGATTTTTTTTTTCCATGAAATATTAGATCTGTCATATGCTTCAGATGCTTTTTCTGTATCAGGCAGTGTGATGAGATGATTTTACAACTGAAAGTTTGTACCTCTTCATCCCCTTCACTTATTTTGCCCAACCTTTATTCCCCTCCTTTCTGGAAAATCTGTTTGTTCTCTGTATATATGAGTCTGTATCTTTTGTTTGTTCATTTTTAAAAAAATAGATTCCATATATAAGTAAAACTATACAGTATTTGTTTTTTTTCTGTCCCACTTATTTCACATAGCATAATACCCTCTAGATGGAGGAGGAAATGGCAGTCCACTCCAGTGTTCTTGCCTGGAGAATCTCATGGACAGAGGCGCCTGGAGGGCTACAGTCCATAGGGTCGCACAGAGTTGGACATGACTGAAGCGAATAAGCAGCAGCAGCAATAATACCCTCTAGATACATCCAGTTCAGTTCAGTTATGTCTAACTCTTTGTGACCCCATGGACTGCAGCACACCGGGCTTCTCTGTTCATCACCAACTCCCAGAGCTTACTCAGACTCATGTCATCCTCTTCTCCTGCCTTCAGTCTTTCCCAGCATCAAGGTCTTTTCCATGTTGTTGGAAATCACAAGATTTCCTCCTTTTTTTATGGCTGAGTAATATTTGTTCATCATCTTTATCCATTCATTTATCGAAGGACACTATTACTTTGCCAACAAAGGTTCATCTAGTCAAGGCTACGGTTTTTCCAAGTGGTCATGTATGGATGTGAGTTGGACTGTGAAGAATGCTGAACGCCAAAGAATTGATGCTTTTGAACTGTGGTGTTGGAGAAGACTCTTGAGAGTCCCTTGGACTGCAAGAAGATCCACCTGTCCATCCTAAAGGAGATCAGTCCTGGGTGTTCATTGGAAGGACTGATGTTGAAGCTGAATGAAACTCCAGTATTTTGGCCACCTTGTGTGAAGAGTTGACTCATTGGAAAAGACCCTGATGCTGGGAAGGGTTGGGGGCAGGAAGAGAAGGGGACGACAGAGGGTGAGATGCTGGATGACATCACTGACTCTATGGACATGGGTTTGGGTGGACTCCGGGAGTTGGTGATGGACAGGGAGGCCTGGCGTGCTGCGATTCATGGGGTCGCAGAGAGTCGAACATGACTGAGTGACTGAACTGAACTAGGTTGCTTCCATATCTTGGCTATTGTAAATAATGCTGCCATTAGCATAGAGGTGCATTTATCTTTTAATCTCCTTTTGACTGTGCTGAGTCTTTGTTGCTGTGCTGTGGTTTTCTCTAGCTGTGGTGAGCGGGGACTACTCTTCATTGCAGTACATGAGCTTCTCATTGCAGTGGCTTTTCTTGTTGTGGAGCATGGGTTCTAGAGCACTTAGGCTTCGGTAGTTGTGGCACATGGGCTTAGTTGCCCTGCAGCCTGTGAAATCTTCCCCCACCAGTGATCGAACCTGTGTCCCCTGAAGTGGCAGGTGGATTCTTAACCACTGGACCACCAGGGAAGTACACGTGTATCTTTTTGAACTAGTGTTTTGGGTTTTTTGGTAAATACCCAGAGGTGGAATTGCTGAGTTGTATGGTAGTTCTATTTTTAATTTTTTGAGGAATCACTCTTCTGCTTCCCATTGTGTTTGGACCAGTTTACATTCTCAACAGTGCATGAAGATTTCCCTTTTCCTCACATCCTTGCTAACACTTGTCATTTGTTGTCTTTTTAGATGATAGCCATTCTGACAGATGTGAGGTGATATCTCATTGTGGTTTTGGTTTGCATTTCCCTAGAGATATGTGACATTGAGCATCTTTTCATGTATCTGTTGTCCATGTGTATGCCTTTTTTAGAAAAATGTCTCTTCTGGTTTTTTGCCTATTTTAACACTTGGATTGTTTAGGGTGCTTTGGTATTGAGTCGTTTGAGTTCTTTTTGTATTTTGGATATTAACCTCTTATTGGATATATCATTTGCAAATATCTCCTCCCATTTAGTAGGTTGCCTTTTTTTGTTGAGATTATCTTTCCCTATGCTAAAGTATTTAAGCTTGATGTAGTACCATTTGTTTATTTTTGCTTTTGTTGCCCTTGTCTGAGGAAACAGATCCTGAAAAATATTACTAAGACCAGTGTCCAACTTCTACTGTCTCTTTCCTTGTAGAAGTTTTATGGTTTCAGATCTTGCACTTAAGTTTAATCTTTTTCTTTTTAATTTTTATACATGTATAAGAAACTGGTTCACTTGTATTCTTTCATTTTGAAAGCACATTAAGAGTTATGAAAAGCTCAGATTTTTTCATCATCTCCCCATTCATTTTGCACAGTGTAAAATAAGATTTCGTTATTAAGGGGATAACTCTTAGCTTCAGAAAGTATTGAAACATATATAAGGAATAGCTAATTTCTTCAATGGGATGTGAGAGTAGATACGTTACAAAAATGCTAAAATAAAGTTTTACCCATAGTAGACATTTTAGGATAATTTAGATACATCGTTTCATCATAACAACTGTCTATAGTATTAATAATACTCTAGATTTGGCCTACAGAACTGTTGGATTACAGTTCAAAATTATATAAAGTAATATGACTGAACTATTAGACCAAAGGCTCATAATTTAAGTTAATCAGTATATATGGAGGGACTTTAACATGAGAAGTCTCACTTAACAGTCTATGGTAAGAAATTAATGTTCCCCAGAATAGAACATTCTATCAGAACAGCATGTTCTGATCTATATCTGAAGTATAGTAGTAGCAAAATAGTTATTGTATGTAATGTGTTAAGATAGACTTGGTGAGGTCACTGAAAATGTCCAAATGTTGAAAACCCAAGAGGTCTTGAGTATATGTGAGCTTTTTCAAAGGAAATATGAGTACACACAGTAGCATTTTCTGTTGATGAAAGAGGTTTTTGTAGTAAGAGGACTGAGAACAACAATTACACCTTAGAAGAAAATGCAGTACATTATATCATACACGACTATTTAGAGGAGCCATGACCAGCAAGTTTCTGTCCTTAGGGTTCAGACTACAGATTTGTTGAATTCATTAAAAAACAACAACTGAGTTTCAGAGAATCCCCTGTTGATTCAGTGGTTAGGATGTGATGCTTCCACTGTCGGGGGTACAGGTTCAGTCCCTGGTCAGGAAACTAAGATACAGCATTTTTGTCTGTGTAGCACAGACAAAAAAAAAAAAAAAAAGAAACAGTTTATTCGTGAATAAAAGTTTTCATGTTGTGTGCATTTTGCTAAGTAATGATATAATTAGAGTACCCTCTTTTTTTGGTAGCTATGTGGCTTGGCTTGTGAGATATTAGTTCACTGATCAGGAATTGAACCCAGGCCTTGGCAGTGAAAGTGCCGAGTCCTAATCATTAGACTACCAGGGAATTACCTGTTTTTTTTCTTGAGAAGCATTTCTGTGGTTTCTTGATATATCTTATAATGAAGTAATAGAATGTGATTTTGGTCATAAAATTAATAATTCAGAAACTAATTTGCAGTACAACTTTGCTATCACATATGCTATCACATAATCAATGGTAAGCTTTTAAAAATGTTTAGTGTGCTTTTGAAAAGAAGGTATATTCTGCATTTGAATGCAGAGTTTTATTTATTTATTAGGTCAGCTTAGGTTGTGTTGTTAAATCTTGTATGGCTTTATCACTTTTTGTCTGTTCTTTGATTTGAGAGCATTGCATTTAATTTTCCATTGTAATTGTGTATTGTGATTGAAAGTGTGCTGTGAGGCTGTTATTAAATAAATGTAGATTTTTAAATTGTATATTCCTGGAGAATTGTCCTTTTAGTGTCTTTATTTCTAGAAATACCTTTTACCTTAAAGTCTAATTTGATACTAATTTGAGTTTAGAATCTTAATGGCAATCTTTTTTTCCTACATCTCTACTTTCAGTCTTTCTGTGTCTTTAAATTAGGTTTTAGGTATATCTCTTATTAATGCTAAATAACTGGAATAAAAAAAAAAGATCTACTATCCTAGACTTTTTTCCCCTCAGTTTTTAGGTATTGTAAATTATGCTTAATTAACACACTTGTACATGTCTGTGCTGCACGTGAGTCGGTGTGCAGATATTTAGTTATAGAGGATACTGCAAACAGTTTTATAAACTTCTTATACCAACTGACAATACCATCTGAAGTTTATGAGAACACTGTTGATCCACTTAGGTACCCCAAATTGGTATTATTTCCTTAAGTTGTAACCATTCTGGTGAATGTGTATCTCATTGTGGTTTGTAACACTGTATTAATTTCATGTGTACAATATAAGGGTTTAATATCTGTGTGCATAGGGAGATGATCACTACAATATGTCCAGTTAACATCCCTTACTGTACAGTTTCAATAATTCTTTTCCTTGTGATGAGGGGTTTTAAATTTTATTCTCTCAGCAATTTTAAAATAGGCAATACAGTATTATTAACTAGAGTCACCATGCTGTAAATTGCCTTCCTGTGACTAAGCTATTTTTTAACTGGAAGTTTTTATCTTTTGACCCTCTTTACCCATTTTGCTCACCCCCTGCCTCTGGCAGACACCAGTCTTTCTCTGTTAGCTTGATAGTGGTGATGTTTTTATTCCACGTGTAAGTGAGGTTATATGGTTTTTGTCTTTCTGTGTCTGACTTATTTTACTTAATAGAGTGCCCTCAAGATTCATCCATGTTGTCCCACCTGACAAGATTCCATTCTTTTTTTATGACTGAATAGTATTCCATTGTACTGTCTTAGACTTAAAATTTCTATTTATTTATTTTTGGTTGCACTAGGTCTTCATTGTGGTGCATGGGCTTCTCATTGCAGTGGCTTCTCTTTTTGTGCAACACAGGTTCTAGGGCTTGTGGGCTCAGTAGTTGTAGCTGGCAGTCTCAGAAGTTGTGGCACATTGGCACATGGAATCTCCCCAGACCAGGGATTGAAGCCGTTTATCTCCTGCATTAGTAGGCAGATTCTTTACCACTGGACCACCAAGAAAGTCCCTCCTAGACCTTTAACAGAGCTTTGATCCATGTACAGTTGACATAATTACTGATATTTAGGTCTACTATCTTATTTTGTACTTTTTGACCCACAGATTCCATGTTTCCTTTTCTCTCCTTTCTTGTCTTCTTTTGAGTTATTTGTTATCATTCCATCCTGCCTTCACTTGTATTAATTTAAACTATACATAAACTCACTATTAGTCTTTCAGTGATTGTTCTTAATTACAGCATGCCTACTTAGTAAACTTGGTTTTCTCTTACCTTGGATGTGAGGTGTCTCTTCATGGCTGCTCCAGTGAAGCACAGAAAACCAAGTAAGATGGTAGGCACTGAGAGAGGGCATCAGAGGGCAGACAGACTGAAACCACAATCACAGAAAACTAGCTAATCTGATCACATGGACCACAGCCTTGTCTAACTCAGTGAAACCAAGCCATGCCGTGTGGGGCCACCCAAGACGAACGGGTCATGGTGGAGAGGTCTGACAGATTGTGATCCACTAGAGGAGGGAATGGCAAACCACTTCAGCATTCTTGCCTTGAGAACCCAATGAACAGCATGAAAAGGCAAAAAGATAGGACACTAAAAGATGAACTCCCCAGGTCGGTAGGTGCCCAATATGCTACTTGAGATCAGTGGAGAAATAACTCCAGAAAGAATGAAGGGACAGAGCCAAAGCAAAATCGATGCCCAGTTGTGGATGTGAATGGTGACAGAAGCAAGGTCTGATGCTGTAAAGAGCAGTATTGCGTAGGAACCTGGAATGTTAGGTCCATGAATCAAGGCAAATTGGAAGTGATCAAACAGGAGATGTTAAGAGTGAACATCGACATTCTAGGAACCAGTGAACTAAGATGGACTGAAATGGGTGAATTTAACTCAGATGACCATTTATACCTACTACTGTGGGCAGGAATCCCTTAGAGGAAATGGAGTAGCCATCCTAGTCAACAAGAGTCCGAAATGCAGTACTTGGATGCAATCTCAAAAACGACAGAATAATCTCTGCTCATTTCCAAGGCAAACCATTCAATATCACAGTAATCCAAGTCTATGCCCTGACCAGTAATGTTGAAGAAGCTGAAGTTGAACGGTTCTGTGAAGACCTACAAGATCTTCTAGAACTAACACCTAAGAAAGACATCCTTTTCATTATAGGGAACTGGAATGTGAAAGTAGGAAGTCAGGAAACACCTGGAGTAACAGGCAAATTTGGCCTTGGAGTACAGAATGAAGCAGGCAAAGGCTAATAGCGTTTTGCCAAGAGAACGCACTAGTCATAGCAAACACCCTCTTCCAACAAGATGAGAAGACTCTACACATGGACATCACCAGATGGTCGACACTGAAATCAGATTGACTATATTCTTTGCAGGCAAAGATGGAGAAGCTCTATACAGTCAGCAAAAACAAGACCGGTAGCTGAGTATGGCTCAGATCATGAACACCTTATTGTCGAATTCTGACTGAAACTGAACAAAGTGGAGAAAACCACTAGACCATTGAGGTATGACCTAAATCAAATCCCTTATGAGTATACAGTGGAAGTGAGAAATAGATTTAAGGGACTAGATCTGATAGACAGAGTGCCTGATGAACTATGAATGGAGGTTTGGGACATTATACAGGAAACAGGAATTCAGACCATCCCCAAGAAAAAGAAATGCAAAAAAGCAAAACGGCTGTCTGAGGAGGCCTTACAAATATCTGTGAAAAGAAGGGAAGCGAAAAGCAAAGAGTAAAAGGAAAAATATATTGATTTGAATGCAGAGTTCTAAAGAATAGCAAGGAGAGATAAGAAAGCCTTCTTCAGCTATCAGTGCAAAGAAATAGAGGGAAACACTAGAATGAGAAAGACTAGAGATGTCTTCAAGAAAATTAGAGATACCAAGGGAACATTTTATGCAAAGATGGGCTCAATAAAGGACAGAAATGGTATGGACCTAACAGAAACAGAAGATATTAAGAAGAGGTGGCAAGAATACACAGAAGAACTGAACAAAAAAGATCTTCACAACCCAGATAATCACGATGGTGTGATCACTCACCTAAAGCCAGACATCTGGAATGTGAAGTCAAGTGGACCTTAGGAAGCATCACTACAAATAAAAATAGTGGAGGTGATGGAATTCCAGTTGGGCTATTTCAAATCCTGAAAGATGATGCTGTGAAAGTGCTGCACTCAATATGCCAGCAAATTTGGAAAAGTCAGCAGTGGCCACAGGACTGGGAAAGGTCAGTTTTCATTCCAGTCCCTAAGAAAGGCAATGCCAAAGAATGCTCAAACTACCACACAATTACACTCATCTCACATGCTAGTAAAGTGATGCTTAAAATTTTCCAAGCCAGGCTTCAGCAATATGTGAACCGTGAACTTCCAGATTTTCAAGCTGGATTTAGAAAAGGCAGAGGAACCAGGGATCAAATTGCCAGCATCCACTGGATCATCAAAAAAGCAAGAGAATTCCAGAAAAATATCTATTTCTGCTTTATTGACTATGCCAAAGCCTTTGAGTGTGTGCATCACAATAAACTGTGGAAAATTGTTAAAGAGATGGGAATACCAGAGCACCTGAGAAATCTGCATGCAGGTCAAGAAGCACAGTTAGATCTGGACATGGATCAACAGACTGGTTCCAAATAGGAAAAGGAGTACGACAAGGCTGTTTATTGTCACCCTACTTATTTAACTTATATGCAGAGTACATCATGAGAAACACTGGGCTGGAGGAAGCACAAGCTGGAATCAAGATTGCTGGGAGGAATATCAGTAACCTCAGATAGGCAGATGACACCACCCTTATGGCAGAAAGTGAAGAGGAACTAAAGAGCCTCTTGATGAAAGTGAAAGAGGAGAGTGAAAAAGTTGGCTTAAAGCTCAACCTTCAGAAAATGAAGATCATGGCATCCAATCCCATCACTTCATGGCAAATAGATGGGGAAACAGTGGCTGACTTTATTTTTCTGTGCTCCAAAATCACTGCAGATGGTGATTGCAGCCATGAAATTAAAAGACACTTACTCCTTGGAAGGAAAGTTATAACCAACCTAGACAGAATATTAAAAAGCAGAGACATTACTTTGCCAACAAAGGTCCATCTAGTCAAGGCTATGGTTTTTCCAATGGTCATGTATGGATGTGAGAGTTGGACTATAAAGAAAGCTAAAGTGAAGTGAAGTCGCTCAGTCATGCCCGACACTTTGCAACCTCATGGACTGTAAACTACCAGGCTCCTCTGTCCATGAAATTTTCTAGGCAAGAGTACTGGAGTGGGTTGCCATTTCCTTCTCCAGGGGATCTTCCCAACCTGGGGATCAAACCCAGGTCTCTCGCATTGTGGGCAGACACTTTATCGTCTGAGCTACCAGAGAAGCCCATAAAGAAAGCTGAGCACTGAAGAATTGATGCTTTTGAACTGTGGTATTGGAGAAGACTCTTGAGAGTCCCTTGGACTGCGAGGAGGTCCAACCAGTCCATCCTAAACGAGATTGGTCCTTGGTGTTCATTGGAAGGACTGATGTTGAAGCTGAAACTCCAATACTTTGGCCACCTCATGCAAAGAGCTGACTCGTTGGAAAAGACCTTGATTCTGGGAAAGATTGAGGGCAGGAGGAGAAGGGGACGACAGGGGATGAGATGGTTGGATGGCATTACCGACTCAATGGACATGGGTTTGGGTGGACTCAGGGAGTTGGTGATGGACAGGGAGGCCTGGTGTGCTGTGGTTCATGGGGTCACAAAGAGTTGGACATTGCTGAGCAACTGAACTGAACTACTTAGTAAAGCCCAAAGTTAATTAATACTTTTCCTCTCAGATAGTCCAGTACTTTTAGAACATTTATTTCCCATTTTATTCTCTTACTTTCTTTTAGTCACATAAAACATAATTATTTTATGTATTTATCGTTTTTTTCCCCCACATATTTATCACTCTCTTTTCTCCTCATTCCTTCCTCTTGAGATTACTGTTGCGTATTTGCTTTAGAAAAGCCTCAGGACTATCGACATTTTGGGCTGGACAGTTCTTTGTTGTGGGAGACTGTGCATTGTGGGATATTTAGCAGCACCCATGGTCTCTGCCCACTAGATGTCAGTAACAATCTCTCCACCCAGTTCTGACAACCCAAATGTCCTCAGATGTTGTCAGATGTCATTGAGGGGCAAAATCATTCCTGGCTGAGAACCATTGCTTTAGAATTTAGTTTGATGTAAGTCTGTTGCTCTGTTTCTGTTTCTTGAAAATACTTATTTTGTTTTCATTTTTTAAAGGTATTTTCCCTGAGCATAGAATTCTAGGTTATTTTTTAGCATGTTTAAAATATCAATCTGTTGGCTTCTGTCTTCCATTGTTTTGAGAAGTCATATTGCATTGTTTTGATTAAGACATATTGCAGTTCAGATAATTTCTTCATACCTATCATCCAGCTCACTAAGTTTCACTTTAGTGTATCTGAACAATGATTTTTAAAGTTTCAAGTATTATATCTTCATTATTACAAAATGTTTGGTTCTTTTTCAAGTCTACTATAGTTTTGTGTTTACTGAAGATATTTTCAAGCTCTTCTTGAAATATAGTGTACTGTTTATTTAAACATAGTAAGCATAATTGTTTTATAATCTTTGATAATGTCATTATCTAAAATCATTTGGGTCTGATTGTGCTGTCTACCATAGTTTTTGTGTCTTGTTCCTCCTGCCTTGTGGTTATTTTTTCTTTACTGTCCATTAATCTTGAGAAACTGTGGACATTTCTTGTGGCGAAGGATGAGAGTTTTTATCCAAAAAGAATTTATTATTGCCAGGTACCTGGGGAACCACCACTAGAATTTCAGGCTCTTCTTTTCTTTTTTTGTACCATCTAGGTCATGTTAATTTGGGTTCTACTGGAGGACTAGTTAAATTTTCTTCACCCTTTCCCTCCTCCATACCTATGGAACGTTCCTTTTATTACCTTACCCTGATGATGTGGTCCTTTTTATCTTTCCCTAGAGAAAACCCTGCTTCTTAATGTTCCCCTCTCCTTTGAGAGCAGTTCAAGTCCGCCTTGATAGGTGATTTTACTTACTCTTTTATTTGTTCTTACTGTATTTCAGATTTTGGCTTGGTGATTTAGAATCTCGAGTCTATAGGATATAAGAAGCAGAGGACAGAGAAACATCAAGAAATATGAAACATCTAAGATTGTATGCTGTTTTTAAGTTAAAAATATATTTAATAGTAGCATTGTTTTCATTATTTTTTATAGTTACCATATAGTTACAGCAAATGATACTAGTTTTTGTTTATTGTAGTGAAATAAGGTTTTCTTTTTAAGTAAACTTGAGTTTACAAAAGGATATGTACTTTAAAGAAAAATAAGAAGTAATTGTATAGGAAATACTTGGATTTGGCATTTTCCTGAAAGCATACTGCTGAGTATGAATTTGTTTTGTTTATAATTTGAGTATGAATTCTTTACATTAGTCAGTTTACCATGTATGAATCCTCTCTGCCCAGTTTTGTTTTAAAATTAATTTATTTTTGGCCATGCTGGGTCTTCATTGCTGCATGCGTTTTTCTCTAGTTGTGACTAGTGGGAGTTGCTCTCTAGTTGCATTGTGCAGGCTTCTCTTTGTGATGGCTTCACTTGTGGAGCACGGGCTGTAGGGTGCAAGGCTTCAGTAGTTACAATTCCATGCTCTAGACTGCAGGCTTAATAGTTGTGGTGCACGGGCTTAGTTGCTCCACACTATGTGGGATCTTCCTGGACCAGGGATCAAACCCATGTCTCCTGCATTGGCAGGTGGGTTCTTAACCACTGAGCCACCAGGGAAGCCTCAGATCATTTTGAATCTTTTGAGACGTAGAAAGAGAAACACTTTGGGGCAAGTACAGCATAGGCGTAACTATTTCCCCATGGGGAAAAATTTTTTTAAACCACAGAGCTAGTTACATTATATTTAAATAATAAACCAAAAGATGTAAAAATTTGACTCATATTATTTTTCATTTGTATTTTGAACTAATGGCTCCAGTCATTAATGACTGAGCAGATACCCAGGGCTTTCGGGTTTGCCATAGTTGATACTGAAGTAAGTAAAAAATCATCATTCCAAATGTCAAGACAGTCTATTCTTTCTTATTCCTTGAAATGAAAAAGCAAAACAAATAAATTTATTGTGTGGGAAGCAAATTGAGAACATGCAGAGTGTGAGAGGTTTTAAAACTCAATGGTAAGGAAGAATAAGATGACTTGCAACGAGCATTGGGCCCTGGAGCGACACAGGATCAGTCACTATTGTGTTCACTGTTGTACTGAGTATTTTTCAAAAAACTTAATATGGAAAATTTCAAACATATTCAGAAGAAGAGGGTAGATGAGCCATTATGGTTCCCATCACCCTGTTTCAGCAATTATTAAACTCATGGCTCCCTTGTCCCCTCTGGTGCCCCCAAAACTGGATTATATTGAAGCAAATTCTAGTTATCATTTCAGCCATCAATATTTTAGTGTCTGTCTCTAAAATAGAAGAACTCCTTTAAAAAACATAACCACATTACTATTATCACACCTAAATATTACTCTTATTGTCATAAAATAACCATTCAGTGTTTAAATTTTCTTGTTATTTATTGTGTGTGTGTACACACACAAATCTTTTTTTTCCCTAACAGTTTGTTGAAACAAGATCCAAATAAGAGCTATATGCAGGCTCCTTCTCTTCACCTCCCCCATTCCATTTGTTTTTCACTTCTTCACTATAACTCTGAAAAAGTAATATTCAATTTACAAAGGAGAACTGAGGCCCTTGGAGGGTTACATAATTTGTTTAACATCACAGAGCTGAAAATGACAGCCTTTAGCTGAAAATCAGCCCAAGTCTTTTCTGACTCCAGAAATTTGTGTGCCTTTCTGGAGTTAGAAGATTTTGGATTCATACTCTAATAAATAGAGGTTTCTTGCCCATGCTACTTTACTAACTCTCCAGCCTCCCTCACCCAAGTGTTTATGGTCCAAGGACCCCCTAATTAGCGAGGTGAAAGTGTTAGTTGCTCAGCCATGTCTAACTCTTTGTAACCCCAATGACTGTAGCTCACCAGTCTCCTCTGTCAATTGAATTCTCTAGGCAAGAATACTGGAGTGAGTAGCCATTCTCTTCTCCAGGGAATCTTCCCAACTCAGGAATCAAACCCAGGTCTCCTGTACTGCAGTCAGATTCTTAACCTTCTGAGCTGCCAGGGAAGCCCAGTAAGGGAGCTAAAAAGCAGTATGCTAATTTTTTGCCCAGCTATTTGTATAAGAATAAGCCCAGCTACAGTAGTGTGACAGGCAGTCAGTTTAGCAGTTCCCAGTTTAACCAGAGCAGCTCCAAAAAATCATTTTCTACTTCTGACATCTCCCAAGAGAGATTTTGAGATTAGTGCCATGGTGTACTAGCAGGTTCTACAGCTCTAAGGTCTACAACTGTTCAGTGTGGTAGCCACATGTGGGCATTTCATTTTTAATTTAAATTACAATTAAATAAAATTAAAAATCCCTCAGTCACACTAGCCACATTTCAAATGCTAGATAGTAACTACCATGCAGTGCTTGCATGGGACCTTTTGAAGGAGGTCGCCATTATCTTCATTACCTCCAGCTCAGGTCTAACAACAGGGAGGGAACAAAGCCCTGCCCATCAGTAGAAAGTTGGATTAAAAGTTACTGAGCATGGCCCCGCCCATCAGAACAAGACCCAGTTTCCTCTTCAGGCAATCTCTCCCATCAGGAAGCTTCCATAAGCCTCTTATCCGTATCCATCAGAGGGCAGACAGAATGAAAATCACAATCACAGAAAATAACCTAACTGATCACATGGATCACAGCCTTGTCTAACTCAATGAAACTATGAGCCATGTTGTGTAGGGCCACCCAAGATGGATGGGTCATGATGGAGAATTCTGACAAAACGTGGTCCACTGGAGAAGGGAATGGTAAAGCACTTCAGTATTCTTGCCTTGGAACCCCATGAACAGCATGAAAAGGCAGAAAGATAGGACACTGAAAGATCAACTCCCCAGGTTGGTAGGTGCTCAAAATGCTACTGGAGATCAGTGGAGAAATAACTCCAGACAGATCGAAGGAAGAGACAGAGCCAAACACTCACTTGTGGATGTGACTGGTGATGGAAGTGAAGTCTGATGCTGTAAAGAGCAATATTACATAGGAACCTGGAATGTTAGGTCCATGAATCAAGGCAAATTGGAAGTGGATAAACAGGAGATGGCAAGAGTAAACATCGACATTTTAGAAATCACCGAACTAAAATGGACTGGAGTGGGGGAATTTAACTCAGATGACCATTAGTTACATCTACTACTGTGGGCAAGAATCCCTTAGAAGAAATGGAGTAGCCATCATAGTCAACAAAAGAGTCCGAAATGCAGTACTTGGATGCAGTCTCAAAAACGACAGAATGATCTTTGTTTGTTTCCAAGGCAAATCATTCAGTATCATAGTAATTGAAGTCTACACCCCAACCAGTAATGCTGAAGAAGCTGAAGTTGAATGGTTTTATGAAGACCTACAAGACCTTCTAGAAATAACACCCAAAAAAGATGTCGTTTTCATTAGAGGGGACTGGAATGCAAAAATAGGAAGTTGAGGAACCTAGAGTAATAGGCAAATTTGGATTTGGAGTACAAAATGAAGCAGGTCAAAGGATAACAGTTTTGCCAAGAGAATTCACTGATCATAGCAAACACCCTCTTTCAACAACAAAAGAGAAGACTCTACATGTGGACACCACCAGATAGTCAATACCGAAATTAGATTGACTATATTCTTTGCAGCCAAAGATGGAGAAGCTCTATACAGTGAGCAAAAACAAGACTGGGAGCTCACTGTGGCTCAGATCATGAACTCCTTATTGCCAAGTTCGACTCAAATTGAAGAAAGTAGGGAAAACCACTAGACCAGGTATGACCTAAATCAAACCCCTTACGATTACACAGTGGAAGTAACAAATAGATTCAAAGGATTATATCTGATAGAGTGCCTGAAGAACTATGGATGGAGGTGCATGACATTGTACAAGAGGCAGTGATCAAGACCATCCCCAAGGAAAAGAAATGCAAGAACGCAAAATGGTTGTCTGAGGAGGCATTACAAATAGCTGAGAAAAGAAGGGAAGCCACAGGCAAAGGAAAAAAGGAAAGATATACCCATTTCAGTGTAGAGTTCCAAAGAATAGCAAGGAGAGATAAAGTCTTCCTCAGCGATCAATGCAAAGAAATAGAGGAAAACGCTAGAATGGGAAAGACTAGAGACCTCTTCAAAAAAATTAGAGATACCAAGGGAACATTTTATGCAAAGATGGGCTCAATAAAGGGCAGAAATGGTATGAACCTAACAGAAGTAGAAGATATTAAGAGGTTTAAGAATACACAGAAGAACTATACAAAAAAGATCTTCATGACCCAGTTAACCATGATGGTGTGATCACTCACCTAGAGCCAGACATCCTGGAATGCGAAGTCAAGTGGGCCTTAGGAAGCATCACTGTGAACAAAGCTAGTGGAGGTGATATAATTTCAGTTGAGCTATTTCAGATCCTAAAAGATGATGCTGTGAAAGTGCTGCACTCAGTATGCCAGCCAATCTGGAAAACTCAGCAGTGGCCCAGGACTAGAAAAGGTCGGTTTTCAAAATCCCAAAGAAAGTCAGTGCTAAAGAACATTCAAACTACTACTGCACAGTTGCACTCATCTCACATGCTACCAAAGTAATGCTCAAAATTCTCCAAGCCAGGCTTCAACAGTACATGAACTGTGAACTTCCAGATGTTCAAGCTGGATTTTAAAAAGTCAGAGGAAACAGAGATCAAATTGCCAACATCCATTGGATCATATATAAAGCAAGAGAGTTGCATAAAAACATCTAATTCTGCTTTATTGACTGTGCCAAAACCTTTGACTGTGTGTATACAACAAACTGTGGAAACTTAAGATATGGGAATACCAGACCACCTGACCTGCCTCTTGAGAAATCTGTATGCAGGTCAGGAAGCAACAGTTAGAACCAGACATGGAAAACAGACTGGTTCCAAATTGATTAAGGAATACGTCAATGCCGTATATTGTCACCCTCCGTATTTAACTTATATGCAGAGTACATGATGTGAAATGCCGGGCTGGATGAAACACAAGCTGGAATCAGGATCACTGGGAGAAATATCAATAACCTCAAATAGGCAGATGACACCACCCTTATGGCAGAAAGGGAAGAAGAACTAAAGACCCTCTTGATGAAAGTGAAAGAGGAGAGTGAGAAAGTTGGCTTAAAACGCATCATTCAGAAAACGAAGATCATGGCATCTGGTCCCATCACCTCATGGCAAATATATGGGGAAACAATGAGAGACTATTTTCTTGGGCTCCAAAATCATTGCAGATGTTGACTGCAAGACATGAAATTAAAAGACGCTTACTCCTTGGAAGGAAAGCTATGACCAACCTAGACAGCATATTAAAAAGCAGAGACATTACTCTACCAACAAAAGGTCCGTCTTAGCTATGGTTTTTCCAGTAGTCGTGCATAGATATAAGAGTTGGACCATAAAGAAAGCTGAGTGCCGAAGAATTGATGCTTTTGAACCGTGGTTTTGGAGAAGACTTTTGAAAGTCTTTTGCACAGCAAGGAGATCCAACCAGTCCATCCTAAAGGAAATCAGTCCTGAATATTCTTTGGAAGGACTGATGTTGAAGCTGCAACTCCAATACTTTGGCCGCCTGATGCAAAGAACTGACTCATTGGAAAAGACCCTGGTGCTAGGAAAGACTGTGAAGGCAGGAGGAGAAGGGGCTGACAGGATTAGATAGTTGGATGGCATCACTGACTGGATGGACATGAGCTTGAGTAAACTGGGAGTTGGTGATGGACAGGGAAGCCTGGCGTCCTACAGCCCATGGGGTCACAGAGAGTTGGACACCATTGAGTGACTGAGCTAAACGGGCTTTAGTTAGGATCTGGAAAGTAAGGGAACCTCTGAGTGTAATGGTACCTCTAGAGCTACCTGTCTTTACAGCACCTGTCAGAATAAAATTCTGTTTATTTTTACTCATTAATTTCTGTATCTCCATTGTAAGATACTGTCAACAAAAAACACAGTTAGATACCTGTTAAAGACAGCAAGATTTCACAGTTCATTCATGCAGTAGGGAAGAGAAACTCCAGCATAAATTAAGCTCACCTCTGCTGAAAGAAAAGTTGGGTCCCTTTTAAAATGCTGGGGTGTAATAAAGGAAAAGTATTGAAGATGTTAGGTGGAGAGGTTGGTAAGTGTGATCAAGCCGTCTGTGTCTGCTTGCCAAATGGTGCTTCTCAAATTGAGGTTCCCATCCCTCCACAGAGACTGGTAGACAAGGGCCCTGTCCTTCTTAATGGTTACATTTCAAAGGGATGACTTTCAGGTCCTTGAGAAAGACATTTCTGGGTTGTAAAAGATTTGTATTTCAAGGGTCAGAGAAAGGGTTGACAGCTGCAATTTTTCTAAGGTTAAGTGCTCCAAGAAAGTGAGGTCAAAGGTGTTGGCTAGAACAAGCAGTTAATTATTTTGGCAGCATTAAGCTTTCTCAGGGAGACCTTTTGAAGATACCAGGTCATCCTAGGGACACAGTGTTGAGCTGACAGAAGCTGTGCTAGAGTTTGGTCTTGTCTCTTAAAGTGTGTGAGGGAGATTGAATGGAGTTGCTTTTCAATACCTGGATAAAGGGGTTTCTGTTTGTTTGTAATTGAAGTATAGTTGATTTACAATGTTGTGTTACTTAATGCTGTTCAGCAAAGTGATTCAGTTACAACTAATAACAATAATAATCTCTCTTCTCTCTCTCTACATATATATGTGTGTGTGTGTTAGTCACTCAGTCATATCCGACTCTTTGTGACCCCGTGGATGATAGCCAGTCTTCTCTGTCCATGGAATTCTCCAGGCGAGAATACTGGAGTGGATTGCCATTCCCTTCTCCAGAGTATATATCAATATCCTATTCCGGGCTTTCCAGATGGCACTAGTGATAAAGAATCCACCTCCCAATGCAGGAGATGCAAGAGATACGGGTTCGATTCCTGGGTCAGGGAGATCCCCTGGAGTAGAAAGTGGCAACCCTTTCCAGTATTCTTGCCTGGGAAATTCCATGGGCAGAGGAGCCTGGTGGGCTACAGTCTGTTGGACAGCAAAGAGTCAGACATGACTGAGTGACTGAGGACACACAATATCTTATGCTATACTGTAAGGGAAAATAATATTGACAGGAATAATGTATGTATGTATTTTTTTTAATATTCTTTCCCTTATGGTTTAGTGTAGGATATTGAATATAGTTCTCTGTGCTGTACCTAAGTAGGACCTTGTTGTTGACCCATTCTATATATAAAAGCTTACATCTAACTCCAACCTCTCACTCCATTCCCTCCCTAAACCCCTCTCCCTAGGTAACCACCAGTCTATTCTCTCTCTGATTCTGTTTGTTTCATAGATAGGTTCATTTGTGTCATATTTTAAATTCCATATATAAGTGGATATCATATGGTATTTGTCATCCTTCTTTCTGACTTCACTTAGTATGATAATCTCTAGTTGTATTCATGATGCTGCAAGTGGCATTATTTCATTCTTTTTAATGGCTGAGTAGCATTCCATTGTTTATATATACTCCATCTTCTTTATCCATTCATCTGTTGATGGATGTTTAGGTTGTTTCCATGTCTTGCCTATTGTGTATAGTGCTGCTGTGAACATAGATATATAGAACATAGCATGTATCTTTTGAATCGTGGTTTTGTCCAGTATATGCCCAGGAAGTAGGACTGCTGGATCATATGGTAAATCTGTTTTTAGTTTTCGGAGAAATTTCCATACTGTTTACTATAGTGTCTGCACTCCTTTACCAGCTTACAGTCTCACCAACAGTGTAGTAGGGTTCTTTTTTTTTCTCCACACCCTCTCCAGCATTTGTTATTTGTAGACTTTTAAATAAGGCCATTCTTACTGGTGTGAGATGGTACCTCATTTTTTTTTTTTTTGCAGGATCTTAGTTCCCTATCAGGGATCAAATTTGTGCCCACTGCAGTGGAAACTTGGAGTCCTAACCACTGGACCACCAAGGAATTCCCCCTCCCTATAGTTTTGATTTGCATTTTTCTAATAAATTAGCAGTGTTATCTTTTCATGTGCCTGTTGGCCATCTGTATGTCTTCTTTGGAGAAATGTGTTTTTAGGTCTTCTGCCCATTTTGGGATTGGGTCGTTTATTGAGTTGTATGTTCTGTTTGTAAATTTTGAAAATTAAGGCCTGTTGATCACATCATTTGTTAATATTTCCTCCCATTCTGTAGGTTCCCTTTTTGTTTATGGTTTCCTTGCTGTGCAAAAGTTTGTAAGTTTGATTAGGTCCCTTTTCTTTGTTTTTGTTTTTATTTCTGTTGCCTTGGGAGACTGACCTAAGAAAACATAAGTACGACTTATGTCAGAGAATGTTTCACCTATGTTCTCTTCTAGGAGTTTTATGGTGTCATGTGTTATTTTTTTATATAGTGAGAGGGTGTGTTGTAGCTGTTCAACTTTCCCAGCACTGCTTGCTGAAGAGACTGTCTTTCCCCACTGTATGAATATACAGTATTCATACAATATTGTTTCTTGTGTTGAAGACTGACTGTAGGTATGTGGGTTTATTTTGGGGCTCTCTTTTCTGATCCATTGATATATATGTCTGTTTTTATGCCAGTACTGGGCTGTTTTGATTACTGTAGCTTTGTAGTATTGTTGAAGTCTGGGAGGATTATACCTCATGTTTTGTTTTCTCTTCAGGATTGCTTTGGCAGTTCTGGACCTTTTATGGTTCCATATGGATTTTAGGATTATTTGTTCTAGTTTGGTGAAAAATATCAGTGGTAATTTGAGAGGGATTGCATTAAATCTGTAGATTGCTTAGAGTATTATTGTGTTTTAACAGTATTAACTCTCCCAATCCAAGAGCATGGCCTGTCCTTCCATTTCTTTCAATTATCTAATGTTTCCTTTATTAATGTTTTATAGTTTCAGCTTGTAAGTCTTTCACCTCCTTGGTCAGGTTTATTCCTAAGCATTTTATTTTGGGAGAATGCGATTTTAAAAGGTGTTTTTTTATACTCCCTTTCTGATAATTTGGATAAATTTTTATATACAATATTTTATGACCTAGGCATTCAGGGGATAGTGAGACAAATTTAATCCGACTTTGGGAAAGGATAAAGAACCTTCAATGAAAATGAATAAGGCACGTTACTGAGGACCTGATGCATACACAGAAAAGAGTCACGAAGGTGATTTTCAGGACTTGAGCAGCCTTGAATTTTATTTTGTGCTTAAGCCTAGGATAAATGCTTAGAACCAGCATAGTCTAGGGGAAGGCGAGAGATCTGAAAATTTCTGGGAAAGCTTCTTGGAAGAGGTAGTACCTGAGCTGATACTTGAAGGATGATGGGTGGACTTTCCTTGGTTTAGTATTTTATTGTGGTATTTCCATGAATCCCCATCTGCTTTCCACAGAAATAAAATATTTCAAGTAAAAAATTGAATCATAAAAAAAAATTTTTTAAAGATGCTGCCCAAAGTTGGTATTTCTCACTTTTTAAAAAACTTAATTTTTTTGGCCACACCACACATCATGTGGGATCTTAGTTCCCCAACCAGGGATTGAACCTATGCCCTCTGCAGGGAAAGCACAGAGTCTTAACCATTGGACTACCAGGGAAGCCTCTCTCACTTTTTGACCTTTAACCAGCTCTCTTCAGAATAACATGTTCTAAAGAACAATGATATTTTTACATAATCAGTTCCACTGCCCAAAATATCTTCCAGCCCTGTTCCCCATACATACATGGGGAGATTCCTTTTAGATCAGAAAATTATATATCCCAGCTGAAATAGCACCCTATCTTTGCTCCCACAGTAGAGTGGTTTTTACTCTGTTCATTTTGTACTCGTAGTGCAATCTCCTGCACACAGAAGATAGCTAATGTGTGATTAATAGATGTGGTTATATATAATAAGCTCTAAAATGTGTTTTCTAGTATAAAGAACTCAGCTATCTTACATGCACAGGTATTATATTATGTTAATTGAATTTTTATTTGTTCTTAGATGTCATTAAGAGGATCTGCGCCAGTGACAATTGTACCTCTTCCTGGAGAGCAAGTACAGGTTCAGGGGGTCATCCAGACAGCTCAGTCTTCTGTAATTCACCCACCACACGTGCAAACGGTACAGAAATTAAAAGACTTAGTGGTTGAGAGAGGGGACTTGTGAACCTGTAGTCTTGGGACAACTGAAGTTGCTGTAGTTGCAATATTACAGTCCAAGATAACGAAGTCTTAGAAATTAGACTATAGAACAAATGAAACGGATAGAAAAGTTTTAGAACTTCTAGTTTCACGTATATACTACCCAGTGAAAACAGAAGGCAATTTTGGGGAGAAGTTATTGTTTAGAATTTAAGGAAATGAAAGATTTTCTGAAGGGAAAGCACCTTTTTATCCTAGTGGTATCCTTCACAAAAAAGATAATTCTGAAGAAAGGGTGATGATGTGAGTGTCTTAGCAAAGTAAGAAAGTACCTACTTTATGCTTTATGGTGATCAAATAAGAGAGAGTTCCCTCAATGTAAAGTTCTTACTTATACCTGTCTACCTTCATATTTACACCTGGCAACAGTAGGAAGAAAAGAGCCATCCTGGGTTCTTTGCTTTTTACTCTTTCTCCCCATTTTATCTTTGGCTCCTGTGAGTCTCAGAATGCCTTTGGTCAGCTGTCATTTTTAGAAGCAGCTATCTTGGAAGAAAAGCTGTGTAGCTCATTTTCCCTCTTGAGTATATACAGTGTCTGTGTAGCTCATTTCCCTCTTGAGTATATACAGTATTTGTGTAGCTCATCTTTCCTGTTGAATATGTACAGTGTCTGTATAACTCATCTTTCCTCGAGTATATTCTGTGTCTATGTAGCTCATTTTCCTCTTGAGCATATACGGTGTCTGTGTAATTCATTTTTCCTCGAGTATATACAGTGTCTGTGTAGCTCTTTTTCCCTTTTGAGTATATACATTGTCTGGCAGGGCTGTCAGCTCGCGAGCTGCATCTTTATATGTTTTTTCCTTTGTGAAAGGTGACTGTTGCATGGTTTTTCTGAGTTTTTACGTGAAGATTTTACTCTTACTTGCTAGTACTGTCATTAGAGGAGGTTCTTCTTAGTTATAAATAATGTCTTAGTTCTAGGACATTATTTTCTTGCTTGAGTTCACTGGGACGCTTTGGAGTAAATCTGCGGACAAAAGGTAAAACAGCGAAGATCTAGATTAGAAATGGTATATCTGTGATGCTTGAGGAAACAGAAGCAACTGATCTTCTTTAATTATTACTGTATTTGTTACTGTGATTATTAACTAGTACTGATTATGACCCATTCTTTTCTATCAAAAGATAAAGATTTAAGATATAAAAAAGTATAAGTACACTTGAACTCATTTTTGAAGGTGACAGTGTAAAAAAAGCTTCTTTGGAAATTTAAGATCTAAGTCTAAATAGTTTAGGGGAAGGCTTTCTGTATATAGTAGGTAATGTAGAGAAATTATTTATTATGTCCTTTCTAGAAGCCTGTTTTATTTTTTTAAAAGAAGTCAAATATCACAATGTAGCTTCAGAAAAATATTGAGAAATTTAATAATTTTAAAAATTCGTATTTCCTCAATTGTAAGATATAACTTAAAACTTGCATATGGTTATTGTGCTGACTAGTTTTAATAGGTTTTCCTTTTTCTCTCTGCTTGAAAGTTTTCTCCTCAACATGTCCAGCACTGGCTTCTCGCCTTTCAGATCTCAAATATCTCATCAAGGAGGCTTTCACAGACAATCGATAGGTTTATTATTAATAGTAGTTAACATTTAATGTGTGCTTGCACTATGCCATGCACTAAATGCTTTACATGTATTAACTAATTCAATTGTGAAGTGAGATAAACCTAATTATTACATATTTTTAAGTTTACTTATGTTTGTACCTGCCCTTGCCAGTGACCTCCACTTTGCCAGATCTAATGGTTGTCCTGGGTCCTTGTGTTACTTCACCTGCTAGCAGAATTTGACATGGTTGATCATTCCTTTCTCCTTAATACACTGTCTTTGCTAGTTTTTCAAGGACACTGTGCTCGTTTGGTATTCTTCCTGCCTCACTAGTGGCTTATTCTTGGCCTGATTTGATGGTTCCTCCCCTTCTTTCCACTCTTACTGCTAAGAATGTCCCTGGGTTTTGTCCTAATATTTCTCTCCTTTCTGAGCTCACTCAGTCTTGTGGCTTTAAGGACTATCCTAGAGAGCTGACTTCCAATATGTATGTCTAGCCCAGAGCTCTTCCCTGACTCACAGGTTTGTATATTCAGCAGACTTAATGTCATTATCTATTAACTAGATATTAGTTGAAGATCTAATAGCATTTCAAAACATGTCCAAAATCCAAATCAAATAGCATTAATGATAAAAAATCTGAGTAGTGTGCATCAGTCTCAAGACTGATATTTACAACTCTAGTGCAGTAGTATTGCTTTATTTGGGGGATAGACTTAGTTCTGAGCCTGCTGTGTTGTATGTTCCTTTAGTTTAGACTCCTGAAATAAACTTTCTCCTTTTCCCTTTTATTTATTTCTTTTAGACCTTAGATTTAATGACAAATGAATTTGGGTGGTAGAAGACAGATCATTTTTTCTGAAAGTAAAAATTAAAATTTAATTCTCTTCCCACTTGGTTTGTTCATCTTAGTAAAACTAGTTCTGTTTTTCAGGTATCATCTTTATCAGAGAGTGAGGAGTCTCAGGACTCATCTGACAGCATAGGCTCCTCACAGAAGACCCACGGGATCCTAGCCCGGCGTCCATCTTACAGGTTAGTGCTCATATCAAATCCTTTGTGTGTTATATTACCACATGAGTTTGAATGGTGTTGTGCAAAGCAAATTTCATCAAGAAGTAACATGTGTTTATATCAGAAGGCAAGTGTTAAAAGAGATAGGCTTGAGCCAGGTTATGAAGGGCCCTGTTGCTGTGCTAAGGAGGAATTTAGACTTAACCTTCTGGCAAAGTGTTAGATATCTGTATTTACTTTTAGTTAACTTTAATAGTAATTTGAAAGGACTGTAGATTTTTAAGAATTAAACTACTTTGTGTTCCCTTCCTTAGCCTCCTAGCTTTTGCCTCTTCCTTATGTGTGTGTCCCTTTGGTGAAACACAACTCTTCTATATTCGGCATATATTCTAGGCCTCATTTCCTTCTGGAAGCATTCTTTGTTTATTTCTCTTCAGCTTCCCAAGACCAGGTTAGGTCTTTCTTCAGTGGCATCCTTTAACTGATTGCTTTTATGGTACTTATCTCATCTTATTGGAATTCCAGTTTATTTATGGGCATGGTCTATGCATTATTTTTTGTGATCCCAGGACCTATCAGAATGACCAACTGAAAGTAGATATTTAATAATTACTTGCTGAATGAATGGAGAGCTGAAGTAGTACAACTCAAAGAAAGCTTTTAAAGTAACCTGGGTGATTTCATGTAGGGTAGTGGGATATCTTTGACATGGGTGGATCTGAGACATTTCTGTGTTAGAACTGACAAAACCTGGTGACTAGAGGGTAGGAGGAAAGGGAGACAGGAAAGGATGAAATGTTGAGACACATAAATGGAGTAAGGTTTTAAATCTTAGAAGAGAATTTTGTATAGAGTGTAGAGTCATTCCTGCCTGATCGAACAAATAGGAAAGACTTCATAAAAAATGTGGTTTAGTTCATTACCAGTCTGATAAATTTTGAGAGCTAGGAGCAGGGACGAGTTTTATGAGGTAGAAAGAGAGCTTGTTAGGCTGAGGAATCAGGGCAGTAAAGGTAGATTATATGATATCAAAAAAGTTGGCCTGTTCTGGGAACTGGGAACTTAAGCTACAGAGAAGAACGGGTTGATTTAGCAAGAAAAGGAGCTTTGTTACTTAGAACCTTGTTACCATGTTAAGGAATTGGGACTCTACTGAATAAATAGTCAATGAACTGAAGAAATTTTGTCTGGAATTTGGGGAAGGGGGTGTGTGAAAAATAAGCCTACTAAAAGGAGCTCGTAATCTGAAACTAAAAAAAGTAATCCAGGGACTTCTCTGGTGGTCTGCTGGTTAAGACTCCATGCCTCCACTGCAGGTGGCTGGGGTTCGATCCCTCATCAGGCAACTAAGATTCCACATGCCATACTGTGTGGCTTAAAAAAAGAGTAATCCAGTATGAAAGGAATTTCTCAGCCTTAGAAAACAAAGTCCCAACCAGATAATATAAACTTACACCTAGAAATATCTTATGAAGCAATAAAAATAAGATCTTTAGAAGAAAGCTTCCAAAGAGAAAAGATGTGACCATTAGGCAGACAACAGATTTTTGAACTGTAGTATTAGATGACAATGGACTAAAATCTTTAAATGATAAGAGAGCATAACAGTTGGCCTGAAATTACATATCCACCTGAACAGTCACTCAGAAATAATGGTGAAGTTAAAAATCATTTGAAACTGATGTAAGAAATTACTAAAGGGTACACGTCAGGAAGGATAAAATGAAATCAGACAAAAGGAATGTGAATATAAGAATGGTGAACCAAGACATTAAGATACCATTGACTTTTTAGAATAATACTAATAATGATTAATTTGAGTAGTTTAAAATAAAATGTAAAAAATATACCAGACAGAAACATATAAGACTGGAATGGTCTTCTACAGTCTTGTATTAATTACCTTTAGACTGTTAGACATAATGACCAAAGGAGTACAGGTGAAATGTTTACTTTTCAAATAGGAGGGCTCTCTTAGCACAAAACAGTTAGCTCCTGGATAAGATACTTACTAATGAATTGTGCATTTATAGGAAATAATAGAAATGTGTTTTCATCCTACTCCAATAAATATAAAGCCATGTACAGACAAATACATGAGCTGAAACCAGAATGGGAAGCAGAAGCAAGCAAGCATGAAAGCCAAGGTACACCCATTACTTCTGCAGGAAGGGACCATGAACCCAAGATTTTTGTATTAAGCTGAGAACCCTATAAGAAGCTAGAACATCTGAAACAAAGCTTCCCCAAGTTAAGTTTTCTGAATTTATCAAAAATCAATCAAATATGAATTTACAGTCAGAAATTAAACATATGAGGAAATAAACCATCATAAGTGAGACTCAAAAGAAACAATATATAATCAACTCAAATGCAGAAAAAGTACTTAATAAAATTCAGCATCTACTCATATTTTTAGCAAGTAAAGAATAAAAATGGACTTTCCTAGCATACACAGACTTTGAGAACTGAACTATACATACGACAGATCATAGCTCAAGTTCCAAACTGGCCACTACATGGTGCACACGGGGTCGAATCTGAATAATACTGCAGAATCTTTGAAAACTGAAACTGATATTAGAACTACAACCCACAGAAGGCCAATCAGAACTTGTGGCTTAGACACAACCAGGTTGATAGTCTGCTAAAAGAAGAATATCAAAAATTTTCTGCAGGATTTAAGAGTCAGATATCATAATATTGAAGATGACCATTACTTGGCATACAAAGAACCTGGAAGAATCTTAACTTGTAAGGAAAGACTATCAGCAAATGCCATCATCTCCTAGATGAACAAGATACTGGAATTGCATGACAAGGACTTTAAAGGAGCTATTACTGCAATGTTCTAACAAGTAAAGATAGATTCTCTTGAAATGAATGGAAAGATAGAAACTCTCAGCAAAAAAGAGATAGATACAAAAAGAATAAAATAGAAATTCTATAGCTGAGTAATACATTTAACAGAAATAAAACCTCACTGGATGGATTCAGTAGGAGAACAGAGGTAAGAAGTTACTCAACTTAAAGATAGTTCAATGGAGAGTATCCAGTCTGAAGAATGGAGATCAGAAAAATTAATTCTCAGGGCCTTGAGAGACAATACCCAAAGATTTAACATTGTGTCATGCGAGTCATAGAACAGAAAAACAGTATGTTGCAGAAAAATACTTCTGGAAAATAATGACTGAAATGTTCCCAAGTTCAGTGAAACCTACAGATTCAAAAAACTTGGCAAATCTTAAACGGATAAAACACAAAGAAACCCCTGCCCAGACATACCATAATCAAATAGCTATGAAATAAACACATATTGTGAGCAACCAGAGAAAAATGACACACCACTTATAAATAGGGAATGCTGTGAAAGACTGTAGATTTCTCACCAAAACTGTACAGGCTAGAAGAAATGAATAGCATTTTTAAAGTGCTGAAAGAAAAGAACTATTAATCCAGAATTCTGTGTCTTGTAAAAATAACCCTCAGAAATGGAATTGAACTAAGTATTCTCAGATAAAAGAAAACGTAAGAGAAATCATTAACAGCAGAGTTGCTCTAAAATAACTGCTAAGTTATTAAGACCAAAAGAATGTTCAATAGCAAGATCTGGGCAAATATAATGGATTCTTCTTCTGTGAATAGTTTTTGATAGTTGAAAATACATTTGACAGTTGGAAAAAATGACACTGATGGGGTTTTCAGTGTATGCAGAGGTAATATATAAGACAACTTACAAAATAAATGGGATATGGTAGTAAGGTTTCTAAGGTTCACTTCAAGTGGTAAAACAGTGACTAAGTAGACTTGTCATCTGTATTGTAACACTGGAGCAACTACTAAAGAAACTATACGAAGAGATTTAGTCAAATACACAATAGGTAAATTAAAATGAAGTTTTAAAAAATCTTAAAAGAATGCAGAAGAATTCTTTTAAAAAGCAAATAAAATGTTAGTTCCACCAGTATCAATACTTTATTAAGAGAGCATGGGACTTCCCTGGTGGGCCAGTGGTTAAGACTCTGCACTTTCCAACCTAAATGTCCATCAACAGAGGAATGGATAAACATGTGGTGCACATACACAGTGGAATATTACTCAGCCATAAAAGGAACAAAATAGTGCCATTTGCAGAGACATAGATAGACCTAGAGACTGCCATACAGAGTGAGGTAAGTCAGAAAGAGAAAAACATACTGTATAATATTGTTTCTATTTGGAATCTAGGAAAACGGTACAGGTGAACTTATTTGCAAAGCAGAAATAGTGACACAGATATAGAGAAAAAATTTACAGACACCAAGGGGGGTGGGTGGGATGAATTGGGCGATTGGGATTGGCATATATACACTATTATGTATAAAATAGATAAACTAATGAGAACCTGCTATATAGCACTGGGAACTCAGCTTAATGCTCTGTGGTGACCTAAATGGGAAGGAAATCTAAAAAGAGGGGATATATGTGTATATATAACTGATTCACTTCGCTGTACAGCAGAAATTAATACAATACCGTAAAGCAACTATACTCTTTACCACTGTTAAAAAAGACTGCACTTCTGCTACAGGAGGCATGGGTTCCATCCCTGATCAGGGAGGTTCCACATGCCCTGTGGTGTGGGCGAAAAAAAAAATGAGTACATGACTTAAACTCACTAGTTAAGAGATTATAAAACTATATACCAGTATTCCTTGTGAGTACAGACACAAAAATCCTTAACAAAATATTAGTAAATCAAATACGTTAATAGATAGAAGGTATTATACACTATAATTGAGTAGGATTTATCCCAGGAATGGAAAATTGGTTTAACATCTGAAAGTCAATTAATGTAATAAATCATATTTGTAGGATAAAACCAAAAGTCTTATAGTCATCTCAACAGACACAAAAAGCATTTGATGAAATCGGGGTTAAAGGGCTTCCCCAGTGACTTAGCACTAAAGAATCTGCCTGTCAATGCAGGAGATGCAAGAGGCATGGGTTTGATCCTTGGATTGGGAAGATTTCCTGGAGGAGGGAATGACAATCCTCTCTAGTGTTCTTGCCTGGAGAATCCCAGGGAGAGAAGAGCCTGGCAGGCTGCAGTCCAAAGAGTCACAAAGAGTCAGACACAACTGAATGACCAAGCACACACAGTACCCTTTAATGATAAAAATTCTCATCAAACAAATAGATGGGAATTTCCTCAACCTGATGATGTCTACAAAAGCCCATAGCTGACATATTTAATGGAGAAAGATTGAATATTTTCTCCTCCTAAGAGCAGGAACAAGACAAGGCTGTGAATGTCTACTCTCACTGCTTCTACTCTCAGGCAGTTAGGCAAGAAAATTAAATAAAAAGCATACTGGAAAGGAAGAAATAAAAGTTTGCAGATGCCAGTGATTTCATATATAGAAAACCCCAAAGGATCCACTAAAGTAGAAATAATGTAAGTTCAGCAGGGTTGCAGGATACAAAATGAATTATATTTCTCTACACTAGCAATAAACAATCCAGAAATGAAATTAAGAAAACAGGCCTACTCATAACAACATAAACTATATAAAATACTTGAAATTAAGTTTATAAATTCAAATTTTATATCGGGTCAGCCAAAAAGTTTATTTGGGTTTTTTCCACATGGAAAAGCCTAAATGAACTTTTCGGCCAGTCAAGTAAATTTAACAGATGTATATAATATTAATACTTGCATATTGAAAACTACAGAACTTCACTGAGAGGAATTTTTAAAAATCTTAACTGAAAAGACATTACATGTTCATCAGTTGGAAGACTGAATATTGTTAACATAAATAACCCAGTTAAAGCATGAGGAAAAGACTAGAATATTTATCCAAAGAAGATACACAAATGGCCAATAAGCATGTGAAAAATTGTTCAGCATGATTTGTCATTAGGCAAATACAAATCAAAATAATGAGATACCACTTCAAACCGAGTAGGATGCTTAAAAAATCCCAAACAAAACAAAACATAGCAAATGTTGGTAAGGGGGACAGTGACTATGGAAACAATCTGGCAGTCCTTCAAAATACTGAACATAGGGGGGGAGGGAGGAGGGAGGGGGGATCCGGAGGGGAAGCATATGTAAACCCATGGTGATATCATGACAATGTATGGCAAAAACAATAATAAAAAAAAAAAAATACTGAACATATTTACCTTATAAGCCACTACTACTATTGCTATACATATAACCAAGAGAAATAACAATCAAAATAAAAGTAAAGTGGCTGTATTAGTATCATACAAAATAGACTTCAGAGCAAGAAAAATTATCAGAGATAAAGAGAAAATCAGTTCACCAAGAAGATATAACAACCCTAAATATATATGCACTTAACAACAGAGTTTCAGAATACATGTATCAAAAACTTATAGAACTGAAAAGAAAATAAATCCACAATTACAGTTGAAAATTTGTATACATAAGATTATAGAACTGAACAATACCATCAACCAGTTGGATCTAATTGGCATTGTTGGAACACTTCACCTGCGTGCACAAAGAATATCTACCAAGAAAGACCACAACACACCTCAACAAATTGAGAAGAACTGAAATCACACGAAGTTCTTTACTCATACTTGAATTAGACTAGAAGCCAATAAAGGAAAGATAACAGGAAATCTCCATACAGAAATTAACACACTTAGAAATAATCTATGGACCAAACAGGAAATCTTAAGGGAAATTAGAAAACGTTGAACTGAATGAAAGATAAAAATACAAAATACCAAACTGTAGGAAATAACAAATCAATAGGAAATAGAGGGAAATTTACCTTATTAAACACTTTAAAAAGAAGGAAAATCTCAAATCAAAAGTCTCAGCTTCCAGTTTAAGAAACTAGGGGAAAAACAAGCTCAAAACAAGCAGGAGAAACAAAATAATAGAGATTAAGAGCAGAAATCAGGGAATTCCCTGGCAGTCTGTTGTGTAGGACTCCATGCTTCCACTGCTGGATGGTTCAATTTCCTGGTTGGGGAACTAACATCCCACAAGACAAGAGGCGCAAGTTGGGGTACAGGAGAGCAGAAATCTGTGAACTTTAAGAGAAAACTAATAGAGATAATGTAACTGAAAGATGGTTCTTTGCGGGGGTAGGGGGTGTGTGTGGAATCTGTAAAATTGATAACCTTGTAGCAAGATGGCTGGATGGTGAATATAAAGGGAAGAGTGGTTGGAGAAGTCACAGGGACAAACCTTGTCAACCATGTCATTTATTCTGATAGGGAACCATTGCACATGAGTGATTTGATGTAACTGACATTTTTAAAAGATGGTTGTGTGGAGAATAGACTGTAGCAAGGAGGACCTGCTAGAGGCTATTGTTCAGTCAGGAGGAGTTGGTGGCGTGGACTTGGGGAACAGCAGTGGAGGTGATATTAACATGGGTAAGAGTGTCAGGGGTAGAAGGATATCTGATACTAGATTTGGAGGTATTAAGTTTGAGGTGCCTGTTGAATGGGAGCATTCAGTACACAATTGGATATGTGAGTTTAGAGTTCACAAGAGTAGCTGAGAAAATACGATTTTGAGGGGTCATCAGTGTATACAAGGTATTCAAGCCTTTGGGACGGATGAGCTCATTAGAAAGAATGTAGATGAAGAAGTCTGAAAGATGGCTCTCTAAGATTCTCCAAGGTTGAATAAGGAGGATGAGGAAGAATGTAAGACAATGGCAAATAGTATCTCAAAATATAGTAAAAATAAAGTAATATACGTGGGAATGATAAATAACAATTTAGATAATGGCACTCATTGAGAGGGAAAAAGATCATGGAAAGGAATTGGTGGTGACACTTTGGTGTATATCTAACCTAACTCCTGTTAAAAATGAGATGTCTGAAGCAAACATGGCAAGATGGCAATCAGTTGATTCCTGGTACGTGGTACATAGGTGTTTTACTTTCTGTCCTTTTTATTTTGGCTGAGATGGGTCTTGCACAGCTTTTATCTAGTTGAGGTGAGCAGCAGCCATCTCCGATTGTGGTGTGCAGGCTTCTCATTGTGGTGACATCTCGTTGCTGAGCATGGGCTCTAGGGTGCATGTGCTCGTAGTGGTAGTCCTCTGGCTTTAGAGCACAGGCTTAGTAGTTGTGGCACACAGACTTAATTGCTCCACAGCATGTGGGATCTTCAAGGAACCAGGGATTGAACCAGTGGCTCCTGCATTGGCAGGCGGATTCTTTACCACTGAGCCACCAGGGAAGCCCTTCTGTACTTTTTGTGCTCAAAATATTTCATAACTTAAAATTGAAAAAGAAATGGGCACAGCATTCCACAGTTTCATGCAAGGCTGGCTGCTTAGGACCACGCAGGCAGTTTGTTAAATGGATTCTCGAGCTCTTTCCTGACCTGCTCGCTCAAATCATTAGGGGTGCCATTTGGGAATCTGGATTCAGTAAGGCTTTCCAGACAATTCTGGTACATAGCAGGTTTGGGAAGCACAGTGACTGTTGTACAGATGGCTAACACAGTTCTGTAGGACAGCCACGTCCCTTGTTCTCTATGTGGAACTTCTCTTAGTATAGTCTACACTTGTAGTTCTTGGTAGGAAGACTGTCCAGGTTAAGAGGACCAAGCTGCGAAAGGATCTTTAACATGTGATAAGAGAACATCTGAAGGATCTGAAATTATCTGGCCTCCAATGAAGAAAACCTGAAGCAGTTGTCAGATATTGCAAAGCTAGGGCATGGATATAGGATTAGGGTATAAAGTTTAACTTTCTCTAGTTTCACTGGGTGGAATTAGCTCTGAGTATAAACGAGGATGAGCTCTAATCATCCAATAACTGAATAGTTTGCTTTTTGAAATTGTGGATGCCTTATGCCTAGAAATAGAAGCTGTTAATGTTAGAGAATTCCTGAATGGGCTGGAAGTTAAGCATAGGTAACATCTTTTAATTCTAAGGGTTATTTTTTTTTCTTTGTAATTCTTTTTTGTTATTGTTTTCCCACAGGTAATTAAGGTTTTCTAATTTTTCCCCAATAAACGTGGAATTCTTGAGTAAAAATTTTTTTCTTTTCTTCTCAGAAACACATAATGCCCATCCCCAGCTGTGTTTTGGAAGACCTTTCTTTTCAGCAAGGCATCTTTTTCCATCCCCTTATTCTTGCCTTATTTTTGTGGAGTCAAGTGTACGTCTTGTTAAAATAATTAATTTTATTTATCACAGATACTCTTGTTTTTATAGTAGCTTTTTTTAATACTTTGCATCAAAGTTAAGAAAATGGACTCCCCCCAATTTATACACACATATATACATTCTTTTACATATAGTTTATCACAGGATATTGACTGTAGTTCCCTGTGTTATACAGTAGGATATTGTTTATCCACTCTGAATATTACCGGTTTGCATTCACTAACCCCAAACTCCCAGTTCATCCCCTTCCGCCTTGGCAACCACCAGTCTTAGAGTAGTATTTTTAATCTCCTTGTTTCTTTCTGAGAACTATGGGTTTCTCTTCCATTATAGAGTTGAAGGTTGAAAAAATGAATTTAATCTATTGATTGATTGCTGCACCATGCAGCATGTAGGATCTTAGTTCCCAGACCAGGAATCGAACCTGTGCCCTCTGCAGTGGAAGTGCAGATTCTTGACTATTGGAGTGCCAGGAAAGTCCCCAATTTGATCTTTTTAAATAAAGGTCACTGACACTATTTAGAAAATGAATAGTACCTTGTACTCACAATGGAGCCATCTCTCCTATAAAGAGACCTTTTCTACCTCTATAAGGGCCTTGTTGTTGAAAAGGCACTCTGTATGGTTATTTGTTCATTGTCTCTTTTCACATCATCATAAAGTAAAATGTAACCAGCCTGCTAAACAAAGTCTTGTTGTTCAGTCACTAAGTCGTGTTTGATTCTTTGGGGACCCATGAACTGCAGCACACCAGGCTTCCTTGTCCTTCCCTATCTCTTTCTTGGGGTAAAAAAAATAGTATGTGCTAAACAAAGGATTCTTTGACACCACAATTTAGGTGTCTACTAGATCACTGTATTTTTAACCTGAGATTAAAAGAGGTTTAGTATTTTCTTTTTGTAAAGTTGTCCTCATTACCAACATTAATAATAGAGTTCTATTTTTCACAGAAAGATTTTGAAAGACCTATCTTCTGAAGATACACGGGGCAGAAAAGGAGACGGAGAAAACCCTGGAGTTTCTGCTGTCACTTCTATGTCTGTTCCAACTCCCATCTATCAGACTAGCACCGGACAGTACAGTACGTATAGGAATAATTTCCTTTCTGTGTGAATAAGTGGTATAGACTGTCATACTTCAATAGTGATGATTATTAAAGGATAATAAGTAACGTTTTGAGCCAGAAATTATGCAAAGTTCTTTTTTAGCATTATCTGTATTCCCTACAACAGTTTTGTAATGTGGGCAGTTACCAATTTATGAGGGAACTGAGGTTAGAGAGTTAGACAATTAATATCCCTAAAGTCACACAGCTTGCTAGTGATACACAGCTTACATACTTATTTTGGGGAGTAAGTCTGTGAGTTTTGACAGATGCATGGAGTTGCCTAAGCACCACCACAATCAGGATAGTCCATCACCCCAAGAAATTCGTTTGTGCTGTCCCATTTGTATAACCTCTCCCTTCTCTCATAAGCCCTGTTCTTTAAGGCAGTTGGCTCTTGCCACAAAACAGCTGTCCTGTCTGACCACCTCTCACCATCTCCACCACCTGGGTTTATACTCTGATCTGAACTACTGCAATATCCGATTAGTTACCTTGCTTCCCACTCTTGCTCTAATATTTTTCCATATTGCAACCAAAGCAGTTTATTTAAAATGTCTATTAGATTACACCACTTTAGCTCAGAATCTTTAGTCCCCTTTAGAATAAGTCCTACAAAGCATTATGTTAAGGATCTGGCTTTGCCTACTCTGATCTCATCTCCTGCTACTTGATGCCATTTGGCCACACAAACTTGCTTGCTGTTCCTTAAACACATGAAGCTCGTTTGTGCCTCAGGATCTTTGGAGGTGTCATCACTACTACCTGCACGTTCTTTACCCAGATTCTCACATGGCTTACATCCTCACTCTTGCTCTGCTTAAGTGGTCCTCTTCAGAGAGACCACTGTTGCTAAAATATATTGCTCCACCCTTTAGTTTCTTAGGTACTTTTCCAATATAATTACATATTTATATGTGTTTAATTGTAGAATATATATAATTGTAGATTAGCTTATTTGATTTATGAATGTAGTTCCTCGAGGGAGAAAACTTTGTCTTGTTCACAGCTATAACCTTGGCATATTGGGCCTGGCACATAGTAGGCTTTCAGTAAAATGTGTTATGAACGTATAGTTTTAAGAATATATATAGAATATTTTTGAGAATATAAACTGGGAAAAGTGGTTGCAAGGAAGGAAACTTAGGAGCAGAGCTCAGAAGCAGTTGGGAGGTTCACTTTTCATTTTATAAACAAAACTGAATTTTTTTTATCATATATGTATTATTATTTCCAAAAATATTTAAGACAGCATATTAGCAAGTTAAAAGTTACGATACATGGCTTATTATTATGAAAACTATATAGACACTTAGGCCAGTATTTCATATGTTACAGTTGAAGTACAGGAAATACATGTATTAAGGGCAGTATGATGCAGCAGAACTTCCTTGGTGATGGCAGATGTTCGGTATCTGCATTGTTCAGTACAGTAGCTCCTAAGCTGTGTGTGACTACTGAGCACCTGATGAGACTGAGGAACTGAATTTTTTATTTTAATTAAGTTAAATAGCCATTTGTGGCCCATGGCTACTATACTGAATAGTACTGATGGAGAGTAAATTCAACCAGGTAAATATACATGTTAATCAAGTACAGGAAGATATGTTGCAAAAATGAAAACAATTCTGTATTAATGTATACATTTGCATATACATCAGAAGATGTGTATGTATAATGTGTGTGACTAGATAAAGGCATTGGGTCTTGGTTGCGGTACACGGACTCCCTAGGTGTGGCCCATGGGCTCAGTAGTTGCAGCACACAGGCCTGGTTGTTCTGCGACATGTAGGATCCCAGTTCCCCTACAAGGCATGAACAAATGCAGGGGACCTCTGTCCCCTGCATTGCAAGGCAATTCTTAACCACTGGCCGTCAGGGAAGCCCCTTTATTTTGATATTATATATCAGTCTATATGAGCAGAGGGAGATACCAGGAAAGGGTGTGCTACCAAAGATGATGGTTACCTCAAGAGGGTGGTGGGAAATGGCAGGTCGAGTATATTTTATTTTTTATTTATTGGCTGCACTGGGTCCTCACTGCTGAGTGCAGTCTTTCTCTGGTTGTGGAAAGCAAGGGCTACTCTCTAGTTGTAGTGCATAGTCTTCTCATTGTGGCAGCTTCTCTTATGATGGAGCATGGGCTCTGGGGCAGGCAGGCACAGTTGCCCTGTGGCTTGTGGGATCTTCCCAGACCAGGGATCGAACCAATGTCCCCTGCCTTGCAAGGCAGATTCTTAACCACTGGACCACCAGGGAAGGCTAGACTTTCCCTTTTTATATGTATTTGTGTATGTATGTAATGTCTGTTACAGGGAAAGAGATTGAAAGTAATTGCTACTGTAAGTTTAAAACAAATCTCTACATCTAAAAAACTTGAATGTCTTTTCTTCTGAAGTCATTTTATAAATTATATGGGAATCTTTGTGGTGTGGCAATAGGGAAAGGCTAAGGATAACTAGAAACAGTGTCACCACTGGAGAGTGGAGCTGAGAAAGCCTATGGAAGATTTATTTTTTCATTATGTAACCTTTTATCCTTTTTGAATTTTTTTCTATAGGCACACTTACCTATTCAAAAGTTTTTAAGATAAAATCTTTCTAACGCTTTCAAATAGAAATTACAGACTATGTTACTCTTTCCTTCTACTTATTTTTTGCTTTAAGAGTTAGTTGTCGGTGGTATCCCCTTCTCATGCCCCACAACTGCCGTGACAACAATTTTAATTAGCATGTAGCTCCATAGTGCCCAAAATGACCAATCAGTTATTGTATAACTGAAGACAGACTAAATTTAAGATTAGTGCAAAATTTTATCTGAAATACAAAATTTTATCAAGAAATGCCAAATTTTACTACTTTTACATGTAGCTCACCTAAAGTAACGAATAGTCATCAAGTGAAATTACATTTAAACCTGTTTTACTTAAAAGCGATCGTTTTGTTTGCCAGTCCTTTGTAATAAGTGTGTTGTATAGCCTCACATTAGCTATGTTTTTTCTTTGGTTAAAGTTGCCATTGCCCCAAATGGAGCCTTACAGCTGGCCAGTCCAGGCACAGATGGAGTACAGGGCCTTCAGACATTAACCATGACAAATTCAGGCAGCGCTCAACAAGGTACCACAATTCTCCAGTATGCACAGACTTCTGATGGACAACAAATACTTGTGCCCAGCAACCAGGTTGTTGTACAAAGTAAGTACGCCTGAGTATCTATGGAAAGCATCGCAGAGTACTTTCAGAGACACTTATAAATTTTAACTTAATCTTTGGACCACACAGCTGCGTCAGGAGATATGCAGACATATCAGATTCGTACCACGCCTTCAGCTACTTCACTACCACAAACCGTGGTGATGACATCTCCCGTGACCCTTACATCTCAGACAACTAAGACAGATGACCCCCAATTGAAAAGAGAAATAAGGTTGATGAAAAACAGGTAAGTGGTAAAATTATACTATCAGAATGGGTAATGTTTTTGTAAATCTCAGATCTTAACTGAGATTGTATGTTAGAAATATAGAAGAGTTTATATCAGTTTTATTTTGTTAATCTGTCTTGTATGTTTCTAGCAACTCTGTAAGTCCCTTTGCACAGTCTCATTAATATATGACCTAGAGTTCTTCCATTTCTGCTGTGTTCTTCAAATAGCACTCTTAAGCAAAACTTTTTAAACAGTATATTTTGTTCTTGTTGGGTTGACAAAGTTAAGTGAAAATAATAATTTGCTGCTTGCTGTTGACTAGAGTAAGAATAAGGAAGAATTACTAGGTTTCTGGCATAATACCTAGTATACTTATGGATACAGAATTGTTCTTAAAAATGAATTTTGATCATGAAAATATAGTAGTCATTTAACCCCCAGAAACATTACCTTTCATTTAATATGTATTTTAAACAATGCTGTTTGCATCTCAGGTACATCAGGTATTAAAGCTTAATTCTTTGAGAAAAAGAATCTAGTGGATAGCCTTCTGCAGTGTCTTCAGGGGATAAGAAAAAAGATACCAATAAACTATATTAGAAACACAAAAGGGTAAATGATCCTCTCGAGTAAGTTAGAAAATTAGAATAAAAGGATAATTTTCTAGAGCAATAAAAATTACCATAAAGGACCAGGTGGATACACTTCAAGATAAAATGTTTTACTAAAAATAAGAGGAAACAAGTATCACTGTAAATAAACTTGGAAACAAGGGAGGGACCATCTGTTGTTTTGGAGGTTCCAACAAATACAGTAAGACAAGTAAATGAAATAAATTATGTAAATATTAGAAAAGAATCCTATTTCTTTGCTGATGATATGATTGTGTACCTAGGAAACTCAGAAGATTTGTTAAAAATTACTAGAGTGAGACTTCTCTTTCTGACAGTATAACTTCAGCTGCATAATATTTTTAAAAGCTTGATGACATATAAAAACCATTCTTTTAAATGATTGGATGAGCATGCAGAAAGAGATCTATTGAGGTTAGAAATGAACCAGAAGCACAGGACCATGATGTTAATAAGCACTGAAGCAGCTGCTATATATTCCTGGGGATAAGTTCAGATCTTTGTAATTGGCATAGCTTTTGTATGCAGAGGGGACCAGGGACAGAGCGTAGGGACTCCAGCTAGGAGAACTGGATCAAAGATTTTCTTCCTTGAGGTCAAGAACCAAGAAGGTCTATACCCATAAGCTGAGAGTTGTAATTTAAAAAAGGGTATGGGGACTTCCCTGATAGTCCATTGGCTAAGAATCTGCCTGCCACTGTGAGGGATGTTGATTGAATCCCTGGTCCAGGAACTAAGATCCCATATGCCACAGGGCAACCAAGCCTCTGCGCCACAACTACTGAGCCTGCGCGCCCTACAGCTGTGTTCCGCAACAAGAGAAACCACCACAGTGAAAAGCCCACACACCACAACTAGAGAGTAGCCCCCACGCACAGCAACAAAGATACAATGCAGTCCAAAAAAAATAGATAAATAAATATTGGATGAGGGTTCATAAGGCCCCCAATTGCTTGGAGAAAGCAACCTCAACACAGGCTCTAAAGAATTCCTACACATTGAGTTCTAACAAATATAAGTTGAAAAATCAGAATACCCAAAGGATTAGGCCTCCATTATATATGCCAAGTCCTTAAGACAGTTTTCACAAAAAATTATTTACATTTTCTTGAGGAAACTGAGGGCTAGAGAAGTCTAGTTACTTGACCAAGGTTACACTGCCCAGTAAGTGATAAGAGGTAGGATTTAAATTCATGGGTCCAGGTTTTAGAGTCCAGAGTCTTAAAGAATACCACACAGCCTTTTAGAAGCAAGAGTCAGCAGAAAGAGCAGACAACAGAATGAGTGTTGTGAAGTCTTCAGTTATCTAATAACAGAGACGGAGAGAAGCATGTTTTTCATATTTAGAAAAGGATGTCATTGAAAATCATCAAAGATCAAGGGACTATAAAAATGATGAAAATTGGAGAAGAAGAGGAAACCTGTTGTTTTAATTTTAACAAAGATATATTCATTTGCTTAAAATATCCAGGAGAATAATCTGCAAACTCTTTAGAAATGAAAAAGAACCAGTTCTCTTCAACACTGTACTGGAAATCCTTGCCAGTTTAGTAAATTGGGAAAAAAGATGGGAAATTACAAAGATTTAAATGAAGAAAGAAAAAGCTGTTACTATTTTTTGTATGATTGCCTGATTTAAAAAAAAAACAAAATGGATTTAGAGAAAGATTACTATAAGTAATGAATTTACAAGGTTACTAGATATAAAATCAGTTTCAAAGATCAACTGTTTTCTTCACATCAGCAATAAAGAGTTTGGTAAATAATTATTTAAAAGATACTTACATTATCAATAAATGAAATATATGAGAATAAATCTAAAAAAAATGCCCAGGACATTTATGGAAAATATTATATTTTATAGAGACATTAAAGAAGATCTAATAAATAAATGAAGAATTATACTATTTCCACAGATATGGAAACTCAGTATTATAAAGATGACTATTTTTTCCCCCCAATTGATCCATAGATTCAATGCAGTTCCAATCAAAACCCAAACAGGTTGTTTGAAGAACTTGACAAGTTGATACTAAAATTTATAGAAGAGTAAAAAGGGTCAAGAGCAGCCAAAATATTCCAGACAAGAAGGTGAGGAGATAATCAAATCTTGTTTAAACCGTGGTAATCAAAATAATGTGTTACTGGCATTGGATAAACAAAATCAGTAGTGAAATAGAGAGCTCAGAAACACATCTGTGGATACATGAAACCTTGGTAGGGCAGAATACTGGGGGAAGGAGGGACTCCAATAAATGGTGCTAGGGTAGTTATTTATATGTGAAAAAATTTCAGATTTCTTCCTCACACCTTACACAGTCATACCAGATGAATCAAAAGAGTATGTGAAAGGAGAAATTTTAAAAACTTTTAGGTTGAAAATATATAATCTCAAAAAAAAAAAAGAAAATATATAATCTCATGGTTTCAAGTGGAGGCAAGATTAAATAACACACACATAAAAAATTAACATGAACGATTGATGAATCTTCATTAAAATCAATAACTTCTTTTCATTAAAAGAAAGTGACTGAAAATAGAAGCTTCAAACCTATAGAAGACATTTGCAACATATCTACCCCCAAAAAAGATTTCTTTGAAAAAATATAAAGATCATCTGAATTAGTAAGAAAAGTACAATCCAACTGAAAAAAAGTTGAATATGTTTTTGAAATGATACCCAACTCCACATCCAGAAGAAAATTAAATTGGACTCCTATTTTGTACCACATACAGAAGAAATTACAGATGGATTAAAGACAACTCTGAAAATTAAGCAATAAAATCTTGAAAATATAATGCATAGCAGTTTTTAATCTATACCAAGAAAAAGGCTAAAAAAGAGAATTTATCATGTAAGAAATAAAAACATCAGAAATCAAGTGGTAAATTAGAAAATAATGTAGAAACAGATAACGGGTTAGTATGTATAATTATTAAGAGTTCTTAGGTTGTGTGTCTTTCTAGTAGTTTCTAACTGTAAAACAGGGAAAAAGTATGAATGAACAGGCAAATAAATAAGAGCAAGTCCAGAGGAGACTGTTAAACTTTTGAAGATGTTCAATATCACTAGTAGTTAGGGAAGTGAAAATTAACAATGAAATATCTGCATTACAAAGAACTCTGTACCAATATAGAAACATTAAAATAGTATGTGTGAAAAAAAGCAACTTGCAGATAATATCTTCAGTTTTTAGTTCAAAAAAAAAATTCAGAATGCTTTTTTACTTGTTGTATATGTATATAAAACTTCGATGAAAATCCATAGAAATATTCTAACAGGACATGTACAAAACTGAGTATCAAAGTATTGTTTATAATTAAAAATTGAAATTTAGAGGACTTATATGTCCAAAGTTAGCCAGAGGACCCATACATTTCACTTCTTGGTGTTTATCCAAGAGAAATGGGAAATGTGTTCTCAGAGATTGGCACAAGGATGTGCGTAGCAGCTAGAACTAGTATGTGGCTCCACTGAATGGTAATGCTATCCATACAGTGGAGTATGGGTAAACCTCAAAAATACACAGAGTGACAGGAGACCAGACACAAGAGTACGTTCTGTATGACTTGTCTGAAGAAAGTTCTGTTGTAGAATAGGAAAAACTTCATCTATGGTGATAAAAAAATCAAAGCATTAGTTGCTTGGGGAGAACGGGCATGAGGGAACTTCTGCGGCAATAAAAATGTCTGTCTTGATGGATGTGTGGGTTATATAGGTATATGCATTTGCCGTAGCGAATTGAATTCTGCATTTAAGATCATTGTGTTTCACTGTATATAGATGATACATTAATTTTTTTTTTAATGAGGGGGGAAAAAGGATGACCAGGGGAAATTACTGAAGTGCATTTAACATTTAAAGAATGTGAACTTTTTTCTAACTTTTTTCGCCTGGGCTTCCCAGGTGGTGCAAGTGGTAAAGAAGCTGCCTACCAATGCAGGTTAGACGTAATAGATGTAACACATGCCAGTTCTGTCCCTGGGTCAGGAAGATTCGGCTATCCACTCCAGTATTCTTGCCTGGAGAATTCCATGCACAGAGGAGCCTGGCAGGCTACATTTCATAGGGTCGCCGAGTCAGACACTACTGAAGCGACGTAGCACACACATAGCACACATTTACCATTTAAAGCATTTGAACTTTTTTATAACATTGGTTTTTAATGCTTATATTTAGAGAAGCCGCTCGAGAATGTCGCAGAAAGAAGAAAGAATATGTGAAATGCCTGGAAAATCGAGTCGCAGTTTTGGAAAATCAAAACAAAACTCTAATAGAAGAGTTAAAGACTTTGAAGGATCTTTATTCTAATAAAAGTGTTTGATTCTTAAGAAAGAAAATGTTTTTGTGGACTTGCCTAAAAATTAGATGGATTTCTTTTCTTTTTAGTGGAGTTTTACGAATTAAAAGGTCAAAAATGAAGCTTTTTATTGAGGTTTTTAGAACTGAAAGAGAAATACCTTACGCGAGAGATCTGGTGACAGAGGATAAAGTGGAAAAAGACCTCAAGGAAGTTACTGGCACAACTGGAAGCACTGTAGAAATTAAACATACTCAAGAAACATTTGAACTTTCACCAATTTGAATTTTCTAAATAACAGTAGTTGCCAATATTCCAAAAATGGCAGATAAGATGAAATTTGGTAAATCAAATCTTTAAAAATAAATCAGTTTACCCTTACAGGTTTGCATTTGTTTCTTAAAATTTATCTTTTTCAATTGTGTGTGTGTGTGTTCTGTTTCTGCCAATAAATTCTACATTGCAAATATAAAAGAAAAGCTAATACATAACTAAATATATAAATTATGTGTCTTGATTATATATACTTGTTCTGTTGGCAAGTCTCAAATGGGTTTTTAAAAGTCTGTTCATTGGACTCAGGAGGGGTTTTGAGACTAGGTTAACAATTTCTGAGGCCTTGTTCTAAAAGACATCTAAGGTACATGAACTGAGTATGGTGATTTTGTAACATTTTTTATCGCATTGGAAAAAGAATTGTTTAAAAGTTTTGATACTTTTAAATAGTTTTTTGGTTACTCTGGGAATGGTGATTTTCTACAAATATTTAATAAATTGTTTCTTGATTCTGTATTCTATATGCAGTTGAATATACATTACTTACTCTGTTGTGCTTTAATAGAATGGAATGTTTACAGGCCCTTAAGATAGAGTATTTTAAAAACCTTCTGAAGATGCATACCAAAGTTTTCCAAGAGGATTTTATAATCAGTTTAATGTAAGGTTTATCAGATTCTAAATACAGTTACTAAGGCAATTTTATGTTAGAGACTATTTTGTAATGTAGTGAATGGTACATTTATAAGAAAAGTGACTGCCAATATATTTTTATAGCTAATCTTTATAAATTCTAAAGTTAAGTTTTTAATGATTATTTTAAATGTTTATATAGTTTTGTTAGTAAAAAATATTTTGCATCTCAAAGTATCATTTTTATATTATGGGAAGTAAAGTTTCCAGATTGGCTAATATTTGAATTGTAAGTTTTGTATGCAGTTTATCCAAAGTTCAGAAATGCTGTCAGCACACCAAGTGTTCAACCTCTGTATTCCAATTTGTATACACTTTGAAATTGTACTGCAAAACATGCTCCTCTTATACAATATGTATCATATTGTTGTGTATGAAATTAAAGGACATTTGATAAAATTAAGTTGCTGAATATAAAATATATTGGTTGATATATGAATGACGCTTCCTGATAACCATTTTTTTAATTATACTACCAATAGTGCCTTCCTAGTTTTGAAATGAGGATGAATTTACAAATCTGGGCTGCACAACCTGTTTTACGAAGGGGATGTTTATATATTTTGCTTCACTCAGAACCAATTATAATAAAGATAGCTAAATATTTTGTTCTACAGGTGTTTAGGACATGGTTAAGGGGCCTGTCATGTAGAAATTTTAATTGATAAATCTATCGATTCTAATAAAATTTTTCATTAACAGGGTCAGGGTCTTTTAGAGTGGGACTTTTTGTTGCTCTTTTAAATTGGGACTTTTTTGTCAGCAGTTAATAAAAAGAAAGAAAAGTCTGAACACCAGTGGAATTACTTCTATCTATCACTGTCCTAAAGCCTGCGTCTCAAAACAGTGGCCCATCAGGCTAAAGACTATTATGAGGTATGGGGTCATTGGGTTATATCCAGAGTGTTTTAAAAGTTAATTTACTGGGTGGATGTTACAGTTGGCTCCAATAGCCTAGCTCTTAGTGCCTTAACAACTGGACATACACAGAAATTGTAAACTCTCCACAGCCTACACATTTCTGGTATAGGGTCTTGCTCACTAGTTCACGTTATATAGTTAAGCTATATGTAACAGGCATGGACAAGCCACTGAGGAGTCCATAAATACATACCAATTTATGGGCTTATGACACTTTAAAGGTGATTATACTACAAGCCTGAAACTAGATTTCAAAAGTTTGAGCGACCAACGAAATTATTTCCTTAGTTCAATTTACTATTGAATTTACAAATTATCAACTTATTAATTTGTTACAGTGATGGAAATAACATTACTGCCCACAACGACTCCTTAAGCATATAAAATGGAAAAAAAAAATCTCTTTTTTTGACTAGAGCATGAAGAATGGACATGTGTTAAAGCTTCAGAAATCTCACCATATTTGTTTTTTCATTCAGCAATTACTATTTTAAAGTTACTGGCTAAACCTGTGTTTTTCTCTAGTTAAAACATATATTATGCCTTGGAATTATAAAGTTGTTATAATTGCAGTTCAGATTCCCAGATGCTGAAATGATACAAACTGAGTGAATTTGACTAAGTTAAAGGAAAAGGCATAGGTTACAGTGAAACAAAATGTCAAAGTATATCACAGTCTAATTGCAGTAATCATATTATTTACTGTTATTCAAATTTGGTTTTTATTTTTTAACATACTTTCTTCTTTCCGTCAAAACTTTTTTCTATAAAGAAAGTAAAGGAATACTTAAGGTTGTAGAATTCAGAAGCCCACTCTAGGGAGTGTTTCACTGAAGTATATTTTTTTGGCCATGCCATGCAGCATGCGGAATCTTAGTTCCCTGACTAGGGACCGAACCCATGCCCCCTGCAGTGGGAGGGTAGAGTCTTAACCACTGGACCACCAGGGAAGTCTTTGAGGTTAAAACCATTTAACTTTTTTCTAAAAGATTCTGGTAACTCAGTCCCCTTTTATTCATGTACATTTCTTCATAGAAAACACAGACGGATTAGAGACCAAGTCTTTGCCATTTCATGGTTGAGATCTTTTTCCTCAAAACTGATGGATATATATGATAGTTGGCTGCCTTCAATAAATATATATGTTTTAACTTATATAAATATACATTTACTACAAAATTGAGTTACCTATATATATATAACGTGTACAGTTTTACCATTTCCTTAACATCTACTATTTATTGAGTAATTACTATGCATAAGAAACTATTAAAGTAGACATTCATTCAGAAGATACTTACTATAGAAGGCCTTTTATATGCCAAGCGTTACAGGAAGAGTGACAAACAAGGCAGAGTTGTATCTCTTGTGGAACTTAGATATTACTGTCATCCTGTGAGACTGGTACTTACCTAAGGTTATATGAGTATTAATAACTAGGGATCTGGGATTTAAATCTAACCTCTAACCATTCAATATAAAACAGCACATATACCCTTAACACCCAACAACACACACCTTTACTTTAAACTTGAAGGGGAGACTGCATCTTAGGCTTTTCTGTACCCCCAGTCTAGGGCAGTGCTTGCCTGGTTTAAACGAGTGCTCTGTTGTGTTAGTCACTAAGTCGTGTCCGACTCTGCGACCCCCACGGACTGTGAAAGGCGCTCAGTTGTGTCTGACTCTTCAACCCCATGGACTATACAGTCCATGGCACTCTCCAGGCCAGAATACTGAAATGAGTAGCCTTTCCCTTCTCCAGCCTTTACCTTCTCCAACCCAGGGATTGAAGCCAAGTCTACCTGCAGATTCTTTGCCAGCTGAGCCACAAGGTTCCTCTGTTCATGGGATTCTCCAGGCAAGAAGACAGGGGAGTTGCCACTTCATACTCCAGGGGAATCTTCTGACCCAGGGATCGAACCCAGGTCTCCTGCATTGCAGGCAGATTCTATACCTAATGTTATTCTACCCAGGGTTACATGGTAAATAGTAAAACTATGGTTTGGACCTAAGTCTGATCAACTCCAGAGTCTGTGGTCTTAACCTAGAGTGTACCTTCTTTCTTGACGTGCTGGAAAGGCTGAAAAGCTTCACTGAATCTCTGCACTCAAATAGCAAAGGGTTTTAAAGTTCTATTTAAATGTGTCCACTAGATGGCAACCTCCATTTTAAAAATGATAGAAGTTTACAAACTTTAAAAATTACATAGAAAACTACACAAGTTAATGTATCAAATCCTTGTACATGCACCATTCAGAATTAATATTAACATCTTGTTGCCTTTACTTCAGCTCATTTTCTGAAGAGGAAAAAATGCACAGATAAACTCGTTTTTCATTCCCTAGTCCAATTTCCTTCCTTGAAGGAAACCACTATCATGAATTCAGTATGGAATCAGTCCATGTTTTTATATTTACTACATGAACCCATAAATAACATATCAGACTGCAGTATCTCTTTTAGAAGTGTATAAATGGTACTTTAATTCCCCAAATGAAAAATCAAGCAGACCAAAGAAAATTTAGGATTTTAGCTATGATAAAGTAATTCTTTTGGAAAAAAACCCTGAATATGAGAGCAATTTTTTTTTCCTCAGCTCACAATTCTTAGAATTTACCATCATCTCTGAAAAAAATTTGCCAAGAGAAAAAAAAATTTTAATTCATAAGACTTGCAAGAAAGCTTAGGCTTAGTTGATAAAACAGTAAACAAAACCAGACTTACAATGAATTTTTAAAAAGGAAAAAAAGTCATAATTTCTTTCCCCACTACCGTCATAAATAAGCAATCAAATAAGATTTCGAGGAATTAACTGCTCAGTGAAGGATACTAATTAAACATGAAACATGGTCTTTTCACAAGTGACAGAGGACATTGGAAAACCCCTCTACTTTTCATTTGCATGTTGTAAGAAATCTAGAAATCTGTACCCATTAAAAAAAAAAACCTCATCAATCCAAAAGATACAGGCAGGACAAATTGCCAAAAATAAAATTACAGAAATTTATGCATATTAGTAATCAAATGTAAATGCACAGCATTTTAGTTAAATATTAAAGACTGCCATGTTGGATTAGAAAACAAAATTCAGCTATATGTTTATATCCCTTAAATATAAGGATACAGCAAGGTTGAAAGTAAAAGCACGGAAAAGGTTATACCAGCCAATTATTAGCTAAAAGAAAGCACAAAGCATAAATCTAGCACAGCTATATTTATGTTGAACATAAAAATTATGAGTTGGGACAAAAATGGTCACTATAAAAAAGATTTTAATACACTTGGAAGATAAAAATACATCTAAACTTATATGCACCTAATACAGGGTTAAGATGTTAAGTAAAATGCAGAAATAAGAGAGAAAAATTCATAATCTTAGTAGAATTTAATATACTTCTCTCGTAATTGATACAAAATGCAGGAAAGTAATCAGTATAGAGACCTGAACAATGAAAAACTTGACCTAACATACTGAATTTCATCATCTGTAAGCCATCACTGATTATAAGAAAAGCTATTATCTCAAGTACCCCTAAGAAGGAAAGTCCATTGCCAGTTAAATTGTACCATGCCATTAATGGCCAGATGCATACTTGATTTCAGAGATGTTTCAGAGATGTTTCAATGTGGAAAACATACATCTTTTAATCAATGAAATCTGATGTAGAAAATGCAACTGTAAATAACATAAGTATTATTTATGAAAGTAGAACCATATAATATGCGCAATAAAGTAAGTCTCAACAAATTGTGAGGGCTTCCCTTGTGGCTCACCTGGTAAAGAATCCACCTGGAAAGCAGAAGACCTGGGTTCTATCCCTGGGTTGGGAAGATCCCTTGGAGAAGGGAAAGGCTACCCACTCCAGTATTCTGGCCTGGAGAATTCCATGGACTGTATAGTCCATGGGGTTGCAGAGAGTCAGACACGAGTGACTTTCAACAGATTTTCAAAGGGTTGGTTTGATACGGACTATGTTCCATTGGTCTATATGTGTTTATCCTTTCAATAAAACAACTGTCTTGATTACTGTAGTTTTGTAGTAAGTCTTAAAATCAGGTCGTATGAATTCAAGTTTTATTTTTTGTTTTTCTCCCCACAAATTGTTTTAGCCATTCCAGTTCCTTTGCCTCCTATATGAATTTTAGAATCAGCTGGTTTGTATCTACAAAAGATCCTTCTGGGACTTTGACTGGGGTTGTGTTAAAAATATACCTAGATCAGCTGGGGAAATACTGACAAGTGAACAATATTGAGACATCCAATCCATAACTACAATACATCTCCACTTAGTGTTCTTTGATTATTTTTTTTCTTCACTGTTTTGTACTTTTTGGCAGAGACCACATAACATATTTTGTTAGATTTATACCTAATTACTACTTTTTCTTTTTTCTTACAGGTATTTTAAATGTTTAAATTGTTCTTGGCTAATATATGAAAAGAGAAATTTTGTCCTGGGATCATACTAAATGCACTTACTAGTTCTAGGAGCTTTTAAAACAGATTTTCTTGGGAGATGGGTGTGGTTTCTATCTAGATGGTGACATTTGTGAATAGAGACAGTTTTATATCTTCTTCAAAGTATGTCTTTATCTTGCTTTATTGTACTGCCTAGGATTTTTTGTACAGTATTAAATAGAACTGGTAAGAGTGGACTTTTTTTTTCTTTGGCCATGCTCTGTGGCTTGTGGAATCTTAGTTCTTTTCCCAGGGACTGAATCTGGGCCCTGGCAGTGAAAGCACTGAGTCCTAACTATGGACCTCCAGGGAATTCCCACTAGTTTTCAACATCATACTGTTAAGTCCTAATGCAATAAAACAAGAAAAGGAGATAAAAGGTATAGAGATTGAGAGGGAAGAAATAAAATTCTTTGCTCACAGATGATACGATAATCTATGTAGAAATTCCAAAAGATTTGACAAAGGAACTCCTGTAATAAGTGATTACAGCAGGGGTGCAGGATACAAGGTTAATATACAGAAGTCAACTGCTTTCAAATATAACAGCAATGAATAACTGGAATTTGAAATTAAAAATATAACACTATTTAAAATGAAATACTTAGGTATAAATTTAATAAAATATGTATAAGATCTATATGAGGATTACTACAAAACTTTGATAAAAGAAATCAAATAAGAACTAAATAAATAGACAGGTATTCCATGTCAATAGATAGAAAGACAACACTGTCAGGATGGCAGTTCTTCCAAACTTGTTCTACAGGTTCAAAACAAGCCCAATCAAACCCCGGCAAATTATTTTGTGGATATTAACTGACTCTAAAGGTTATACAGAGAGGATAAAAGACTCAGAATAGACAACATAGTATTGAAGGAAAAGAACGAAGTTGAAGAGCTGCCAGTACCTGACTCAAAGATATACCATAGAGCTACAATAATCAGGGTGATATTCACAAAGAACAAATAGATCAATGGAATAGAACAGAGAGCCCAGAGACAGATTTACATAGGTATAGTCAACTAACCTTCAACAAAGGAACAAAGGCAATAAAATGGAGCAAAGACAGTATTTTTAATAAACGATGGTGGAACAACTGGAAATCCACATTAAGAAAAAAAGTGAATCTAGATATAGACCTTGTATCCTCCACAAGAATTACCTCAAAATGGACCACAGACCTAAATGTAAAACACAAAAGTATAAAACTCTTAGAATATAACAGAAGGTGGCTTCCCTGGTGGTCCAAGGGCTAGGAGCCCACGCTCCCAATTCAGGAGACCCAGGTCAGGGAACTAGATCCCATATGCTGCAACTAAGACCCAGCACAGTTAAACTAAATAACTATTTTTTAGAAAACAGGAGAAAATCTAGATGACCTTGAGTTTGGCAATAATTCCAAAAGTATGATCCATGAAAGAAATAACCGATAAATGAGACTTCATTAAAAGTAAAAGTTTCTGCTCTGTGAAAGACAATGAAAAGCTACAGACTGAGAGAAAATATTTGCAAAAGACATACCTAACAGGGGACTAAGGGCTTCCCAGGCTAGTGCTAGTGGTAAAGAACCCACCTGTCAATTCAGGAGACATAAGAGACACAGGTTCGATCCCTGGGTCAGGAAAATCCCCTGGAGGAGGGCATGGAAACCCACTCCAGTAGTCTTACTTGGAGAGTTCCATGGACAGATGGATGTGGTGGGCTACAGTCCACAGGGTGTCAAGGAGTCAGACATGACTGAAGCAACTTAGCATGAAGAGAGGACTGTTATCCAAGAAACACAAAGAGCTCTTAAAATTCAGCAGTAAGAACCTGATTGCAAAATGGGCCAAAGACCATAACAGACATCGTACCAATAAGATATATATATACATGACAAACATGTGAAAACATGCTCCACTTCATGTCATTGGGGAAATGCAAATTAAAACAATGAAACTCTGGAACTTCCCTGGTGGTCCCTCTGCCACTCCCTTCTCCTTTAGCCTTCAGTCTTCCCCAGAATCACGGTCTTTTCTAGTGAGTTGCCTCTTCAGATCAAGTGGCCAAAGTACATGATAGAGTTTCAGCATCAATTCCTCCAATGAATATTCAGGGTTAATTTCCTTTAATATTGACTGGCCTGATCTCCATGCTGCCCAAGGGACTCTCAGAAGTCTTCTCCAGCACAATTCAAAAGCATCAATTCTTTGGCGCTCAGCCTTCTTTTTGGTCCAATTCTGACATCCAAACATGACTACTGGAAAAACCATAGATTTGACTATATGGACCTTTGTTTGCAAAGTAATGGCTCTGCTTTTTTTTTTTTAATTGAAGCATAATTGCTTTATAGAATTTTGTTGTTTTGTGTCAAACATCAACATGAATCAATCATAGGTGTACATGTCTCCTCCCTTTGGAACCTCTCTCCCATCTCCCTCCCCATCCCACCCCTCTAAGTTGGTACAGAGGCCCTGTCTGAGTTCCCTGAGACATATGGCAAATTCCCATTGGCTATCTATTTAACAGATGGTAATGTAAGTTTCCATGTTACTCTCTCCATACATCTCACCCTCTCCTCCCCTCTCCTTGTGTCCATAAGTCTGTTCTTTATGTCTGTTTCTCCATTGCTGCCTTGAAAATAAATTCATCAGTGCCATCTTTCTAGATTCCATGTATGTGCATTAGTACAAGATATTTATCTTTTTCTTTCTGACTTACTTCACTCTGTATAACAGGCTCTAGGTTTGGCCACTGTATTAGAACTGACTCAAATGTGAATATTCCATTGTGTATATGTACCACAACTTCTTTATCCATTCATTGGTCAAACATCTAGGTTACTTCCATGTTCTAGCTGCTGTAAATAGTGCTGCAATGAACACTGGGGTACATGTGTCTTTTTCAATTTTGGTTTCCTCAGGGTATATGCCTAGGAGTGGGATTGCTGGGTCATATGGTGGTTTTGTTCTTAGTTTTTTAAGGACTCTCCATATCATCTTCCATAGTGGCTTACATTCCCACCAACAGTGCAGGAGGGTTCCCTTTTCTCCATACCCTCTCCAGCATTTATTGTTTGTAGACTTTTTGATGATGGCCATTCTGACAGGTGTAAAATGATATCTCATTATAGTTTTAATTTACATTTCTCTAACAATGAGCAATGTTGAGCATCTTTCCATGTGTTTGTTAGCTATCTGTAGGTCTTCTTTGGAGAAATGTATGTTTAGGTCTTTTTCCCAATTTTTGATTGAGCTGTTTCTTTTTCTGGTATTGAGTTGTATGAGCTGCTTGTATATTTTGGAGTTTAATCCTTTGTCAGTTGTTCCATTTGCTATTATTTTCTCCCATTCTGACAGCTGTCTTTTCACCGTATTTATAGTTTCCTTTGCTGTGCAAAAGTTTTTAAATTTAATTGTGTCCCACTTGTTTACTTTTGTTTTTATTTCCATTACTCTAGGAGGTGGGTCATAGAGGATCTTGCTTTATGTCATCAAGTGTTCTGCCTATGTTTTCCTCTAAGAGTTTTATAGTTTCTGGTCTTACATTTAGAACTTTAATCCATTTTGAGTTTATCTTTGTATATGGTGTTAGGAAGTATCCTAATTTCATTCTTTTACATGTAGCTGTCCAGTTTTCCTAGCACCACTTACTGAAGAGGCTGTCTTTGCCCCGTTGTATATTCTTGCCTCCTTTGTCAAAAATAATTTCTGGGCTTTCTATCTTGTTCCATTGGTCTATATTTCTGTTTCTGTGCCAGTGCCATATTGTCTTGATGACTGTGGCCTTGTAGTATAATCTGAAGTCAGGAAGGTTGAGTCTTCCAGCTCTATTCTTCTTTCTCAAGACTGCTTTGGCTGTTCAGTCTTTTGTGTTTCCATATGAACTGTAAATTTTTTTGTTCTAGTTCTTTGGAGATATGATTGGTAATTTGATAGAGATCACATTGAATCTGTAGACTGCATTTGGTAACTTAGTCATTTTCATTTCTATGGATTCTTCCTACTCAGGAACATGGAATATCTCTCCATCTGTTTATGTCATCTTTGAGCTCTTTCATCAGTGTCTTATAATTTTCTATATACAGTCCTTTTGTCTCCTTAGGTAGGTTTATCCCTAGATATTTTATTCTTTCTGTTGCAATGGTGAATAGGATTCATTCCTTAATTTCTCTGATTTTTCATTGTTAGTATATAGGAATGCAAGTGACTTCTGTGTATTGATTTTATATCCTGCAACTTTGCTAAATTCAATGATTAGCTCTAGTAATTTTCTGATAATATCTTTAGGGTTTTCTATGTATAGTATCATGTCATCTGCAAACAGGGAGCACTCTACTTTTCTGTTCTGGATTCCTTTTATTTCTTTTCTTCTATGATTGCTGTAGTCTATAGTTCCAAAACTATGTTGAATAATAGTGGTGAGAGTGGATACCCTTGTCTTGTTCCTGATCTTAGAAGAGATGCTTTCAGTTTTTCACCATTGAAAATAATGTTTGCTGTGGGCTTATCATATATGGCCTTTACTATATTGAGGTAGGTTCCTTTTATGCCCATCTTTTAAAGAATTTTAATCATAAATGGGTGCTGAATTTTGTCAAAGGCTTTTTCTGCATCTATTGAGATTATCATATAGTTTTTAACTTTCAATTTGTTAATATGGTATATCACATTGATTCATTTGCATATATTGAAGAATCCTTGCATCCCTGGAATAAACTCAACTTGATCATGGTGTATGAGCTTTTTAATGTGTTGGTGAATTCTGTTTGCTAAAACTTTGTTGAGGACTTTTGCATCAGTAATACTGGCCTGCAGTTTTCTTTTTCGGTGTTGTCTTTGTCTTGTTTTGGAATCAGGGTGATGGTGGCCTCATAGAATGAGTTTGGAAGTGTTCCTTCCTCTGCAATTTTTTGAAAGAGTTTTAGAAGAATAGGTATTAGCTCTTCTCTAAATGTTTGATATAATTCACATGTGAAGCCATCTTGTCCTGGGCTTCTGTTTTATGGGAGATTTTATCACAGTTTCGATATCAGTGCTTGTAACTGGGTTGTTCATAATTTCTATTTCTTCCTGGTTCAGTCTTGGAAGATTGAACTTTTCTAAGAATTTGTCCATTTCTTCCAGGTTATCCATTTTATTTCCATATAGTTGCTCATAATAGTCTCATAATCCTTTGTATTTCTGCATTGTCTGTTGTAACCTCTCCTTCTTCATTTCTAACTTTATTGATTTGATTCTTCTCTCTTTTCCTTGATGAGTTTGGTGAAAGGTTTGTCAATTTTGTTTATCTTCTCAAAGAGCCAGCTTTTAGTTTTACTGATCTTTACTATTGTTTCTTTCATTTCTTTTTCATTTATTTTTGCTCTGACTTTTGTGATTTCTTATCCTTCTGCTAATTTTGGTGGGGGTGGGGGGCAGGGGTTGTTGTTCTTTTCTTTTCCCAGTTTTAGGTGTAAAGTTAGGTTGTCTATTTGATGTTTTTCTTGTTTCTTGGGGTAGGATTTATTGCTATAAACTTCCCTCTTAGAACTGCTTTTATCCCATAGGTTTTGAGTTGTCATGTTTCACTGTCATTTGTTTTTTCTTGATTTCCCTTTTGATTTATTCAGTAATCTGTTCCTTATTTAGAAACATACGTTTAATCTCCACATGTTTGTATTTTATACAGGTTTTTTCTTGTAATTGATATCTAGCCTCATAGTGTTGTGGTCAGAAGAGATGCTTGATATGATTTAAATTTTCTTAAATTTACTGAGGTTTGATTTGTGACCCAAGATGTGGTCTATCCTGGAGAATGTTCTATGTACACTTGAGAAGAAGGTGTATTCTTCTGCATTTGGATGGAATGTCCTGAAGATATCAATGAAATCCGTCTTGTCTAATGTATTATTTACGATTTGTTTCCATATTAATTTTCTGTTTTGATGATCTGTCCACTGGTGTAAATGGGAGATTAAAGTCTCCTGCTATTATTGTGTTACTGTCAACTTCTCCTTTTATGTTTGTTAGTGTTTGTCTTATGTATTGAGGTGCTCCTATGTTGAGTGCATAGATATTTACAATTGTTATGTCTTCCTCTTGGACTGTTCCCTTGATCATTATGTAGTGTCTTTCCTTATCTCTTGTAACCTTCTTTATTTTAAGGTTTATTTTGTCTGTAATGAGGATTGCTACTCCAGGTTTCTTTGGATTTCCATTTGCATGGAATATATTTTTCTATCCTCTCACTTTCAGTCTATATGTATCTTTAGATCTGAAGCAGGTTTCTTGTAGATAGCATATATATGGGTCTTGTTTTTGTATCCATTCATCCAGTCTGTGTCTTTTGGTTGGAACATTTAATCCAATTACATTTAAAGTAATTGTTGATATATATGTTCCTATGGCCATTTCCTTAATTGTTTGGGGTTTGTTTTTGGAGATCTTTATCTTGTCTTGTAACCTCTCCTAAGGTTACAAGACTTGTATTTCCTGACTATATAAGTCCCTTTAACATTTGTTGTAAAGCTGGTTTTGTGGTACTGAATTCCTTTAATTTTTGCTTGTCTGTAAAGCTTTTGAGTTCTCCATCAATTCTGAATGAGATCCTTGATGGGTAGAGTAATCTTGGTTGTAGATTTTTCCCTTTCAGTACTTTAAATATATCCTGCCATTCCCTTCTGGCCTGCAGTTTCTATTGAAAGATCAGCTGTTAAACATATGGTGTTTCCCTTGTATGTTACTTGTTGCTTTTCTCTTGCTGCTTTAACATTCTTTGCCTTTAATCTTTGTTAGTTTGACTAGTATGTGTCTTGGCGTGTTCCTCCTTGAGTTTATCCTGTATGGGACTCTTTTCTTCTCTTGGACTTGACTATTTCCTTTTCCATGTTGGGGAAGTTTTCAACTATAATCTCTTCAAAAACTTTCTCATACCCTTTCTTTTTCTCTTTTTCTCCTGGGACCCCTATAATTTGAATGTTGGTGCCTTCTTTCCCTTTTGCCCTCAATCTTTCCCAGCATCAGGGTCTTTTCCAATGAGTTGGCTCTTCACATTAGGTGGTCAAAGTACTGGAGCTTCAGTATTCGTCCTTCCAATGAATATTCAGGGTTGATTTCCATTAGGATTAGAATGGTATCATCTGCATATCTGAGGTTGTTGGTATTTCTCCCAGCAATCTTGATCCAGCTTATGATTTATCCAGCCCAGCATTTCACATGATATACTCTGTATAGAAGTTAAATAAGCAGGGTGACAATATACAGCCTTAATGTACTCTTTTCCCAATTTTGAACCAGTCTGTTGTTCCATATCTGGTTCTAACTGTTGCTCCTTGACCCATATACAGGATTTCTCAGGAGACAGGTTAGGTGATCTGGTATTCCCATCTCTTTAAGAATTTTCCAGTTTGTTGTGATCTACAATCAAAGACTTTAGTGTAGTCAATGAAGCAGATGTTTTTCTAGAATTCCTTGCTTTCTCTATGATCCAATGGATGTTGGCAATTTGATCTCTGGTTCCTCTGCCTTTTCTAAATCCAGTTTGTATATCTGGAAGTTCTCAGTTCACGTACTGCTGAAGCCTAGCTTGAAATATTTTGAGCATAACCTTACTAGCATGTGAAATGAGTGCAACTGTGCAGTAGTTTGAATATTCTTTGGCATTGCCCTTGTTTGGGACTGGAATGAAAACTGACCTTTTAGAATAGGCAAATACAAATCACCAAATGCTGGTAAGAATGTGGAACAACAGGAGCCCTCACTCATTGCTAATGGGAATGCAAAAATGGTGCAGCAAGTTTGGAAGACAATTTGGCTATTTCTTACAAAACTAAACATACTCTTACCATATGATCCAGCAATTCCACTGTTTGATATTTGCCCAAAAGAGCTTAAAACTTATGTTTATACAGAAATCTACACAGGGGTATTTACAGCAAATGTATTCCTAATTGCCAAAACTTGGAAGCAACTAAGTTATTCTTCAATAGGTGAATGGATAAGCTGTGATATATCTAGATAACAGAATATTATTGATCACTAGGAGAAAATGAGATCTCAAGTCATGAAAAAATATAGAGGAATGTTAAATGCATATTGCTAAGTAAAAGAAACCAATCTGAAAAGGCTACCTACTGTATGTATGTATTATATGGTATTCTGAAAAAGGCAAAACTATGGAAACAGTACAAGATGAGTGGCTGCATTAATGAAATACATAAGACAAACATATAAAAGACCTAAGCAGGTATTTAATATGACACAATTAATGTCCCTTAAATACATGAAAACATATTAAAATACTCAAATTCATTTAAAGTCAGGAAAATGCAGATTGAAACCATAAGTCCTCAATTCATGCCCATAGCACTGCTAAATTAAAAAGCAGCAGTAATAATATAAACAATGGGAATTTTACATGTTTTCATTGGAGAGTATATTTGTACATTTTAAAAAACCATCTGGCATTATTTAGAGAAGGTGATGGGCTTCCCTGGTGGCTCAGTGGTAAAGATTCCGCCTGCAACGCAGGAGAGGTGGGTTCAATCCCTGGGTCAGGAAGATGCCTTAAAGGAGGGTATGACAACCCACTCCAGTATCCTTGTCTGAAGAATCCCACAGACAGAGGAATCTGGAGGGCTACAGTCCACAGGGACTGAAAGAGTCAGACACGACTGAAGTGACAGAGCATACACACATGCAAAGAAGGCGATGGTGTATCTTCTGTATGACTCAGCAATCCCAACGTAGTGTATAAGCCAAAGAAACTCAGAGTCATACTCAACAGTATCAGTAAAAAAAAACAAAACTCTGGAAACAATTCAAATGTTCATCAATAATGGATTCCAATGTAGGCAAATGCATATTCACACCATGTGTATGGTAAAAATGATGCTGTGATCACTCTCACCTAGTCTCTAGGTGAATGGTGAGGAAAAAAAGAAAGAAAAGGTAAATGGTGGGGAAAAACAAACAAACAAAACGATGCACCTAGAGCCAGACATCCTGGAATGTGAAGTCAAGTGGGCTATAGGAAGCATCACTATGAACAAAGCTAGTGGAGGTGATGGAATTCCAGTTGAGCTATTTCAAATCTTAAAAGATGATGCTGTGAAAATGCTGCACTCAATATGCCAGCATATTTGGAAAACTCAGCAGTGGCCACAGGACTAGAAAAGGTCAGTTTTCATTCCAATCCCAAAGAAGGGCAATGCAAAAGAATGTTCAAACTACAGCACAGTTGCGCTCATTTCACATGCTAGCAAGGTAATGCTCAAAATCCTTCAGCTAGGCTTCATCAGTACATGCACTAAGAACTTCCAGATGTAAAAGCTGTATTTAGAAAAGGCAGAGGAACCAGAGATCAAACTGTCATCATCTGTTGGATCACAGAAAAAGGAAGAGAATTACAGAAAAAACATTGACTTCTGCTTCATTGACTACACTAAAGCCTTTGACTGTGTGGATCACAACAAACTGGAAAATTCTTAGAGATGGGAATACCAGACCACCTTACCTGCCTCCTGAGAAACCTGTATGCAGCTCAAGGAGCAACAGTTAGAACCAGACATGGACCAATGGACTGGTTCAAAATTGGGAAAAGAATACATTAAGGTTGTATATTGTCACCCTGCTTATTTAATTTACATGCAGAGTACATCACGTGAAATGCTGGGCTGGATGAAGCACAAGCTGGAATCAAGACTGCCCAGAGAAATATCAATAACCTCAGATATGCTGATGACACCACTCTAATGACAGAAAGCAAAAAGGAACTAAAGAATCTTTTCATTAAAGTGAAAGGAGGAGCGTGAAAAAGCTGACTTAAAACTCAACATTTAAAAATGAAGATCATGACATCTGGTCCCATCACTTCATGGCAAATAGATGGGGAAACAATGGAAATAGTGACAGACTTTATTTTCTTCGGCTCCAGAATCACCGTGGAGAATGACTGCAGCCACAAAATTAAAAGATTCTTGCTCCTTGAAAGGAAAGCTATGACAAACCTAGATAGCATATTAAAAAGTAGAGATATTACTTTGCTGATTAAGGTCCGTATAGTCAAAGCTATGGTTTTTCCAGTAGTCATGTACGGATGTAAGAGTTGGGCCATAAAGAAGCCTAGTGCCAAAGAACTGATGCTTTCAAACTATGGTGCTGGTGAAGATTCTTGAGAATCCCTTGGACAGCAATGAAATCCTAGGAAATCAACCCTGAATATTCACTGAAAGAACTGATGCTGAAGCTGAAACTCCAATACTTTGGCCACCTTATGTGAAGAGCCGACTCATTAGAAAAGACTCTGATACTGGGCAAGACAGAAGGCAGGAGGAGAAGGGGACAACGGAGGATGAGATGGTTGAATGGCATCATCAACTGAATGGACATGAGTTTGAGCAAGCTCCAGGAGATGATGAAGGACAGGGAAGCCTGGCGTGCTGCAGTCTATGGTGTCGCAAAGAGTCAGACACTACTGAGCGACTGAACAACAATAGTTAGAGGTAACGACATGAATGAATGTTTGGAACCTAACACTGAAAGAAAGTTAGCTACAAAAGAAAATGAACTGTCTGATTTAATTGCCATAAAGTTTAAAAACATGCAAAACTAAAACTGTTTAGAGCACTGCTGTCCAACAGAACTTTGCAATGATGCAAATATTCTATAACTTGGCTGTTCAGTATGGTAACCACTAGCCACAAGACTAACATGATTGAGAAACTGAATTTAAATTTAAATTTAACCTTAAAGGTCACCTGTTGTTAGTTGCTACCATACTGTACAGTCAGGTTTATAAAGAGAATCAACGGAATAGTAAATATAAAATTTAGAATACTGTTTTTTTTCTAAGGGAAAAAGAAACAGACAGAATCAGGACGGGTACACAGGGGATTTCCAAAGTAACAATAATGTTCTTTTTCTTAAATAGGTGGCCTTATATTATTTTAATTCTTTAAACTGTACCATAAATATTCTTTCAAAAGGATTAAATATTTCATAACAAGCAAAAATAGTGAATGAGGTGGTGGGTACACAGAAATTTATTTTGTTATTATTTATAGTCTACATAATAAAATATTTTTATTAAAAAGATTTCTAGCACTAACTCAAGTGGACAAGGGAAAACTAGGAAGAATAAAATCTCCCCTAACTCAAGACCCAGTCAACCCTACCATCCTACATCCCTGCATCCAACCCCAGGCTCAGCATTAATGCCCTCATCCTCTTTCAAAGACAGGAGAAACAAGATGCATTATCTGCCATGCAACAAATTGTTCCAAAACTTAGCATCTTAAAACAACAAATATTTGTTGTTATCTCACAATTTATGTGGGTCATGAATTTCATTTCCAGAGTGGCTTAGGGGATGCCTCTGGCCTAAGGTTTCTCATAAGGTTGCATTTATTAGGATCTTAGACAGAACTGTAGTTTCATCTGAAGGTTTTACCTGGGAAAGTTCTGCTTCCTAGCTCACTCATGTGGTTTGCTTCTTCGTGGGCTGTCAGACTGACTACTACTGGAGGACACTCCATGGGGCCATAGGGCAGCTCACAACGTGGCAGCCAACTTCCCTCAGAGCAAGAGAACTAGAGAAAAAGAGATCCACAATCTTCTTATAATCTAATCTTGGAAGTCATAACCCATTCCCTCTGTCACTATTTGCTACAAGTGTGTCACTAACTCCAGCCAACTCTAAAGGGGAGGCGACTTACCAAGGGTGTGGACAGAGGCTATTTTTAAAGCTGCCTACCACTCCAGAGGATATTTGTCTGCTGACTGGAGTGATGCCACAAAGAAAGGAAGTAACAATGCAGGAGAGAAGAACAAAGACCTAGAGAAGGCAAAGGCATTCCAGGGCTTGAACCTTTGCACGTATTGACTAGTCCACTGTACTTTTCATTGCCAGTTCATGACTTGGCTGCATGCACCTATTTTTGACCAGGATACTGAAAAGAAATTTGTCAAATCTCTATTATTTGCCCCAGCAAGACCCATCACCTTGCCCTGCTTACAATGCCATACTCAAGCTGATCACATCTCTCCCCCACAGAAACATACCCCAACTGTGTTTCTCCACTTTCAGGTATCACCTTCCACCAAATTATTTGGGAAACAGGAAGTTTGTTTCCTTTTCTGCTCCTGGGTCGGGTCAGTTTGTACTGCAATGTGTTTTGCCAATAGTGCCTGCCTCCCTCACAGTGAATTTCAGGTCAGCCCTAAGCTTCTGTTCTCTTTCCACTTCTTAATACTTGTAAGCCTCAACTAATAGCCTCCTTAGATTTAATGCTGCCAACCATGACAACCTCAGAGAATGACATGAGCGAGGCACAGTCCTTTCGCTGACCCTACTTCCAATCCCCACCATGTGACTAGCCTCCCAGACTACCACAGCCCACACTGTGCCCTTGTTAACTGAAATAGTTGGATTAACAGAGGCAAACTTTAGCACAGTTCAATATAGCAATGATAAAACAATTTAAAGCCAAACATACACATCATTGTTCATAAAAACCCTGGGTCAACCTACCACAGTGAAATTCACACAGACATCTTTTTGGCTGAAGCCTGGCCTGCCATGTAGCTGGGTGGCTCGCTTCTTTCTTCTCTCTCCCCCAGCCTCCTGTGCACACTGAAAAATTTCTCTTCATTATGCTGAGCATACTTACACCCTTAAGTACAAAGCAGGGTCCAAGGCTACTACTGCATATCCAAAACCAAAGTTTAATTGTTGTGCTAAAGGGAAGAAGGGCCATACCTGATCCTGAACTCCAAACAAAATCAAATCAAATGCAAAACCATGAAGAAGCCTTCAACTTTGGTTTTTCTCTTATATACCCTGATTAAAATTTTTAAGACATGGTTTCCCTCTTTAGACTCTGTTAAACAACAGAAAACAGTAAAAAAAAAAAAAAAAGACTAAAGTTATAAACACACACTGTATTATCATTGTTGTTCAGTCACTCTTTGTGACTGCATGGACTACAGCACTCCAGGCTTCCCTGCCCATCATCTCCCAGAGCTTGCTCAAACTCATGTCCATTGAGTTGATGATGCCATTCAACCAACTCATCCTCTGTCCCCCTCTTCTCATTTGTCCTCAATCTTTCCCAGCAGCAAGGTCTTTGCATCAGGTGGCCAAAGTATTGGAGCTTCCGCTTCAGTACCAGTCCTTCCAATGAATATTCAGCACTGATTTCCTTTAGGATTGACTAGTTTCATCTCCTTGCAGTCCAAGGACTCTTAAGAGTCTTCTCCAGCACTACAGTTCAAAAGCATCAATTCTTCAGCACTCAACCTTCTTTATCTGTACATGACTACTGGAAAAACCATAGTTTTGACTATATGGATCTTTGTCAGCAAAATGATGTCTCTGCTTTTTAATATGCTGTCTAGGTATTATCATTACTGTGGTTAATTTTATGTGTCAATTTGATAGGGCTAAGGGACACCAAAGTCACTGGAAAAATATTATCTCTGGGTGTGTCTTTAAGGGTGTTTCTGAAAGAGATTAACATCTGAACTGGTAGACTGAGTAAAAATCTGCCTTCACTAATGTGGATAGCTATCATCCAATCCAATTCATTAAGGGCCCAAACAGAACAAAAAGCTGCGAGAAGGGCAATGTCTACGTCTTCATTCTTGAGTAGGGACATCCATCTCTCCTGCCCTCCCACTTAAGAGCTCCTGGTTCTGGTTTTCAGGCCTTTGGCTTGGGGCTGAATTATAACACTGGTTTCCCTAGTTCTCCAGCTTGCAGTTGGCATATCATGGGATTTCTCAGCTTCCATGATTGTGTGAACCAATTCCCATAAAAAATCTCCTCTTATATATCTATATATATCTATCGGGCTTCCTTCATGACTCAGTGGTAAAGAATCAAATATGGGTTCCATCCCTGGGTTGGGAAGATCCCCTGGAGAAGGAAATAGCAACCCACTCCAGTATTCTTTCCTGGGAAATCGCACGGACAGAGGAACCTGGCAGGCTACAGTCCATGGAGTCACAAAAGGGTCAGACGTGACTTAGTGAGTAAAACAACACATCTGTATATCCTATCAGTTCTGTTTCTCTGGAGAAACACACAGATATACCTATCTATGCCTTAGTCTGTCTTTACTACATCTCCTTCCTCTCTTGATCTTCCCCTTCTAAGTCCAGCTCACATCCTCCTCTTATAGGCAGCCTTCCCAGACTGCCACAACTGACACCAATACCCTGTGACTGAATTCATACTAGGCTTGGGTGTTAGGACTTCCTTTTTCATTAACCCCAAGTGAATGACCCCTGATTTTCTTCACTAGCCAAGGTATAATGTTCTCCGGGTTGGAGGGTCAGGTCTTAACATATCTCCCTTAATATAATACTTATTTTGGTGTATGGTATAAAATGTGAGGTTAATATCTACTTGTTCAATGGATCAATTAACTAGGGCCATTTATCTGCACTCTCTTTCCACAGTGTTGCAACCACAGTGTTTGCAATGTCGGCATTCTAATGGGGCAAGGAATATTATCTTTCAGGCTGGGGCCTGAAGAGTGTGTGTGTGTTTGGGGTGAGGTACAATGATCTCCAGTCAGGCTTTGTCCTTACCTTTGTAGGTCCTTAAATTTGATTCTATCAACTCACTCTAAGATGATCAGTTGAAGGTAAACTACAAAACTATAGTAAGATCAAGGAGTACAACTGAAATTGGCCTCAGATCCCAACCTCCCTACTTGTTTGCCTTCTGCTTTACATCTTCCTTCTCCAGCTTACCCACTTCAGTTCAGATGCTCTTCCTTCTGGAAGCCTTCCTAGCCCTGGAAATCTGACCTAGCAGCGCCCTCCAGTGGTTCCAGCAGCTCCCTTCTTACCACAACAGTCTTACAGTACCTTCTAAGCGCGTAGATCTGGCTCAGGAAGGTCTCATCAGTTAGCGAATCCCCAGACCCTGGCTGAGGACGAGATACTGTCCGGTAACTAGAACAAGGGGGTAGGCCTGACTCAGCCAGGTATCTCGGCCGCCTCACAAGCCTCAGCCTACTTCACGCGCACAGTCCTTCCCCCGCCGCCCCGCGCGCCTCGCCGCCGCCTTCTGCTCGCCTCTCTCCCACCTCGCAAACCACATTACCTAGGCCGCAGGCCCGCGAGCTCGCGGCGAGGCGGGAGCCGGCAAGAAATGCCTGCCGCCATCTTGCCCACCGGGAGTTCAGACATGGCGCTGGGTTTCCTAAGCGCAGCGCTGCTGTTTCTGGCGAGCGCTCTCATATGCTCAGAACACTACTCGCTCTTCTCTGAAGGGAGGCGGCGCGGCTCCTCGCGGGAACAGGCTGGCGGTCTGGGGTGGCCTGAGGCTGTGAGGAGGAGGCCCGGAGTACAGAAGGCGCGCGAGGCCTGGGAACAGGAAGAGTTGGACGCAAAGGGCAGTATCTGTTCTCTTCTTTGGACAGTCGCCCTTTCTTTCTTTTGTCCTGCTTAAGTAGTGTTTGAATTTGGGGCCCTCCTTTTCTGTTTTTACCAACTGCCTTTACCTAAAAATCTACAGACCCTAGCAGTTCTATTTTAATGATGACTGTAATAGTAGTACTTACGGTGGAAATGCCATACACTCGTGCGTCTGTACATGCACCTTAAAAATATTCTGGGGTGTGTCATAACCATTTTACAGATTAATAGTTCATTGAAATTCAAAGCTGAAAGGGCTGTTAGGTGACCTTTTCATGCTACGGTAGAGAATGACCCCACAAGTTAAACGGCAAGTAATAGAAATTGTAGCTCTTGGTTTACCAGTCCCAGGAGCTCTCAGTTGCCATTTCAGATAGGGGAAAATGTGTTACCTGACCAGAAAAACTTATCTCAATATTACACTTTTCAGAAGTAAAGTTTTAAAATTCAAGAATTGAGCTTATTTGATACCTATTTGTAAGCAATTAAACATCAATTGTAAGCAATTACACATTATGTTTAACTTGCAAGATTTTTTTGTCAAAATATGGGCATAGCTTAGGTATCCACCTTGCTCTAACGGTTTTTAAAAATAGGAATTTAAATATTATATTAATGTATTAAGATTAGAAACTAATACATATAATATGTTCAGTTCAAATAATATATCATTTTTATTTTTAGATTGTGGAATAGCACCACTTATGCATATGTTTGAGGGGTCTCGGATTGTAGGGGGCACAGAGGCTCAAACTGGCGCATGGCCATGGCTAGTTAGCCTACAGATTCAGTCCGGCAGATACCTTGCTCATGTATGTGCGGGAAGCTTAGTGAAAAATAGATGGGTCCTCACCGCTGCCCACTGCACTAAGGAGGCTAGGTATGTATTTAGAACATTCCTACTTTATTCTTTTAGGGGATATTTTGAAGCTCTTCTCACCTATTAAGTTCTGACATTGCACCTTTACCTGTCTGTTCCTTTGACACAGTGGGGAGACTAACACATTTGGAGAGGGGCAACCTGTATCCTGGTCCTCCTCTGACACTTTGTGGTGCAGGGGTTTTAAGTAAGGTTCCAGAACCTACTAGATGTACCAACATGATCAAATAATATAGCTGTGTTATATTGTCATAGAATCTTAGAGTTCAAAGAGGTATTTTAAAGGTTTAGTTCAATTCTCTGTCCTATATTTGAATCCCTCTTACAATACTGAAATAAAGGGTTCTCTAGTTTGAAATAATTATTGCTTTAATGCATTGAGCCAGGCATTTTTTCATACACAATTTCCACTACTCCCTACAACCAGTCTTTGCTAGAGGGAGACGCTGAGTGGAAAGCAACAAAATCAGGGATCAAATCCAGGTGTGTCAGAATGAAAATCCACACACATAACCCTATCATTTGGCTTTCTACTTAAAATATCTTTTGTGATGATGAACCTTGGAAAGAACCTCACTTAAATTTTGTACAGCTTTAATTCTTAGAAAGCCTTTCCTTATGCTGAATAAATGTCTTGATTTTCATTCTGCCTTTTGAAGCCATATGTATTAAATCTCATTCCTCTTCCAGCATTTGAAGATTGTATTAATTTTCCACTTAACAGTTCTCAAGGCTAAATCTTATTGGTATTTTTACCTTTTTACGCAACAAAAATTTACTAAATATATGTTATATACTAGGAATTGGTCAAGATGCTGAGGTCAAGATACCTCAACATTATTGAGGTACAGTCTATTTTTTAGGAGTGCCTCCAGTTTCAAGACTCTGCCACTTCTATTTCTGTTGCCCTTCATTTTCTAAATCTTGCACCATCAGTTGTCCCTTATTCCTTCCTAAAACAACTATTTATGAAAGACATGCTCTGAGATTAGGTACTGTTAAAAGATATTATATATAATTCTGTATATAAATAAAATACCCTCCCAGTAGCCCTCTGAGATTGCTTTAATCTCCATTTCACACTTGAGGAATCCAGAGATCAGAGAGATTTGGTAACTTGCCCAAGATCACATTGCTGTAAAGTGGCAACCTACTGATTTAAACCTATTCTCAAATCTATGCTGTTTCATTATATCTCACTGTCTTTTTAGTATTTTTCAATATTTTCCTCTTGTTTCTTCCCTACAGCTTTCAAACATGTTTAGGTCAACTCATTATTATTTAACAAACAAATAAACCCTACCTGTTTCTGTTCTTTCTTTCACTACTAGTTTCCTTGAAAAAAGACTCCTTTTGCTTCATCTGCACTGACTTATAAAATCCCAGTTGCAATCTGATTTCTGTGGCTAGAACACACTATTACAGACCCACCTCTATGCCAAATCCAGTGAGCTCCACTCAATCCCCATCCTATTTTATCTCTATAACATTTGGTAAAGTTGATTACTGTTCTCTTCTTTCTTTCCTTCCGCTGTACCATGTGGCTTGTAGGATCTTAATTCCCTGACCAGGGATCCAGTTCACACCCTCTGCATTGGAAGTGTGGGGTTTAACCACTGGACCACCAGGGAAGTCCTGGTCATCTTTTAAATGACAGTATTTTCAAGAGTTCCACCCTCTATCCTCTTGCCTTATCATCTGAATTCTTTCAGAGAGATGTCTCATCTCGAAAATGAGATGAGACTCCTGTTTTAGGAGTCATCATGTGCTATAACTCCCAAGTCTCTCCAGCTGAGTCATATTTCCAGCTCCCTCCTATACATATATATTGGAGTCACATTCTCAAGAAGTCTAAACATGAAATTTTAAAATCTTTCTTCTAATTCTTTCCCTTCTCTATTTTCGTAAATAATAGCTTCACCAACGGTTCCATTACCTAGAGTTAGTTGACTCTCTCTGTGCAGTATCTCTTAAATTTGTTTCTTTTTGTCCCCCAATACTACCCACTGATTAGAAGTAGATTCAGAATATCAGCCTCCATATTCCTAGTTCATTACTTACACTACTTATACTATTACTGTGGCAAATATCTGAATGAGTATGAAGTGGTATCTCACTGTGGTTTTCATTCACATTTCCCTAATGATTAGTGATGTTGAGAATATTTCCATGTACTTTCTGGCCATTGTATTACTTCTTCCTTTTTTTAAGGTTTGTTTTACTTTATTTTTGGCTGCACCATGCAGCATGTTCTGTATCCAAGTCAGGAAGCAACAGTTAGAACTGGACGTGAAACAACAGATTGGTTCCAAATGCGAAAAGAAGTACGTCAAGGCTGTATATTGTCACTCTGCTTATTTAACTTATATGCAGAGTACATCCTGAGAAACGTTGGGCTGGATGAAGCACAAGCTGGAATCAAGATTCCTGGGAGAAATACCAACAACCTCAGATATGCAGATGACACCACCTTATGGCAGAAAATGAAGAACTAAAAAGCCTCTTGATGAAAGTGAAAGAGGAGAATGAAAAAGTTGGCTTAAAGCTCAACATTCAGAAAGCAAAGGTCATGGCATCTGGTCCCATCACTTCATGGCAAACAGATGACGAGACAGTGGAAACAGTGAGACTTTATTTGGGGGGGCTCCAAAATCACTGCAGATGGTGACTGCAGCCATGAAATTTACTCCTTGGAAGGAAAGTTATGACCAACCTAGACAGCATATTAAAAAGCAGAGACATTACTTTGCTGACAAAGGTCTGTCTAGTCAAGGCTGTGGTTTTTCCAGTAGTCATGTATGGATGTGAGAGTTGGACTATAAAGAAAGCTGAGCACTGAAGAATTGATGCTGTTGAACTGTGGTGTTGGATAAGACTCTTGAAAGTCCCTTGAACTGCAAGGAGCTCCAACCAATCCATCCTAAAGGAAATCAGTCCTGAATATTCATTGGAAGGACTGATGTTGAAGCTGAAACTCCAATACTTTGGCCACCTGATGCAAAGAGCTGACTCATTGGAAAAGACCCTGATTCTGGGAAAGATTGAGGACAGGAGGAGAAGGGGATGACAGACGATGAGATGGCTGGATGGCATCATCAACTCAATGGACATGAGTTTGAGTAAAATCCAGGAATTGGTGATGGACAGGGAGGCCCGGCGTGCTGCAGTCCATGGGGCTGCAGAGTCAGATACGACTGAGTGACTGAACTGAACTGATGCAGCATGTGGGATCTTAGTTCTTGGACTAGCAATCAAACCTGGAAGCATGAACAACCAAAGAAAGTCCTGTATTCTTCTTTGGAGAACCATTTATTCAAGTCCTTTGCCCATTTTTGAACTGGGCTGTTGGGTTTTTTGTAGATATTGAGCTGTAGGAATGCTTTATATATTTTTAATGTTGACCCTTTATTAAATATGTATGGTGTGCAAACATTTTCTCAGATTCTTTGAGTTGTCTTTCCACTCTCTTAATAGTGTCCTTTGATGCAAAAGTTTTTAACTTTGACCAAATCCAATTTATTTTCTTTTGTTATTTATATTTTTGATGTCACATCTGAGAATCATTGCCAAATCCAATATCATGAAGCTTTTCTTATGTGTTTTCTTCTAAGAGTTATATAGCTTTATTCTTACACTTAGGTCTTTGATCTGTGTTGACTTAACTTTTACATATGCTGTAAAGTAAGGATCCAATTTCCCCAGCACCACTGCTGAAAAGTCTTTCCTTTCTCTATTGAATAGTCTTGGCACTGTTGTCGAAATCAACTGACCACATATGCAACAGTGTATTTCTGGGCTCTCTAGTCTTTTCTTTGCCGTATATGTCTGCCCTTATGCTAGTACCACATTGTTTTGATTACTGTAGCTTTTCATTAAGTTTTGAAAACTGGAGGTATGATCTGCCAACTTCATTCTTCTTTTTCAAGTTTATTTTGGCTACTTGGGCTCTTTTGATATTCCCTGTGAATTTTAGGATTTTTTTTTAATTTCTGAAAAAACATTGATATTGGTATAGGTATTGCATTGACTCTATGGAGCATTCTGTGTAGTACTGTCATTTTTAACAATATTAAGTCTTCCAATACATGAACAAGGGATGTCTTTCCATTTATTTACATCTTCTTAAATTTCTTTTAGCAAAGTTTTATAGTTTTCAGTGTATATAACTTGCTTTCTTAATCTTATTGTCTGAATATAAATTGACGTCAGTTCAGTTCAGTCGCTCAGTCATGTCCAACTCTTTGTGACCCCATGGACTACAGCACTCCAGGCTTCCCTGTCCAGCACCAACTCTTGGAGCTTGCTTAAACTCATGTTCATTGAGTTGGTGATGTCATCCAACCATCTCATCCTCTGTCGTCCCTTTCTCCTTGTGCCTTCAATCTTTCCCAGCATGAGGGTCTTTTTTAAGGAGTCAGTTCTTAGCATCAGGTGACCAAAGTATTGGAGCTTCAGCTTCAGCATCAGTCCTTCCATGAATATTCAGGACTGATTTCCTTTAGGATGGACTGGTTGGATCTTCTTGCAGTCCAAGGGACTCTCAAGAGTCTTCTCCAACACCACAGTTCAAAAGCATCAATTCTTTGGTGCTCAGCTTTCTTTATAGTCCAACTCTTACATCGATACATGACTACTGGAAAAACCATAACTTTCAACTAGATAGACCTTTGTTGGCAAAGTAATGTCTCTGCTTTTTAATATGCTGTCTAGGTTGGTCATAGCTTTTCTTCCAAGGAGCAAGTGTCTTTTAATTTCATGGCTGCACTCACCATCTGCAATGATTTTGGAGCCCAAGAATATAAAGTCTGTCACTATTTCCATTGTTTCCTCATCTACTTGCCATGAAGTAATGGTACCAGATGCCATGATCCTAGTTTTCTGAATGTTGAGCTTTAAGCCAGCTTTTCACTCTCCTCTTTCGCCCTCATCAAGAGGCTCTTTAATTCCTCTTTACTTTCCACCAAAAAGGTGGTGTCATCTGCATATCTGAGGTTATTGCTGTTTCTCCCGGCAATCCTGATTCCAGCTTGTGCTTGATCCAGCCCAGCATTTTGCATGATGTACTCTGCATATAAGTGAAATAAGCAGAGTGACAATATACAGCCTTGACGTACTACTTTCCCACTTTTGAACCAGTCAGGTTCCATGTCCGGTTGTAACTGTTGCTTCTGGACCCACATACTGGTTTCTCAGAAAGCAGGCAAGGTGGTCTGGTATTCCTATCTCTTTAAGAATTTTCCAGTTTGTGGTGATCCATGCAGTAAGTAATATAAACTGATTTAGCCATTCTTTGTCATTTGATGGAGGATTTAATCTGTTTACATTTGAAGTAATTATTGATAGATAAGGACTTACTATTGCCATTTTATTAATTGTTTTCTGGTTGTTTTATAGATCCATTATTCTTTATTTATTAGCCTGCTGTTTTGTGTGTGTGTGGTTTGATGTCTTTTGGTATCAGTATGCCTTTACTTCTTTTTTAAATTTATTTTTAATTGGAGAATAATTGTTTTACAAAGTTGTGTTCGTTTCTGCCATACAACAATGTGAATTAGCCATAAGTATACATATGTCCCCACCCTCTTGTCCTAGAGCACAGGGTCCCTGTGTTATACAGCAACTTCTCACTATCTGTTTTACATATGCTAATATTGCTTTGACTTCTTTACCATGTCCTTTTGTGTAACTGCTACAGGTTTTTCCCTTGAGATTATCAAGAAGCTTACACAAACTATCTTAAAATTATAACACCATATTTTAAGCTGTTACAACCTCAAAAGAATTCCTAAACTTTATACTTTAGCTGCTCTTCCACCTCACATTTTAGGATACTGCTGTCATGATTTATGTATTTTTATGTAATTAATGGATAATTATAGTTATGGTTATTTTTACTACATTAACTTTTAAACTAAAGTTGTAAGTAAATTATGTGCCACTATTACCAAATTACAGAATGTAAGTTTGACTGTATGTTTACCATTACCAATGAGTGTCACACTACCTTTTAATGTCTTTATGATGTTAATTAGTGTCCTTATACTTTCACTCAAAGAACTTCCTTTAGCACTTCTTGTAAGGCTGTTGTTCAGTCCATCAGTTGTGTCTGACTCTTTGTGATCCCATGGACTGTAGCACACCAGTCTTCCCAGTCCTTCACATCATCCAGAGTTTGCTCAAATTCATGTCCATTGAGTCAGTGATGCCATCCAACCATTTTGTCCTCTGTTATCTCCTTCTCCTCCTGCCATCAATCTTTCCTAGTATTAGTAAGTGTGTTAGTCACTCAGTCATGTCTGACTCTTTGTGATCCCATGGACTGTAGCCTGCCAGGCTCCTCTTTCCATCAAATTCTCCAGGCAAGAATACTGGAGTGGGTTTCCATTTATTTCCCAGCATAGGGTCTCTTCCAGTAAGTCAGCTCTTCACATCAGGTGGCCAAAGGATTGGCACGTCAGCTTCAGCATCAGTCCTTCCAATGAATATTCAGGACTGATTTCGTTTAGGATTGACTGGCTTGATCTTGCAGTCCAAGGGACTCTCAAGAGTCTTCTCCAACACCATAGTTCAAAAGCATCAATTATTCGCCACTCAGTCTTCTTTATGGCCCAACTCTCACATCCATACATGATACTGGAAAAACCACAGCCTTGACTAGACAGACCTTTGTCAGCAAAGTAATGTCTCTGCTTTTTAATACACTGTCTAGGTTTGTCATAGCTTTTCTTCCATGGAGCAAATGTCTTTTAATTTCGTGGTTGCTGTCACTGTCCATAGTGATTCTGGAGCCCGAGAAAATAAAGTCTGTCATTGTTTCCATTGTTTCCCCATCTGTTTGCCATGAAGTGATGGAACCAGATGCCATGATCTTAGTTTTCTGAATGCTGAGTTTTAAGCCAGCGTTTTCACTTTCCTCTTTCACCCTCATCAAGTGGCTCTTTAGTTGCTCTTCACTTTCTGCCATTAGGGTGGTTATCATCTACATATCTGACGTTGTTGATATTTCTCCCAGCAATCTTGATTCCAGCTTGTGATTCATCCAGCCCAACATTTCACATGATGTACTCTGCATATATGTTAAATAAGCAGGGTGACAATATACAGCCTTGACGTAGTTTTTTCCCAGTCTTGAACCAGTCCATTGTTCCACATCCAGTTCCAACTGTTGCTTCTTGACCTGCATACAGGTTTCTCAGGAGGTAGGTAAGGTGGTCTGGTATTCCCATCCCTTTAAGTATTTTCCACAGTTTGTTGTGATCCACACAAAGGCTTTAATGTAGTCAATGAAGCAAAAGAAGATGTTTTTCTAGAATTCTCTTGTAAGGCTAGTCTAGTAGTAACGAACTCCTTCAGCTTTTATTTGTCAGGAAGTCTTTATTCAGCAATTTGCTGTCTACAAGGAATTTACTTTAGCTTTAAAGGCACACATAGGGGATTTCTCAGGTGGTTCAGTGGTTAGTTAAGAGTTTGCAATGCAGGGGGTGTGGTTCAATTCCAGGGAACTAAGATCCCATATGCCATGGAGCAACTGAGCCTGCATGCCACAACCAGACAGCACACACATCACAGTGAAAGTTCCCACATGACACTATAAAGATCCCATGTGCAGCAACAAAGATCCGAAGCAGCCAAATAGATAAATTAAAAAAGGCACACACAGACTGAGAGTGAAGGGATGGAAAAAGATATTTCAAGAAATTGGTAACCTCCTAAAAAGCAAAGGTATTTATATTAGACAAAATAGACTTTAAGCATAAACTGGTAAAAGAGACAAGAAAAGATCAGCATACAATTGAAAAGACCCTGATGCCGGGAAAGATTGAAGGGAAAAGGAGAAGAGGGTAGGAGAGGATGAAATGGTTAGATAGCATCACCACTCAACGCACATCAATCTGTGCAAACTCCCGAAGATGGTGAAGGACAGGGAAGTCTGGCATGCTGTAGTCCGTCAAAGAGTCGGACAGAACTTAGCGACTGAACAACAACAATAATAAAGGGGTCAAGCCATCAAAAAGATATAACAACTGTAAATATTTATGCACCCAACATTGGAGCATCTAAATATATAAAGCAAGAACTAACAGTTAAAAGGAGAAATAAATAGCAATTCAGTAATAGCTGGGGACTTTAGTTGGGGATCTTAACAATTGACAGATCATCTAGAGAGAGAATCAATAAGGAAACAGCAGATTTAAACAATACTATAGATCAAGAAGGACTTAACGGACATAGGCAGAACCTTCTAGTCAACAATAGCAGATTCTTCTCAAGTACACATGGAACATTTTCTACAACAGAGTGTATGTTAGGCCACAAAATAAGTCAGCAAATTCAAGGAGACTGAAATTATACCAAGGATCTTCTCTGACCACAACAGTATGAAAGTAGAAATCAATAAAAAGAGGAAAATTGGAAAATGCACAAATACATGGAAATTAAGCAATACTCTCCTAGGAAACCAATGGATCAAAGAAGAAACTAAAAGAGAAATTTAAAAAGTATTTTGATTTCTTTCATCAGTGTTTTATAGTTTTCTATATATAAGTCTTTTGTTTCTTTAGGTAGAAATACTCCTAAGTATTTTATTCTTTTTGTTTCAATGGTGAATGGAATTGTTTCCTTATTTCTCTCTCTGTTTTCTCATTGTTAGTGTATAGGAATGCAAGGGATTTCTGTGTGTTGATTCTGTATCCTGCAACTTTACTATATTCACTGATTAGCTCTAGTAGTTTTCTGGTAGAGTCTTAAGGGTTTTCTATGTAGAGGATCATGTCATCTGCAAACAGTGAGAGTTTTACTTCTTCTTTTCCAATCTGGATCCCTTTTATTTCTTTATCTGCTCTGATTGCTATGGCCAAGACTTCCAAAACTATGTTGAATAGTAGTGGTGAGAGTGGGCACCCTTGTCTTGTTCCTGACTTCAGGGGAAATGCTTTCAGTTTTTCACCATTGAGGATAATGTTTGCTGTGGGTTTGTTATATATAGCTTTTATTATGTTGAGGTATGTTCCTTCTATTCCTGCTTTTTGGAGGGTTTTTATCATAAATGGATGTTGAATTTTGTCAAAGGCTTTCTCTGCATCTATTGCGATAATTATGTGGTTTTTATTTTTCAATTTGTTAATGTGGTGTATTACATTGATTGATTTGCGAATATTGAAGAATCCTTGCATCCCTGGGATAAAGCCTACTTGGTCATGATGTATGATCTTTTTAATGTATTATTGGATTCTATTTGCTAGAATTTTGTTAAGGATTTTTGCATCTATGTTCATCAGTGATATTGGCCTGTAGTTTTCTTTTTTGTGGCATCTTTGTGGGATTTTGGAATTAGGGTGATGGTGGCATCATAGAATGAGTTTGGCAGTTTACCTTCCTCTGCAATTTTCTGGAAGA